>OY728136.1:432615954-433865954 GCA_963277665.1 Viscum album
TGTAATCTTGTAGTTTTTTTAAACTCACGATTGCGTGTAATGAAAGTTATTGATGAAATTAAATTATTTAATGAAAATATTTCAAAAAACCTTTTCGGTGTCACATTATACACCCCTTAAACTGAATTTTTTCTCAAAATTATTCATTCGGAAACAAACATTTGAAGATACTTCAATCTCATCACATCCTCAAGTTCCCATGTAGCTTTCTCAAATTGGTGGTTCCTCCATAAAACATTAACCAAGTGAGTGGTCTTGTTTTGTAGAACTTTTTTTCTATAATCCAAAATTTTATCTTGGTTTCATCATAAGAACAATCTTGCTCCAGTAGTGAAACTTCTATGTTTAGTAAATGTGAAGGATTAGGTATATACCTTCTCAAGAGAGATAGATGGAACACATCATGAAATTGATAGAGATTCGATAGAAGCTCCAATTGGAAATGTACCTTCACAACATGATCCAAAATTTCAAAAGGAAAAACATAACTAGGGATCAACATTCCCTTCTTGCCAAATATCATTACTCACATCTTGGGAGATATTCATAAAAACACATTGTCACCCACTTTAATCACTGGGTATTTCCCTCGGTTTCTAACATAATTTTTTTTCAACTATGAGATTCTCTTTTGTGTTGTTTAATAGATATAACTTTTTTCCATTTCATCCACAAGATCAGGTTCTAATAGATTTCTCTCCCCAACTTCATCCCAACAAGTTATAGATATGCCCTTATTTCCATAAAAGGAATTATAAGGGTCCATCTCAATAACAGAGTGAAAGATATTTTTGTATAAAATTCCACTAAAGTAAGGTGTTGATCCCAACCACATCTAAAATCCATAGATTAAGCTCTCAACATGCCTCGTAGAGTTTGAATTGTCCTCTCAGTCTGACCGCCTGTCTGAGGAAAAAATTAAGTGCTGAAACATAACTCTATATCTATAGTCTACTGAAGGATTCACCCAAAAATAAAGGTAAACCTCATATCCCTATCAGATATAATGGAATGTAGTACTGAATACAATTTTCACCATCATTTACATATATCCCAAAAAGATGATCAATAGAGAAATCATCTCTAATAGCAATAAAGTGTGATAACTTTTTAAGGCGATCAACTATAACCCATATAGCATTATTTCCATTAGATGTTTTTAGAAGTCTAATGACAATGTCTATAGTTTTGTTTCCCCATTTCCAATCTAATATGGTTAATATTTGTAACATCCCCTTAGTCTTTTGACTCACAACCTTAACTTGTTGACAAATCAAGCACCGAGAGACATATTAAAAAACATCTATTTTCATTACATCTCACCATAAATACCCATTTAGTTCCCTATAAATATTTTTCCTTCTAGGATGGATAGATAATGAAGAACTATGATCCTTAAACAATAGAACATTATTTAATTCTAGTATGGGTGGAATAAAAACCCAGTTCCTAAACCTTATTATTCCATCACAATCAAGGTAGAATTATAGCACATTTCTTAAATACTTTTGAAGCTCTAAATCTTCCTTCTATTCATCCTTAATCGTCACTATTATAAATGGTTGAAAATTCAATTGAGAAAGAAAATATTTATCCCTTTCTGGGAAAATTTCAAGATATATCATTTGAAATTCCATAAATATTTGACCTTCTGTGATCCTCATTGTAGATTGGCTATCATGAACCTTTCAAATCAGAGCATCTTTCACCTTATTTTCTATTCTAGGGTGGTAATGTGTTGAGCTATAATAACCTTTAGTCAACTCAAAACTTTTTATTTGGTGCATATTCAACTCCTTTAGTGTGAAAATATAATTTGAACTTTTATGATCAGTAAAAATATCACACCTTTCACCATAAAGATAATGCCTCCATATATTTAATGCAAAGATTAACACAAATAACTCTGAATCATGATTTGGGTAATTTTTTTCATGGATTTTCAATTCTCATGACGTATAAGCTATCACTATATAATTTATAATTAGAACACACCCTAATCATTTCTTGGTTGAATTACTGTAGATCAAAAATATTTTCTCACTACAAGGATGTGTGAGAACAGGTGCACAGATAACCTTCTTTTTAGCTCTTTGGAATTCTATTCGCATTCCAATGTCCATGCAAACATAAATCGTTTCACTGTTAACTATATGAGTGCATTAGATAATCAAGAAAAATATTTCACAATATATTGATAAAATCCAGCCAAACCAAGAAAACATCATTTCACAATTAACGTTTTAGGACTCAGAAAATTTTCAATAACTTCTATTTTTTCTCGATCCACTGATATCCACTCTCTTGAGATTATTTAACCCATAAATGAAACTTCTTGATGACAAGATTCACACTTGGTAAATTTTTCATAAAGATTCTCATTTCTTAGGGTCTTCAGTACAATTCTATAGTGATATTTATGTTCTTCCTTTATCTTCAAATAGAAAACAATATCATCTGTAAATACTACAAAAACCGGATAAAGATTGTCTCTAAGGACTATATTCATTAGATCTATGAAGATATAGGGGGAATTAATAAGACCATAACACATGACTATAAATTCATAGTGTCTATACCTTTTAAGGAATGTCATATTTCGTATATTTTTCTTATTGAACCTTAGTTGATGACATCCTAAACAAAGATCGATCTTGAAAAACTATTTATCTCCGCATAGTCGGTCAAATAATCCATCAATGCGGGGAAGAGGATATTTTTTTTCCTGATAGTGATCTTGCTAAGTTTTTTATAACCATTAAAGATTTAAATTAATCTATCTTTCTTCTTAAAAAATAGAATAAGTGATATTTAAGGTGATTCACTAGGTCGTATGAATACCGGGTTAATATTTTCTTGGAATTTCATCTTCAATTCATATCACTCAATTGGGTATATTCTATATGTTTTATTTGAAATAAGCATATCACCTGATATGAAATCTATTAAAAACTCAACCTCACAATTTTGTGAAATACCTAGAAAGTCATCCATAAAGACATCATTAAACTCCCATAACATAGGTATATTCTTAATTGTGTGTTTATCCCCATCCATTAGAGATAGATAACCTTCATTTATAGAAATCAAGACCCATATGATGGAAAAAATATCCACTAGTAGGTCATATTCTCCATGCATCGATAGATGATCATAAATTGATCCAGAATATGAAATGTGACTTCCCTTCCTTGTAAATTAATATGAGATCCATATAGATAAATATAATACATGATAATAATCACATTAAATTACTCTATAGGAAGTATCACAATATTTTTTAGGAAGCACATTCTCACAAACATCAACTGGAGAATAATTCTAAACATTTTATGCAATCGTTGTGCCGTTAAAAGTTATCACAACTCAATCAACATCTAATTATTGAGGTAAAATGGTGATACCATTAGAAAATTGTTCCAAAATAATAGAGTGGGTGGATCCAAAATAAAATAAAACATTTTATTCATTTGAGTGTATTGTAAGTGCACCTTTCACCACTTCATTATCTTACTCCACATCACTAATAGTGATTTCATGAGACTTGCCTTCATCTTTGGCCTTTAGAGTTTGCTGACATCGATCATCATCAATAACCCTTGGGTTAGGGAATTGATTGGCATAATTCCCCATTTCTTTACACTTGAAACATTGAATTGTATTAGGTGTATTCACTATAGCATTTTCTTTATTCAGATCTCTAGACTTCTTTTTTTCCATCTCATAAACATTCAACTACCTGATGGCCTTTCTTTCTACACATAAAATATTTTATCATCCCTTTAATAAGCTTTCGTCAATTTTTCATTTCACACTTTGATCATAAGAGAAAACTCATCAGCTTTTCAGTGTGGTCTTTATATTTTTCCTCAAATTCCATTTTCTATTCTTATCAAGATTATATGATTGATGGGTTACTCCAGTCTCCATCTCAACCTTGAGGGAATGCCAAATGATTTTCTCATAGCTATTTAAGTCCCTTATTGATAATTCCTTTCATATAAATTGTTTTATGCCACTAAATAATCAATCAATTTTACGCTCAGGTTGGATAATAATTCCAGAAGTGTACCTTGAAAGCCTTGTAAAATGTTCTTCACAGGTACCAATGAATTCATCGTCCTTTTTTTTAATCTCAAGTAATTTCTTCTTTATATTTTTTAAATTAATATATGCCATGTACATATTGAAAAATGTGTTCTTAAACTCATCCCATTTTATGGATTCAATTTCATCACTTTGCCTCATATTCATTTCAAGGTTCCACCATTGATTAGCTTACCCTTACAAATGATTGTTTTGTCAGATGAATTTATCATGTTCTAAACATTAGAGAACTAGAAATATCCTTTTAGTGGTATTGATCCATTGGGCAACCACTAATGGATTAGAAGACCCACTAGATAAAGGTGGACACTGCCTCATTAGGGAATAAATAGAATGTTGGTCCCTCCTTTTCTTTTTGGAATGTCCGACGTGATTCATAGCTTGAGAATTCCATATGAACACAGATACAATATTTTTCATTCCAGATCCCATAATATTTGGTTTCTCAAGAGTATAATCATTGCATTTCCTATCACATTCATCATTAACGTGGTTTCTCTGAGTTCCAGCCATTGACTAAATCCAAGAATAATTGAATAAGAAAAACTAGTCATAATTAGAAATGAATATAATAATGAATAAAAACTTAGTTTATGAAACATTATGTTTTATCCTAGGAAATTCATAAAAATTTCTAAAACACATGGATTTTATCTTATACATCAGAATATCCTTAAGGATCTTCCTATTGTTTTCTCATCCTATTTTCCAAAGGATAACTATAAATTTACTTTGATACCAACTATAATGACTCATACATTACATTAATATATATAACATCAAAATTGAATAATATTCATTAAAAAATTTAACAAATCAATGATAGGAATGTATAGGAACAATGTCTTTAGAAAAATAGGAAACAAAAAAAACTGGTTCATAAGACATCTTCATTATCTCCCACTTATTTATTTATAACTATACCAATTTTTGACATATCTTACTTTATAAAATTATTCATTACATTGGGAAAATAAACATATAAAAGGGTGATATCAAAAAAACATCAATGGTAAACAAGGGAGATAAAAATCATATCATAATCATAACAAAAAAGAACATAACATTTGAAAATATTATCCAATATATGAAAGATCATGATATCTTGACATGGGATAAGTCAAAAAAGTTCATAAGAATCAATAAAAATAATACCAAAATTCATAACATGAGACATGTAATTTTGTGGCATACACATAAGAATAGAAAATAATTTCTTATTAGTCAAGGCTCATTTCCAATACCATCAAAGCAGATAGAGTCCATTACTGAACTGAGTTCACTATACGTCCCTTTATAGTACTATTGAAATGATATTATTTCCCATTATAGCCATGTGTATCTCATGAGATATAAATATTAACCCAATTAATTGTAGGGAGATATGGGTCCCACCCATATCATAATGAAATCATTTATTCATGTTCCACAGAAAGATAAATCATTCCTAATTGCATAACCCAAGTAATAAAATGGGTTCTCTTAAACATGAAACCATCATAAAATAATCCATATAAACCAAATGGATTTAATAAATATCATTCCCTCACAAACATAACAAAATAATAGGAATAATAGGGATAATATAATTTAAACATATACCTATTAAATAAATCTATCTTAGATGGAAAATAATTTTGATAGAACACTCGACATTAATTATGGAGGAAAAAAATCTGTTCTTCTTCATAAACATTTTCTTCTCTCAAAATGCTGCAAAATTTTAATGGAATAGAATTTATTTTAAAATAAATTTGAAATATTATAAATTAATATTCAATGAAATAAGGTCCTATTAAAACATAAAAATACATTTAGGTGGTATAAGTTATCCTAAAACATTATTCTCATACTTTTGTCAGAAAGTAAAAAAAAACCTCGTAACGAAAAGGACAAAAGATTCCTGTCATACCATTTAATAAAAAATATACAATGGGTAAAATTAAATTTAAAAATTATATAATAATTTTAAAAAATTATGTTGTAATATATATTTATGAAACATGGACAATGATAATAAATATACCCCACTAAATACTTATGTATAAACAATCTTGGATAATAATGAGATTGAAAAACTATCCCTTAACATAAGTCCAATTTCCATTGTATTTATCTAAACATTCATAGTAATTATTTGAATAATTTCATGGACTTATTTTAGAATCATATTCATTTTATTTATATCATATATTATCATATTATCATCTTTTTCATAGTAACATTATTACTCGTCCATCTGGTAGAAACTTCTTTCTTTTCTTACGCATGGTTTTCCAGATAATTTCTTATTCCTATTATTAGGATACAGTTATATCATTTATAGAATGATATTAGTATTATATATATCATATTTATTCATTACATTCATTTATATAATCATTACTATATTATGATCTTGTACAATGAATCACATTACATTGTGGAGATGGTAGGACATACATACGCACGAGCGGTAATATCATTCCCATAATTATTGAATGTTATTGAAGTAGAGGGTTTATAATATTTTGGAATCAATAAAAGTTTATAATAATAATACATAGTTATTATTTCAATCATTATAACCACCCATATAAGGTGGCGGTGAAAAAATATTACACAACGACATGGAGAATGTAATCTATACGTACGCTCATGTGGTGATTTTGTTTTTCATAGGATGGATAGTAGATAGAATATGATTGTTTCAAAATTATAATAAAACATAATTATATAAGTTATTATGGATTTATTAATTTATAATATAACAACCGATAATGATAAACTATAATAATAAAGGTGTTTGAATGAATCGGAAGAGGAGATTACCTTTTCTTTGACGTGCTCCCTCTAAATGTCCTCTTTAAGAACTAGAGTTTGTCTTTGAAGAATAAAATATCATTTATAATGTAACTAGGGAAGTTTATAAGGTAAATGAGTAGAAAATGGGAGATATTTAAGGTTCTAGGTTAAGTTAAGTGGTTTTATAATTGAGGTGAGGGGCACTTTTGGGATCTCTAAATATATTAATTTATAAAAAAATAAAACCCCATAAAAAACTACAAAAATGTACCAATTCAAAATATGAAATAGGATAGTGTTGTAATATAATCATCCAATAAATTTTAGGCTAGTTCTTATATCAATTTAAACTATATCATTTTAACTAACACTTAGTTATTCTATTTAATTTTAGTCAGGGTAACAAATTTTTTTATATAAATCGGGTAAAATATTTACATGTTTTTTGTCTATTAGTCAATAAATAATTATATTAGAATTTTTTAGATTATAAAATAATTATTTAATATTTTAAAAGAAATTATGATTTTTAAATAATTTAATAAAAAATTATTTTGATAAATAGTCAATTATGTCAATTCTGACACTATTTAATTCATTGTTTTTAACAAATATTAAGATAACAAGTAAAATTTGAACCAAATATTTTATTATACTCATAAGAGGCCAATTTCATCTATAAAATTCCTTGTAAATATTAATTAACCCAAATTATATTTATTCCAATATTTTTAATAACATTTATTTCATATTTCCATTAATAAAATAACAATAAAAATAGTTTTGTGTAATTATTTAATATTCTTATTTCCTGAGAAAAAAATTAAAAATAAAATAATATGAAAAAAATAAATCCTTTAAATTTTTCTTAAATACTTATAATCTAATATAACTGCTGTAATATCCTTTATTTAAAATGATATATTAATTACAACATGAATGTGATAACTTTAACAAGACTTTATATAAATTATTATAAGTTTCACAATCTCTTCTATTAGCCTCCTAATGGTCAATTACTCGACCCTTGGATGTATATGGTTGATATGTACTCAATAAATAATATTTGGTCAAGTTCTTGGGTCTTTTAATGGTTATTATTATTTAAATAATTATCGTTTTATTGATTTCTCATCAATTAAATAATTTCTGCATTATTAAAGTATATGTCTTTGAAGTAATTATTTATTTTATAAAAATTACAAATAAATTATAATGATAAATAAATAAAACTATTTTATAAATTTTTATTTATAATAGAATTTATCTTATGTATAACCTTATATTAAAAATTATATTGTTATTAAAATTTAAGTATGTGATATTTAACTTTTGTTTAAATAAAATAAATAAAATATTTTAATGTCCTCCAAGTGGCTTCCCAAATAACCCATTTCTATAAATGGATTATTTAGGTCCAAAAAGCATCCAATTATATTAATACAAGTGTTTGGTTAATTTCATAATATTAATTCTACCCTTAATTATCTGATTTACCCTTTTACTGTATTATTAAAAATTACTGAATATACTATTCATAATTCCCAAATATAAATGTAAGATATTTAAATTATTTTGAATTATTTATTCCAATTATGTAATAAATTTTTAAAATTTCAAATAACATTAGTTATATTAATTAATTTAAAATTATTCTCATTGTTGGAAAGAGATAATGAGTTTTAAAAGTTAAAAGTTGTAAAAGATTGAAATGTTTTTACATTTGAATTTGATGTAAAATTAATACTAATGAAATAAATTATATTGAATGGTATAAATATATTATATTTATACTTTAAACCCATTAAATATTATAATTTAAGAATATAAATTTTTTTTATGAAAAATGTTTTTTTAATTAAAATATTATGTATTTTTAATATTAATCAAAACATGAAAGTTTTCAGAAAATTTCAAAACCTCATTAAAAGTAAATTTTTATATCCTACTTAAAAAAAACATATTCATTTTTTCGTATAAAAATTATTAATGTGTCAAGATATTAATTCAAAATAATATTTATATTAAAAAGTGAAATTTTACTATTTAAAAAATATACGTTTTTATACATCAAATAGTGTTTATTAATTCCCTATGACAAAAAATATCTATTATATGAATATATAAAATATTTTGTAAATTATATAACATATATGTTTCATTAATTTTATTTAATAATTTAAATTCAATCATTTTATTAATACAAATATACAAATATATAATTGATTTTTATTTTTTTCCATAAAGAATTGGTAGCCAATTAATTCATATTAGATTTTCATAATTTAGTTATATTTATTCCTGCTGACCTGATAGATAGGTTGAATTTTTAATTTTATATAAAGGGCATCACCGAGTTCATTTAAACTCATGATTTCATGCAATTCTTGCTATTAAAGAATTAAAATTATTTAAAGAAAATATTTCAAGAAATCATTTGTGTGTTAAAGTCGAGATAATCTTTAGTTTCCCTTCACATTTTCTTTTAGAGTCTTCAAAAAATACTATCAATGAGATTAAGTGATGTGTATGACTTCATATTCTAAAAATCTCAAAATTCATTCTATATCATAATATATCATCCACCAGAAAATATGTCCATTATAAAATTTATCTTCCTAGGGCCATTATTTTATTCTAAAAATATTGTAGCCTCTAAATCTATATATTTACTTCTGGTGAAAATAACATTATATATTCTAGCCACATAACCAAATAACATCAAATTCCATTTTCATAATTAGTTCAAAATAAATCAATGGGTTTTTTAATTAATGTGTTTAATGTATCACTGCCTAATATTTTTCTACAAAGATTTATACAACCAATCAAATTATTTTTGTCTTCAGAATATAAAAATATCAAAAATTTACTTCATAATATAAATAATAGTTTACTATTAATCACCAATATTCATCATCATTCCTAAACAAAATTAATTTTAGAATAATCAGTTGTCATATTTTTATGTTTATACGCATATATAATATATTTCTCATGAATTCCTCAACCATCCATTAGAAACATTCACTACACATTCCTTCATTAATTCCAGTTACATGCCTTTCATGTTTTTTAGATAAATAATTCACCAATTCCTTAATGTCATTTTCTAATAGTAGAACATGAATCATTGGTATTCCTACCTATGATGGTTGAATCATCTGAATTATATACATTCAGTAGCCAAATCTCTAAAAACCCCATTGTAAAATTTATTAAACATGAACATACTCATATAATTTCCCTAATAAATTGAATTAAAATAAAACACCTTCATCATCTTCATCTAATGGTTACTTCAAACCATATCTTTGATATTTTATGGAAAAAATATCTCCATTACAATTTCTATATTTACATGTAATTTTCTCTCATATAAACCTGCACCTTTAATATTCTAAAATTGAATAAAACCCATCCATTTAATCTAATAGATATCTCAAGTCATTATCTCTACTATAATTTATACATCTCTTACTATATTATATGAGAGATATTCCTACCTTCTTCCCCCTTAAATATCATGAAAAATATATAAATAAATATTTCCATAAAATCATTCCATATTTTTATTTGAAATCATCTAAAATGTATTTCACTTTAAACATTAAATGTTTATATTATTTTATCTATTTATATATATATAAATAAACATGGAATATTTTTAATAACTTCTACAAATATTTGTTTAAAATATTTTAATTAAATAAAACTCTATATCATTCTACACATGAAAAAACCCTACATAATCTCATTTTCATGTTCTTAAAACAAACAATTAACTATTATACGCAAACTAAATGTCCAATGTTATACTCATTTATGATATATTTACTCTTAAAAATTATCAATTCATTCTTAAACACACTTTAAAAAAATGTTTAATATTTTATAAAATTTTAAATTTATCATCCTCTTAGAGGATACAGAAAATTTATTTTGTTTCTAGTTGATATCCCCTTTAACATATATCCAAGACTTATTTTACTCATTTAGATAATTAATTCTCTAAATTATTCTGACATAGAATTAAAAAATTCCATATTATTATTAATTATAATAATATTTAATCTAATACATCCATTGATAATTGTAATTAAATGTTATGTGGCTTCAGACTTCCCAAGCTATACATGCATAACCTCTAAAAAACTCAAACTAATCTTATGATCTATAAAAGTTACTCTTTCCCTATATTGGTAAATATGATGTATTATTATACAAAATCTATATTTCATTGATGCTTAATTTGAAACATATTATATAATATTACCCAAGATTCAAAAACTCCAACTAACTATAAGGTAGTCTTCAAAATCTTTGGGTCATTCATATGCATTAATACTTTACAATATTTTTTTCTCATGCTTTAATTTAATTACATATAACCTTTCAAAATATATAGATACTATTAAATAGACTTTTAAAATTCTAATTTAATTAGGAACAATCAATAATTTCCTAAATTTTCTACTCATCACCCAATATTATTCTTACATAATATGTACAACATAGAACAAACTCATACACAACATAATTTTTTTCATATGTTTATTCCAAACCATTATAAACTATATCAAAACATATACCACTTCATCCATAGAAAATATTAAATGGAGTTAGACATCTAAAACTCATCAAAATAAACTTCATATATTCTCTAGTATTAATCCATTTTTTATTTATTAATCCCATATTTTTTTATTGAATATTCAATTTTGTCTTTCATATCACTATTATTATTCAAAAAAATAGAAAAGATCTAATTATGATTCAAAAATTTCTATAAAAGTTAAAAAAATATCATTATTGTCAAGCATAACCTGGAAAAACCAATAACCATTTGATGAATAATATCATGAACAATATACAAGTCTTCAAGATTATCATCTTTACATATTCAATCATAAATAAATATTTATCCAATCATGTATTAAGGGTAGTTACGAAAAATCTTTTCATCATAAATTTAATACCAAATATGAAAATGTCATTAATCCTCAAAAAATGTGTTTCCCATGTATGGTAACCATATTCATATGCGTCCATTCATCACCAAATCTTTATTCCCCTTATATTTGTTATCAACCTCCATTTATTTCCAAAAAATACCACAAAAAAAGACATGGTTGAAATATTCTCCTACATTAGATTTTATTGAAAATAATATAATAAATATATCATACTATAGAACCTTTATCATAATGATGATAGAATATATTTAGGGTGAACTATAATACTAACTATATAAGAAATAATATAACAAAAGTTTTTTCTTTAAAAAATCCACTTTTTTCTCTAATTTTTTCCAAAAGAATCTTACACTTGATTTTGATAGATTAAAATATCTCTTTTTATTTAAAATAATTTATAGCATATATCTTTTTAAACCCACTTTGAATCATTTAAACGAATCTAGATTTTTCATTAAATATCTAAAACACTTTTAACTATAAAAGTATTCTTATGCATTTTTACTGAGTGAGATCACTTCCATAAAATATTAATTATAAAATCCTCAAAGTATCTTGAGCAAGATCATGATTTTAGAAACACAAGTTTCATTTAATAACATAAATGTTTTCCATTACATTCACTTAATAATATAAGTACATAAAAATTGAAAAATTAACTTTATTAAATAATATCATCGTAAATTCATTCACCATTATACATGATCATCATTAAATAAATGTTAAGTTAAAAACTATACGGACTATAACAGTTGTGCTAATCAAATTATGACACCTTAAGTAATCCATGATGTTATTTCCGCCATAGGGTATTTTAATTTTTTCATATAAGAAATTTATCCTTTGAATCACTAAAATTATCTTTCTTCTGGCTTCATTCTATTGTTTACACCAATTATTGAGATAATATTCATTAAGGGAGTCTTTATTAAGTAGTATTTAATGTTCATAAATATAATCAGATGTTATCGATTTTTAGATAAAAAATAAAACATGTATTTTTTACATCAATATATCCTATAAAGTCTTCAATGTTAAATATGAAATGATATGTCATGAATCTACTTATTGGATTCTATATTATGCTTGATTACACTTGAAAATTTTAGATTAATCTTTTCATCATTATTGGGTTCTAAAAGACTTTACAAATTAATATCACATTGAAATATAATAACCTTATAGATTATATATTACTCTTAATCCAACAACAATCTAACTGAAATTATGATAATAAAATAAATATGGATACAGTTAATTCCCTATAATTCTTAAGTGGATGAATATGGTTGGTCATGATGACCCAAAACATTTCATAAAACTCACTTCCATCATTCTTAATGGTTCATCTTTTAATGAAAATTTTAAAATTTTTATTAAAAATAACTAATTAAGAATCATCTATATTATTTGGCATTGGATTTACCTCTTTTGTGAGAATAATAACACTTTTTCATGTTCCTTCCATCGAAACATTGTTATTAGATCCTTCATGATTCATCATATTCCATAATAGTTCTCTCCCAAAGTTCATACTCTATTGTTTTATGTTATAATTTCTAAAACCCATTAGGCATGATTTTTTTATCCTCATCGATATCCATTAGTGTCACCTAAACTTTATTTTCCATTAATAAACCACTGTTCAAGAATTGATCCTCTTTATTTATTGGAAAAAAACATCATTCTTAGTAATCATACATATTTTATTTATTTATTTCCTTCCATGAGGGGTACTATGAATATTCCATATCTAGTGTTTGATGCACTCTTTATTGTCATCCATCATCACATTCTTCTAACATAGTAAATATATTTTAAGAATAATATATTTTTCATATTTTTTTAATATCATACCCCACAATATGAGAATGGGTGTTATTCTCTTATATTTCCCCTTACATATATTTTTTAAGCTTCTAGAAATATATATACATGGTTAATGATTATAAAAAGTATCTTGTTTAAAACATACCTCATATATTAATTCCTTAGATTAGATGTTTCTGTATGTCTAATTCCATGGTTGAGAACTTTGGATTTCATAAAAACATCCATAGAATGTATCCTTCTTCCATAAAGGTAGAACCTCAAAGAAACCTTACATTGAGATAATTCTATTATAGATTTAATATTAAATTTATATCCTCTTCTCAATTAAATATTTACAACTTTATGGACTTAACTTGTTATGGATGAGTTGGGTATATATTATTCAACCCATTAGAGGGTGCTAACCTCTCTTTGATCTCTTTAATCATTTCATTATTCACCTCAAAGTATGAATCCATCTTATCTAATGTTCTGTTAGCTTCCTTATCGGATTATATCATCTCCTCAAATTGAGTATTAAAGGAATACAAATTTCATTAAACTCCGTCCCCATGTCCATTTTATATCCCAGATCATGTGAAATTCCTCTAAGTAAATCACATAAACCATTTATATTGACACCAATTTTCATAACATCTTCATTAAAGTGGAAAACATATTTATGGAATCATTTATTATCCAACTCTATATATAATATAAATTTATAGTTCACCTTATTGATGATTCCCAATAAATCCACATTATCATTGAAGGATTGTATCTCATCCAAGACATTGCACGAACATCCACTGAATTGATGAATTGATGAAATAGAAAAATCATACATAGAATAACCATACACTCCCGTATCCATGGGTAATCTAAATTTCCATATTTATAACAATCTTACAAAATAATATTAGTTTTACATTTTAATATAATACATAAATTAGTTTCCTTTATTTTGTAGTGTATCTTCTTGGGAGTCCTCTTTTTATTAATAATTATATTCTTTCCCTTTGATATAAGAAAATTTTTGATAGTTTTTCTAATTAATGTTTCTCAACCAATAATTATGAATTCATATATTTAATTTGGAAAAATAATAGATATAAATTAATTAGATTTATTATAGATTTCTTCCATGGTTTTCCATATCTAGATCACATCATCATAATGAGTGGTTTTACTGTATACCTTATTGTTTATTGATTTAATCAAGATATTTTTTGGATCAATATCATGAAATATTTCATTATTATTTTTCAAACCAATATTAAAATGTGTTTACTTTAAAAAATAATCACCAAAAAACTAAATAAACAAACCATATCCTTTTTCAAACCACCAATATTAGTATCATTGAAAATATTATGCCTCATATATTATTATTTAAATGAAAAAAATAAAAACAAAGTAATAATGAATTACATGACATAAATTTTAGTATATGATACCACTTTTTGGGATGAAGTTTAATGAATTAACCATGGGGGTGACTTCGGGTTCTATTAAAATAAAATCTGTTCTCATAAAAATACAATGCCCTTATGGATCTTATTACCTCATTATATGAAACTTCTTAAATGTATAAAAATATTAGTTGTATTCTCATTGAAACATCTAAAACATATACCAAAATATAAAGAAAACATCATGAATTAATTTTACTAGGTCAACTAAAATAGGTTGTATTCTAGGAGTACACACCTATGATGTATTTATTTGAAAAAAATCCACTGTAATCACTTTTGGTGGAAATATATTTGGTCATGGTTACTATATTCCAATTCTCACTTCTTTTACTATGTTTATGGCTCACTCACTACTCACACATGGAGATAACCTTCTTTCTTTACCCCATGCACTAATTTTTATAAGGGATTTTTTAGTTTATCTATATAATGATATATTAAAAAGTTTATATACATGAGGTAATCTTCCATATTAGAGTAATTTGCTAATTCTCCTTCAATCCATGATTTTATAATGGATGATCCATTATTCTCTACTCTATTGTACTTCCAATGCTCTAACTCTAGATGAGAGTGACCTATTTATGCGTGTGTAAACACTA
Source organism: Viscum album (assembly GCA_963277665.1). Lineage (NCBI taxonomy): Eukaryota > Viridiplantae > Streptophyta > Magnoliopsida > Santalales > Viscaceae > Viscum > Viscum album. The sequence continues at coordinate 432,631,711 of OY728136.1, forward strand.
TTTCTTCCCAATAAATAAAAATTGAAATTCCACTTGTGGAGAATAATAATATCATATCTATGTTATCATTTATAAGCTCTATATTTTTCTTCATATTCTAAAAACTAGATCTAACAATGAATTTCCTTTCTTCATGGATATCATTTCTTATTTTTCTCTCTAAATTAGATATGGAAATATTTTCTTCTGCTCCAATATGAAAACTATATTTGAAATATTTCTCCATATTTCAGGAATTTATAAGATAGTTTTTTATTAATAATTATAAGAATCAACCGTTCGGTTAATGTTTATAATCAATTCTCATCCATACAACATTCCATGAACATAATATATTTTTCACATGTTTTATAGTTATCAACCATGCCTATTCATGTTGAGTAAATCTCAATGAATCACTCCATATTATCTGCTATTTTTATTTTAACTAGTTCTTCAATATTTTCAAGAAACATCATCTCTATAATAAAGTCTATATTTTCACTAAACATTCCCTCATAAAAATATGCACCATGAATATTATAAAATATAAATAATCCTTAAATATAAGCTGATATCTATCTCTGGTAAAGGTCCATCCTTTTCCACATGTATCTTTCACCATAATAAATTTATGATATTCTAGTGCTTTTTCATCTTGAATGTCATGTAAAATTTGAAAAATAATATTACCATAAAATGTTTCATATAAAAAAATTCTATAAATCATTCAGTTGAAATGTCATATATATATATATTATTTTATCCTTTTTAATATATTTAGAATGTTTCCAATAATAATTCGAATAACTCCCAAAAATATTAATTCGAAATATTTAAATTAATTCCCATGTTATTTCCATCAATAAATGGAATAACATATCAAAATCTCATTTTTTTATTTTTGAAGAAAAATATTTACTATTATACACAAACTAATGATTCAAATGTATTCTTATATGTGATCATTATACTCTTACATAACATTGAGTTTTTCTTATGTGTCATTTGAAAAAAAATCTCACATACTAAGTTTACTTCAACATTCTCATAGTGACTAAATAAAATTTCTTTCAAAACTAGTTAATATGCCATTTTACTCTTATATAATATTTATTTTACTCATACATTGTCAATTTATTCCTTTTATTTTATTATATATCCTTTAGACTTTATAGATTATTCTTATATAGAATCATGTTTAATTTGATGTGGACTTCATGAATTCTATAATGATATTATGTAATTTAAAACTCCCCAGACGATTCTCACACATCCTTTGAAAAACTAAAATTAATTTTTTTTATTGAAGTAACTCTTTTATTGAATTTGAAAACCTAATTTTTTACTTAAAAAACATCTATATTAATATTACACTGAATTTTAATCCTTTGATTTAATATTACTCAAGACTCACAAATACATACTTATATGAAATATTCACACACTTTGAGTTATTATTATATATTAATTTTTTGACATGTTTTTCTTATCCTCATTCAATTTAATGATATGAAAACTATTTAAATTTTGATTTAATATTACAAAGATGTTAGAAATTATGATTTACACTGACAAAATTAATTCTTTTCCAACTATTCTATTTATTACACAAATTATTCTTATATAGTCTATGAAACATGGAACTTACTAACACACAAAATCATAATTCCTTAAATTTTTAATCCAAAAACTCATAAAATGAATAAAAAATCTATCAATTATTCCAAAGGAATGATGATCCCAAATTAGATTTATTTATATTATATAAATATTCTTCAGATATTCCCATGTAATACTGCATGTCATGCAAGATTATTCTAATTCGATCTTCTGAATACATAGTTTACTCTTACGTATCACCATACTCGGCCATAAACCAAAAATCATACAAGTCTCTAAAATGATCCATAAATATATATACAAGGATAAAATATATCAATCCTTAATGAATCATAATAATGAACTAATACAAATTACAGGTAGACATTTATGACCAACACAAAAGTCTTCAATATTAGCTTCTTCACTTATTCAATCCCTCGTGAATTATTTCTCTATTCAAGTAGCCGTGATGATGAATAAAATTATAATCCTCATACTTACATTAAAAAAAAAATCATGAACCATCACAAAATATGGTTCCCATGTATGGTAACCATCTCTATCGGTATCTTTAAATCACCAAATCACCACATCACTCTAATTTATTACCAAATTCTATTTATTTTCAACAATTCAAACACACAACCTCTTGTTTTCAAGACCATATAATAGTACTTTGGATAATTTGAGATAGATATAGTATTTATTAATAAGAATATAACTTTTGGAATTTGTGATTACTAGGTGAATATATGTTAAAATATTGAAAGTATTTATTTAGTTAGGCATTCATTTGAATTGGACTCACAACTCATAGAATATATCCTTAATTTGTTTATCTAAACATAGTTTTAATTATTATTTTTTTACTTATATAATTCCAATTTAAATCATAGAAACACTATATAATTAACCACTCTAGAAATAATATACTATAAGTGAATACACATTTTCTTTCTATGGGACTGAACTGACATTCCACTACTATAATTTCTCAAAATTTTATAAATTTTTAAATATTGTGTATGATGATAAGATGAAACAAATTTATTTCAACATTTATGAGGAGAAATTTTGTATTAGGAAATCCCTAATTGAGGGTGATTTGGTTATTAAAAAAATATATTACCACTCTTGGTATTTTTTGATACTTAGAAGATCAAAATTATGTGATCGGTACCACATGTTTATAATCAATAAATGCACAATCCTCCCATGAATCTTGATATGAATTATTAATTTTCACATCCCATTCATTAATATGGTAATTATTATTATACAAAAATTTACCATTTAAATGAATCTCATTATTCATGGGGTATTGAATCATCATTATTTTATATTAATTTATATGATGAAAATGATTCTTCTCAGAGTCTGGATATTATTGTAAATGAAACAACAAATGATTTGTAGACCCTATCTAGTTTATAATACTTTTTAGATTAATTTAAAAACATGCCTAATTTTTTTTAAAACACAGTAGTATATGGAACACCATTAACACTAGATAATTATATTCAATTTGATCCACCATTTCATAAATATAAAACTAAAAAACATGGAGAATATGGTGTTTATCATTATAAATTATATAAATAATACGACTGAACTCCATGTAAAATATAATGAGAATTAATAAATAAAAGACCTAAAATATCAACTAATCCATATACTAAAATTAGCCTCCCCACTAACACTTGATTCCCCTTTCCAATATAATCCTATGAGATAATTATTTTGGCGGTTTCATATTAACAAAATACTTTTTCCCTGTGTATAGATGAGTTTTCTTCAAATAATACTTCCTATCACAACATAGGTACCTTCTATCCACAAAATAATGACTCTCTAATTGCATTAAAATTTTTAGAATATTCATTTTGTATCCTTTATTTGGTTTGATATAATTGTCCAGAAGAGAATGAGATTTCTCACCCTTAACCTATGATTTTATAACCCTTTTCCCCCAAAAGTGAAATTTGATTCCTTCTATTTATATCACTCATACCTTTTGAGGATGAAAATATATATGAGGTTAATGAGATATTGAAATGAGACCTTTCATCATTTAGATATATTTAAAATTAAATCAAGGTAGTATTTATTTCTCTACACTAGTGGATATGAATTAAAATGACCGTACATAGCTATTGTTGTACATTGTTTTTAATTGAACACATTTTCAAAAATAATATAATAAAAAATAGTGTAGGTTTCAAAAAATGATGTCATAATGGTGTTATATGATATTGATAAAATTATAGAGACTTGATAAGAATGATATTATTTAAATAATCTTAAAAGTTTGTAATTAATATCCAAAAAAAGATACACAATGTTAAAACCATGAATTAAGACCAGGGAAAAAACATTATTCCCAACATAATGGAATCATTTTCTCAACTAGATCTCATCCCAGCAGCTATAGGCCTAAATATTATCACCAATTTCCTTGAAACACCCATATAAGAAAACAATAATCTTGTCCAAAGAGCATTTTATGATGTTATGGACCCTAAATTGTGTTATAAACCTTTTTATTTCCTAATACTTGTGAAAATTTATATAAAATATTCTAGAGGTATTATCAACATATACAATGTATTCTATGATTTAATGAATTTAATCTGATTAATAATAGAGTTTTGTAATTAAATTTCTTATTATATACACATTAAGTGAAATGATCATTTTTTTTCTTGTTAATGTTCCCTATTCAAATCTTCATAACGTGGTGATAACTTATTTACATAAAGTTTGTTCACATCCTTTTAAATTATTTATTTTAAACTTTTTCCACCAGTTAATTATTCTCATAAGTCTTCATTGGGACATAATATTTTAATGGGATAATTAATTCCATAATGGATACACATAACACACCAACTAGTGATGTTGTAATATATATTTCCATTAAATTAGAGTGGACTATCCTCAATTATTCGTTGAAGAGGATATAAATTTTGTGTTTAATGAGAGAAAAAACAACATTGGTTAGTTTTTTCTATTTATCTTATTTTTAAATAAACTTTAGGTAATAAAATAGGATTTAATTCATATTTAATTATTTCAATAGGGAGTATATTGTATTGGAATTAATAATATATATTTTTATCATACACATGGTTATTTTATTATGGTTTTATTTTTAATATATGGCTCACATATATTTTATCTATATGTACATTTTGTAGCTTACACCATTTTTGGAGATTTTCATAGTAAATATAACATCACAACATATATTAGAATCTAATAGGGAATTATTATATTTATTTTTAAATTTTATGACCAATTTGAAATAAATATTTAACTAGAAAATAAAATTAAAAAACGGATTGGTTGAATTTCATCTTAGAACCCTATATTGACTTAACATTGGTCATATTATGTGCATTTGATTATTTGTTTGAATTAATTTTATCATCTATACTCATATTATAGTTTATTTATGATGTTATTCCATGATTTTAATTTGTTTATAAAACATGTTTAATTTCATAGACTCTTATTTTCAAAAAATGTCATCTATATTTTCCATCAACATATTTTCAGATCTGATAGGACTCTATATTATTTTTCATCAATTAAAATTTCAAGTTTTGTTTATAGAATCTCATGAAATGATATGAAATCTATAAATTTCCATGTTTTCTAATCAAAACAACAATAATTTTAAAAATTTTATTGAAATTACTGAGGCATTTGTTTGATTTATTTATCCACTATTTACCCTTTGTCCCACCTCATGTTTCAACCATCGCATAACCCTTATAGTTAATAAATATTACTCCAAATGATAAACTGACAACCATATCTATTCTATCTATATCTTAGAAACGTTTAGGATAATTTTTCAATCTAAGTGTAGAAGAGAGAGTCATTAATAAAGACAGTTTTTGAGGTGTAATTATTTATTTGATGAACATTTTAAAAAATATCATCATTTTATACATGATTATTTTAAAAATAGTTCCAGTAATATCTTTTTTTTGGAAATATAAATTCTTTTTGGATTAAAAAATGAGAACATTTTAGGTTATTACATAAAAACTGTTTCTTTTAGGCTACCTTTAAACGTGATAACCCATTACTTATAAAGTTGGAGATTTTTTATATTATATTCTTTTTTGATATTTTATAGAGTATAAACTAAATTTGTACCTATTTATGGGGAATTATCTTATATTTTTTTGTTGGGGTTTGAGATTCACATATTATATATCTTCAAATGTTTTTCTTCATATTATACATTATTGAGATTTTTCCTATTTAGTATCTCAAGAGAATTCATTTTAATTTTTTCTTAAAGATATGAAATAAAATTATGTTTGGGGGAGTGATGTTTTTAGGAAGAAACATGGTTTTACATATCATGATTATGTTGTATGATTTAACATCCATTTTGACCAAAAGTTTCAAATTTATTATTACCCACCATCCCATGACATTTTAGATCATATGATAAGTCATTAGGATAAATAAATTTTTTAATTTTTAATTAACATAGATTTAAATTTCATGACAAACATATGGTAAGAATTTGTGTCTCCATGAATTAAGCATAACTTTTATTAAATAGATTTGAGTAATGAGACTGTCTATTGTATAGTTCACGATGATGTATGGGTGTGGATTTTTGTTTTGAAAATAGTATGAGTTAATGACAAATTAATTTTTAAAATTGGAATTTTTAATGAAGCATGATATTTTTTTTCTAGTTAAAGGATTAGACAAAAATTAATTGTAATTTTATTATATTGATATTACTACAGACATAGTCATATTTTATTGTAGATTATTTTTCTTAGGAGTTCAAAAGTTTATGTGTATTATATTTGATGAATATAAGATTCCTAAATTGTTATATATATATATATATATTAATATTTTAGTTTATCCATTTCAATGTTACTATCATATTTTCTAATTTCACAAATAATTTAGGCATTTTTATAAATATTAATAAATTATTTAGTAATATTTTTTATTTAGGTATTGTTATAATTTGTTCTTTAATAATTTTATAAATTATTTATTATATAATAGCATAAAATATTTTTATTAGTAACGTTAATATTATATTATTTTTAATATAATAATCATTTATAATTAATACTAACACTTATTATTATTATTGTGACATATAAATATATGTAACATACATATTTATAGTTATATATATCTTTAATCTTATTATTTTTAATTTTATATATCATTATTATACTTATATCTAATTATATATATACATATATTTAGTAATTTTTAATCTTTGTCAAGTTATTATTGCCGATGAGGCTACAATCTCCTGCTTTGCATCTCCATATTGTTGGTTCTATCCCTGATTACCTTCTTTTTTTAGTTTTTTTGGCCCATATGGGTATCTTCTCTCCACTTAACAGTAAGTGAAATCCACATTCTATACCCAATTATTGCCAATACTAGTGAATAATATTTACGAATCCATAGATCATGGGTGGCATTGCCTCTAATCATCCATCCACCATTTGTCACACATCTAACAACGAAAATAAATGGATTAAAATTAAGGATGAAGAATAAAAAAATTATTTACATAAAATATCCAGGTTACAATGTGAAATGAAACATATGAATCATCATATACAACCATTGTAACCAAAAATTATAGTCCCAAATACTGATGACACAAGAATGGTAGTCATTTTTAACATCTCTACCCCATCGACAGTCTACATCCAACATCTATCTCTTTGCTCCATGATAATCCACTATCCACATCCACTAATCTACATAGACACTTTGGAAACACTGTGAAAGTGTGTATGTAGGGGGTGAGTATAATCATACCCAGTATAGTTCTCCCAAGTAGTGAGTCGACTCCATAAAAATTTAGTGTCTATGTTCATCAAAATAAATTAAGGTGTAAGTAAGATGATTCCACCTAACATCATCAATAATAATAAACATGATCTATCATAATTAATTATCTTATAGCTGACTCAAAGGAGGAATGGTCATCGTGCTCTTGTTCTCGACCTTCCACCATGGTGTAGGGTATGGTCGCACCTCCTCCTCCCGTCCTCGAACTGCTTTGGCTGGGGAGGGGGGATCCTACCTCTTCGTCCCATTAAATTCCCCCTCATTTACCCTCTTTCTCCCCTTTCACAAACATGTCCACTCTTCCCCCTTTCCCTCCAATCGATATATTCCCTAAGGTCCATTTTTTTCTAATGGAGTTCCTTTGGTTCATATTTCCCCCATGGAGTTCACAGAATCCTCAGCATTACTAGACCTCACTTTGGTAGCCCGATTCTGGAGGAATCATCCGTCAGTCAATGCATTTGATCAATTTGTGTTCTCCTTTTGGAATTTGAAGGATCATCTAACGGTAGGACTTTTATATGCGAGTAATTTACATATTAGATTCTATAATGAAGATGGCCTCATGTTTTCTTCGGAATTTTCTCCACCTTCTATGAAGTGGTTCAGGTTCTCTCTATTCTGTTGGAATTTCAATTTTTACCTGAGGGGCGATCCTCCGACCTCAGCTCTATGGATATCTTTACTTGGTCTTGCAATGTTGTTTCAGAACCCGGCTATCCTACAGTTGATAAGAAATCTGGTTGGTCGCTACCTTTGCTCTGATTACCACACCAAGGCTGTCTGTCACCCACTTGATCCAAGGATATGTGTCAAAGTTGATTTGTTGAAATGACCTTTGGAGTCCATAGTCATCGAAATTGAGGGAGAGCTCCGATGGCTTGATAAGGTATGCTAAAACTACTGGATTCTCTTTTTCTTGGGTTGTTCCCGCATAGGCCACGATGTTTCCAGCTGCCGATGAAGCCTTTATGGCCGAAGAAGCGAGGGAGACACTGTTGAAGTTTGTGATTCCCCTATCGGAATCCTTTCTGATAAGGGTGAGGATGTTGTGAACCGGTGCTGTATTAGGGAGAATCAGGGGATCAAAGATCCTTAGACTTCTATATAGAGTAAGAGAAGGAGGGTGGATGAAAATAGAAAGGTGGATGATGTGTTTGATCAGCTAAAATAAATCATGTGCATACCATTGTAGGAACCATGAGAAAATGAGGAACAGAAAGTATGCACTCGTTCGGAGCAGAAAATCGATAAAAGGATTGCAGTGGAGATGATGAGACTCACTCATGGGGATCATGATTGTGCTGCGATAGGGGATGGTAGCCACGAGGAGGATGAACTTCTTGGGAATTCAAGGAAGGGGGTTCCTCTACTATATACTGCAATGCCTCCCCCTAGAAAAGAGAGGCCTGAAGAGGGGAGGGTGGCCGAGCCTCTGGGAATACAGGAGGTGCCTTGGAATGCTGAGGTAGTGGCACATCCAAGTAAAGGGAGTCAGGAGGAGGGGAGTGTGTTGGGTCACTTGAATCCAAACATTATCCAATCCCCATCATATCTAAATGCTGGATCTTCAGGGGTGAACAGTAAGTTCCCCAGTGATCCGAGCTGGCGGTTTGGGTTGAATCCCCCCAATGAAGGCCCAAGGGTCAAGCTAAGGAACCGTTTTAATAGTCTGGTGGATCAAGATCAACTAATGTCACATGAGGAGGATGATTCTGGTGCTAATAACTATAGCAAAATCTCAGTGGACAACTTGGATCATTTCCATGGGAAAGGTCCTCATAGCCCAAGAAGGAAGAAGGGACTAAAAGGAAAGCGTGACTCCAGGAAATTCATTGTGGTACAGGGGAAAAACCAAAGAGACGTAAGGACTATTTTAACTTGAAAAAAACCAATGGAAACTAGGTCAACCAAGAGAGGTGGAAGCAAGGATAGCAAAGTCCTACAAGACAAGGATAATGGTGATCTAAGAAGAGAGTCAAAGGTAATATAAGAAGAGGTGGGGGAGTGTCTAAAACTCAAATTTCACTCCATGGAAGAAATGATTGAGAAATACATGTATCCCAATGCCTCAATTGAGTAAATTGAATGAATTTATGAAAGAAGGTTGTAAGTTGAGGCCACCGAGGAGAAGAAAGCATGGATCGACAAGAAAGATCGAATAATTGCTCGGGGTTTCTATTAAGGAAAAATTTCTCTAGAAGAATTCATTCAGAGAATGGACATGATGATCTATCATCTTGAAGAACCTCTCATGGAGGACCCAAACACATAGGTTATAACTTTTCACTGGGAATTGTATAGGGTCACTGATTCAAATAACCTTAGTCTAGTGTAAAATAACTTCGTGAGCTCATTTAGCAGGTAGTGGATTTTGTTTTCAAATGATAGTTTCCCACTTGTCCTCAAAGTGGATTTTTAATAAAAATTTATATTTGGTGATGGTATCTTATAGCTCACTTTCACTATGTTTTCCAAAAATTAATGATTCTTATCAAGGAAATTAAAAATCATTTGTTCATAACCCATAAAAGATCTTCCATCTGATAATTCACCCTAGATGCACTAGTCATTATATGATGTAGGAAATATGGGTCTCTGCATATATTAGTATCACTAGAGGAAATATGAATTTCTAACTATCTAAAAATTACTATACTAAATACACATATCCCAAACATTCAATGTATACATGTCCAGATGCTGATGGAAATATACATGTTATGGGATAAAGTTAAACATGAGTATGCTAGAGGAAATATAGATCTCTAATTTTAATCTAAATACCTAGTACTCCCAATCCTAGAGTAGTGGGTGAGGAGTTCAAATAGTATTTAGGGCATCATAGTCTACCATGACCTCAATCTATGGGTGAGGATGAGAATCACCACTTATATTAATTACCATACATCATATTCTTATAATGGGGATGTTAGATTAATTAACCATTTCCACATATCTTTTCCATTAGATTATCTAATAAATGATACTAAAGGAATTAATAATCTCTATTTATCCCAAACCAAAGATGTGGGAATAATTTCTCACCAAAACTATCTCCTAGAAATATCAGACCCATCTCATCACTGAGTATTAGTTGAGTAATAGTAGATATATGAATAATTCATCACCAATATGTACCTATATATGTGGGAATGAGATGGTATAGTCACTATTATCTCACTCTAACCCAGGATAAAGGGCGAGTAATGGAGAGATCCATCACTATATAAAGTTGTTGTCAATATTCATTTCACATAAACTTCATCACACCAAACGGTAGTGAGTACACACAATAAACATCTCAATCATAATCATGTGACCCTATTATGAGTTATATAATACTTATATATAGTCACATTGTGACAATTGGGCTCTTGCTGAAAAAGAAAATAGAAGGATAATGATAATTTAATAATAGATGTTGTTAGATAATGAATATTATTTATTTTTACATCATATCCAAATCAATAACATGTTTCTCTTAGAAATCACATGTAAAAAACACATCTCTAATGTGATTCCACATCCTTTGGGCTATAGAGTACATCCACAGTAATTCAATAATGATATCGTCATTATTAAATTGTTTAGTTTGGAACATCAGATAAAAGATGAAACCATTACCATTAATTATAGAATTATCTATGTCATATCAGGTAACAAAGGTTACTCTACTGCATTACACTGATTATTACCGTACATCACCTTATTTTATTTATAAAAAATATTGTACTACCTTAGTCCTTATGGTTCAAGCAATCATTCTTCATTAATTTTCTCATAGTCCATAATACATTCATTAAAAACCCACTATTTATTTTGAAATTAAGCCACAACATCTATGGGAAACCCAATCCTCAGTGTTATATCATTTTATAATTTTAATAATTATTTCTCAAAAATATCCACCATTATTAGTCCCTTTAAATGAAATTATTTTAAATATATTTATTTTTAATAACATATATGATATAATGCAATGATATTCATTTATATCATTCACTCAAACCCACAAATTCATATTCATTGCAACATGTATAAATAATTCCCCAATAATTATTATCACCACTTTCATTCTTTACGTAACTATACCCCATTATTAATTCATTGCTTGGTAACTAACTTCCATTATCATACTTCTTTTCAATTATTTTCTTTACTCCCAATGATGAGAATCATAAACGATCATCCTTTCAAATCCATAGTTTCATAATGAATTATTAGTCATTATAAGTATCTACAACTTTTTTTTAAATAAAGTCATTAGTATGTAAAATGATTCTCTCTTATTTTCATAACCATTTATCACTTCCACTAAACAACCAATAAAGTCCATTCCCCACCTCCTAAGGTTGAGCACCTTATACAATTTATCAATTTATGCTCAACATCTAATACTCCTCAATTATTTCTTAAGAAATTATTATTATTCATTAATGATAAAATATATATGATCACACATTCCATAATGACATCCCTATCACAAAGACCACATTACAATAAGTCCATCCCACATTTCAATACATTACCCAACAACTAGTAATAATATATTATGTTATGACTTAATTTTGGCGAAGAATAAATATTATATTTAAATAATAATAATAATTAATTCTAATATAATCACTAACCTCTTAAATTATAAATCAAAAGGTCACTAAATGTTACAAATATGGTTCATGTGGGATATGGATCCCATTATTATTCCATTTAAATTTTTTTTTGGAACTAAAAAAAATCCTAAACACACCCACCCACATCCCTATATCATATTCACATTTGGTGGGGTTCCACATGGCACCCCCATGCATGCGATATTTGAAATACATGCTATCCACCCAATGATTTAATATTAGACATATGATATGTTGATCAGATGGCTATGCTCAAGTCAAAGCAGTCAAATTACATGTCATATCCCACTTATATGATAATCGTATTACTAGATAATCATACAACTAGATATAGAATGACCCAAACTACATTTGAATTTTAATTAGGAATAAATGGCCATGTCTCATGCCACTCAATTTTGAATTGGACAACCCTTGATGCTTTGGGAACTCTCTACCAAAAATTTCATCACCAATCTCTATTTACAGTGGTTGAGATTTTGTTATTATCAATAAATCTCACTAAAATACAGTGGATTGTAAATAGTTACCCCTTTTTCTAGATTCTGGATCTCTTTCCCAAAATATGGTATATGAGGACCCTAAAATTTATAAACAAAATAAATAACATCAAAACATATCTCAAATATTTATCATAATTAATAACTATCATTAGAGTTATTCTATGTAAATTTTTTTCATATACTCTGGGGATTTATATCCACATATATTAGTCTAATGAGTCAAAAAAATTAAAATATTACGAATAGTTTTCCCTAAATTCCAATATAGTTTCTCCCTAAATTATCCCGAAATCCATTTTTTGATTTTCAATGAATCCATGGGAGTTAGATTAATCATTAAATAAGGAACAACATACATACCTTTCATCCAAATAGTCATTTTTATGGAAAAATAAAAAAAGTGAAGTTTAGAGTCAATGAAGTGGTGTAGATCAGAAAACCATACTTGTATTTGTTATCTTATAGTCCCATGATGATGAATTCCCAATCCTTGATATCTCATCCATACATAGAGATTCCCTCCAATCTAAACCCACAATCCTCTAATCCTTCTAATAATGATCTTCCCTGAGAGGTTTAAAGAAATAAATAATTTTTTATTTATTTAATTGTAACTAAAAATGATTTTTCACCACTACGTCCAAATGGAATCTCTCCCAAAAATTATGAAACCACATATACTATAGTACAAACCCCATTCCAGTCTCAGTTAAATAGTCCATTTTCTATTTTCATAGATTTTTCATGTTGAATTTTCTAATTTCGAATTTTAATTTAAAAATTATTATTTCATTGAAAGTCATCTATCTTGATCAAAGAAGACTCAAAATCACTTATCTTGCATCTAAATGAGTAATAAAAAACTCATAAACACTAAATAATAAATCTATTTGGATATTATAAAAAAATAATTCTCATTAGAGATGTAAAGTCTTATATCATCACTACTTTAAATATTTTTACCTTTAAAATTAAATAGACCACATGCATCCTGATCAAAATGATCATCATTCATCCATATCATATGATTTATCCCTATAATAAATAAAAATAAAAAATAAAAAAAGGTAATTATTTTCACAGTTGTTAAACATAATAATCAAAAAATATCACACAACCTTAAGAGAACAAAATAAAAATACAACTTTCCATATAGAGTTGTCCATCACTAGGATTACATCTAGATACATTCAAATGTCTCACTTATAATGATACAACCTTAAAAATTACATAATCTTGAGTTTTAAGTCAAGAATTCATTCTCTTACATCTGAGGATCATTTTAAGTTTAAAGTTTTAAATATTAGTCCATAAATCATACATAAAAAACCAAAAAATACAAAGTGGAAAATTCTGATTAGTATCCATTTTTTTTTCATAATATAAATCTTTTAAAATGAATCATGATTTCTTTTCATGAAAACTGTTACTGAATTTTAACATGACCCCTTACTTTTTATGACTCATCCTTATAACCAATGATATTTTTTAAAATATATTGGGTAAACATAAAAAACGCATTATGGGACGTAAAAAGAATAACACGTTTTTCCCTATGAAATGAATTAAAACCTATGAAAAACACATTCCTAAATAACATAATTTTTTTACCCTTAAAGATAATTATTTTTACATTAAAAAGATAATTTATTTTACCTTTTTAAAATAAATGATTTCCATTAAAAAAATTAGAAAACAAAAAAATTCATGTAGGTATCTTGCGACATCATCCCATAGAACCTTTACAGAACCCTTACAAATTAGAATAACTATATGACCAACTCTCAATATATTTATCTAGACACCATAGTTATTACCTAATGAATTAGAGCACTATCTAGGTGCACCCATCTATTAATCTATGAAGGGATCACCGGGAGATATCTAGGAACACCCATCATATATAATGTACATGAACCACAATATAAACAAATCATTTTATCATTTGAAAAACATTTTTAATCTTGTATTAAAATTAAATTTATATTTTAAAATATGATTTTATTTAAAAATTAGATTTTCAATTTAGAATTAACATTTCTTTTAAAAAAATATTTTGAAAAAATACCCAACAAAGGGAATGAGGGTTGTAATTCTAAAAATCATGAATTATTCCAATAGAATGAAAAAATAAAATAATGTCCACAATGATGAAATTTTTCCTTTCTCCATAAATGTTTATAATAAAACATTAAATTCTTTATTTTACAAAACATTCAGTTTTAGATGCATAAAACAGTTTCCTTTTGAAACCCTTTGAAATATAGTATAATGAAATTTAAATTTATTTAATCCCCAATTTTTTTAAAAAACATGGACAAAAAAAGATATTTTTATGTAAAACATTAAAAGGGTGTTTATTTCGAATAAAGGTTCTTTATTACTTTAGAAATATTTGAATCACAAGCCCCATGAAAGAATAACATTAAACAAAACGTTAAATAACATTAGAATAGATAAAATAATTATATTACATCTAAACGGGGATGTATATAAACCTCATAATATAATATAGGTTCATAACCATACAATAAGGCTCAACAAAAGGAAATTGAGATGAAGTCCCCTACAACGAGTCTCACTAGTCACATGTGTATTAATATTACAAAATAATAAAATTATGTTAATTATTTTATGGATTTATAAAGTTTTTCAATTTTATTATGAATTTTATTTCTCTTAAAAAAAATTATATACTATTACTTAATCAATTAAGTTTAAGTCATACATTTGACCATATTTAAAAGATGTGTTAAAAATGACTCTGGTTGGATGACTATGGTCAAAGAGAAAATTGTATAAAAATATAAAGATTAATAATCATGAAATAATTACCATATTTATACATGTTTTTTAAACCAATAATGAATTATCAATATGAAAAATTAACTAGTAATATTATCTTAGAGATGATAGGCGTGCGTACGCATGAGAAACATTTCCATTTTTCGACGATCATTAGGGAAAGAAGGTAAGTAATATTTTTATAATTAAAAAAATAATAATTATATCATAAATAAAATAATATTTAGTTATGTATAATTATATATATATATATATCATTCATTTTGCGTGGAGAATAAAGTTCAGTCACACCACTTTTTGAAGCCGAAAGACCACACGTACACGAATGACATTGTCAATTTTTCAGTGAGTGAAAATGTAATAAATAAAATGAAATATCATATTAAAATAATGGTACACATGTCATTAATATCATAAATAGTTCATGTATATCACATATATTTTTGATATTTACCCTTATTACCTTCCATGTAGCATGTTCGTGAAAAATGACTAGCATCGCTTCGCGAGGAGGTAGTTCACCGTACACACGAGAAATGATATAATATACCACAAATAATGGAATGTAAAAAGGTATATATGATATAATTTATCCATAGGAATAATTATGTTATAAATATAATACATATACTTTATATCCATCATTAAAACCAACCAGGAGAGGTGGTAATAGTAAAAACGAACAACATAGATTCATGAGGTGATATTCCATCGTACACATGAACGATGATTTCATAACCCATTTGATGAATGTGAATATGGTTTTAGGTAATAAACTTATTATAAAAAAATAATGTTATAGTTAATATAATTATACTATTATATGAGAATATTTTAATAATAATGGAAGAAGTTGGACAATAAAATAAAATTAAAATGCTCATTGAAGAACACTACATATTATTCATGTATCCTCCTTAGGTTTGCAATGAAAATATTAATAGGATTTAATTATGCCCAAAATAAGGATTATAGTAAACTTTTAAGGGATTTGGTGTAAAGACCCGTAAATTTCAAGGATTTTTTTTTAATTTCTTTGGGATTTTACGAGTACGCAGTTTTTGACAGCACCTAATTCCGAGGCCCGGTGTGCATGGAATCAATTTCTGAAGTTTAGCTTTGGTACGTTCAGTGAACGAACGAGCGAGTTTTTCTAACTTTTGAACCGGTGCACGGAATCAAAATCTGAGGGCACCGATGAAACCACACTGTCGGTAATTTCTTAAGAGCACCTTTTTCTAGGTTACGTTTGCTCGGAAGGAGATGTTAAATTGTGGGGAATAAAAATAAAAATTGTTTTACAATTTTATTTTTATTTCTTTACCGATGGTTAAGCGTTGTGAAAAAGGAAGATGCAAGGAAGTTGGGGTGGGGCCCACACGAGCCCCCACCTCTTTCAATTTCCCCAACACCCCATTAATTTCCCCTCTAGAAATTAGTTTGTATCTCCTCCACATTAAATTACATGCCAATAAAATGCCTCATTAATTTGACAATGCACGTGAATTAATTGGGTGAATTCATTTTGAATTTTGAAAGGGTTGGCATGAGTAATAAAATAAGAGAAGCCTTATTTTATTATTGTGGAATTGTTGTGCGAGAAGGATTGGGGAGAAAATACACGAGCCTTGATGAACTTTATCTTCTTCGCGAAGAACACCGAGTCTACGACGAAGAACTCCGTCACCGCAAGGGGAGATCGTCGTACAGTCTCCTATCCTCTCCGCAGCTGGTGAGAGAGGCCTTCTTCGGGGAATGACGACGTGCCACATCCTTCATCGGGTGAACACCGACGATTCTTGCAGAGTCTCCTTCCGCGACGCCGTCTTCCACGACGTCTTTTTCCCGCGACGAACCTCATTTGACAACTTCTTCGAGGTAGTGGTTTGATTTTGTTCATGAATATTCTTTTCCATCCAATGTCAAATTCTTTAGCCGCTTGATATCGAATTAACAGGTGGCGGACGAACCGCACGAACACGGCCGACCCTCCTCCCCCTTTGTTTTTGTATTCGCTGCGGCTCGAACGAAGGCGGTGCGGTGCAACGACACCGCACGGAAACAAGGAGGAATGTGGCGAAGGAGTGCGGCGCCGTTGTGCCGCACCTTTGAGGCTGAAAGAGGTCGCGGCCGGAGCAGGGCAGCAGAAAAAGGGCGCGGCGCCGTCGCGCCACGCCTGTCAGACCAAGGCTGTGACCTTTGGCCGCGGCGGAGCAGGGAGCATCGGTCGGAACCGCCGACCGCTAGCCCTTGGAGGGCGGGACCAACCGGTCCCGCGTGGTACACGCCTGCCAGATCCGGAAAACTAGGGGTTTGAACCCCAGTCAACGTGGCAGGGCGGACCCCCCACGGGTCTGCCGTTTGGTGTGAAGGGGTGGCGGCTCCCCCCTTCCGTGCTCACGTGGCGCAGGGCGCCCTCGTCTGGCCGACCGACAACCCAGGCCGGACCGGTCACGCCGGGCTAGGCCTCACGCGCAGGTCCGGGGCGCTCCCTGATGGACCAAACCCGTACCCGGTTCGGGTCGACCCGGTTCGGGCCGACCCAAGGGGTCTCAGGTCGGGTCGGTCCGGGCCCAAAACCCCCTAAAAATGGACAAGTTCGTTAAAACGCCCATTACTTGGGCTACGGACCTCCGATCGATGCACCATCTATTGCGATGCGATCCTTGGATTGATACGGTTGTTTCAGTATATTACAATCAATGTTTCAGAGAACTTTGTGTATGGCCGGGTTGGTTCAAACACGAAACCAACCGGGCCCTCAAAGCGGAAACACTTATAACTTGAGCTTCAGACATCCGATTGACGTGCCGTCGACTTTGTTGGATACCTCTTAGTGAGACAGACCTTTTGGATTACTCCAATCGAGGTTTGGACACAGTTGGAGTATAGTCAAGTTGGTTTTGACTTAAAAACCAACCGGGCCCCTGGAACGAAAGAGCTAATAACTCTCAGACCAGGCGTCCGATTGACGCGGCGTCTGTCACATTGAGTTCCTTTTATCGATAAGGAACTTTGGGATACCTAAACTCTGGACTACGTGTCAGTTGATGTATGGGCCCCCTTGGATCATGGAGCGGACCCTCCCGGAATCGAGCATGATGTGTGCGGGAAACCTAGAGCTGGCTGCGACTGCGACGACGATGACGACTGCACTGAAATCCTATGTGGGTTCGGCAGCAACGACGACTGCACTGAAATCCTTCATGGGTTCGGCAACGATGATGACTGTACTGGAATCCTCTGTGGGTTCAACGACGATGATTACTGTTCTTGTATCCTATGTGGGTCCGGCAGTACGTGACTACTGTTCTTGTATCCTACATGGGTCCGGTAGAGTGGCTGGTCTTGTATCCATTGTGGGTCCGATAGCTTAGCTGGTCAAATATCCTACATGGGTCCCAGCTAGATGAATCAGTGGCTACACCTAATCATCTCTATCACCTTACGAAGAAGTATACCTGTGTGAGCTGAGTCTTGACTATTCAATCAATATCTTCAATATGATTGACTTGCTTTCCTATGTGGATTGGATTGTGTTATCCTGTGTGGATTATATTGTGCTATCTTATGTGGAATAGATAGAACTTAGGCTCGTAAGTTGGAGTCGAACTGGAATTGATGACTTAGGTATATGTATGGGCATATACCTAAGTAGTGTTGGTTGTTACTTCGTGATTGTATCTTTCCTTTATGGATTATCCTTTGTGGATTCTGGGAGACCTTCTGGGGTCTCGGGGTCACTACTGAGTAGCGTATACTCACCCCTGCACAGGTTATTCCTACGCTACATTGTGTTCGATATAGATGACGGACATCTCTGATCGTGGTTGAGCCTTGTGGAGCAAGTCGGTAGCTGGAGGTGGACCACTGGGCGGGACGTACACGGAGCGGATAGCTGGACCCGAGGAGATGAGGAGGCTATCTGTACCCACCCTTCAGGTGGCATTTCCAATGGATGGATCGACATTGCTGCTTTTCTTTTCAGTTGTTGTACTTTATTTCCAGTTGTACTTTAGTTGCAGTTTGGGTTTGTATTCTGGTCCACTTACTTTTCCACACTTACTATTGTACCCAGTTTTACTTAGTATTTACTTCTACTTGCTTACTATGTGGTGTTTGTTTTCTTTTATAAAGGCAACGCCTTCTCTCATTTCAGGATTTATGCCTTTGGTGATAGTCATCAGCCCCTAGACTATGGAAGGCGGGCTTGGGGTAGTCATGGCATGGGCCCCGAGGACAGGTCGTGACAAATTGGGATCAGAGGTGTTCGGTTCTACCGCAAAACTCAGGACTCTGATCTTTCTTCTATGAGAAGCAATAGTGTTAAGGGTATTAAGTGTGGTTTTCAGTCCGGGGAATCTAGTGTTAGTGCGGCGGCCAATGTATCCATACACCAGGACCCTGACTTATGATTTCTGACTCAATGCACGAAAACATTGATTGCATGTGTGTTTCAAAAGTTTTCATTGTGATTACTTTGGGTCAGCTCACCAGGTATACTGTATTGACCATTGTGCACCTCTCTCTTTTCAGGATGACCCCACAATGGCAGCCAGCTAGGGTTCCATGATTTGTGCGAGACGACAGCCCACCGAGCGACGAGGCCTCAGTGCAGGGCCCTTTTACAGTGGAGGAACCGACAGTACCTCTAACCACCGAGCCACTGATGCCACCAGCCCCAGTCGTTGAGAGTGCACGTCGCCTTAGTGCACTGCATGAGTTTCAGCGTCAGAGACTACCCAGGTTCTGTGGGGAGACGGACCCTCAGGCAGCCAAGGATTAGCTGGAGGCTGTAGTTCGAGTTTTCAGGTTAGTAGGGACACCAGCTGACCTCATGGTGATCCTTGCAGTGAGCCTCCTACACGCGGCAGCAGGCAGATGGTAGAGCCTGATGCTCCAGGTGCACGATGAGGCATATCTCCTTTGGATGGACTTTGAGACCCTCTTCCACTCGGAGTTCGTATCATCCACCCTCAATTCGGTACACATTTAGGAGATACTACAGCTGCAGCATGGCAGCATGACGGTGGCCCAGTACTCGGCAGGATTTACCGATCTCTCGCGCTATTCAACAGACATGGTACGTGACCCATTTTTCTAGGCCCAGTCCTTCGATCAGGGACTGAGGCATGAGATCAGAGCATCAATGATCTCCCTCAGCATTCTGACGCAGGTAGGAGTACTGGAGCGATCCCTTCTCATAGAGATCTTTCTTTCTGAGCCTACACCAGCAGAGGGACCTACCGCAGGGCGGCACATAGTAGAGTCTTATGCTACTGGTAGTCGATAGACGTCACAGGGGTCCAGGCGAACAAGACCAGCGGGCGGACGACCTCAGTACACTAGCTTAGAGGTGGGGGGCACATGGTGCAGAGCCAACCTTCAGATGAGAAGACAGTGCTATGCATGCGGCGGGCAGGGCCACATGGCTCGTGACTACCCGAACCGCTGTGCAGAGGAGCAGCAGACGGTTGAGGGGCCACCCAGGAAGAGGCATAAAGTTGATCGTGGCGGTCCGTAGAGAGCAGGCGAATGAGGCAGAGGAGCTGACCGAGCAGCAGGTGGTGTGTGACGCTTTGAGGCTTTACCACCACCACTACCTGGAGGTCCACCCCTACCACAACGAGCTGGCGGGTAGAGGCAGACTCAGCTTTAGACCACGAAGGCCTACGACCACTGCACCCCATAGATGATTCGAGGTACTATCTGTGTCTACTCCACCCTTAATGTGGTTCTTATAGATACAGGAGTGAGTCATTCTTTCATTGCCGCTGCCCTTGTTCGGATCCCGGAGATTCTGTCGGAGCCATTGGCTCGATCCTTACAGCTAGAGACTCCTACAAGAGCAGACTCGACGATTACGCACTGGTGATGGTAGTGTGAGCTTACTCTAAGAGGTGAGAGCTTCGGCTGGGATCTTCTTGTAGCAGCGTCGAGGCCTTACGACATCATCTTGGGGATAGATTGGTTATCTACAGTGCATGCTCAGAACGACTGTATTAGGCGCAAGATGCGGTGTGTTCGCACCGACGGGAGCGGGTTCAACTTTGCCGGAGAGAAGGGAGAATTCGCAGTGCAGGATGGACTCACGTAGATGAGAGGATAGCTGATCACTCATCAGTTGGCTAGCCTCATCCTAGGAGCAGTTGACGTGTGGAGTCCTTGATTTCCTATAATGGTGGATCAGTATGCGGATGTTTTTCTTGACGACGTTCCAGGACTACCTCCTCACAGATAGGTAGACTTCTATATTGACCTCTACCCTGGGACAACTCCGATATCCACTCCAGCAGATTGGATGGCTCCCGCTGAGCTTCGAGAGCTATGGGTACAGCTGGAGGACTTGCAGGGGAAGGGATTCATCCGACCCAGTGTTTCACCCTAGGCTTCCCCAATTTTGTTTTCCAAGAAGGTGTACGAGAGCTTGAGACTGTGTGTCGATTATCGTCGCCTGAACTAGGTGACCGTGAGGAACAAGTATCCGCTACCGAGGATTGACGACCTCTTCGATCAGCTCAAGGGAGCATGGTGGTTCACAAAGATAGACCTTAGGTTATGCTATCATCAGCTCAGAGTTTGGGATGAGGATGTGCAGAAGACATCCTTCAGATGTCGGTATGTCCACTATGAGTTCTTAGTTATGACTTTCGGCGTAACCAATACTCCAGTAGTGTTCATGAGTCTCATGAATAGGATCTTTCAGCCATACCTTAATCGATTTGTCATGGCCTTCATCGACGACATATTGATATACTCGACCACTGAGGAGGATCACACCTACCACTTGCGAGTTATACTGGGCACACTCTGAGAGCACCAGCTTTATGGTAAGCTCTCAAAGTGTCAGTTCTGGTTACGTGAGGTCCACTTCTTGGGACATGTCATCTCTGAGGTGGGAGTTGTGGTGGATCATGTGAATATCGAGGCAGTGCTAGCTTGGGATTTACCCCGGAGTATGAAAAAGTTCCGGAGTTTCTTGGGGCCAGCTGGGTACTACAGGAGATTTGTGCCAGACTTCTCCAGAGTTGCGGAACCACTTTCAGCTTTAACAAAGAAGGGGAAACCCTTCGTGTGGTTAGATAGATGTCAGTAGAGCTTCTAGGAGCCGAGACAGAGATTGACCAGCACACCTATCTTGAGGCTACCAGAGGAGGGAGTGGGGTATGTAGTCTACTGTGACGCATCAGGGATCAGACTCGGATGTATCCTAATGCAGGAGCGGGCAGTGATCGCCTATGGATCACGATAGTTGAGGCAGCATGACCAAAACTTTGCTACCCATGACCTGGAGTTAGCAACATTGGTCTTTTCTCTGAAGATGTGGTGACACTATCTAATGGGTGAGTGTTTTACAATCTACTCCGACCACCAGAGTCTCAGGTACATCTTCTCGTAGAAGGATCTGAACTTGAGAGAGCGGTGATGGCTCGAGTTCCTCTAGGACTATGACTTTTATATAGTCTATACTCCTGCAAAGGGGAACGTAGTAGTTGATGCTCTCAGTAGGAGGACGGGCATTCAGTTACTTGGGGAGGAGGTAGAGCAGCTGGCCACTTTGCAGATATCCTTCATTGATAGTGATGGAGCAGATTTTCATCAGTCACTCATAGTCACTCCTCCAATTCTACAGCGGGTAAGGGGGGAATAACATGGGGACACTGACTGTGAGACGCGGTGTGCACAGATATCCTCAAGATAAGCACCTGATGGATTATCTGTAGGAGGAGAGCATGACATCCTTTTCAGAGGATGTACCATGGTACCAGCTACTTTACAGGAGGAGGTTCTGAGAGAGTTCCACACTTCCCCTTTAGCGGTACATCCAGGAGTGGCGATGATGTACCAGGATCTCAGACGGCAGCACTGGTGGCCAGGTATGAAGAAGGATGTGGCAGAGTTCGTTTCTCGATGCCTCACCTGCCAGCAGGTGAAGGTGGAGCACCAGGTAGTATCTAGCTTGGTACATCCCTTGGAGGTCTCAGAGTGGATGTGGGATGAGTTATCTATGGATTTCGTGATTGGACTTCCACGTACTTCCAGAGGTCACGACTCCATTTGGGTGATTGTCGACTGACTCCCCAAGTCGACCCACTTTCTACCCATCATAGAGCAGGGCTTAGTGGAGAGCTTGGGACGCCTATACATTCAGGAGATTATACAGCTTCATGGTGTGACATCATCTATCGTCTCCGATCGAGATGCTCACCTTACTTCCCAGCTTTGGAAGGGGTTGCAGGAGGCATTTGGGACGCAGCTCCGTCTGAGTACCGCTTTTCACCCTTAGACGGATGGTCAGATGGAGAGGACCATTCATAATCTCGAGGACATGCTCCGTTCATGTATCATCGACTTTGGTCGCAGCTGGGAGGACCACCTAGCCTTGGTGTAATTTGGGTACAACAAAAGCTACCACTCAACCATCGGGATGGCACCATACGAGGCATTGTACAGCTGACCTTCCAGATCACCGCTGTGCTGGACAGACCCTGAGGAGTCAGCACTTGTGGGACCAGAGTTTCTCTAGTCCAAGATAGAGAAGGACCAAGTCATCCAGGAGAGGATGAGGACAGCCCAGAGCCGACAGAAGTCTTATGCTGACAGGAGGCGGAGACAACTAGAGTTTGAGGATGGCGACCACGTTTTCTTGCGGGTCTCACCTCGATGTGGATTAAGGAGATTTGTCCGGGGTGGCAAGTTATCTCAGCGCTTCATCAGACCATTCCAGGTTCCTAGCAGGATAGGAGAGGTGGCTTATCGTCTAGCTCTACCACCTCAGTTTCACCGGGTGCACGACGTCTTCCACGTATCTCAGATGAGGAGATACGTGCAAGACCCAACACATATCATCGACCATAGGGAGCTGGAAATTGATGAAGAGGCCACTTTGGCGAAGGTCCTAGTGGAGATCAAGGATCGACAGAAGCAGGTCCTACGTGGGCGGTCGATTCCTCCAGTGCGCATCAGATGGCAGCATAGAAACCTCTTGGAGAGCACTTGAGAGCGGGAGGCTCAGATGCGTGCTCAGTACCATCATTTATTTCCCTAGTTTGTGATGTATCTTTATGGGGACATAAAGCCATGAGGTGGGAGTAATGTAAAGTCCCATAAATTTCAATGATTTTTTTAATTTCTTTGGGATTTTACGAGTACGCAGTTTCTGACGGCACCTGATTCTGAGGCCCGGTGTGCCCTGAGTCAATTTCTTAATTTTAGCTCAGGTACGTTCAGTGAACGAACGAGCAGGTTTTTCTAACTTTTGAACAGTTGCTCGGAATCGAAATCTAAGGGCACCGAGAAACCACAGTGGCGATAATTACTTAAGATCACCATTTTCTGGGTAGCGTTTTCTCGGAAGGAGATGTTAAATTCTGGGGAATAAAAATAAAAATTGTTTTACAATTTTATTTTTATTTCATTACCGATGATTAAGCGTTGTGGAAAAGGAAGATGCAAGGAAGTTGGGGTGGGTCCCACACGAGTGTAGAGACCCGAAGCTTGATGTACATGGACATTACATTAATTTTTCAGAATACTTAATACATAACAAAAAATGATACACAAGGATCGTAATAGTTTAGTGTCTTCGGAAACTCGGAATATAGACAACTAATCATGTTGAAAGATCTTCAACATCTCCCATAACGATCTTCCCCTTTTTGTTTCCTTAACTAAAACCTTTATTTATTTCCTGGGGAAAATAAAACATAAAAAGGGTGAGCTCAAATGCTCAGTAAGGGCAAACATAGATAACATAAAACAATCCATAAACATTTGAAAGCAAAATGTGAACATGAAATCTAAACATTAATACCTTGAGAAAAGACATAAATCTTGGAAGTACGTAAGAAATATATCATAAAGGAACATCAATCACGATAAAATAGAATGAGAATAAAACATGTAATTGTGGCAACCATTAAGCACATGTTATTATTTCCATAGTAGCCAAGGCATTGCTGCCAAGACCATCTTAGTGGACAATGTCCCTTTCTGAATCGATTTCACTCCTCGTTCGAGTCCTGTATTACTGAACCAGTTTAACTTTCCATTCTAGCCATGTCTATCTCATGAGATATAAATCTTTACCCAATGCATTGGAGGGATATATAGGTCCCACCCATCTAATAATTAAATCATTCTTACTTGTGCCACAAAATAAACATACATCATTCATAATAACCCAACGAATGAAATGGGTTTCAAAAACATCATCCCATCATCACATAATCCATTTAAAATAAATGGATATCATTTCATAATAAGAAAAGTGAAATCATGTAAATCATAGAGACATGATACTTTAAACATACACATATGAAATAATGTCATCCTAGATGAAAAATGGTTTTGATAAAACACTTGAAATGAATTCTTGAGGAAAATATCCTTTCTTCTTAAAAATCATTTTCTTTTCACAAAACGTTATGAAATTTTAAAAGAAAGAGATTTTGTTGAAAATATTCATGAAATCTTTTGGAGGAAGTTTCATGAAAATAAGGCTTTATAAAACCGTAGAAATCCTTTCATGTCGTATAAGTTAAAAAAACAATCTTCTCATACTTCTGCCGGAAAAGTCAAAAAAGTACCTCGTAACGTAAACAAAAGAAAGATTCCTTACATACCATGTAGTAAAAGTCAAAAAATGGGTAAAAATGACTTTAAAAATACATGAAAACACTTTTATAAAACATGGACATGGATGATAGATATAACCCCAGTAAATACTTACGAATAAGCAATCTCAGATAAAAATGAGATTTGCAAAATTATCCCTTACCTTAGGTCCGATATGCTTCATACGTATCCAACACTCATGTATAATGATTTAAATAATGTCATTGACTTATTACAGAGTCATATTTTTTGTTATTATATCATTTATGGTTCACTTATGACTTTATATTACCCGTTCTTTTGTATATTCAATGTTAAAGAGTGTTTTGGGTAAAATCATTTCATTTGTCGTCCGTGTTTTGACTTGTAATTATTCATATGATTACATAGATCATGATTAAATAATTCCAGAATATAAAACATGATTTATATATAATATATATTCAGAATATACATATGTATAATAGATTGATAAATGGAAAGAAATACACCGTTCATGGAGACGGTAGGCCGTACGTACGCATGAACACTGTTTTCATTTCCTTATTGAGTTGAATGGAATTAAGTAGATGAAATATATATATATATACATAAATATAGTAGAATTATTATGTCATATATTTTATGATTACTTATAATATATACTTTATAACCATTCTTGAATGGTTATCATGGAGAGTGAATCCCATCGCGTCGTGGAGACAATATTCCATACGTACGCACGAGCGATGATATCATTACCATGATCGTCTAATTGTATTAAAGTGTATGTATAATATTATAGAATAAATATAACTTTACAATAATCATATATATTCATTACTTTCACCATTATACCCATCCAAGTAAGGTGGTGGTGGAAAATAGATTACACCATGGCGTGGAGACGGTATTCTGTACGTACGCACGCGCGGTGATTTCATTTTCCATAGGATGGATAGATGGTGAAATATGGTTGTTTCATAATTATAATAACATATCAGTATATCAGTGATACTGATGTTATTACTTAATAATGAAACAACTAAAGAAGAAGAAGTTGAAGAAGAAATAAAATTGAATGAATTAGTAATGGATATTACCTCTTCTTTGACACGCCTCTTTGAATCCTCCTCTTAGGGTACTAACATTGGTCTTTGAAGAAGACCAGGACCTCTAGGATGTTTCTAGGGAGGTTTCTAAGGTAAATTGGCATGGTTTTTCCAAGCATAAAGGTTCAAATTGGTGTGAGGAATAGAGGGAGGAGGTGCCCTTTTATAAGGGAGGAGAGGGGCACCTTTGGAAATCTGAAAACAATATTAATTTATAATAAATCTAACCCCACTTAAAAACCTCTAAAAATGACTCATATTTGAATTTATGATGATATAGGATTGTAATCTCATCAACCAATAAAATTGAGACATGTTAGGAAATTATTTTAAACATTATCAACTTGATTTATCCTTACTTAATCAATTTAATTTTATTTGTGGTAATAACATTCTTAATTTTAAATTATAAAAAAAATTACTTATTTGTTGTGAATTGTACATAAGTTTATACTTTATAACATTGTAGACAATATAAATTTAAATTTATAATTTTTAAATATTTTTGTGATTTTTAAACAATTTTATAATATGTTATTTTTATAAAATAACAATAGTGTCAATTTTGTCACTATTCATTTATATGAATTTAAATAAAATATATACAGAAGATATGTTATAAAGAAAAGCTTTAATAGATTCATGAAAGGCCATATGATTCTAGAAAATTATTGTATCACATTAAATAGCTCATATAATATTTATATTATTATTTTTAAAACCATTTATTTGGTTTATCTCTTAATAAAATAATTACTACAACATTTTTTTTATAATAATCTAATATACTTATTTGTTGCATAAAAATTAAAAATAAAATCCTATCATGAAGATAAATCTATTACCTTTCACAATAATACCTTTAATCTAATTTATCATCTTAAAATCACAATATTTAAATTGTTATATTTATTAAATTATGAAGGTGACAACTTTGGCATCATTTAAAATAAAATAATATAAGTGTCATAATCACTATTATAAGACTCCAAACGGTTATATATTAGGTAATTGGATGATTATGGTATATATATATACTATCAATAAGTTTTGGTCAGGTTTTTGGAACTTTAAATGTGTATTATTATTTCAATAAAAACTATATTACTGATTTTTCACTTAATAAATAATTTCTGCCTCATTAATGTATCACCATTAATGACAATTATTTAATCCCTAAAAATTCTAAATAAATTATCATGATGTATATAATTTTATTAGATTTTTGTAGACTATTCATGTTCTAAGTTTCATGAAGTTTATCACTAAATTAAAATTAATATACTTATAAGATTTAAGAGAGTGACATGTTGTCACTTTCTTTGGTTTTAATAATAATTAAGTTATTTTCATTGAAAAAAGTCCATTATATGATTCTTATCTGACCCTTAGGTGATATGGGTCTACTTTTAGTCATACAATACGATTTTGGCAGATGTTAGGGTAATTTTATAATCATATATTTACCCTTAATTACCCAATTTACCTTTAATTATGGTAAATAAAATTTACCATAGTTACTATTCATAATGCCAAAAAATAAAAAGTAGTCTATTAATATAATTTGGACCCATTGATTCCAAATATGGAATCCATTATTCCAAATTATATACACAGAAGTTGCAGAAATTAAATTAAAATTAATCCCGTTGTCAAAAGAAAATGGGTTTTTGTTTAAAACATTACAAAAGATTGAATTGATTTACCCTACGAATTCGAGGTAAAATCAATGCTAAGGACATACATTATATTAAATTGTAAAAATATATTCTATTTATACTTTAAAACCATTCAATATTATAATTTAACCATATAAATTATTGCGATGAAAAAATTTGTTTTTAATTAAAATATAGGATGTTTTTACTATTCATCAAAATATGAAAGTTACCAGAATAGTATGAAAAATTTATCCAAATTAAATTTTTATTTCTTTATTCCAAAGAAGAATTTTATTTTGTCAAATTTAACTTATAAACATGTCAAAAACTAGATTTAAAGTGGGTGCGCCATCAAAAGGTGACAAAACTGCATTTTTTGAAAAATACTTATTTTACCCGAAAAATTTATTTTGTTCTTATACCATGTTCTAGAAAATGTGTAAGATGAATAATAATGTTATAAAATTAAAAATTTAGTTAATACTATTCATAACGGCTAGTTCATAATAATATTATAATAAATATCGTTGTTTAGTAAAACCTAGTATTGCGTACGACACAGGCTATCGAGGAAGGTCGCGATTGCGTGTAATGAAAGCCAAGCCAGGGTTGCATGTTGTGAAAGAATCTTTCATTGTTTCGTATAACAGAATCCAAACATATTTCATTTATACATTGAATATATATATATATACTCAATGTTGCGTCGAATAACTATTATCAAAATTGTGTGTAACACGATCCAAGAATAGTGTTGCGTATACTGCAAGCTAATACGGTGTTGCGTATAGCGCAAGGTAATATTGGTGTAGCATACAACACAAGTCATTAATGAAATTAAGAGAATATTTTTCATAAAGTCTCGGGGTGTTACATTCCACCCGTCTTAAAATGAATT
Source organism: Viscum album (assembly GCA_963277665.1). NCBI lineage: Eukaryota > Viridiplantae > Streptophyta > Magnoliopsida > Santalales > Viscaceae > Viscum > Viscum album. The sequence goes on from OY728136.1 coordinate 432,661,372, forward strand.
TCTCCCTCGAGATTCGTCGGGCATATAAATGGTTTACTACTCAAAAGTTTCTTTAATTGAAACCCACATCGTAAAAAGGAATACCAAAACTTAACTTTAAAAACTAAAGTATGAAACATAAAGGTTACCCAAATTAACTCATCACTGGGTTTCCACGTAGGAGAACATAGGTAAAAATATGGATATGGAAGAGAAATCTAACCATCAAGTTCTGATGGAGAGTGGTAGAGGAGATGGCTATAAAAACACCAACAATCACAAAGCCATAAATTTGTGATAATCTATAGTAGCATCTGATTCATCAGATATAAGGGTACTAGGTAAACATTTTTGGTTTTCAAGATCATTTCTCTAAAGTTGAATAATTTTAATTAGATGAAATACTTACTTTATTTCGATATAATCTCACTATTGTTCGTGCCTTGAACAATTTACACTTCATCTCTTAAAGAAATGAAGTTGAATTTGTCATTTGTGAAGTGTTAGCAGATCATGTGATAGAATGATGGGTCATTCCATCTGTCTTAAACAAAAGTTTATAAAAGTTATCAAAAATACATAACTCCATCTATATTGAGATTAGTCATATATGGTTCCTAAAATGGAATTATACTTCATATATCATACTGCTTAATATAATAAACTAGTTTCTACTAAACAGGGACTTTCTGTAGGCCAGTGGTAGGCGATAAAGGCCAGTCGCACATCAGGTGTGGGTTTGATTCCCACATCCTTGTCCGATGTGATGGGATATCGCCAGTCCTGCAGGTTTTCCTTTTTCTATTACTATAACATCCCATCAATAATATCGAAAAAAAAATTCTACCCTTAAACAATACTAACTTCTGTCCAACATAATCCATTCCAATATTTAGGCTTATCTAAAATACTTCGGTCCGAGCTCATAGTATAAAGAAAATGATTACTTGAAATGTCATCAACCAAGCATGTGAATACCATCATTTATCCCCCATATATCTTGTTGGTCACATTCCAGTCATGTGAATACCTTAATCATTTATTCTCTTGAAAAATGAATACCCATTAAACTTTAATGAAAACATGAATGCTGTCAAAAGTTAACTCCTTCCACATACCAAAATCCAAAAATTCTATACACTCAAACCATGATATAACCTTCTCCTTATATCAGTCATGAGCTCATGAATGCTATCAAACATTTAATTTTCTCCTTATCCCTTCATTATGCTCATATCATCTACATTCTGAAAATATCTGAATAACCTTTCATGGATACTGGTACCATTAATCATACACTTTCAAAACTCAAGGAAAGACAATACTGTAAAAATCCTTAGATGTCTCTTTATTCCATAGTACCATGAGATTACTTATACAACATTACACTTGATAAACATGTAATCACTCCCCTACCTTCTTAAACCATTGACCGAGCTTCAACAATTCTTTCATCTCACATATCATTTGTAGTCTCTTCATCATCATCAACATAAATACTACCCACATGACCGTACTGATACTCTTCATGAGACTTTCCCTTAGGGCATTGGTTTGCATAATGCCGGTAAATTCCACATTTAAAACATTTAACCATTGTTGATGTCGTAGCAATACCATTATCCTAATCCATGGTGTTAACTGAACCTTTTCCTTTGCACTTACTGGCTTTGTGTCCTTCTTTTCCACACCCAAAGCATCTTCCAGTTCCCTTGAAACAATCTCCCCAATGCCACATCCCACATGATTTACATGAGGGAAATTGAACTTTCTTTCCTCTCTAATCATCATTGAAACTCCATCTTTCTCTTATTATCTGAGTTGGGAAGCATACCAAAGTTGAGATTATTGATCATATTATGAGATTTCTGATTAGGCATAATAACGATGTTTGGACTTCCAAATTCTGTTTCATTTGGTTTCTCATGAAGAATATCATTCCATTGTCCGTCATATCCTCCATTATCATGAATCTTCCTTTTTCCAGCCATTTTCTAAAACCCAAAAAGAATAGTGTGAGAGGAAAAAATCATGCTAGGGAAAACAACATAGTAAAGGGGGATCACCCTCAATATCTAACATCTTAGGTTAAATTCTAAGATCGTTACCGTAGTTATAGGACTATATCCTATACGTATACTTATCCTTAGGGACATCCCTAGATATACCATAGAAATATCTCTAGGGATCTCACTAATGTTTTCCCATCCTAGTTTCCAAAGGTTGACTAAACCTTTCCTCTGATACCAAATGTAGAGACCCGAAGCTTGAAGTACATGGACATTACATTACTTTTGCAGAATACTTAATACATAACAAAAAAATACACACAAGGATCGTAATAGTTTAGTGTCTTTGGAAACTCGGAATATAAATAACTAATCATGTTGAAAGATCTTCAACATCTCCCATAACAATCTTCCCCCTTTTTGTTTCCTTAACTAAAACCATTATTTATTTCCTGGGGAAAATAAAACCTAAAAAGGGTGAGCTCAAATGCTCAGTAAGGGCAAACATAGAGAACATAAAACAATCCATAAACATTTGAAAGCAAAAACGTGAACATGAAATCTAAACATTAATACCTTGAGAAAGGACATAAATCTTGGAAGTACGTAAGGAATATATTATAAAGGAACATCAATCACGATAAAATAGCATGTGAATTAAACATGTAATTGTGGCAACCATTAAGCACATGTTATTATTTCTATAGTATCCAAGGCATTGCTTCCAAGACCATCTTAGTGGACAAAGTCCCTTTCTGAATCGAGTTCACTCCTCATTCCAGTCCTATATTACTGAACCGGTTTAACTTTCCATTCCAGCCATGCCTATATCATGAGATATAAATCTTTACCCAATGCATTTGAGGGAGATATAGGTCTCACCCATCTCATAATTAAATCATTCTTACTTGTGCCACAAAATAAACATACATCATTCATAATAACCCAACGAATGAAATGGGTTTCAAAAACATCATCCCATCATCACATAATCCATATAAAATAAATGGATATCATTTCATAATAAGAAAAGTGAATCCATGTAAATCATAGAGACATTATACTTTAAACATACACATATGAAATAATGTCATCTTAGATGAAAAATGGTTTTGATAAAACACTTGAAATGAATTCTTGAGGAAAATATCCTTTTTCTTAAATATCATTTTCTTTTCACAAAACGTCATGAAATTTTAAAAGAAAGAGATTTTGTTGAAAATAGTCATGAAATCTTTTGGAGGAAGCTTCATGAAAATAAGGCTTTATAAAACCGTAAAAATCCTTTCATGCCGTATAAGTTAAAAAAACAATCTTATCGTACTTCTACCGGAAAAGTCAAAAAAGTACCTCGTAACATAAACAAAAGAAAGATTCCTTAAATACCATGTAGTAAAAGTAAAAAAATGGGTAAAAATGACTTTAAACATACATGAAAACACTTTTATAAAACATGGACATGGATGATAGAAATAACCCCAGTAAATACTTACGAATAAGCAATCTCAGATAAAAATGAGATTTGCAAAATTATCCCTTACCTTAGGTCTGATATGCTTCGTACGTATCCAAAACTCATTTATAATGATTTAAATAATGTCATTGACTTATTACAGAATCATATTCATTGTTATTATATCATATATGGTTCACTTATGACTTTATATTACCCGTTCTTTTGTAAATTCCATGTTAAAGAGTGTTTTGGGTAAAATCGTTTCATTTGTCGTCCGTGTTTTGACTTGTAATTATTCATATGATTACATAGATAATGATTAAATAATTCCAGAATATAAAACATGATTTATATATAATACATATTCAGAATATACATATGTATAATAGATCGATAAATGGAAGGAAATACACCGTTAATGGAGACGGTAGGCCGTATGTACGCATGAATGCTGTTTTCATTTCCTTATTGAGTTGAATGGAATTAAGTAGATGATATATATATATATATATATATATACATAAATCTAGTAGCATTATTATGTCATATATTTTATGATTACTTATATTATATACTTTATAATCATTCTTGAATGGTTATCATGGAGAGTGAATCTCATCGCGTAGTGGAGACGGTATTCCGTACGTACGCACGAGCTATGATATCATTACCATGATCTTTGAATTGTATTAAAGTGTATGTATAATATTATAGAATAAATATAACTTTACAATAATCAGATATATTCATTACTTTCACCATTATACCCATCCAAGTAAGGTGGTGGTGGAAAATAGATTACACCATGGCATGGAGACGGTATTCCATGCGTACGCATGCGCGGTGATTTCATTTTCCATAGGATTGATAGATGGTGAAATATGGTTGTTTCATAATTATAATAATATATCAGTGTATCAGTGATACTGATGTTATTACTTCATAATGAAACAACTAAAGAAGAAGAAGTTGAAGAAGAAATAAAATTGAAAGAATCAGTAACGAATATTACCTCTTCTTTGACACGCCTCTTTGGATCCTCCTCTTAGGGTACTAAAATTGGTCTTTGAAGAAGACCAGGACATCTAGGATGTTGCTAGGGAAGTTTATAAGGGAAATGGGAAGTGTTTTTATGAGCATAAAGGCTCAAATTGGTGTGAGGAAGAGAGGGAGGAGGTGCCCTTTTATAAGGGAGGAGAGGGGCACCTTTGGAAATCTTAAAAAAATATTAATTTATAATAAATTTATCCTCACATAAAAACCTCAAAAAATGACTAATATTTGAATTTAATATTATATAGGATTGTAATCTCATCAACCAATAAAATTTATACATGTTAGGAAATTATTTTAAACATTATCAACTTGATTTATCCTTAATCAATTTAATTTTATTTGTGGTAATAACATTTTAAATTTTAAATTATAACAAAAAATTACTTATTTGTTGTGAATTGTACATAATTATATACTTTATAACATTTTAGACCATATAAATTTAAATTTATAATTTTTTAAATATTTTTGTGATTTTTAAACAATTTTATAATATGTTATTTTTATAAAATAACAATAGTGTCAATTTTGAAACTATTCATTTATATGAATTTAAATAAAATATATACAGAAGATATGTTAGAACTAAAAGCTTTAATAGATTCATAAAAGGCCATATGTTTCTAGAAAATTAGTGTAGCACATAAAATAGTTCATATAATATTTATTTTATTATTTTTAAAACCATTTATTTGGTTTATCTCTTAATAAAATAATTACTACAACATTTTTTTTATAATTATATAATATACTTATTTGTTGCATAAAAATTAAAAATAAAATCCTATCATGAAGATAAATCTATTAACTTCCACAATAATACCTTTACTCTAATTTATCATCTTAAAATCACAATATTTAAATTGTTATATTTATTAAATTATAAAGGTTACAACTTTGGAATCATTTAAAATAAAATAATATAAGTGTCATAATCACTATTATAAGACTCCAAACGGTTATATATTAGGTAATTGGATGCTTATGGTATATATATATACTATCAATAAGTTTTGGTCAGGTTTGTGGAACTTTTAATGTGTATTATTATTTCAATAAAAACTATATTACTGTTTTTTCACTTAATAAATATTTTCTGCCTCATTAATGTATCACCATTAATGACAATTATTTAATCCCTAAAAATTCTAAATAAACTATCATGATGTAGATAATTTTATTAGATTTCGGGAGACTATTCATGTTTGTAGTTTCATGAAGTTTCTCACTTAATTAAAATTAATATACTTATATGATTTAAGAGAGTGACATGTTGTCACTTTGTTTTGTTTTAATAATAATTAAGTTATTTTCAGGGAACAAAGTCCATCAAATGATTCTAAGCTTACCCTTAGGTGATATGGGTCAACTTTTAGTCATCCAATACGATTTTGGCAGATGTTAGGGTAATTTTATAATCATATATTTACCCTTAATTACCCGATTTACCTTTAACTATGGTAAATAAAATTTACCGTAGTTACTATTCATAATGCCCAAAAATAAAAAGTAGTCTATTAATATAATTTGGACCCATTGATTCCAAATATGGAATCCATTATTCCAAATTATATACACAGAAGTTGCAGAAATTAAATTAAAATTAATCCCGTTGTCGAAAGAAAATGGGTTTTTGTTTAAAACATTATAAAAGATTGAATTGATTTACCCTACGAATTCAAGGTAAAATCAATGCTGATGACATAAATTATATTAAATGGTAAAAATATATTATATTTATACTTTTAAACCATTCAATATTATAATTTAACCATATAAATTATTACGATGAAAAAATTTGTTTTTAATTAAAATATAGCGTGTTTTTACTATTCATCAAAATATGAAAGTTACCAGAATAATATGAAAAATTTATCCAAAGTAAATTTTTTATTTCTTTATTCCAAAGAAGAATATTATTTTTTCAAATTTAACTTATAAACATGTCAAAAACTAGATTTAAAGTTGGTGCGCCATCAAAAGGTGGCAAAACTGCATTTTTTGGAAAATACTTATTTTACCTGAATTTTTTTTGTTCTTATACCATGTTCTAGAAAATGTGTAAGACAAATAATAATGTTATAAAATTAAAAATGTAGTTAAAAATATTCATAACGGCTAGTTCATAATAATATTATAATAATATATCGTTGATTAGTAAAACCTGGTATTGCGTATGACACACGCTATCGAGGAAGGTCCCGATTGCGTGTAATGCAAGCCAAGCCAGGGTTGCGTGTTGTGAAAGAATCTTTCGTTGTTTCGTATAACAGAATCCAAACATATTTCATTTATACATTGTATATATAGATATATATACTCAATGTTGCGTAGAATAACTATTATCAAAATTGTGTGTAACACGATCCAAGAATAGTGTTGCGTATAATGCAAGCTAATACGGTGTTGCGTATAGCGTAAGGTAATATTGGTGTAGCATACAAAACAAGACATTAATGAAATTAAGAGAATATTTTTCATAAATTCTCAGGGTGTTACATTCCACCCCCCTTAAAATGAATTTCTCCCTCAAAATTCGTCGGGCTTATAAATGGTTTACTACTCAAAAGTTTCTTTAATTGAAACCCACATCGTAAAAAGGAATACCAAAAATTAACTTTAAAAACTAAAGTATGAAACTTAACGGTTACCCAAATTAACTCATCACTGGGTTTCCACGTAGGAGAACATAGGTGAAAATACGGATATGGAAGAGAAATCTAACCATCAAGTTCTGATGGAGAGTGGTAGAGGAGATGGCTATAAAAACACCAACAATCACAAAGCCATAAATTTTTGATAGTCTATGGTAGCATCTGATTCATCAGATATAAGGGTAGTAGGACAACATTTTTTGTTTTCAAGATCATTTCTCTAAAGTTGAATAATTTTAATTAGATGAAATACTTACTTTATTTCGATATAATCTCACCATTGTTCGTGCCTTGAACAATTTCCACTTCATCTCTTAAAGAAATGAAGTTGAATTTGTCATTCGTGAAGTGTTAGCAGATCATGTGATAGAATGATGGGTCATTCCATCTATCTTAAACAAAATGTTATAAAAGTTATCAAAAATACATAAGTCCATCTATAGTGAGATTAGTTATATATGGTTCCTAAAATGGACTTATACTTCATATATCCTACTGCTTAATATAATAAACTAGTTTCTACTAAACAGGGACTTTCTGTAGGCCAGTGGTAGGCGATAAAGGGCAGTCACACTTCGGTTGTGGGTTTGATTCCCACAGCCTTGTCTGATGTGATGGGCTGTCGCCCGTCCTGCAGGTTTTCCTTTTTCTATTACTATAACATCCCATCAATAATATCGAAAAAAAATTTCTACCCTTAAACAATACTAACTTCTTTCCAACATAATCCATTCCAATATTTAGGCTTATCTAAAATACTTCGGTCCGAGCTCATAGTATAAAGAAAATGATTACTTGAAATGTCATCAACCAAGCATGTGAATACCATCATTTATCCCCCATATATCTTGTTGGTCACATTCCAGTCATGTGAATACCTTAATCATTTATTCTCTTGAAAAATGAATACCCATTATACTTTAGTGAAAACATGAATGCTGTCAAAAGATAACTCCTTCAACATACCAAAATCCAAAAATTCTATATACTCAAACCATGATATAACCTTCTCCTTATATCAGTCATGAGCTCATAAATACTATCAAACATTTAATTTTCTCGTTATCCCTTCATTATGCTCATATCATCTACATTCCGAAAATATCTGAATAACCTTTCATGGATACTGGTACCATTAATAATACACTTTCAAAAGTCAAGGAAAGACAATAGTGTAAAAATCCTTAGATGTCTCTTTATTCCATAGTACCATGAGATTACTTATACAACATTACACTTGATAAACATGTAATCACTCCCCTACCTTTTTAAACCATTGACCGAGCTTCAACAATTCTTTCATCTCACATATCATTTGTAGTCTCTTCATCATCATCAACATAAATACTACCCATACGACCGTACTGATTCTCTTCATGAGACTTTCCCTTAGGGCATTGGTTTGCATAATGCCCGTACATTCCACATTTAAAACATTTAACCATTGTTGATGTCGTAGCAATACCATTATCCTCATCCATGGGGTTAACTGAACCTTTCCTTTGCACTTACTGGATTTGTGTCCTTCTTTTCCACACCCAAAGCATCTTCCAGTTCCCTTGAAACAATATCCCCGATGCCACTTCCCACATGATTTACATGAGGGAAATTTAACTTTCTTTCCTCTATGATCATCATTGAAACTCCATCTTTCTCTTATTATCTGAGTCGGGAAGCTTACCAAAGTTGAGATTATTGATCATATTATGAGATTGCTGATTAGGCATAATAACGATGTTTGGACTTCCAAATCCTGTTTCATTTGGTTTCTCATGAAGAATATCATTTCATTGTCCGTCATATCCTCCATTATCATGAATCTTCCTGTTTCCATCCATTTTCTAAAACCCAAAAAGAATAGTGTGAGAGGAAAAAATCATGCTAGGGAAAACAACATAGTAAAGGGGGATCATCCTCAATATCTGACATCTTAGGTTAAATTGTAAGATCGTTACCATAGTTCTAGGACTATATCCTATACGTATACTTATCCTTAGGGACATCCCTAGATATACCATAGAAATATCTCTAGGGATCTCACTAATGTTTTCGCATCCTAGTTTCCAATGGTTGACTAAACCTTTCCTCTGATACCAAATGTAGAGACCCGATGATTGATGTACATGGACATTACATTACTTTTGCAGAATACTTAATACATAACAAAAAAAGACACACAAGGATCGTAATAGTTTAGTGTCTTTGGAAACTCGGAATATAAACAACTAATCATGCTGAAAGATCTTCAACATCTCCCATAACGATATTCCCCTTTTTGTTTCCTTACCTAAAACCTTTTTTTATTTCTTGGGGAAAATAAAACATAAAAAGGGTGAGCTCAAATGCTCAGTAAGGGAAAACATAGGGAACATAAAACAATCCATAAACATTTGAAATCAAAAACTTGAACATGAAATCTAAACATTAAAACCTTGAGAAAAGACATAAATCTTGGAAGTACGTAAGGAATATATCATAAAGGAACATCAATCACGATAAAATAGCATGGGAATAAAACATGTAATTTTGGCAACCATTAAGCACATGTTATGATTTCTATAGTAGCCAAGGCATTTCTGCCAAGACCATCTTAGTGGACAAAGTCCCTTTCTGAATCGAGTTCACTCCTCGTTCCAGTCCTGCAGTACTGAACCGGTTTAACTTTCCGTTCCAGTCATGTGTATCTCATGAGATATAAATCTTTACCCAATGCATTGGAGGGAGATATAGGTCCCACCCCTCTCATAATGAAATCATTCTTACTTGTGCCACAAAATAAACATACATCATCCATAATAACCCAACGAATGAAATGGGTTTCAAAAACATCATCCCATCATCACATAATCCATATAAAATAAATGTATATCATTTAATAATAAGAAACATTAATCCATGTAAATCATAGAGACATGATACTTTAAACATACACATATGAAATAATGTCATCTTAGATGAAAAATGGTTTTGATAAAACACTTCAATGAATTCCTGAGGAAAATATCCTTTCTTCTTAAAAATCATTTTCTTTTCACAAAACATCATGAAATTTTAAAAGAAAGAGATTTTGTTGAAAATAGTCATGAAATATTTTAGAAAAAGCTTCATGAAAATAAGTCTTTATAAAACCGTAAAAATCATTTCATGCCATATAAGTTAAAAAAACATTCTTCTCGTACTTTTGTCGGAAAAGTTAAAAAGTACCTCGTACGAAAAACGACAAAAGATTCCTTTCATATCTTTTACTAAAAACTCACCGAAGGGTAAAATAGGATTTAAACAATTGTAGGTGGATGGACATCATATTACATATTGAGGAAACATGGATGTGGATGATAAAATACACCCCAGTAAATTCCAAATTATAAACAATCTCGGATAAAAATGAGATTGTGATATTTCCATCACCTTAGGTCCGATATGCTTCGAACATATCCAAACCTCCTGTATAATGATTTATCTAATGTAATTGACTTATTACAGAATCATATTCATTGTTATTATATCATATATGGTTCACTTATGACTTTATATTACCCGTTCTTTTGTAAATTCCATGTTAAAGAGTGTTTTGGGTAAAATCGTTTCATTTATCGTCCGTGTTTTGACTTGTAATTATTTATATGATTACATAGATCATGATTACATAATTCTAGAATATAAAAAATTATTTATATATAATATATATTCAGAATATACATATGTATAATAGATCGATAAATGGAAATAAATACACCGTTCATGGAGACGGTAGGCCGTACGTACGCATGAACGTTGTTTTCATTTCCTTATTGAGTTGAATATAATTAAGTAGATGAAATATATATATATATATATATACATAAATACAGTAGCATTATTATGTCATATATTTTATGATTACTTATTATATATACTTTATGATCATTCTTGAATGGTATCATGGAGAGTGAATCTCATCGCGTCGTGGAGACGGTATTCCGTACGTACGCACGAGCGATGATATCATTCCAATGATCGTAGAATTGTATTAAAGTGTTTGTATAATATTATAGAATCAATATCACTTTACAATAATCATATATATTCATTAATTTCACCATTATACCCATCCAAGTAAGGTGGTGGTGGAAAATAGATTACACCACGGCATGGAGACGGTATTCCGTACGTACGCACGCGCGGTGATTTCATTTTCCATAGGATGGATAGATGGTGAAATATAGTTGTTTAATACTTATAATAACATATCAATATATGAGTGATACTGATGTTACTAATTCACAATGAAACAACTGAAGAAGAAGTTGAAGAAGAAATAAAATTGAAAGAATCGGTAACGGATATTACCTCTTCTTTGACACGCCTCTTTGAATCCTCCTATTAGGGTAATAAAATTGGTCTTTGAAGAAGCCCAGGACCTCTAAGATGTTTATAGGGAAGTTTAGAAGGGAAATGGGAAGATTTTGGCCGAGATTAAAGGCTCAAATTGGTGTGAGGAAGGGAGGGAGGAGGTGCCGTTTTATAAGGGAGGAGAGGGGCACCTTTGGAAATCTTAAAACAATATTAATTTATAATAAATCTAACCCCACTTAAAAACCTCCAAAAATGACTCATATTAGAATTTAAGATGAGATAGAGTTGTAATCTCATCAACCAATAAAATTTAGATATGTTAGGAAATTATTTTAAACATTATCAACTTGATTTATCCTTACTTAATCAATTTAATTCTATTTGTGGTAATAACATTCTAAATTTTAAATTATAACAAAAAATTACTTATTTTTTGTTAATTGTCTATAATTGGATACTTTATAACATTTTAGACCATATAAATTTAAATTTATAGTTTTTGAAATATTTTTGTGATTTTTAAACAATTTTATAATATGTTATTTTTATAAAATAACAATAGTGTCAATTTTGACACTATTCATATATATGAATTTAAATAAAATATATACAGAAGATATGTTCAAAATAAAAGCTTTAATAGATTCATAAAAGGCCATATGTATCTAAAAAATTAGTGTATCACATTAAACAGTTCATATAATATTTATTTTATTATGTTTAAAACCATTTATTTGGTTTATCTCTTAATAAAATAATTACTACAAAATTTTATATAATTATCTAAAATACTTATTTGTTTCATAAAAATTAAAAATAAAATCCTATGATGAATATAAATCTATTACCTTTCACAATAATACTTTTACTTGAATTTATCATCTTAAAATCACAATATTTAAATTGTTATATTTATTAAATTATGAAGGTGACAATTGTGGCATCATTTAAAATAAAATAATATAAGTGTCATAATCACTATTATAAGACTACAAACGGTTATATATTAGGTAATTGGATGATTATGATATATATATATACTACTTATAAGTTTTGGTCAGGTTTGTGGAACTTTTAATGGGTATTATTATTTCAATAAAAACTATATTACTGATTTTTCACTTAATAAATAATTTCTACATCATTAATGCATCACCATTAATGACAATTATTTAATCCCTAAAAATTATAAATAAATTATCATGATATATATAATTTTATTATCTTTCTGGAGACTATTCATGTTCGAATTTTCATTCAGTTTATCAATAAATTAAAATTAATATACTTATAAGCTTTAAGAGAGTGACATGTTGTCACTTTCTTTGGTTTTAATAATAATTAAGTTATTTACATGAAACAATGTCCATTAAATGATTCTAATCTGACCCTTAGGTGATATGGGTCGACTTTTAGTCATCCAATATGATTTTGGCAGATGTTAGAGTAATTTTATAATCTTATATTTACCCTTAATTACCCGATTTACCTTTAACTATGGTAAATAAAAATTACCGTAGTTACTATTCATAATGCCCAAAAATAAAAATTAGTCTATTAATATAATTTGGACTCACTGATTCCAAATATGGAATCAATTATTCCAAATTATATACTCAGAAGTTTCATAAATTAAATTAATATTAATCCCATTGTCGAAAGAAAACGGGTTTTTGTTTAAAACATTACAGAAGATTGAAATGATTTACCCTACGAATTCAAGGTAAAATCAATGCTAATGACATATATTATATTAAATGGTAAAAATATATTCTATTTATACTTTAAAACCATTCAATATTATAATTTAACCATATAAATTATTGCGATGAAAAAAGTTGTTTTTAATTAAAATATAGCGTGTTTTTACTATTCATCAAAATATGAAAGTTACCAGAATAATATGAAAAATTTATCCAAAGTAAATTTTTAATTCTTGATTCCAAAGAAGAATGTTATTTTTTCAAATTGAACTTATAAACATGTCAAAAACTAGATTTAAAGTGGGTGCACCATCAAAAGGCAGCAAAAATGCATTTTTTGAAAAATACTTATTTTACCGGAAAAATTTATTTTGTTCTTATAACATGTTCTAGAAAATGTGTAAGATGAATAATAATGTTATAAAATTTAAAATTTAGTTAATACTATTCATAACGGCTAGTTCATAATAATATTATAATAATATATCGTTGTTTAGTAAAACCCGGTATTGCGTACGACACACGCTATCGAGGAAGGTCGTGATTGCGTATAATGCAAGCCAAGCCATGGTTGCGTGTTGTGCAAGAATCCTTCATTGTTTTGTAAAACAGAATCCAACCATATTTCATTTATACATTGAATATATATATATATATATATACTCAATGTTGCGTAGAATAACTATTATCAAAATTGTGTGTAACACAATCCAAGAATAGTGTTGTGTATACTGCAAGCTAATACGGTGTTGCGTATAGCGCAAGGTAATCTTGGTGTAGCATAAAACACAAGACATTAATAATATTAAGAGAATATTTTTCATAAAATCTCAGGGTGTTACAACGAGACCCCACCTCCTTCAATTTCCCCAACACCCCATTAATTTCCCCTCTAACAACTACTTTGTATCTCCTCCACATTAAATTACATGACAATAAAACGACTCATTAATTTGACAACGCACGTGAATTAATTGGGTGAATTCATTTTGAATTTTGAATGGGTTGGAATGAGTAATAAAATAAGGGAAGCCTTATTTTATTATTGTGGAATTGTTGTGCGAGGAGGATTGGGGAGAAAATACACGAGCCTTGAAGAACTTCATCTACTTCGTGAAGAACGCCGAGTCTACGACGAAGAACTCCGTCACCCCAAGGGGAGATCGCCGTACCGTCTCCTCTCCTCTCTGTAGCTAGTGAGAGACGCCTTCTTCGGAGAACGACGATGCACAGAATCCTTCATCGGGTGAACACCGACGACGCTTACGGAGCCTCGTTCCGCGACGCCGTCTTCTGCGACGTCTTTTTCCCGTGATGAACCTCGTTCGACGGCTTTTTTGAGGTATGGGTTTGATTTTGTTCATGAATATTTTTTGTCGTCCAATGTCAAATTCATTATCCGCTTGATATCTAATTAACGGGAGGGGGCCGGACCGCACGAACACGGCCGACCCTCCTCCCCCTTTTTTGTTGTATTCGTTGCGGATCGAACGAAGGCGGCGCGGTGCAACGACACCGCGCGGAAACAAGAAGGAACGCAGTGAAGGAGCGCGGTGCCTTCACGCCTCGCCATTGAGGCTGAAAGAGGCTGCGGCCGGAGCGGGGCCACGACGGAAGGGCGCGGCGCCATCGCGCTGCGCCGGAAAACCTTGGAGGGCCACGACCGGAGCGGGTCGCGGCGGAGGGGAGCGGCGCCGCCGCGCTGCGCCGGTCAGACCAAGGCCACACCCTTTGGCCGCGGTGGAGCAGGGAGCAACGGCTGGAACCGCCGGCCGCCGGCGCATGGAGGGCGGGACCAACTGGTCCCACGTGGGCCGGCCAGATCCGGAAAACCGGGGGTTTGACCATCAGTCAATGCAGCAGGGTGGGCCCCCCTCGGGTCCGCCGTTCGGTCCAAAGGGGTGGCGGATCCCCCCTTCCGCGCTCACACAGCGTGCGACACCCTCGCCGGGCCAACTGGCCGCCCAGACCAGCCGGGTCAGGCCGCCAGTGCTGGGTCGGGCCGCCCATGCCGGGCCGGGCCGCGCCGGTTGGGCCAGGCCACGACGGCTGGGCCAGGCCGTGCCAGCCAGTCCAGGCCACGCCCTGATGGATCGGACCCGGTTCGGGCCGACCCAAGGGGTCTCGGGCTAGGTCGGTTCGGGCCCAAAACCCCCTAAAAATGGACAGGTTCGTTCAAACGCCCGTAACTGGGGCTACAGACCTCCGATCGACGCACCTTCAGTTGCGATGCGATCCTTGGACCGATATGGTCGCTTTGGTATATTACACACAAGGTTTCGTAGAACTTTGGGTATGGCCTGGTTGGTTCGAACATGAAACGAACCGGGCCCTCGGAGCGGAAACACTTCTAACTTGAGCTCCGGACGTCCGATTGACGTGCCGTTGACTTTGTTGGATTCCTCTTAATGAGAAGGACCTTTTGGATTACTCCACTCGAGGTTTGGACACAGTTGGAGTATGGTCGGGTTGGTTTTGACTTAAAAACCTACCGGGCCCTTGGAACAAAAGAGCCAATAACTCTCAGACCAGGCGTCCGATTGACGCACCGTCTATCACGTTGAGTTTGTTTTGTCGAGACAGAACTTAGGAATACATCAAATCTGGACTACGTGTCAATTGATGTATTGACCCCCTTGCCTCATGAAGCAGACTCTCCCAGAATCGAGCATGCTGTGTGCAGGAACCCTAGAGCTGGCTACGACTGCGACGACGAAGACGACTGCACTGAAATCCTCTGTGGGTTCTGCAGCGACGACGGATGCACTAAAATCCTCCTTGGGTTCGGTAGTGACGATGACCATACTGGAATCCTCCATGGGTTCGACATCGATGACTACTATTCTTGTATCCTATGTGGGTCCGACAGTACGTGACTACTGTTCTTGTATCCTACGTGGGTCCGGTAGTATTTAACTCTATACTTGTATCCTATGTGGGTCCGGTAGAGTGGCTGGTCTTGTATCCTTTGTGGGTCTGACAGCTTAGCTGGTCTAGTATCCTACGTGGGTCCCAGCTAGATGAATCAGTGGCTACACCTGATCATCTCTATCACCTTACGAAGAAGTATACCTGTGTGATCCAAGTCTTGACTATTCAATCAATATCTTTGATATGATTGACTTGATTTCCTATGTAGATTCGTTTGTGTTATCCTGTGTGGATTGGATTGTGCTATCTTGTGTGGACTAGATCGAACATAGGCTCGGAAGTTGGAGCCGAACTGGAATTGATGACTTAGGTATACGTGTGGGCATATACCTAAGTAGTGTTGGTTGTCACTTCGTGATTGTATCTTTCCTTTGTGGATTATCTTTTGTGGATTCTGGGAGACCTTCGGGGGTCTCGAGGTCCCTACTGAGTAGCATATACTCACCCCTACATGGTCTATGCCTGCACTACGTTGTTTTGGATGTAGATTATGGACAGCACTGATCGTGGTTGAGCCTTGTGGAGCAAGTCGGTACCTGGAGGTGGACAACTGGGCGGGACTTACACGGAGCGGACAACTGGACCCGAGGAGCTGAGGAGGCTATCTGTACCCACCCTTCAGGTGGGATTTCCAGTGGATGGCTCGATGTTGCTGCTTTTATTTTTAGTTTCTGTACTTTCATTCCAGTTGTACTTTACTTTCAGTTTGGGTTTGTATTCTGGTCCACTTACTTTTCCGCACTTACTATTGTACACTGTTTTACTTAGTGTTTACTTCTTCTTGCTCACTCTGTGGTGTTTGTTTTCTTTTATAAAGTCAATGGCTTCCCTTGTTTCTGGATTTATGATTTTGGTGCTAGTTGCCAGCCCCTGGCCTATGGAAGGCGTGCTTGGGGTAGTCACGGCACGGGCCCCGATGATGGGTTGTGAAAAATTAGTATCCGAGGAGTTCAGTTCTACCGCAGAACTCAGGACTCTGATCTTTATTCTTTGAGAAGCAATTGTTTTAAGGGTATTGAGTGTGGTTATCAGTCCAGGGAGTCCAGTGTTGTTGCGGCGACCGACATATCCATACACCAGGACCATGACTTCTGATTTCCGACTCAGTGCACGAAAACATTGATGCATGTGTGTTTCAAAAGTTTTCTTTGTGATTACTTTGTGTCAGCTCACCAGGTATACTTTATTAACCATGGCGCACCTGTCTCTTTTCAGGATGGCCCCACGATGATAGCCAGCTAGGGTTCCGAGCTTTGTGCGAGACGACAGCCCACCGAGCGACAAGGCCTCGGTGCGGGGCCCTTTTACAGCGGAGGCACCGGCGGTACCTCTACCCGCCGAGCCACCGATGCCACCATCCCCAACCGTTGAGAGTGCACGTCGCCTTAGTGCACTACACGAGTTTCAGTGTCAGAGACCGCCCTGGTTCCGTGGGGAGACGGACCCTCAGGCAGCCGAGGATTGGCTGGAAGCTGTAGTTCGAGTTTTCAGGTTAGTAGGGACACCAGCTGACCTCATGGTGATCCTTCCAGCGAGCCTCCTGCACGCAGCAGCAGGCAGATGGTGGAGCCTAATGCTCCAGGTGCACGACAAGGCATCTCTCCTTTGGACGAACTTTGAGAGCCACTTCCGCTCGGAGTTCATCCCAGCCACCCTCCATGTGGTTCATATTCAGGAGCTACTATAGCTGCGGCTGGGCGGAATGACGGTGGCCCAGTACTCGGCAAGATTTACCGATCTCTCGCGCTATTCGATAGACATGGTATGAGACCCATTCTTCCGGGCCTGGACCTTCGAGCAGGGAATGAGGCATGACATCATGGAATCAATGATATCCCTTAGCATTCTGACGTAGACAAGAGTACTGGAGCGAGCCCTTCTCATAAAGAGCTTTCTTGCTGAGCCTACACCAGAAGAGAGACCCACCGCAGGGCGACACGTAGCAGAGTCTTATACTGCTGGAAGTCGACGGATGTCACAGGGGTCCAGGCGGACCAGGCCAGCGGGCAGACGACCTCAGGACACTAGCTCATAAGAGTGGGGAAAATGGCGTAGAGCCAACCTTCCGAGGATCAGACAGTGCTACGCATATGGAGGGCAGGGCCACATGCCTTGTGACTGCCCGACCCGCTGTGTATAGGAGCAATAGATGGTTGAGGGGCCACCCAAGCAGAGGCAGAGGGTCGATCGTGGCGGTCCGTAGAGAGTAGGCAGACGAGGCAGAGGAGATGGCCGAGCAGTAGGTGGTGAGTGACGCTTTGAGGCTTTACCACCACCACCACCAGGAAGTCCTCCCCGACCACAGGGAGCTGGCGGGAAGAGGCAGGCTCAGCTTCAGGCCGCAGAGGCCTATGACCAAGGCGCACCAGAGATGATTCAAGGTACTATCCATGTGTACTTCACCATTGCTGTGGTTCTTATAGACACATGAGAGAGTCATTATTTCATTTCCACTGCCCTTGTTCAGAGCCCGGAGATTTCGACGGAGCCGTTGGATCGATTCTTAAGGATAGAGACTCATACGGGAGAAGACTCGACGATTACACACTAGTTTCGGTAGTGTGATCTTACTCTAGGAGGTGAGAGATTTGGATGGGATCTTCTTGTAGCGGCGTCGAGTCCTTACAACGTCATCTTGGGCATGGATTGGTTATCTATAGTCCATGCTCAGATCGTCTGTATTAGGCGCAAGGTGCGGTGTGTTCGCACTGATGGGAGCAGGTTCACCTTCGCCGGTGAGAAGGGAGTCTTCGTAGTGCAGGACGGGCTCACGCAAAGGAGAGGATAGCCGATCACTCATTAGTTGGCTAGCCTCATCCTAGGAGCAGTTGACGTGCGGAGTCCTAGTTATCATATAGTGGTGGATGAGTATGCAGAATTTTTTCCTAACGATGGTCCAGGACTACCTCCTCGCAGAGAGGTAGACTTATATATTGACCTCTACCATGGGAAAACCTCGATATCCACTCCAGTTTATCAGATGTCTCCCGCTGAGATTCGAGAGCTACGGGTATAGCTGGAGGACTTGTAGGGGAAGGGATTCATTCGACCCAGTGCTTCACCTTGGGCTTCCCCAATTTTGGTTGCCAAGAAGGCGGACGGGAGCAAGCGATTGTGTGTCGATTATCATCGCCTGAACCAGGTGACTGTGAGGAACAAGTATCCACTACCGAGGATTGACGGCCTCTTCGATAATCTCAAGGGAGCATGGTGGTTCTTGAAGATAGACGTCAGGTCAGACTATCATCAGCTTAGAGTTCGGGATGAGGACGTGCAGAAGATGACCTTCAGATGTCGGTATGGCCATTATGAGTTCTTGGTTATGCCTTTCGGCGTAACCAATGCTCCAGTAGTGTTCATGAGTCTCATGAATAGGATATTTCAGCCATACCTCGATCGATTTGTCGTGGTCTTCATCGATGACATATTGATATACTCGACCACTGGGGAGGAGCACGCCTACCACTTGCGGGTTGTATTGGGCACACTCCGGGAGAACTGGCTTTATGGTAAGCTCTCGAAGTGTCAGTTCTGGATACGTGAGGTTCACTTCTTGGGACATGTCATCTCTGAGGAGGGAGTTGCGGTGGATCCTGTGAAGATCGAGGCAGTGCTAGCATGGGAGCCACCCAAGAGCGTAACGGAGGGGCGACATTTCTTGGGGCTAGCTGGGTACTAACGGAGATTTGTGACAGACTTTTCCAGAGTTGTGGAACCACTTTCAGCTTTGACGAAGAAGGGGAAACCCTTCGTGTGGTCTGATAGATGTCAGCAGAACTTCCATGAGCTGAGACAGAGATTGACCAGTGAACCTATCTTGAGGCTACCAGAGGAGGGAGTGGGTACGTAGTCTACTGCGATGCATCACGGACCAGACTCGGATGTGTCTTGATGCAGGAGCGAGCAGTGATCAGCTATGGATCACGATGGTTTATGCAGCATGAGAATAACTATGGTACCCATGACCTGGAGTTAGTAGCAGTGGTCTTCGCTCTGAATATGTGGAGACACTATCTGATGGGTGGGCGTTTTACAGTCTACTCCGACCACCAGAGTCTCACGTACATATTCTCACTGAAGGATCTGAACCTGAGAGAGCGGCGATGGCTCGAGTTCCTCCCGGACTATGACTTTGAGATAGTCTATACTCCTAGAAAATGGAACGTAGTAGATGATGCTCTCAGTAGGAGGACAAGCATTCAGTTACATGGGGAGGCGGCAGAGCAGCTAGCCGCTTTGTAGATATCCTTCGTGGATAGTGATGGAGCAGCCTTTCTTCAGTCAGACACAGTAACTCCTCCACTTCTACAACGGGTCCAGGAGGCACAACGTGGGGACGCTGACTGTGAGACACGACATGCATAGATATGCTCAGGACGAGCACCTGATGGATTCTCTGTAGGAGGAGAGCACGTCATTCTTTTCAGAGGACGTACCATGGTATCATCTGCTTTATAGGAGGAGGTTTTGAGAGGGTTCCACACTTCCCCTTTAGCGGTAAATCCAAGAGTGGCGAAGATGTACCAGGATCTCAGACGGCAGCACTTGTGGCCGTGTATGAAGAAGGCTATGGCAGAGTTCATTTCTCGATGCCTCACCTTCCAGCAGGTGAAGGCGGAGCACCAGGTACCAGCAGGCTTGGTACAACCCTTGGAGGTCATGGAGTGGAAGTGGGATGGGTTATCTATAGATTTTGTGACTGGTCTTCCATGTACTTCCAGAGTTCATGACTCCATTTGGGTGATTGTCGACCGACTCACCAAGTCGGCCCACTTTCTACCCATCAGAGAGGAGGGATCAGTGGAGAGCTTGGGATGCCTCTACGTTCGGGAGATTGTACAACTTCATGGTGTGCCATCATCTATCGTCTATGATCGAGATTCTCACTTTACTTCTCGGCTTTGGAAGGGGTTGTGAGAGGAATTCAGGACGAAGCTACATCTGACTACCGCCTTTCACCCTCAGACTGATGGTCGGACGGAGATGACCATTCAGACTCTCGAGGACATGCTTAGTGCATGTGTCCTCGACATTGGTCGCAGCTAGGAGGACCACCTAACCTTGGTGTAATTTGCGTACAATAAAAGTTACCACTCCACCATCGGGATGGCAACATACGAGGCATTGTATGGCCGACCTTGCAGATCACCGCTGTGCTAGACAGACACTGGGGAGTCATCACTTGTGGGACCAGAGATGGTCCAGGCCATGATAGAGAAGGTCCAGGTCATCTAGGAGAGGATGAGGACATCTCAGAGACGACAGAAGTCTTTTGCTGATAGGAGGTGGAGACCACTAGAGTTTGAGGATGGCGACCACGTTTTCTTGCGGGTCTCACCTCGACGTGGATTACGGAGATTTGGCCAGGGTGGCAAGTTATCTTCGCACTTCATCGGACCATTCTAGGTTCTCAGCAGGATAGGTGAGGTGTCTTATCGCCTGGCTCTACCACCTCAGTTGCACCGGGTGCACGACGTCTTCCACGTATCTCAGTTGAGGAGATACGTGCATGACCCGATGCATATCATCGACCATGGGGAGCTGGACATTGATGACGGGGCGACTTTTGCAGAGGTCCCGATGGAGATTGAGGATCGACAGGAGCAGGTCCTACGTGGGCGGTCGATTCCTCTAGTGCGCATCATATGGCAGCATGGAAACCTCTAGGAGAGCACTTGGGAGCGGGAGGCTCAGATGCGTGCTCAGTAACATCATTTGTTTACCTAGTTTGTGATGTATCTTTATGGGGATGTAAAGCCCTGAGGTGGGAGTAATGTAACGACCCTTAAATTTCAATGAATTTTTTTTTTAAATTTTTTTGGGATTTTCTGAGTACGCAGTTTCTGACGGCACCTGATTCTGATGCCCGGTGTGCCCGGAATCAATTTCCAAAGTTTGGCTCGGGTACGTTCAGTGAACGAATGAGCAGGTTTTTCTAACTTTTGAACCAGTGCTTGGAATCAAAATTCGAGGGCACCGATGAAACCGCATTGCCGGTAATTTCTTAATAGAACCTTTTTCTGGGTTGCGTTTGCTCGGAAGGAGATGTTAAATTGTGGGGAATAAAAATAAAAATTGTTTTACAATTTTATTTTTATTTCTTTACCGATGGTTAAGCATTGTGGAAAAGGAAGATGCAAGGAAGTTGGGGTGGGGCCCACACGAGCCCCCACCTCCTTCAATTTCCCCAACACCCCATTAATTTACCCTCTAGAAATTAGTTTGTATCTCCTCCACATTAAATTACATGCCAATAAAACACCCCATTAATTTGACAACACACATGAATTAATTGGGTGAATTAATTTTGAATTTTGAAAGGGTTGGAATGACTAATAAAATAAGGGAAACCTTATTTTATTATTGTGTAATTGTTGTGCGAGAAGGATTGGGGAGAAAATACATGAGCCTTGAAGAACATCATCTTCTTCACGAAGAATGCCGAGTCTACGACGAAGAACTCCGTCACCGCAAGGGTAGATCGCCGTACTGTCTCCTCTCCTATCCGCAGCCGGTGAGAGACTCCTTCTTCGGAGAATGACGATGCGCCGCATCCTTCATCGGGTGAACACAGATGATGCTTACAGAGCCTCGTTCCATGACGTCGTCTTCCGCGATGTCTTTTTCCCGCGACGAACCTCGTTCGACAGCTTCTTTGAGGTAGGGGTTTGATTTTGTTCATGAATATTACTTTCCGTACAACGTCAAATTCTTTAGCCACTTGATATCGAATTAACAAGAGGGGGCCAGACCGCACGAACACGGCCGAACCACCTCCCCCTTTGTTGTTGTATTCGTTGCGGCTCGAACGAAGGTGGCACGGTGTAACGACACCGCGTGGAAACAAGGAGGGACGCGGCGAAGGAGCGCAGCGCCGTTGAGGCCGAAAGAGGCCGCGGATGGAGCAGGGCCGCGGTGGAAGGGAATGACGCCGTCGCGCCGTGCCGGAAAACCATGGAGGGCTGCGGTCGGAGCGGGCCGCGGTGGAGGGGCGTGGTGCCGTTGCACCGCGCCGGTCAGACCAAGGCTGCAACCGAGCAGGGAGCGGCGGTCGGAACCGCCGGCCGCCGACGCATAGAGGGTGGGACCAACCAGTATCGTGTGGTAAACTGGCTGGAAGTTACGGCCGACCTGATCTGGGAAATTGGGGGTTTGACCACCGGTCAACACGGCATGGTGGACCCCCCGCGGGTCCGCCGTTTGGTTCGAAGGGGTGGCGACTCCCCCCTTCCGCGCTCACTCGGCACGTGGCGCCCACAGCGGCCGACCGACCGCGCCGAGCCGGGCTGACCGCGCTGGGCTGGGCCGCGCCCTGATGGGCCGGACCCGGACCTGTGTCGGGTCGACCCGGTTTGGACCGACCCAAGGGGTCTCGGGCCGGGTCGGTCCGGGGCCAAAACCCCCTGAAAACGGATAGGTTCGTTCAAACGCCCGTAACTTGGGCTACAGACCACCAATCGATGCACCTTTAGTTTTGATGCGATTCTTGGATCGATACGGTCATTTAGGTATATTATACTCAAGGTTTTAGAGAACTTTGGGTACGGTCGGGTTGGTTCCAACACGAAACCAACGGGGCCCTCGGAGCGGAAACACTTATAACTTGAGCTCCGGACGTCCGATTGACGTGCTGTCGACTTCGTTGAATTCCTCTTAGTGATACGGACCCTTTGGATTACTCTGCTCGAAGTTTGGACGCAGTTGGAGTATGGTCGGGTTGGTTTTGACTTAAAAACCAATTGGGCCCCCTGAACGAAAGAGCCAATAACTCTCAGACCGGGCGTCCAATTGACGAGCCGTCTGTCACATTGAGTTCCTTTTGTCAAGACGGAACTTTGAGATACATGAACTCCAGAATACATGTCAGTTGATGTATCGACCCCCTTGGCTCATGGAGTGGACCCTCCCAGAATCGATCATGATGTGTGCGGGTACCCTAGAGTTGGCTGCGACTGCGACGACGATGATGACTGCACTGAAATCCTCCGTGGGTTCGGCAGCAACGACGACTGCGCTGAAATCCTCTGCATGTTCAGCAGCGACAACGACCATACTGGAATCCTCCATGGGTTCGATGGCGATGACTACTGTTCTTCTATCCTATGTGGGTCCGGCAGTACGTGACTACTGTTCTTTTTTCCTACGTGGGTCCGATAGTATTTGACTCTGTACTTATATCCTACGTGGGTCCGACAGAGTGGATGGTCTTGTATCCTTTGTCGGCCTGACATCTTTGCTGGTCTAGTATCCTACGTGGGTCCCAGCTAGATGAATCGGTGGCTACACCTGATCATCTCTATCACCTTACGAATAAATATACCTATGTGAGCTGAGTCTTGACTATTCAATTAATATATTCGATATGATTGACTTGCTTTCCTATGTGTATTTGGTTGTGTTATCATGTGTGGATTGGATTGTGCTATCCTATGTGGACTAGATCTAACTTAGGCTCGGAAGTTGGAGCCGAAATGGAATTTATGACTTAGGTATATGTATGGGCATATACCTAAGTAGTGTTGGTTGTTACTTCGTTATTGTATCTTTCCTTTGTGGATTATCCTTTGTGGATTCTGGGAGACCTTCGGGGGTCTCAGGGTCCCTACTGAGTAGCGTATACTCACCCCTGCACGGGCTATGCCCGTACTACATTGTGTTGGATGCAGACGACGGACATCGCTGATTATGGTTGAGCCTTATGGAGCAAGTCAGTACCTGGAGGTGGACCACTGGGCGGGACGTACACGGAGCGGACGGCTGGACCCGAGGAGCTGGGGAGGCTATCTGTACCCACCCTTCAGGTGGTATTTCTAGTGGACGGCTCGACGTTACTGCTTTTCTTTTCAGTTGCTATACTTTTATTCTAGTTGTACTTTACTTTCAGTTTGAGTTTGTATTATGGCCCACTTACTTTTTCGCACTTACTATTGTACCCAGTTTTACGTAGTGTTTACTTATGCTTGCTTGGTCTGTGGTGTTTGTTTTCTTTTATAAAGGCAATGCCTTCCCTTGTTTCGGGATTTACACCTTTGGTGCTAGTCTCCAGCCCCTAGCCTATGGAAGGCGGGCTTGGGGTAGTCACGGCATGGGCCCCGAGGACGGATCGTGACAAATTGGTATCAGAGGAGTTCGGTTCTACCGCATAACCCAGGACTCTGATCTTTCTTCTATGAGGAGCAATAGTGTTAAGGGTATTGAGTGTGGTTATCAGTCCAGGGAGTCCAGTGTTGGTACGGTGGCCGACGTATTCATACACTAGGACACTGACTTCTGATTTCTGACTCAGTGTACGAAAACCTTGATTGCATGTGTGTTTCAAAAGTTTTCTTTCTGATTACTTTGTGTCAGCTCACCAGGTATACTATAATGACCGTGGTGCACCTGTCTCTTTTCAGGATGGCCCCACGATGACATCCAGCTAGGGTTCCGAGCTTTGTGTGAGACGACATCCCACCGAGCGACGAGGCCTCGGTGCAGGGCCCTTTTACAGCGGAGGCACCAGCGATACCTCTACCTACTGAGCCACCGTTGCCACCAGCCCCAGCCGCTGAGAGTGCATGTCGCCTTAGTACACTTCATGAGTTTCAACATCAGAGACTTCCCAGGTTCCACGGGGAGATGGACCCTCAGGCAGCCGAGGATTGGCTGGAGGCTATAGTTTGAGCTTTCAGGTTATTAGGGACACTAGCTGACCTCATGGTGATCCCTACAGCGAGCCTCCTGCATGCATCAGCAGGTAGATGGTGGAGCCTGATGCTCCAGGTGCACGACAAGGCATCTCTCCTTTGTACGGACTTTGAGAGCCTCTTCCTCTCGGAGTTCGTCCCAGCCACCCTCCATGCGGTGCGCATTCAGGAGCTACTACAGCTGCGGCATGGTAGCATGACGGTGGCCCAGTACTCAGCGAGATTTACGGATCTCTCGCTCTATTCGACGGACATGGTACAAGACCCATTCTTCTGGGCCCAGACCTTTGAGTAGGGAATGATTCATGAGATCAGGGCATCAATGATCTCCCTCAGCATTCTGACGTAGGCAAGAGTACTGGAGCGAGCCCTTCTCATAGTGAGCTTTCTTGATGAGCCTACACTAGCAGAGAGACCTACCGCAGGGCGGCACATAGCAGAGTATTTTGCTTCTGGTAGTCGACGGACGTCACATGGGTCCAGGCGGACCAGACTAGCGGGCGGATGACCTCAGTACACTGGCTCAGAGGTACGGGGAACACGGCGCAGATCTGGCCTTTCGAGGAGCAGACAATGCTACGCATGTGGTGGGTAGGGCCACATGGCTCGTGACTGGCTGACCCGCTGTGCAGCGGAGCAGCAGACGGTTGAGGGGCCACCCAGGTAGAGGCAGAGGGTTGACCATGGTGGTCCGCAGAGATCAGGCGGACGAGGCAGAGGAGCTGGCTGAGCAGTAGGTGGTGGGCGACGCTTTGAGGCTTTACCACCAACACCACCAGGAGGTCCACCTCGACCACAGGGAGCTGGAGGGCAGAGACAGGCTCAGCTTTAGCCCACAGAGGCCTATGACCACGGCGCACCAAATATGATTCAAGGTACTATCTGTGTCTACTCCACCCTTGTTGCGGTTCTTATAGACACAGGAGCGAGTCATTATTTCATTGCTGCTGCCCTTGTTCGGAGCCCAGAGATTCCAACGGTGCCGTTGGCTCGATCCTTATAGCTAAAGACTCCTACGGGAGCAGACTCGATGATTACGCACTGGTGCCGGCAGTGTGAGCTTACTCTAGGAGGCGAGAGCTTTGGCTGGGATCTTCTTGTAGCTGCGTCAAGGCTATACGAAATCATCTTGGGCATGGATTGGTTATCTACAGTCCATGCTCAGATCGACTATATTAGGCGCAAGGTACGGTGTGTCCGCACCGACGGGAGCAGGTTCACCTTCACCGGCGAGAAGGGAGCATTCGCAGCGCAGGATGGACTCATGTAGAGGAGAGGACAACCAATCACTCAACATTTGTCTAGCCTCATCCTAGGAGCAGTTGACGTGGGGAGTCCTAGTTTTCCTGTAGTGGTGGATCAGTATGCAGACGTTTTTCCTAACGACGTTCCAGGACTACCTCCTCGCAGAGAGGTAGACTTCTATATTGACCTCTACCCCAGGATAACCCCGATATCCACTCCAGCATATCGGATGGCTCCTGTTGAGCTTTGAGAGCTACAGGTATAGCTGGAGGACTTTTAGGGTATGAGATTCATCCAACCTAGTGTTTCACCCTGGGCTTCCCCAATTTTGTTTGCCAAGAAGGCGGACGGGAGCTTGCGACTGTGTGTCGATTATCTTCGCCTGAACCAGGTGACCGTGAGGAACAAGTATCCACTACCGAGGAATGATGACATCTTCGATCAGCTCAAGGGAGCACGGTGGTTCTCAAAGATAGACCTCAGGTTAGGCTATCATCAGCTCAGAGTTCGGGACGAGGACGTGCAGAAGATGGCCTTCAGATGTCGGTATGGACACTATGAGTTCTTGGTTATGACTTTAGGTGTAACCAACACTCAGTAGTGTTCATGAGTCTCATGAATAGGATATTTCAGCCATACCTCGATCTATTTTTCGTGGTCTTCATCGACGACATATTGATATACTCGACCACTGAGAAGGAGCACGCCTACCACTTGCGTGTTATACTTGGCACACTCCGAGAGAACCAACTTTATGGTAAGCTCTCAAAGTTTCAGTTCTGGTTACGTGAGGTCCACTTATTGGGACACGTCATCTCTGAGGTGGGAGTTGCAGTGGATCCTGCGAAGATCGAGACGGTGCAATCTTGGGAGCCATCCAGGAGCGTGACATCGGTGCAGAGTTTCTTGGGGATAGCTGGGTACTACCGGAGATTTGTGTCAAACTTCTCCAGAGTTGCGGCACCACTTTTATCTTTGACGAATAAGGGGAAACCCTTCATGTGGTCAGATAGATGTTAGAAGATCTTCCAAGAGTTGAGACAGAGATTGACCAGCGCACCAATATTGAGGCTACCAGAGTAGGGAGTGGGATACATAGTCTACTGCGACACATCAGGGACCTGACTCGGATGTGTCCTAATGTTGGAGAGGGCAGTTATCGCCTATGGATCATGATAGTTGAGGCAGTATGAGCAGAACTACGCTACCCATGACCTAGATTTAGCAGTAGTGGTCTTCGCTTTGAAGATGTGGCGACACTATCTGATGGGTGAGAATTTTACAGTCTACTCCGACCACCAGGGTCTGAAGTACATCTTCTCGCAGAAGGATATGAACCTGAGACAGCGGTGATGGATC
This sequence comes from Viscum album, assembly GCA_963277665.1. Taxonomy (NCBI): domain Eukaryota; kingdom Viridiplantae; phylum Streptophyta; class Magnoliopsida; order Santalales; family Viscaceae; genus Viscum; species Viscum album. The sequence goes on from OY728136.1 coordinate 432,689,785, forward strand.
GATTTCCTCCAATACTATGACTTTGAGACAGTATATACTCCTGAAAAGGGGAATGTAGTAGCTGATGCTCTCAGCAGGAGGCCATAAATTCAGCTACTTGGGGAGGCGGCATAGCAGCTAGCTGCTTTGCAGATATCCTTCGTGGATTGTGATGGAGCATCCTTTCTTCAGTCACTCACAGTCACTCCTCCACTTCTACAGCGGGTCAGGGAGGCACAACATGGGGACACTGACTATGAGACGCGACATGCACAGATATCCTAAGTATAGGCACCTGATGGATTCTCTGTAGGAGGAGAGCATGACTTCCATTTCAGAGGACGTACCATGGTACTAGCTACTTTATAGGAGGATGTTCTGATAGAGTTCCCCACTTCACCTTTAGCGGTACATCCAGGAGTGGCGAAGATGTACCAGGATCTCAGACGACAACATTGGTGGCCGGGTATGAAGAAGGATGTGGAAGACTTTGTTTCTCGATGCCTCACCTGCCAGCAGGTGAAGGCAGAGCACCAGGTACCAGCAGGCTCGGTACATCCCTTGGAGGTCCCGGAGTGGAAGTGGGACAGGTTATCTATGGATTTCGTGACTGGAATTCCACGTACTTCTAGAGGTCACGACTCCATTTGGGTGATTATCGACCGACTCACCATGTCGGCCCACTTTCTACCCATCTGAGAGCAGGGATCAGTGGAGAGCTTGGGACGCCTCTATGTTTGGGAGATTTTATGGCTTCATGGTGTGCCATAATCAATCGTCTCCGATTGACATGCTCGCTTTACTTCCCGGCTTTGGAAGAGGTTTCATGAGGCATTCGGGACGCAACTACGTCTATGTACCGCCTTTCACCCTCATACGGATGGTCAGACAGAGAGGGCCATTCAAACTCTTGAGGACATGCTCCGTGCATGTGTCCTTGACTTTGGTCAAAGCTGGGAGGACCACCTACCCTTGGTGGAATTTTCATACAACAACAGCTACCACTCCACCATCGGGATGGAACCATACGAGGCATTGTACGACCGACCTTGCAGATCACCGCTGTGCTGGACAGACCCTGGGGAGTTAGCACTTGTGGGACCGGAGATGGTCCATGCCACGATAGAGAAGGTCCAGGTCATCCAGGAGCGGATGAGGATAGATCAGATCCGAGAGAAGTCTTATGCTGACTGGAGGTGGAGACCACTAGAGTTTGAGGATGGCGACCACGTTTTCTTGCGGGTCTCACCTCGACGTGGATTACGGAGATTTGGCCGGGGCGGCAAGTTATCTTCGTGCTTCATCGGACCATTCTTGGTTATCAGTAGCTTAGGCGAGGTGTCTTATCGCCTGGCTCTACCAACATAGTTGCACCGAGTGCACGACGTATTCCACGTATCATAGTTGAGGGGATACATGCATGACCCGACACATATCATCGACCATGGGGATCTGGACATTGGTGACAGGGCAACTTTTGCGGAGTACCCGATGGAGATCGAGGATCGACAGGAGAGGGTCCTACGTGGGTGGTCTATTTCTATAGTGCGCATTGGATGGCGGCACAGAAACCTCTAGGAGAGAACTTGGGAGCGGGAGGCTCAGATGCGTGCTCAATACCATCATTTGTTTCCCTAGTTTGTGATGTATCTTTACGAGGATGTAAAGCTCTAAGGTGGGAGTAATGTAAAGACCCGTAAGTTTCAAGGAATTTTTTTTAAATTTTATTGGGATTTTATGAGTACGTAGTTTCTGACGATACCTGATTCCGAGGCTCGGTGTGCCTGAAATCAATTTCCAATGTTTAGCTCGGGTACGTTCAGTGAACGAACGAGCTGGTTTTTTTAACTTTTGAACCGGTGCTCGGAATCGAAATCTGAGGGCACCGATGAAACCGTAGTGCCGGTAATTGCTTAAGAGAACCTTTTTCTAGGTTGTGTTTTCTCGGAAGGAGATGTTAAATTGTGGGGAATAAAAATAAAAATTGTTTTACAATTTTATTTTTATTTCTTTACGGATGGTTAAGCGTTGTGGAAAAGGAAGATGCAATGAAGTTGGGGTGGGGCCCACACGATCCCCTACCTCCTTCAATTTCCCCAACACCCCATTAATTTCCCCTCTAGAAATTAGTTTGTGTCTCCCCCACATTAAATTACATGCCAATAAAATGCATCATTAATTTGACAACACACGTGAATTAATTGGGTGAATTTATTTTGAATTTTGCAAGGGTTGGCATGAGTAATAAAATAAGGGAGTCCTTATTTTATTAATGTGGAATTGTTGTGAAAGAAGGATTGGGGAGAAAATACATGAGCCTTGAAGAACTTCATCTTATTCGTGAAGAACGCCGAGTCTATGATGAAGAACTCCGTCAACGCAAGGGGTGCTTTCTGTACCCTCTCCTCTCCTCTCTGTAGCCAGTGAGAGGCGCCTTCTTCGGAGAATGACGATGCACCACATCCTTCATCGAGCGAACTCCGATGACGCTTACGGAGACTCATTCTGCGACGCCGTCTTCCACGAAGTCTTTTTCCCACAACATCTTTTTCCCGCGACGAACCTCATTCGACAACTTCTTCGAGGTAGGGGTTTGATTTTGTTCATGAATATTCTTTGACGTCCAATGTCAAATTATTTAGCCGCTTGATATCGAATTAACGGAAGGGGGCCGGACCACACAAACACGGAAGACCCTCCTCCCCCTTTATTGTTGTATTCGTTTTGGCTTGAACAAAGGTGGCGTGGTGCAACGGCACCGTGCAGAAACAAGGAGGAACACGGTGAAGGAGCGCGGCGCCATCGCACTGCGCCGTTGACGCCGAAAAAGGCCGCGGCCGGAGCGGGGCCGATACGGAGGGGCGCGGCGCCGTCGCACCGTGCTGGAAAACCATGGAGGGCCGCGGATGGAGCGGGCCACCGTGGAGGGGCGCGGCGCAGTCGTGCCGCGCCGGTCGGACCAAGGACGCGACCTTTGGCCGAGACGGAGCAGGGAGCGGCGGCCGGAACCGCCTGTCGCCGGCACATGGAGGGCGGGACCTACCGGTCCCGCGTGGTACACTGGCCGACCGTTACGACCGGCCAGATCCAGAAATATGGGGGTTTGACTCCTGGTCAATGTTGCAGGGTAGACCCCCCATGGGTTCGCTATTCAGTCCGAAGGGGTGGCAGCTCCCCCCTTCCACGCTCACACGACGCGCAACACCCTCGCTGGGCCGACCGGCCGCCCGCGCCAGGGCCGGGCCGTGCCATCCGGGCCGTGCCAGCCAGGCCGAGCCTCGCCCTGATGGGCCGGACCCTGACTCGGTTCGGGTCGACCCGGTTCGGGCTGACCCAAGGGGTCTCGGGCCAGGTCGGTCCTGGCCCTAAACCCCCTAAAAACGGGCAGGTTCGTTCAAATGCCTGTAACTTGGGCTACAGACCTCCAATTGACGCACCGTCAGTTGCGATGCGATCCTTGGATCGAGACGGTCGTTTAGGTATATTAAACATAAGGTTTAGGAGAACTTTGTGTACGTCCGGGTTGGTTCGAACAAGAAACCAACCGGGCCCTCGGAGCGGAAACGCTTATAACTTGAGTTCCGGACGTCCGATTGACATGCCTTCGACTTTGCTGGATTCCTCTTAGTGAGACAGACCTTTTGTATTACTCTGCTCGAGGTTTGGATGCAGTTGGAGTATAGTCGGGTTGGTTTTGACTTAAAAACCAACCGGGCCCCGGGAACGAAAGAGCCAATAACTTTCAGACAGGGCGTCTGATTGACGCGTCGTCTGTCACGTTGAGTTTCTTTTGTTGAGACGGATCTTTGGGATACATCAAATCCGGACTACGTGTCAGTTGATATATCGACTGCCTTGGATCGTGGAGTGGACCCTCCCGGAATCGAGCATGTTGTGTGCGGGAACCCTAGAGATGGCTGCGACTGCGATGACGATGACAACTGCACTGAAATCCTCAGTGGGTTCGGCAGTGATGGTGACTACACTGAAATCCTCCATCAGTTCGGCAGCGAAGAAGACTATACTAGAATCCTCTGTGGGTTCAACGACGATGACTACTGTTCTTGTATCCTATGTGGGTCCGGCAGTACGTGACTACTATTCTTGTATCCTACGTGGGTCTGATAGTATTTGACTCTGTACTGGTATCCTACGTGGGTCCTACAGAGTGGCTGGTCTTGTATCCTTTGTGGGTCCAATAGATTAGCTCTTCTAGTATCCTACGTGGGTCCCATCTTGATGAATCAGTGGCTACACCTGATCATCTCTATCACCTTATGAAGAAGTATGCCTGTGTGAGCTGAGTCTTGACTATTCAATCAATATATTCGATATGATTGACTTGATTTCCTATGTGGATAGGGTTGTGTTATCCTGTGTGGATTGGATTGTGCTTTCCTATGTGGGCTAGATCTAACTTAGGCTCAGAAGTTGGAGATAAACTGGAATTGATGACTTATGTATATGTATGGGCATATACCTAAGCAGTGTTGGTTGTTAATTCATGACTGTATATTTCTTTTGTGGATTATCCTTTGTGGATTCTGGGAGACCTTTAGGGGTCTTTGGGTCCCTACTGAGTAGCGTATACTCACCCCTGCATGGGCTATGACCTCACTACGTTGTGTTGGATGCAGACGACGGACAACGCTGATCGTGGTTGAGCCTTGTGGAGCAAGTCGGTACCTAGAGGTGGACCACTGGGCGGGACGTACATGGAGCGGACGACTGGACCCGAGAAGCTGAGGAGGCTATCTGTACCCACCCTTTAGGTGGTATTTCCAGTGGACGGCTTGACATTGCTACTTTTCTTTTCAGTTGTTGTACTTTCTTTCCAGTTGTACTTTACTTTCAGTTTGGGTTTGTATTCTGGCCCACTTACTTTTCCGCAGCTACTATTGTACCCAGTTTTTATTAGTGTTTATTTCTGCTTGCTTACTCTATGGTGTTTGTTTTCTTTTATAAAGGCAATGCCTTCCCTCATTTCGGGATTTACACCTTTGGTGCTAGTCTCCAGCCCCTGGCCTATGGAAGGTGGGCTTGGGGCAGTCACGGCATAGGCCCCAAGGATGGGTCGTGACATTTGGAATGTTATTTAGACTTGTATTGGCCCAAAAAAGTGTTATGAAGTTTTAATAAATAATTGAGAGGTGGCCGCCCTTTATAAGTGAGGTGAGTGGCAAGATTGTAAATTTTTGGAAAGATTCAATCATACCCACGTTTTTAACACCTATATTTTTATTTTACCACTAATAAAACCATTTTTACCCTAACTGTGGTAATTAATTTTTACAATTTTCAATATTAATTTTGGTTAAAAGTTACCTTGACCATATTATAAATTATAAATTATAATTACTCCAATTTTTTTTCTTCTATTTTATCAAATTTAATACAAACTATTGTCAAATTTTAATTTAATATTAATCCCACAGACGTAGTAAGAAAGCGGGGTTTAAAGAAAAATATTTTTTGAGAGAAAGATGATTTTATATTAACTCTAGGATTAATAACAATAATTTAATCAAATTTAATGATATATAATCTATACATTTAATTTAATAAATTTATAATTAGGTATTGTTTTATTTAATTAAAATGGATAACCATTATACATTTTAAAACAGTTTTCAGAAAATCCCATTTTTTTACCCAAAATGGAACTTATAGAAAAAGAACAATATAAATATTATTCCAAAGTGATTATGTTTATTAAATATATATAAATAATACTTATATTATTTAAATCAAATTCAAAAAATATTGTGAACTTTAAATTACTTAATTTATTGAAAATAAAAGACTTACAAAAATCGATCATTTTCAGAAATCACTGAAAAATCTACATTTTTCGAAAAATTAAATTTTTTACCTCGGAGATGTTTTGATATTTTTATTTCCAGAAATTAATTTTTAAAAATTAAAATTATAATATTTAGAAATTAATATTTTATATAAAACATTATATAAAAAGGGTTCAGTTAAAACTATTTCCTTTTTGATTAGAAAAATTACTTAGTACTTCTTTAATACTAATATACCTATCTAATTTATATTAATAAATATGAAATGGTTTATTATATAATTAAATGGGTTGTTACATTATTCCCTCATTTTATAAATTATGTTCTCATAATTTTACTCACTGATTAAACATGTGAGGATATCTTTCTCTCATACCATTTTCAAATTCCCATGTTTTCTCTTCTACTGTATGGTTTTCCATAAAACTGTAACCTTGTGATCACCTTATTCTAAATAAATTTCCTTCTAAGATAAAGAATAAGATGTGTTTGTTCCACATAAGATGATTCTATTCCAAATGAACTACTCCATGTCTCAAAAAATGAGACTAAGCGAGTACATATTTTCTTAACATTGAGACAAGAAATACATTATGTACCTAAGATAAACTTGAAGGTAAGAACAATTGATAGGAAAATAATTAAAATTTATCTATGAAATCATATGGTCCATGACTCGTCAAATCATCTTACCCTTCATACCAAAACAAATCAAACTTTTTCAGGGAGAATCATTGAGAATGAAATTATCATCTACCATGGAAGAAAGATCTTTCCTTCAGTTATCTGCATAACGTTTTTACCAGCTATAAGTTGTCCTCACATTTCACTAAATCAACTGCACCATATCACCTATTTACTATACCAAATATATTCCTATAAAATTTATTTCTCATATATCATCAAAAAAATGTAGTGTCTGACACCTTTATTCATATAATGGACAAAGTGGTTACATCTGTATACTAGAATGAAACTTTTGTTATAAGAAAATTCAATCAAATATATATATTGACTCTAAATTCCCTAGTAATCTATTTAACACAAATTATTAATATATTATATGTTCTAAATTTTTCACTCACACATCCCATCAGATTGAGGATGAATAGCTTTACTGTAATTTCATTCAATACCCAATGAATTCTAAAGTACATTACAAACAATAGATGTGAACTTGGGATCACATTCAGATATAATAGAGGGAGGTAATCCATGTATCCTCAAAATATCCTTTATATAGAGTCAATAATGGTGAACTAATGACATTGTATCTCGAATGGGATGAAAATGTGTAGATTTAGTTAATCAATCAATAATAACCTACATAATAATGTCAACTCTTAATGTCCTTGACAATCACACCATGAAATCCAGGGATTTATTTTCCTATTCCAACTATGGAACTAAAAAAGGTTGAAGAACCCCATTTGGTAACTATTGTTCTTCTTTAACCACTTAACAACTCAAATGATTCATGTTGAATTTAACAATATAACTTTTCATTCCATCCTATCAGTAATACTATAGAAGATATATATACATATTAGTGCTACCTAGACGAATTGAAAATATGGAACTATGTGCTTAACATAACAACTCTTTCCTAAACTTGGAAACACAAGGAATACATAAACTTTTTGAAAAGTAAAAAACCTTCTTCATCAATATTAAAATAAGTAATGTTTCATTTCTTACCAGATTTTACATTTTCCCCCAAATATTGTTCATTCTTCCGTTCTTTCTTAATTATTCATAACAATGTTTACTATACTAAAATAAGAAAAACACAGGTTATCCCCACATCCAAAAATTTGAGGACAAGTTTCAACAAATATTTTACCATAGGGTCAAATTATAATGGTAAAATGGTTAATGTAGAATTATTTTTTAGAATAAAAGCATCAGCCACTTTTTTTGCTTCTCAAGGATGGTAATAAACCACACAGTCATAATATTCTATAAGTTACATCCACATTCTCTATCTGATGTGAGCATCTATTTGAGTGAATATACACACCAATATTTGTTGATTAGTATATATATTGAATTTTACCCTTTAAAAATGATGACACAAAATTTTTAAAGAAAAAACCACATCATCTAACTCTAAATATTGTGTAGGGTAATTTAACTCATGAGGTTTCAAATAACGCGAATAATAATAAATCAATAGATCATAATTCATTAAGACACAACCAATACATTTAAAATAAACAACATTGTAGATGAAAAATCTCCATTTTTAAAAGGTGGGGACAAAAACGGAGCATTCAAAAATCTTATTTTTGTTCTTAAAAAATCATCACAATATTTTTTTCAGATAAATTTAACTAATTTACAAGTTAATTTAGTTAGTGGCATAGAAAACATAGAAAATTTACAACATATATACGGTAGTAATCCAGTAATCAATGAAAACTACCAATCTATATAATTTTTGTGGGCCTTGGATATTCTTCAACAACTTTTGATTTAGCAGGGTCAATAGTTACTATATCTTTAGAAATCAGATTTCCATGTAATGGATGTTTTTGCAATGAAAATTCACTCTTATTAAATTTCCCATATATTTTATTTTCTTATATGGTTTTCAAAACAATCCTTAGGATTCTTTCATATTCCTATTGATTTTTTGAATATACCAAAATGTCATCAATATAAACAACAAAAAATGTTTCCAATTCATAGGGTCTATAAATAAATAAATTGCATTAGAAAACCCAAATAACCTAACTAAAAACTCATTTTGACCACACCTAGTCTGAAATGTAGTCTTTATAATATCTTATTTCTTCACTTTTAACTGATGGAACCTCAACCTCTGGAAAACCATCAAAAAATAATGAGCTACCTAGAGCTAAAAAAAATCATCAATACGAGGAAAATGACACTTGTTTTTAATAATGATATTATTAAAGGATCTATAATCAAGGAAATGTCTCATTGAACCACCATTATTTTAAAAAAACAAAAAAGGGGAACCACATTATGATGTTCTAGATCTAAAAATCACTTTTCTAAAAACTCTTGTAAATAATTTTTAATTATAAAATTAACACTTGATCCATTCGACAAGGGGGTTTAGAAATTGTCTTAACAACATTTACTATGTCAACTATAAACTCAACCATCATATCGAGAATAACACTAGGTAAATCATGTAGAATTATATCCATGGACTCATTTAATAAACTCACATTACTAATTTGAATAGTTTTTTTTTCAGAATTATGATCTATTTAACTTATAAGGGAACTATTATCAATTTCTTAGCTTCTTGGTAAGTTATCAAAGGAAATAAATTTTTCAACACAACTTTCATAGATCTGTAATATATCTTATCCTGATAAACTAGAATACAATATCTACTAATAATGATATCAAACTATATTATAGAAAGTTCAGAAATATTAATAGGAAAGACCATACCATTTATAAAAATATGACGATTCCTAGAAATATTTGTTCCATTGTTACCTCCACTTTAATTTTTCATGAAAATATCAATCAAAATTTCATCAGGTGATATAACAAATTTACATGAAAAATTCTTATTAATGAAAGAATGCAAATATCTAGAGTCAAAACCAGAAATGTTATAATTTTAATACACATGTAACATATCTATAACCACATAATTTAATGTCTCAAAATAAACTTAGTAGTATTAAAATATTTTTTCACACCCTTTTGCTTTTGATCATAATGATTTCTAGCCTGATTTACTAACTATAGTCACACATTATCATAATGACCTAAGTTTTTTCACCTAAAACATCCAACTACTGGATGGTTATTTGTAAATCCATTTTTTGATCATTTAGGATTCATTTACTTGTTGTCATGGGACTTATGGAAAAAATTTCAACATCAATAACACTTCCTTGAAATCATATAAAATTATCTAGTGTGATTTTTATGACCCTAACCACAATATGGGAACAATGTTTTATTACCTCCAAATTTCATTTTTGTATGTTTCCCCACCACCCACAATCTTGATCTATTCTTACATTCATCATCATTAGTCACATAAGAGTTATTAAACTCCATATAAACCTTTTAAAAACAATAAAAAATATTATCATAGCTTTTGAATTATCATGTGGTCATAGATCTTCATAGAATTAGTTTTAATCCATAGTAAAAATATATTAACTTTACTATCATTTTCTGAAAAAACATTTGGCACATACTTAGACAATCTTATGTTGTTTTCTTCATATATAGCAACACAATCTTCCCCTTTTTACCTTAACTCTAAGATTATTATTTTTATTTGGATTCAAACAACCTTAGGGAAATATTTCTCTTGGAAAGTATCCTTAAATGTTTCCTATTCAATGGAATCAATTTTAGATATCTCTTTGGTATTCATAACCAAATACCACCATCAATCTATTTCACCTTCAAAATGCTAAATGGAAAGAGTTAACTTTTGGACATTTTGAATATACCATGACATCAAATATATTTTTTAAAGTATTGATCCATAATTTTGCTACCACTAGGTCAGATGATCTACTAAATTAAGGGTTATATTGACTCATAAGATTCTCTACAACAAACATGTTACTCCATGGTATATTAGGTTCCTCTCAAACATGAATACTACCAACATTTATAGATTATTTCAATTGATCCATCAAAAAAAATAATTTGTTCCAATTACAACCATTGCAGGATGTTGATTTGGAAGGATATTTTCCTCTTGGTGCCTTCCCACAACAACTTCCTGGTTTCCTCTATAGAAAAATATTCAAAATAGATATTTTTTAGATGAGGCAACATGGTAATCTTCGAATGCTATATCATTTTAACTTAAACATAAGGAAAATATTTCAAGGGCATGTTATTACCATTATCCTAACCTCCAATGTTCTCTAAACTGTCCTTTCACACCAAATATATCAAACAAACCTTAAACATTACATAATAATGAGTTTTAATTCAATAAATCATTCTCTTGAATTTGAGAATATTTTTATATTTAGTGTTTTTGAGAATTTGGAAATAACTCAAACATAAAAACCATAACATAAAAACTTGAAATTTTCTATTAGTAAACATATTTCACATATTATAAATCATTTAAAATTATGCATGATTTATTTTCAAGAAAACTCATCAAGATTTTCCAATTGAAATATTCCTTTTCTATACCCATCATTAAATCCTATGATTTTTTTAAAAAAAAATATGGGGTGATCATAGAAAAATTATTAAGAGACATAAAAGGAAAACAATTGTTAGTCCAATGATGACTATGAAACCCCATGATAAATTTTTCCTTAAAAAAATATATCATTTTACCCCGAAAGAGAATTTTAATTCCTTAAGAAATAATTTATTTTAACTTTTGAAAATGAACAATTTCTAGGATAACTCATTAGAATGTATAAAACATTAATGTAGGTGCCTTGGGAAATTATTTCATAGAACCTTTATAGAATGTTTACAAATTGTAATAATGATATAACAAACATTGAATATAATTATCTATAGAACATAATTATTACCCAATAAATTGGATCCTTATTTGGACACACCGATCATTGAAGCTATAATGGTATCACCTGATGCTATTTGGGTTCCCAAATCATATATAATGTCCAAGATCCACAATATGAATATTTTTTTTAACATTTTAAAAAATTCTCTAAACTCGTATGCAAATCAATTACAGATATTAAAATACCATTTTTTTCTATAGAAAATAAACATTTCATTTGAAAACAATTTAGTAACAAAATACCCAACAAAGGGAATGAGGGTTGTACATTCAAGAAAACATTAAAGCATTAAAAGGAATCCAGATACCATGTAATGTCCATGGTGGTGGAAAAAATCCTTATCATTATGTCTACTAAGAATAGAATTATTGATTTCTTGTTTTTAAATTTTTTTTAAACATGTATAAAATATTAATTTTTAAAACCATTGAAAAAAGTAATGATATCATCACAAAGTTGTTATTTATATATAATAAAATATCGAAAAATTTAAAAACATGGTCATAAAATTGAAATTTATTTTAAGGAAAACATTAAAAGAGGATTTATTTAGAAGAGAAGTACCTTATTACTTTATAAATATTCGAATCATAATCCACATAAAAGAATAAAATTAAATAAAACATTAAATACCATTAGAATATATATATTAATGATATAAAATTTAAAAGGATAAGTATATAAACCTCATTAAGGAATATATGTGCATAATATAAAATTATACCTCAATGAAAGGGAACTGAGATGCAGTCACTTACATTGTTTCTAACTTTCCATATGCATCATTATATTCCTAAAAAATAAAATAGTGTTAATTATTTACATACTTTATAACCTTTTTAAATTTTATTATTAAATTTATCTCACTTATCCGCAGTTTTTGTAACACCCCGAACCCAGTTTCCCAGAGTCGGTGCATTATTACGTAACATTGGCATGATCACAAAATATCAAATCTTAAAAGACCGATTAGTTTAGTAGCCTTGGAAACACTAGATACATTCATACATGTTACAATACATCTTAAAGTGAAAAACTACAATAACATAGTCTCCATAGTCCACACTCATATCCCCTTCAAACAATCCCTGTAGTTCAGTCATAAAATATTTCTTCACATCCTGGAAAAAATAAAACATAGAAAGGGGTGAGCTCAGATGATCAGTAAGGATAACAATATAGCTGAAGCTTTCATAAATAAACATAAAAATTTATAGAAATTTATAATTAAAACAAAAGACTTTTAAACTTGAACTTCAACATAATATGGAAAAGATAAAATGATATAATTCCATTTACTTATTCACATGGATATTCTACTAGTCGAATAATCACATGAAATATCAATAACCACTTTTATAATGATGGAATGCATAATTCCAGACTATCATAACCACGTAGCCAAGGCCTCGTACCAAGACTACAAATAATATTTTTTCAAGGTCTCATGCCAAGACACTAGTTTGTCTCATGAGACCAGCCGATGCATCGAGGAGCTATATCAGTCTCCTCCTGTCACTTATTAAGTCCAATACATTCCTTATATGAAAAGTTGTAAACATATCATAAACCATAACATAATCGTATCACATAAAACATGCAAAAAGTAAACATAAAATTTCCGCATTTCAATCACAAGATATCAATACAACAGATTGATATAATAAATACATTATTAAAACCATTTTCAATACCAAAATAAAAGAAAATTAAAACATGGTATTTATTTTTCATTTAAAAAAAGTTATGGCTTGTAGTGGAAGCCGAAATTAAAATAATGGTCAAGGCGGCAGAGAAGTCGTTGTCGCCGCAAACGTACGACAAAAAAAAATTAACTTTTGTCATTTAGTAAAACTCTTCATATAAAAAGATTCATTTTGAATAAAAGTAAAAGTCAAAGGGGTTTATACATTGTATAAAATAAAGTCCTGTATTAAAACAAAATATGCTTCAATGAAAGGAGATTGAGACGAAGTCCCTTACAAAGATCATTTTGTAAATAAAATAGATCTCTCATGTGTATTCAATATAATATCACATAAAAGAATTATAAATACAAGATAAGGTATAAAAATTCATTTCTCACATAATCAAATAACAACATAAATAAGAAAGATAAGTTCAACTCATAGAATGGGAATTGGGTTAAGAAGTTCCCTTACAAAGATCATTTTTTAAATAAAATAGATCTATAATGTGTATTCAATATAATTACACATAAAGAAAGTAAAAATAAAAGATAGAACATAATAATATCATGACATAATTTGAAAGTAGGAGATTAACCCAAAGAACAGAAATTGGGTTAAGATGTTCCCTTACAAAGATCATTTTTTAAATAAAATAAATCTATTATGTGTATTCATTATAAGTACACATAAAGAAAGTAAAAATAAAATATAGGACATAATAATATCATGAAATAATTTGAAAGTAGGAGATTAACCCAAAGAACAGAAATTGAGTTAAGAAGTTCCCTTACCTCTTGTCCGACTTGACTCGATCGTTCTTTAACCTCCTTCAAATCGGGCGACTCTTTTTGATTTGAGCCAAAGGCTTCCTTGGGAATACTTCTGCCCAAAGTGAGGCTTCTAGGAGTAAGAGAGGGAAGTTGAGAGAGTATTTGGGAAGAGGTTGGCCGAGCCAAATGGCTTTGATGGTGTGAATAAGGTGATAGAGGTTGGGGCCTTTTATAAGAGGAGAGAAGAGTCACTCTTGGAAAGTCATAAAATGTTACATTATTATGAAATGATATTCAGATTTTAAAGGTCCCACAATGATATATTTCGAGGATAAGGTGATAAGGATTTGAAATATACTAATCCAATAGGTTTTTGACAAGTGTAAGTCTTAGATTTTACATTATCTTTTCATTTTATTTAAATCGTTAATTAATTAGGTAATCACTTCATCATCATGGTGTCATAAAAAATTTAATTTATTTAATGTCTAAAAATTTCAAAAAAATCACCCTGATGTAGGAATTTTTTTTAGATTTCCAATTAATATTTATAGTCGAAATGTTAACTTATATAACCCCATGTAATAATTGTTTTAGTAAAACAACACATGTTTGTGACAATTTTATTTTTACTTTAAATAAAAAGATATTAATGTAATTTTCTTACCCAAGTGGCTCCATGGGGTCCCCAAGTAGTCCCATGGATTTTCTTGGTCGGAAATGACTCATCCAATAAGGGTAGGACAAGTATAAAGGTAATTTCATATTATTATAACATTATACTTTCCTTAAATTACACTAATTACCTTTAATCACGATTATAAAACTTAAAAGTTACTATTCACCAAAAATTATTTTCATCCCATTGAACCACATTTTACTTACTAATGATAACCATGTGTGTCAGAATTTTTAAATTCAATTCACAGAAGTGGTAAAGTTTCATTTAAACAAAAAATTAGTTTTTTTAACTACCACTTAGTGGTTTCACTATTCATCCAAAATTGAAGTTTTTCAGAAAAATACCAAAAATTTACCCTAATCTATATTTGATATTCCTAATTCAAAAATGATGTCTATTTTACAAAATTCAAAAAATATAAGTTTAATTAATTAATTTAATAATGAATTCCTACTATCACAACAAATAGCGTGTTTTTAAGAAACAATATATATCAAAAGATTGACAATTATTTATGTCCAATTTCAAAGTGAAATTAATTATAATGACCACCATTGGATAAAATGGTAAAAATATATTATAATTATACTTTAAAATCACTCAATATTATAATTTACCACTATAAATTATTTTTATTAAAAAAGTTGTTTTTAAGTATTTTCTCTCTTCATAGAAAATTGGAAGTTCTCAGAAAATTACAAAAAACTCAACTCAGGATAATTTTGATATTCCGAATACAAAAATGAAGTCCATTTTGAAATATAAAATTTAAATAATTTCAAAAAGTGGGTATTACTATTCATAACGACTACTTTGATTGGTCGCGGTGTGTTAGAATCTCGAACTTGCGTACAATGCAAGCTATTGCATTATTGAAAGAGATGTGTATCATGAAATTTTGTGGTGTTACATTCTCCCCTACTTCAATAAATTGCATACTCACAATTTGAAAATGTTCTTCTAAAATATAAAGTTGAAAATAGAAAATACCTTTATGGAAAACCCATATAGGAAATAGGTTTAATAAAATTTAACCTTAATAAGAGGGAAAGGGAAATGAAAAAGTCACCACCAAATTATGATATCTATTAGGAGAAAATTGGTGGAAATTAGAGACATATAATTGGAGGAAAAACGTAAATATTTGTAGGGAGTGATTGAGGTCATCAATCACAAACAAGTGTAAAATTGAGGGCCTCAAATCCTTCAATCTATGGTGATTTAAAATATCATCAGTTCAACAAAACATATGGTATTAGGTTAACAATTTTTTTTTATTATCCATTTCCTAATGTTTAAGAATTAATTTATTCATAGAATAAGAGAGAGGTATATATATATATATACTTGAAAAGTAGAGTTTCAACCTTCAACTAATTTCTACCACAAACTCATCTTTCACTCAAAAAGATAATAGAACTAAAAAATATTATATTTATCCAAATCCTTGAAGGTTCCAAATATTAACACATACCATTTAGATCCGGAAAACTATTTTATAATAACCATGGAGTTCATGTAGGCTAGTGGTAGGTAATAAAGACCTGTCACACTATGATTGTGGGTCTGATTCCTACAGCTTTGTCCGACGCGACGGGTTATCCCCCAACCTGCGGGTTGCCCTTTTCCTAAAACTATAGTATTATAATATTCCAAAAATAATCTTCAGAAATTTTTTAGCCTTAAACAATACTATCCAAAGTTAAACATAATCCATTACAACCTTTATAGTTATTCAAAATACCTCTGTCCAGACTTTCTCAAAAAGGTCTCTAAATTCCAAAATCAATTATAACATCAGATTCCCCAAACAAAGTAAAGTTTCTCTTATTTTCACATAATAAAAATATGATTACCTTCATCATATTAAAACCTTAATGAAAACAAGAAGTACTATAATACAATCCTTATATATATCACATTATTCTTATAAGCATAATATAGTTCTTAAGTCCAAAAACACAAATAAAATAATTATTCAACTTTATCTGTAGTAACATCATAAGCTTGGCCTTGCTCCCTTGGCCTTTTGTGAGGTATGTTTACTTGGTTCTTAGGACATAAATTTGCATAATTCCCCATTTCTCTAAAATTGTAGCATTCAAAATTTATAGCCTCTTTCTTTCCCTTGCAATCACGAGCCTGGTGACCTTTTTCTCCACATTTATAAAAAACTCCCATTCCTTTTAGGCAAGTACTGAGGTGATTCTTCCCACAATTATCGCATAATGGAAAATCATTCTTTACATTTTTTCCTTTATCTGTCTCTTGTTCCATTGTTATATTATTCTATTCATTTACTTTGTTGTCATAAGACGCAGAGAATTCCTTTTCTGTCTTGACAGCACACGAGACTATATCTTCATACATTGAGAAAGATTGTGAGACTAAGGATCGACGGAGAAATAGTTTTAACCCATCAAAGAAACGATGAATCTTACTTCTTAGGTTACGTATATAATCTACTGCATGTCTCACTTACCTTCTAAAGTTAGCCTCATACTTTGCAACATTATCATCCTCCTTTTGTCTCAGACTCAGAAATTTCCTTTCCATATCCGATCGATGTTCATGAGGAATGTATTTTTCAAAGAAAATTTCCTTAAACTCCCTCCATTACATACTTGATACTTCATCATCTTCCTTTGTGTTTTGAATCAGTGACCACCATTGATCAGCATCTCCAGTGAGGCGATAAACTGCCAGGACATCATTCTCCCTTTCGCTACTCCCCAAGGCGTGGAATATTTTCTCTAAGGAGTTTATCCATTTCTTAGCTTATAATGTATTTGTACCCCCATTAAATGTTGGCGGTTGTTGCCTCATGAAATTATATAACATTGACCCTCCACGTTGCGGATTAGGGTGCTCCATACGAGTAAGGTTATTATTCATAACCTGATTGAGTTGTCCCAGTATGGTGATAAGCTGATCAAAACCAGTTGTATCACCAGCTCCACTATAATTTTCTTGAGTAGGAGGGAAATCCCTACATGGAGTGCGTGCATTGATATGGTTTCCATTCCTTCTACTAGGCGCCATTTCTAAACAATGTCATAAACTAGATTAGTTTATGAATCGAAATACATAATTACATACTTGTAAAACACTTAACATAAATTGAACTATTTATGGTTATAATCCATAAAAAATGTTTTCTTTGAGGAACTATATACTCATAAACCCTTAAAAATGGTTTGTAAAGAAATCATGAATTATCCTAAGCATATCCCCAGGGAGTGTCGTAACCAAGAGTGAAGTAAGGCCTGTTGTCGTGCACCAGTTCCCGTTCGAGTCTAGCTCAAAGCGGTGTTTTCAGGTTTTACCTTTAGGTACATCTGTGCCAGAGCCACCTCTACTTTCTTGTATCCAGACATGGATGTATTTCTCGAAAAACTCACAAAATATCTACAATACCAAAATTCTAGGAAGTTTTTCTATACTAATACTCAAAGTATATCTTATGGCTATGTGCTCTAATCAGAGTTTATCTAAATCTTGCTTCCAAGGGTAGTACTAAACTACCTCTGATACCAACTGTAATGCCCCGACCCCAGTTTCCTAGAGTCGGTGCATTATTACGTAACATTGGCATGATCACAAAAGATCATGTCTCAAAAGACCGATTATTTTAGTAGCCTCAGAAACACTAGATACATTCATAAATGTTACATTACATAATAAAGAGAAAAACTACAATAACATAGTCTCCATAGTCCACACTAATATTCCCTTCATACTATCCCTGTAGGTCAGTCATAAAATATTTCTTCACATTCTGGGAAAAATAAAACATAGAAAGGGGTGAGCTAAGATGCTCAGTAAGGATAACAATATAGAGGAAGATTTCATAAATAAACATAAAAATTTAAGGAAATTTATAACTAAAACAAAAGCCTTTTAAACATGAACATAAACACAATATGTAAAAGATAAAATGAAATAATTCCATTTACTTATTCACATGGATATTCTTCTAGTCGAATAATCACATGCAATATCAATAACCACTTTAATAATGATGGAATGCCTAATTCCAGACTATCATAACCATGTAGCCAAGACCTCATTCCAAGACTACAAATAATAGTTTGTCAAGGCCTTGTTCCAAGACACTAGTTAGTCTCATGAGACCTGCCGATGCGTCGAGGAGCTATAGCGGGCTCCACCCGTCACTTATTAAGTCCAATTCCTTCCTTATATGAAATTGTTTAAACATATCATAAACCATAACATAATCATATCACATAAAACATGCATAAATGAAACATAAAATTTCCACATTTCAATCACAAGATATCAATACAACACATTGATATAATAAAAACATTATCAAAACCATTTTCAATACCAAAATAAAAGAAAATTAAAACTTTGTATTTATTTTTCATTAAAAAAAGTTATGGCTTGTAGAGGAAGCCGAAACTCAAATAATGGTCACGGCGGCGAAGAAGTCATTTTCGCCGCATACGTACGACGAAAAAACATTTCCTTTTGTCGTTTAGTAAAATGCTTCGTATAAAAAGATTCCGTTTGAATAAAAGTAAAAGTCAAAGGGTTTTATACACTGTATAAAAGAAAGTCTTGTATTAAAACAAAATATGCCTCAATGAAAAGAGATTGAGACGAAGACCCTTACAAAGATCATTTTGTAAATAAAATAGATCACTCATGTGTATTAACTGTAAGCTCACATAAAGAAATTATAAATACATGCTAAGGTATGAAAATTCATTTCTCACATAATCAAAGAACAACATAAATAAGAAAGATAAGTTCAACCCAAAGAATGGGAATTGGGTTAAGAAGTTACCTTAAAAAGATTTTTGTTTAAATAAAATAGATCTATTATGTGTATTCACTATAAGTAAACATAAAGAGAGTAAAAATACAATATAGAACATAATAATATCATGACATATTTTGAAACTAGGAGATTAACCCAAAGAACAGAAATTGGGTTAAGAAGTTCCCTTACAAAGATATTTTTTTAAATAAAATAGATCTATTATGTGTATTCATTATAAGTACACATAAAGAAATTACAAATAAAAGATAGGACATAATTATATCATGAAATAATTTGAATGTTGGAGATTAACCCAAAGAACAGAAATTGGGTTAAGAAGTTCCCTTACCTCGTGTCCGACTTGACTCGATCATTCTTTAACGTCCTTCAAATCAGGTAACACTTTTTGATTTGAGACAAAGAATTCTTTGGGGAGACTTCTACCCAAATTTAGGCTTCTAGGAGTAAGAGAGGGAAGTTTAGAGAGTATTTGGGCAGAGGTTGGCCGATTCAAATGGATTTTATGGTGTGAATAACGTGGTAGAGGTGGGAGCTTTTTATAAGAGGAGAGGAGGGGCACTTTTGGAAAGTCATGAAATGTTACCTTATTATGAAATGATTTTCGGATTTTAAAGCTCCCAAAATGATATATTTCTAGTATAAGGTGATAGGGGTTACAAATATACTCATCCAATAGGTTTTTTACAAGTGTAATTCTTAGATTTTACATTATTTGTTCATTTTATTTAAATCGTTAATTAATGAGGTAATCGTTAGATCATCATGGTGTGATAAAAAATTTAATTTATTTAATGTCTAAAAATTATAAAAAATTTACCATGATGTAGGAAATATTTTTATGTTTCCAATTAATATTTATAGTCGAAAATTTATCTTATATAACCCCATGTAATAATTGTTTTAGTAAAACAACACATGTTTGTGACAATTTTATTTTTACTTCAAATAAAAAGTTATTAATGTCATTTTCTTACCCAGGTAGCTCCATGGGGTCCCCATGTTGACCCATGGATTGTATTTGTCGGAAATGACTCATAAAATAAGGGTAGGAAAAGTTTAAAGGTAATTTCATATTATTATAACATTATATTTACGTTAAATTACACTAAATACCATTAATCGAGATTAATAAAACTTAAAAGTTACTATTCACCAAAAATTATGTTTATCCCATTGAACCACATTTTACTTACTAATGACAACCATGTATGTCGGATTTTTGAAATTCAATTTACAGAAGTGGTAAAGTTTCATTTAAACGAAAAATTAGTTTTTTTAACTACCACTTAGTGGATTCACTATTCATCAAAAATTGATGTTTTTCAGAAAAATACCAAAAATTTACCCAAAGCTATATATGGTATTCCTAATTAAAAAATTATGTCTATTTTATAAAATTCAAAAGATATAATTTTAATTAATTAATTTAATAATTAATTCCTACTGTCACAACAAATAGCATGTTTTTAAGAAACAATATATACCAAATGATTGACAATTGTTTATGTCCAATTTCAAAGTGAAATTAATTCTAATGAACACCATTGGATAAAATTGTAAAAATATATTCTAATTAAACTTTAAAACCACTAAATATTATAATTTACCACTATAAATTATTTTGATTAAAAAAGTTGTTTTTAAGTATTTTTTCTATTCACAGAAAATTGGAAGTTCTCAGAAAATTACAAAAAATTCAACTCAGGATAATTTCGATATTCCGAATACAAAAATGAAGTACATTATGAAATTTAATGTTTATATAATTTCAAAAAGTGGGTATTACTATTCATAACGACTACTTTGATTGGTCGCGGTGTGTTAGAATCCCGAACATGCGTACAATGCAAGCTATTCCATTATTGAAAGAGAAGTGTATCGTGAAAGTTTGTGGTGTTAAATTCTCCCCTCCTTCAATAAATCATGTCCTCGTAATTTGAAAATGTTCTCCTAAAATAAAAGGTTGAAAATAGAAAATACCTTTGTGGAAAACCCATATCAGAAATAGGGTTAATAAAATTTAACCTTAATAAGAGGGAAAGGGAAATGAAAAAGTCACCACCAAATTATGATATCTATTAAGAGAACATTGGTGGAAATTAGAGACATATAATTGGAGGAAAAATGTAAATTTTTTTAGGGAGTGATTGAGGTCATCAATCACAAACAAGTGTAAAATTGACGGCCTCAAAGCCTTCAATATATGGTGACTTAAAATATCATCAGTTCAACAAAACATATGGTATTAGGATAACACATTTTTTTTAATATCCTTTTCCTAATGTTTAAGAATTAATTTATTCATAGAATAAGAGAGAGGTATATATATATTTATACTTGACAAGTAGAGTTTCAACCTTCAACTAATTTCTACCACAAACTCATCTTTCACTCAAAAAGATAATAGAACTCAAAAACATTATATTTATCCTAATCGTACAAGGTTCCAAATATTAACACATACCATTTAGATCAGGAAAACTATTTTGTAATAACCAAGGAATTCTTGTAGGCTAGTGGTAGGTAATAAATGCCTGTCGCACTATGGTTGTGGGTCCGATTCCTACAGCTTTTTCCGACGCGACAGGTTATCCCCCAACCTGCAGGTTGTCCTTTTCCTAAAACTATAGTATTATAATATTCCAAAAATAATCTTCAGAAATGTTTTAACCTTAAAAAAACTTTCCAAAGTTAAACTTAATCCATTCCAACCTTTATAGTTATCCAAAATACCTCTGTCTAGACTTTCTCTAAAAGGTATCTAAATTCCAAAATCAATTATAACATCAGATTCCCCAAACAAA
Source organism: Viscum album (assembly GCA_963277665.1). Taxonomy (NCBI): domain Eukaryota; kingdom Viridiplantae; phylum Streptophyta; class Magnoliopsida; order Santalales; family Viscaceae; genus Viscum; species Viscum album. Next base: position 432,711,841 of record OY728136.1, read on the forward strand.
GTAAAGTTTCTCTTATTGTCTCATACTAAAAATATGATTACCTTCATCATATTAAAACCTTAATGAGAACAACAAATACTACAGTGAAATCCTTATATATATCACATTATTCTTATAACCATAATATAGTTCTTGAGTCCAAAAACACAAATACAATAATTATTCAACTTCATCTGTAGTAATAGCATAAGCCAGGCCTTGCACCCTTGGCCTTTTTGAGGTATTTTTCCTTGGTGCTTAGGAAAATAATTTTCATAATGCCCCATTTCTCTACAATTGTAGCATTCAACATTTATAGCCTCTTTCTTTCCCTTGCAATCACGAGCCTGGTGACCTTTTTCTGCACATTTATAAAAAACTCTCATTCCTTTTAGGCAAGTACCAAGGTGATTCTTCCCACAATTATCACATAATGGAAAATAATTCTTTCCCTTTTTCCTTTTATCTGTCTCTTGTTCCACCATTCTCTTCTTCTCTTGCTTTACTTTGTTGTCATAAGACTTAGAGAATTCCTTTTTGGTCTTGATAGCACACACGATTATATATTCATATGTTGAGAAAGATTGTGAGACTAAGGCTCGATAGAGAAATAGTTTTAACCCATCAAAGAAACGATCAATATTACTTCTTGGGTTACATATATAATCTAATGCAAGCCTCGCTAACCTTGTAAAGTTAGCCTCATAGTTTGCGACATTTTCATCCTCCTTTTGTCTCAGACTTAGAAATCTCCTTCCCATATCCGCTCGATGGTCACGAGGAAAGTATTTTTCTAAGAAAATTTCCTTAAACTCCCTCTATTCAATACTTGATACTTCTTCATCTTCCTTTGTGTTTTGAATTAGCGACCACCATTGATCAGCATCTCCAGTGAGGCAGTAAAATGCCATGACAACTTTCTCCCTTTCGCTACTCCCCAAGGAGTGGAATATTTTCTCTAAGGATTTTATCCTTTGCTCAGCTACTAATGGATTTATACCCCCATTAAATGTTGGCGGTTGTTGCCTCATGAAACAATCTAACATTGATCCTCCACGTTGCAGATTAGGGTGCTCCATACGAGTAAGGTTATTATTCATAACCTGAGTGAGTTGTCCCAGTATGGTGATAAGTTGATCAGAACCAGTTGTATCACCAGCTCCACTATAATTATCTTGAGTAGTAGGGAAATCCCTACATGGAGTGCGTGCATTGATATAGTTTCCATTCCATCCACTAGGCACCATTTATAAACAATGTCATAAACTAGATTATTTTATGAATCTAAATACATAATTCCATACTTGTAAAACACTTAACATAAATTGAACTATTAATGGATATAATCCATAAAAAATGTTTTCTTTGAGGAATTATATACTCATAAACCCTTCATAATGGTTTGTAGAGAAATTGTGAATTATCCTAAGCATATCCCCCAGGAGTGTCGTAACCAAGAGTGCAGTAAGGCCCGTTGTCGTGCACCAGTTCCCGTTCGAGTCTAGATAAAAGTGGTGTTTTTGGGTTTTACCCATATGTACATCTGTGCCAGATCCACCTCTACCTGCTCATATCCAGACAGGGATGTATTGCTTGGAAAACTCACAAAATCTCTACAATACCAAAATTTTAGGAAGTTATTCTATACTAATCCTCAAAGTCTATCTTAGGGCTATGTGCTCTAATCAGAGATTATCTAAATCTAGTTTCCAAGGGTAGTACTAAACTGCCTCTGATACCAACTATAATCTCCCAACCCCAGTTTCCAAGAGTCAGTGCATTATTACGTATCATTGGCATGATCACAAAAGATCACGTCTCGAAAGACCGATTAGTTTAGTAGCCTTGGAAACACTAGATACATTCATAAATGTTACATTACATCATAAAACAAAAAACTACAATAACATAGTCTCAATAGTCCACACTCAGATCCCCTTAAGAATATCCCTGTAGGTCAGTCATAAAATATTTCTTCACATCCTGGGAAAAATAAAACATAGAAAGGGGTGAGCTCAGATGCTCAGTAAGGATAACAATATAGCGGAAGCTTTCATAAATAAACAAAAACATTTAAGGAAATGTATAACTAAAACAAAAGCCTTTTAAACTTGAACTTCATCATAATATTGAAAAGATAAAATTAAATAATGCCATTTACTTATTCACATTGATATTCTACTAGTCGAATAATCACATTCAATATCAATAACCACTTTCACAATGATGGAATGCATAATTCCAGACTATCATAACCACGTAGCCAAGGCCTCATGCCAAGACTACAAATAATATTTTGTCAAGGCCTCTTTCCGAGACACTAGTTTGTCTCATGAGACCTGCTGATACATCGAGGAGCTATAGCATGCTTCACCCGTCACTTATTAAGTCCAATGCATTCCTTATATGAAAAGGTTTAAACATATCATAAACCATAACATAATCATATCACATAAAACATTCATAAAGGAAACATAACATTTCCACATTTCAATCACAAGATATAAATACAACACATTGATATAATAAAAACATTATCAAAACCATTTTCAATACCAAAATAAAAGAAAATTAAAACATGGAATTTATTTTTCATTTAGAAAAAGTTATGGCTTATAGAGGAAGCCGAAACACAAATAATGGTCACTGCGGCGGAGAAGTTGTTGTCGCCGTATACCTTCGAGGAAAAAACATTACCTTTTGTCATTTATTAAAACTCTTCATATAAAAAGATTCCTTTTGAATAAAAGTAAAATTCAAAGGGGTTTATACACTATATAAAAGAAAGTATTGTACTAAAACAAAATATGCCTCAATGAAAGGAGATTGAGACGAAGTCCCTTACAAAGATCATTTTTTAAATAAAATAGATCGCTCATGTGTATTCACTATAAGCTCACATAAAGAAAGTATAAATACACGATAAGGTATAAAAATTAATTTCTCACATAATCAAAGAACAACATAAATAAGAAAGATAAGTTCAACCCAAAGAATAGGAATTGGGTTAAGAAGTTCCATTACAAAGATCATTTTTTAAATAAAATAAATCTATTATGTGTATTAACTATAAATACACATAATTTAAGTAAAAATATAAGATAAAACATAATAATATCATGACATAATTTGAAAGTAGGAGATTAACCCAAAGAATGGAAATTGGGTTACGAAGTTCCCTTACAAAGATCAATTTTTAAATAAAATAGATCTATTATGTGTATTCACTATAAGTACACATATATAAAGTACAAATACAAGATAGGACATAATAATATCATGAAATAATTTTAGGGTAGGAGATTAACCAAAAGAATGGAAATTGGGTTAAGAAGTTCCCTTACCTCGTGTCCGACTTGACTCGATCGTTCTTTAACCTCCTTCAAATCGGGTAAATATTTTTGATTTGAGCCAAAGGCTTCCTTGGGAAGACTTATGCCCAAAGTGAGGATTCTAGGAGTAAGAGAGGGAATTTCAGAGAGTATTTTGGCAGAGGTTTGCCGAGCCAAATGGCTTTGATGGTGTGAATAAGGTGGTAGAGGTGGGGGCCTTTTATAAGAGGAGAGGATGGGCACTCTTGGAAGGTAATGAAATGTTACATTATTATGAAATTATATTCGGATTTTAAAGGTCTAAAAATGATATATTTAGAGTATAAGGTGATAAGGGTTCTAAATATACTCATAAAATAGGTTTTTTACAAGTGTAAGTCTTAGATTTTACATTATCTATTCATTTTATTTAAATCGTTAATTAATGAGGTAATCGCTGCATCATCATGGTGTCATAAAAATTTAGTTTATTTAATTTCTATAAATTATAAAAAAATTACCATGATGTTGGAAATCTTTTTATCTTTCCAATTTATATTTATATTCGAAAAGTTAACTTATATAACTCCATGTAATAATTTTTTTAGTAAAAAAACACATGTTTGTGATAATTTTATTTTTACTTTAAATAAAAAGTTATTAATGTCATTTTCTTACCCAAGTGGCTCCACGTGGTCCCCAAGTTGACCCATGGATTTTATTGGTCAGACATGACTCATCCAATAAGGTTAGGACAAGTGTAAAGGTAATTTCATATTATTATAACATTATATTTACCTTAAATTACACTAATTACCTTTAATCGCGATTAATAAAACTTAAAAGTTACTATTCACCAAAAATTATTTTCATCCCATTGAACCACATTCTACTTACTAATGACAACCATGTATGTCGGAATTTTGAAATTCAATTCATAGAAATGGTAAAGTTTCATTTAAACGAAAAATTAGTTTTTTTAACTACCACTTCGTGGTTTCACTATTCATCAAATTGGAAGTTTTTCAGAAAAATACCAAAAATTTACCCTAAGATATATTTGATATTCCTAATTAAAAAATTATATATATTTTACAAAATTAAAAACATATAAGTTTAATTAATTAATTTAATAATTAATTCCTGCTGTCACAACAAATAGCGTGTTTTTAAGAAACAATATATATCAAAAGATTGACAATTGTTTATGTCCAATTTCTAAGTGAAATTAATTCTAATGACCACCATTGGATAAAATTGTAAAAATATTTTCTAATTATACTTTAAAACCACTAAATATTATAATTTACCACTATAAATTATTTTGATTAAAAAAGTTGTTTTTAAGTATTTTTTCTATTCATAGAAAATTGGAAGTTCTCAGAAAATTACCAAAAATTCAACTCAGGATAATTTCGATATTCCTAAGAAAAAAATGAAGTACATTTTGAAATATAAAATTTATATAATTTCAAAATGTGGGTATTACTATTTATAACAGCTACTTTGATTGGTCGCGGTGTGTTAGAATCTCAAACTTGCGTACAATGCAAGCTATTGCATTATTGAAAGAGAAGCGTATCGTGAAAGCTTGTGGTGTTACAGGTTTTATAAAATTACTTATTAAATTAATTTTATGATGAATTTTTTTATCATATTTGGCTTATGTGTCAAAAATTTGTTTGGTAGGTTGACCATGGTGAAAGTGGTCTTTTTTTAAACATATGAAGAATAATTATAATGAAATAATTATAATATTTATACATAAATTATAATTTTAAAACCCATCATGAATGATTGTTATGAAAAATTAAATAATGTTTTGATCATAAACATGGTAGGTTTTACATACGCATATGTAATGTTTCCATTTTTCAATAATCATTATGGATAGAATTTAAGTAATATTTTATCTCTTAAGAATTAAAATTATGTAATAAATACCAAATTTTATTATTTTATATGAATATATATATATATATAATTATTATGGTGTGGTGATGAAAAGAGATTCACATCGTTTCGTGAAGGTAGTAGTCCACAAGATCACGAACAACATTATAACATTTTCAATGTGTGAAATGGAAAGAAATAAAATGATATATTATATTTATAGAGTGATAAAAATGTTATTAATATCTTAAATAAGTCATGTATATCACATATATTTATTATCTTTACCCCAATTACCTTTCATGTTATGTGTTAGGAAAAAATGAATCACACCGCTTTATGGTACGGTAGTCTGCTGTACACACGAGCGGCATTATCGTATCACACATGGAATGGAATTCAAAAATTATATATATGATATAATAACTCATGAGGAATAATTTTATTATATATTTCATATAAATACTTTAGATCCATCATCATACCCAAATGTGATAGGTGGTAATGGAAAAACTAATGACATTGGTTCGCGATGCGGTAGTTCTCCACACACACAAAATAATGATTTCCTAACCCATTTTATGGAAGTGGAGACGATTTTAGGTCATGATATTATTATAAAAATATCCTAGTATATGTGTTATATTATTTTTTTATATTAATATTTTTAATAATTATTTAAGGAGGTGGAATTAGAGAAAAAATAAAAACACTCATTGAAAAATGTTAATTTTCATCAAGAATCCTCTTAGGATTGCAAAAATATCCTTCATAGGATGTATTTATACAAAAAATAATTTTTCTAGGATTAGGTTATGGGATTTGGTAAGTGATTTTGGTAGGTATTGGGTGATTTAAAGAGTTTTTTGAGGTGTAAAGAAGAGAAGAGAGGAGGATACCTTTTATAAGCGAGGTGAGTGGAAAACATCTAATGTTTTGAAAAGATTCAATCATACCCTCGTTTTTATCATGTAAAAAGATTATAAAATGCTCTATTATCTAAAATATAAATTTTAGGGTCAAATTATGTCCATAAAAATAATGATGGAAATGTGGATAGTTCATTTTAACACTTATATAGTTAGTTTAACAACTGGTAAAGTTATTTTTACCATTACCACAATAATTAATATTTACTATTTTTACTATTATTTGTGGTCAAAATTTAAGTTGAATAGATTAGACATTAAAAATTATGATTATTCCAAATAAGGATTCAATTTTTCCAAATTCAATTCACATAAGTTGAAAATTTTAATTTAATATTAATCCCATAGATACGGTGAGAAAGATGATTACTAAGAACATCATTGTTTGAGAAAAAGATAATTCTATATTAACTCCATGATTAATAATAAACATGGAATAAATATCAATTAATATTTAATTAAATATAACATATAAATTTATTTTATATAATTATATAATATTTTTTAGTTTAGTAAATTAAAATTCTTAAAAATTGTGCATTTTAAAACAATTTTTAGAAATACCTCTCTTTAAACAAAAAACAAACTTATAATAAAAAGTAAATATAAAGTTGGTTAAAATTTAATTAAGTAGAGTAAATATAACTAAATAATACTTATATTAATTTTTAAGATAATAAAAATATATTGGTACTTTTAAATCACATAATTTATTGATAAGAAATGATTATTTTAAAAAAATCCATATTTATTACCATTCACTAAAAATCATTATTTTTTGAAAAATCAAAAAATCACTCCGTAGAAAAAAAATTCTATGTTAATAAATGATATTAATATTTTAATACTCTAATTCTAAAATTTTGAAATTAAGATTTTAATTAAAACCTTATAAGAAAAGTTTTTTGTTAAAACAATTACAATTTTTATTAAAAAAAATATTTTGTATTTTTTATATAAAACTTTTATCTATCTACATACTATTAATAAATATGAAAATGATTTATTCAATCCTTACCTAGGTTTTTATATCACCGAACTAGATATAAAAATAACAACTCTTTAATACCAAACCCATAAGAGGGAATTTCCATCATAAGGATCAAATATGGTGGTACAACCAAACAATAATTCGAGAGAAACCTCGATAAAACCACTCAAAATTTGAAACGATGATATTTAAGATTCCTAGTTTGAGAGTGAAAGATGTTTTTATAACATTAATTTTCCATTCACTAAAATTAATTATATATACCTCAAAGAGAATCCATATCCCCATCTTGATAAGAATGATCAGGGTTCCCATTTAATTATTCCTAATATTAAAATATACCTTGATAGCCACCACTCAAAAATATAACAACCCTTTTCTTTATTTCACACTTAAAAATAATTTATTACATAAAATATTCACTTGTTACAATATAGAGGATTGAGAAGTCCAATGTCTTTTGGGATTGGAAACATTACATAAAAACATAAAACATTTGATTCACATCTTTATTTCAAACTTCTTTTACATGACCACACACATTCCTTTGTAGTTATAATTGATTGGGTTATCCTGAGGACATTCATATGAAAAGAGGGATCTATAAGGACCAGTAAGGGAGTAAAAAGGCATAACCTTAATAATATAGTATATGTTAGGAAATAGGCATATCAATGAAACATTAGAGAATCATGCACCTAAAAGAATGATATAGCATGATTATCATAAAATAGAAATGTGGTGACAACATTTAACATGACATTAGAATGAACCAAGGATCATTGCACATGGAGCACGATTAATCCCTCAAGACACTTGAATTATCTTTATCAAACCATAATTTTAGTTTAATTATCATGATTAAACCCTCACTGCACATGACATCTCAGGATACTAAGATTTACCCAATTCGTTGGAGTGCTATTAGGGCACACCCTTCTTAATCATTTCATTTCATGCCTATGTGTGCCACATGGATCATATAATATGGATTCATTAAAAATCAACATTTATTCCATGATAAAGGAATATTTAATTAATACATGAAACTCTATAATCAATAATTAAAATTTTATAATGTTTAATACATGTGATAGAGAAATGGGCATGATATTCATTATACAATGACTTTGGATTAGAAAACCACGGTGCAATTTCAGCAGCATAACTGTGTGACATAAGAATTCATAAAATTGTATGATGAGAGTGAAAAGGGTGTATTATCATATTTAAATGAAATGGATAGTAATTGGGTCATATATATACATGTACCAACATATGTAATGGAATTTAAATTCACAATACAAAATAATTTCTTGAATGTAAATGAGAAGAGAGAAACCCCTTACAGAAGATCGACATGGTAATAGGTGTACATGGGAGGAATTAATGAAATATAAAGTGGTCTATAATCATTAAAAAATAATTAGGGAAGTATGAGGGAGGTGATAAATCATACCTACTAACTTGTAATTTTAAAAAATTGTATAACAACTTAATGAAATTTGGGAAAAAATTAAAAAGGAAGAAATCCCTTACTTGGAAGTGTAATCCCAAATGCTTGAGAGGGGCTATTTAGAGGCTTTGTTGGAGCTTGGGGCGCCTTAGGAGGATCCTAGAGAGGTATGGGAAGATTTTGGATGAGTTCCAAATGCTTTTAGTGAAGAGGATGTGGGAGCTTGGGTGGGTTTATATCGGAAAAGAGAGGGAATTATTTATTATTTTCGTTTTGGACTCGAGGCATTAAACTAATCAAAACAAAAAATCAACCCATGGTTTTTGGAAAATTGGAGTGGAAAAAATTATTTTATAAGGCCAATGGGATAACCTCTTAAAATATTAGGCTTTCTTATGTGGAGGTGAGTCACACTCATAAGGAAATCATTTTTAAAAGTTAAAATTTTTTATAAGTCTTGGAGGGTCCACTAAAGCATTGTAAAATAAATAAAAAAAAACATAAAATAACATTATATTAATGGTAAAACATATATTGGCCGAAATCCTCATTTGTAGTATTTTATTACATCACTATTGGGCCATTATGATGTCAAAAAACACATAATATAATTAAACTGTATTTAATTTTTATCAAAAAATTCGTCTGTCTCCAAAAATTATGAAAAATTCACCATTAGATAATATCAACATCCTGATTCCAAAAATAATATTCATTTTGTATAAATAATTTTCTAAATATGTGAATTTTTACTTTCAAAATAAAACCCGACATTTATGGAAAATGTATGGATTTTGAAAAATAAGGCTTTCAAACCTTTATAAAAATTATGATTGTATTCATAAAAATTATACAATAACTTATATTTAATAAAAAGTAATTTAGTGACAATATATTATTAAAATACTATTTAATTAAAAAATCCATTAATTCATCAAAATATATTTCTTAATTGAATATTAACTAAAAATACTATATGTGCTTTAAAAACTATTTTCCAAGAAATAATAATAAAATATATGTATATTATTTATTACATAAACAAATAATGCACATAATAATAAAGCTAAGGTCTTGTTACATAAACCCCTATAGAACCCACATAATACCAAAGGGTAAGGTGTGTGATGGTGACAAACTTTTGGGGTGGCTTTAATAACATCGCTCGGGTGGTAATCTCTATCATCTCCCACTTCTCCCATACATGGTTTTGTTCAAGCTTAAAGTGTTGAATATCATCTTGGTCTTGGTCAAGAGAGAAGAAAAGTGATGCCCCCTCCATTCCAAGCTCTGAGAAATGGGCTTTGTAAGGATAAATTCTACTGGATGAGGTCATCACTTCCTTTGTTTGAGAAAATTGGATTTGTTAAAGACCTATATTTTTACTAATCACGTTATCACTGTTCAACAACTATATTATCAACTGTCACAATTCATAATGGTATTTTAAAATCCAAAAACATAAAACCAGGTAAGTTCATATGTTATATAACAATTTTACATAATAATACATTTATTTTTATCATAAGGAATTTTCATTAATAAAATTTTGGGTCATCAAAATCTATCCCCATTATGAAATTTCACCCTCAAAATATCCTTTTCCCAAAAATAAAAGAGATGTGGGTAACTCTGATTTTTCACTTCCTTTGATTCCAATGATTCTTCATCAAACTTTTTGTTTCTCCACAACACCTTGAAAACGGGCATTATCTTATTTCATATAACGTTTTCCATACAATCTAAGATCTTCACCATCTTCTCTTCATAAGAGAGGTTGTTCTCCAATGGCACAAGCACTTTATTGACTACATGCGATGGGTCATGTATGTATATCATCAATTGTGATACATGGAATACATCAGGTACTTGTGATAGGTTCGGTGGGAATGCTGGTTGACAAGCCGCTGCTCCAATGCGATCAAAGATCTCGAAAGGGCCGATGTACATTTGTCTAAGCTTTCCCTTCTTCTTAAATCTCATAACTCTATTCCACAGTGATATGAAGAGGAATATCATATCTCTGAAATAAAAATCTAGGTCTCACTGATGATTACCCGCATAGCTATTTTTTCGACATTGAGAAGAATTAATGTGCTTCTAGATGATGTTAACAGTCTCCACCATTTCATTGAAAATTTCTAGACCTAGGAGTTTTCCCTCCCTAACTTCATCCCAACATGTCGGTGTTTTTCACCTCTTCCCATTCAAGGCTTTATAAGGATCCATTTGGATTCTTGATTGGAAATTGTTATTGTACGAGAACTTAACCAGAGGAAGATATTGGTCACATACCCCATTGAATTCCATTGAGAATGCTCTATAAATGTCCTCAAGTGTTTGGATAGTCCACTCATATTGGCCTTCAATTTGAGGTTGATAAGTTGTACTATTGTTCAACTCAGTATTCATATCATGTTGAAGACTCTTCTATAACATTTAGGGGAATCTTGGATCTCGACCGGATACAATAGATAGTGGTACTCAATGAATCCATACCGCTTCACTGATATATATCTATTCCAGTAGATCGAATGAGAAATACTCTCGAATTGTAATGATGTGTGATGTCTTCGTAAGATAATAAACAAAAACCCAGATAGTATTGTTTCATTTATATGTATTCAGATGTCCAATGACAAAGTCATTGGTGATGTTCCCCCATTTCCACACTGGTATGGGTAATCGTTGCATTATCCCCTTAGACTTCTGCCTCTTAGCCTTCAATTTCTGACATACTAGGCACATTGATGTATACTCAGCGATATCTTTCTTCATGTTATCCCACCAATAATTCTCTCAGAGATCTCAATAAATATTTTTGATAGAAAAATTTGAACTTTTTTCATCATTCAAAAGTTCATTATTTAAATCCAAACTTGATGGAACACATTGTCTGAACCAAAATCTCATTATCCTTACTTCATTAACATTTAACTATTAGGATTTCTATTTTTTGATTGTTTACACTTTCTTCTAAATTCCTACATCTTAATTTTTAGCATCCTTTATCCTTTCAAAAAGTGATGGTTAAAAAATCAATTGTGAAAGGATTGACTATGTTCCCTTATTTATGATTCCAATGTCCATCTTAATAAAATATAAGAATTTTTTATCCTTTTCAATTCTCATCATTGATATAATCTCTAGGTTATTTCTACATAGAGAATCTTCCACCTAGTTTGCTTTCCCAGGGTGGTAATGTATTGAGAATTCATAGTCTTTGATCAGTTCTATCCATCATCGTTAGTGCATATTAAACACTTTTTGTGTGAATATATATATGAGGCTTTTGTTATATATGTATTTATCACACTTCTCCCCAAAGAGGTAATGTCCCGAAAATTTTAATGTAAAGATTACTGCAGCCAACTCCAGTTCCTGTGTTGGATAGTTTTTCTTATGAACAATCAATTACCTTGAAGAATAGGAAATGAATTTTTCTTTTTTTCCCAAATTACATCAAAGGGGGTATAATGGAAATTGTATAATTTATTACCTTAATATAATCCCCTAAAACATATCCTAGTACCTTTGTGACATTTCCCTTGGTTCCTCTTTCCACACTTGTTTCATGAAGTAAATTGGGTCGTCTTCCCTATATCAACGTTATTTGATGGAATTTAATGATATGTCATCATCATCTCCTTGATTTCATTGGGAATTAAACAAAGTTCCAATTTTTAATAATGATTTTTTATATCTTGTGTGAAATAATCAAAATATGTTCTACTTGAACTCCCATTGTATTGGGAATATCATTGGTACATTCATCGTGTTCCCCTTCACAACTGTTGTTAGCCATATTCCTAATATTACTGGCCATTGTCTAGAATAAAAGGAAAATTTGGTATGGGTATTTTAAAAATTTTAACACATAAAAAAGAATCCAATGACATTAATGGAATAAATTATAAATTACATTTACTTCCTTAAATAATAAATTTATAGTCTTCAATCTATGTTATCCATGATCCACTTCCCAACATATATTCTTAGGGGAATTGTTTTTATTCCCTTAATAATGGTTCATACTAAGCTTATGAATTTAGCAAAGAATATTACCCTAGATTGTAATAACCAAGAGTGCAGCAAAGCCCATTGTCCTTCACCAGTTCCCATTCGAGTTTAGCTCAAAGTGTCATTTTCGGGTTTTACCCCTAGATACATCTATGCAAGAGCGGCCTATACAAACTCATATCCAGAAAGAGAAGTAATATTTTGATAAACCACTTAATTAATACTCACAAAAATTTAGAGATATTTTTATTATTCTTAGTATTATCCCTAAGACTATCACTAGGGTTTCCTAATCCAAATCCCAAAAATAACAAAACCTATCCTCTCGTACCAAATATAACAACCCTACTCTTTATTTCACCCTTGAACATAATTTATTACATAAAAACATCACTTGAAACAACCTAATAGATTGATAGGTCTAGTGTATTTGGGGAATAAGAACATTACATAAGAAATTAAAACCTGAAATACACATCTTTATTGAAAACATGTTTTACATGACAACACACAATTCTTTGTAGTTAACATTGCAAGAGATAACCTGAGGACACACATAATATAAGGGTGAGCTATAAAGTCTAGTAAGGGAGTAAAAAAAGAATAACATAAATAATATAGTAAATTTTAGGAAATAGCCATATCAATGGAACATAATAAAAATATTAACATAAAGGCATGATATAGAATGATTATCTTACCATGGGAATGTTGCGACAACTTTTAACATGATATTAGCATGAGCCGACGCTCATTACACAAGGAGAATTAGTAAACCCTCATTGAAATTAAACTAGACTGAGTAAACCTTCATTTCAATTCAATTATAATCATTAAAACATCATTTCACTTTGTGTATCATGATACTAATATTTACCCAATTCATTGGAGCGTTATCAGGGCACATCTTTCTCAATCATTCCATTTCATGCATAAGTGTTCCACATAGATCATATAACATGGATTGATTAAAAATAATCATTTATTCCGTGATAAAGGAATGAATAATTCATACAAGAAACTATATAATCAATTTTTAAATGCGTATATAGGTGAATACACTTAATAGAGAAATGGACATGGTATTCACAACGCAATTACTTTGGCATAGAAAATCGTTTTGCAATTTTGACACCATAATAGTGTGACATAAGAAATCATAAAAGTGGTTGATGAGAGATAAAGGGGTGTATCATCATATTTACATGAAATGGATAGTATGGGGGTTATATAGATACATGTACAAACATGTTTAATGGAATTTATATTGATAATACAAAATAATTTCTTAAATGTAAATGAGAAGAGAAAAACCCATTATGGAATTTCGGCATGGTAACATGTGTACATGAGAGGCATTAATGAGATAGAAAGGGGTATACCATGATTAAAACATAAATAGGGATGTATGTGAGTGTTTTCAAATCATACCTCAACATATGTAAATGAAAAAAATGGTATAACTACGTAATGAAATTTGGACAAAACTGAGAAAGGCAGAAATCCGTTACTTGAATGTGTGGTCAGAAAGGCTTGGGAGGGGATTGAGAGAGACTTCATGGTATCTTGGGGCTCCTTGTGAGGATTATAAAGATATTAGGGAATATTTTGGTCAAGATACAGAGGCTTTTAGGGAATAGGAAGTGGGAGCTTGGGTGGGTTTATATTGGAAAAGAAAGGGTATTCTTTATTATTTTGGGTTTGGACACCACACATGAAAGTAATCAGAACCTGAAACAAACCCATGGTTCTTTCACAAAGGTTTTTCCAAAAAAATTGAAAAAAATTATTTTATATGGACAATATACTAAATTATTAAAATATTAGGCTCGATTATGTGGAATTGGGTCACACACTCAAGGAAATCATTTTTAAAAGTTAAATTGCTTTATATGTCTTGGAGGATCCACTAAATCTTTGTAAATTAAATAAAACAAACTTAAATTATCATTATTTTTAATGTTAAAACATATATTGGCAGAAAAACCCATTTATAGTATCTTATTACATCACTATTGGTTCATTATGATGTCATAAAACACATTATATAGTTAAACGATATTTAATTTATATCCAAAAATTCGATTGCCTCGGAAAATTATGAAAAATGAACTGTTGGATAATTTTTACATCCTAATTCCAAAAATCATATTCATTTTATCTAAATAATTCTCTAAATTTTTGAATTTTTACTTTTAAAATAAAAGCCGACATTTATGGAAAATTCATGTGTTTTGACGAAAACGGCTTTCAAACCTTAATAGAAATTACAATTTTATTCATTAAAATTATACGACCACTTATATATAATAGAATTTAATTTAGTGACAATATTTTAATAAAATATTATTTAATTAAAAAATCCATTAATTCATCAAAATAAATTTCTTAATTGAATATTTACTAAAAATCCTATTTGTGCTTTAAAAACCATTCACAATATAACAACAATAAAATGAATGTTTATTCTTTATTATATACGAAAATAATGCACAAAAACCTAGTGCTGTTGTTTTATTAAAAATCCCCTTATAACACCCACATAAGACTGAAAGGTAAGGTGTGCGATGGTGAAATACTATTGGGGTGGCTCGGATAACATCACTCGGGTGGTAATATCAATCAACTTACACATCTCTCGTAGGCGGTTCCATTCGAGCATAACATGTTGAAGCTTGACTTAGGATTGGTCTAGAGTGAAGCCCAGTGAGGCTACCTCCATTACAACCTCTGAAAAATGGGATCCGTACAGAGAAATTCTACTGGATGTGGCCATCACTTCATTTGTTTGAGTAAATTGGATTTTTTATAGCCCTATATTTATACTAATCATGTGATCATTGCTCAATGGCTATATTAGAAACTATCACAGGTATTAATGGTATTTTTGAATCAAAATACATAAAACCATGTAAGTGCATATGTTATATAACCATTTTACATAATAAGACATTTAATTTGATCAAGATGAATTTTCATTAATAAAAGTTTTGGTCGTTACAAAGAAAACACTAAACTCAAGTATCAAAAAATACGCAGTGTAATTTACCTTGATATAATTATATAATATTAACCATACATGGTCCCATAAACCAATTAAAAATATAACCAAATGACCAATTCTCCAATGTCCAAGTAGATCCCCAATTGAAATTTGACATGATATTCATAATAGATCAAAAATATCTGAATTACCTTTAAAACATAACATAAGACTTATATACTCTTTTGAAACCATATATTTAATTGTAAAAAGGACCCCCTAAATGTTATCCAAGTGTATATCCCCGATTAAAATAATGATTCTGCACAATTTGTAATGAACCCAATAGTCAAATGTAAAAATGAAATTGAAAAAAATCAATTTCTTATGGAAAATATTATTAACATAATCATATAAATACAATTAGTCTATTTTTCTATTACTTCTCACTGAAATCAAGAACAACTTAGAGAATAGATGATCAATCTATACAATGAGAAAATCTAACTATTCCATGTTCATAATAAAGATTCATCACCAAAATACTCATAGAAATCACATCAGACTAGGTTTTTTATAAATCTAGAAATCACTGCCATCCACTGGTACCCATAAAAGTTCATAATGCATAAGAATCACCCAATATAGAAACATATTCCTATTAAATACTCATATCCATAATCCAAATAAAAAAAGTGAACACACACATCATTGAATTTCTATCAAGGTGAAAACGCTAATTCCTTTATTCCCCAATTTTACCACACCAACACATATTTACCATAATATCCATATGACATCAAACATATTGAATTTATGTAAAATATATTCCCCACTAACTTAATTCAGCTAGGAATTTCTGAATACCCATAAGAAAGGTCTAGTCCCTGATCTAGAAAATCACAAACCATTAAAAGATAACACACATTATTTCATTAACAAGCTTAAAATCAATAATTTTACCACCCCCACATGAATACCCATCATCCATTCCCAAAAATATACAGAAAACCTAACCCATTAGACATCTTCAACCTGAATTAGAAGATTTAAAAAACATTACATGAGGTTTCCCATCATCTGTAAGTTTGTAATAAATGATTTTTTGGATACCATTCATATAGATTAGAAGTCTGTTATCCAGGAGAAATTCTAGTATATATAGAAATACTCAAATACACATGCATTGCTAATCATGAACCATAAGATCAACAATTATTAACCTATGATACTTTATTCACAAGGATCCTATAAATCAAAACACCAACTATATTTACTATAATTGGTGAAAAATCTATGGCAGAGTTTTCATACTCTAATATATTTTCCTAGACTCCCAAATGTATCATAAATAAGAGATCATGATTTCAATCAAATAATAGAACTAATGAAAGGAATTAATGATACATCATCGATCCCTTTATCGCCCTATAACTAATCAATAACTACATGAATAAATAGTATGTGTAAATCTACTCAAGTCCTCTAAAATACATCATCTAGAGATATTTCATAATGTACCATATTATATATTGATCTCAACTCGTCATCACAACTACCAAATAAAAACACAGTGCCTAAATCTTTATAATCTTTTTCCACTATCTCTTTGATTTTATATTTACCTCATACTCATAAAAAGTAATTAGGTGTGTGATATATCTCTTTACAATCTAGTCTATGTATTTTTTCTTTAAATACAATCAAAATCAATCCTGAAATCACCAATTATTTCCCTATAGCTATATCATACATGATTCCCACCTTAAAACCCCAGTTCATATGAAAAGGTATCAATAATGTTTCATCAATAAGAGTAATCAATAGGAATATGTCATCCACCACAACCTTTATAAGCTATCTATTATGACAATACATAATAGAGATCCTTAATATGAATTTTTATAGAATGTACAAACCAATCCCTACATGTACCTAATTCTAAAATCTATTTCATCACTCTGATACCATTTATAATAACAAATACCACTAACACCATGGTATTTTTATCTTTGTGGGGCCTTGACTCACCCAAAAAAAATTAAACTGTTTCATGGATGATTTTATATCCACACCCCTACAAATAAGACTCTTATTTCGCCTCCCTAACAGATTTGGTCTGGATAACAAACCTCCTTCCCACCCCCTCAAGGTCTAACATCCTTGTTGGAACCAATTCAGGTACTTTATTTAATACCATTCTCTCTTATCTAATATTATATGTATGTTGACTCCCCATTCTTGTGATTACTAGGCCTAGGGATATGGACCAACATTTTGGTATCCACACATCATGAGATAAATTGACTCTAATCATCCTGCCAACTACTATCATATATCTAAAACCACCATACATGCATGTAATGTATAGATGAACAAAATAGAAAATGTTTATCTATATATATAACCCTCTTGGATATAATGTGAAATGATATATATGAATAAAAAAAATATATGCATCACATCCCAAATATATTCTATGTAAAATACTACCAAAATAATAATGGCCATCATCATGAAAATATCTACTCCATTGGAAATATATAACTTACATACATATCCCAAATACACGATCAACCATCATCTATGTCAACTAATCTTCATAAGTATAAGGATTAAAATGAGAATGTTCACATGTAGGGGGTGAGTACAACAATTCTTATCATTTTCATCTAATGAATTGATCCAACTCTATAATCCCCTAGTGTCTACATGTATCAACAAAAATATAGTTTAGACAAGTTGATGTCACCTGAAATAGTCAACAAGCATAAACATGATTCATCATGATCAATAATCACATAACCCACCTTCATCATACTCACCAAATTGTAATGTTTTCTAATTAGGAAATAGAAATCATATTGCATTACACATCATAGATCTTTTACAAAATAATCCCCCCCTTGATTCAATAGTCAAGAGATAATGGAGGAAATACAAGTCTCCACCTATCATGTTATCACAAGAGGAAATTCACATATCTAGATATCCCAATTTTAATAAAGGAAATACACATCTCCATGGTTAGGGGTGTATAAATGTATGTATGCTATAGAAAATGAAAATATCTATGGTTAAAGATGTATGCTAGAATATTGGATGAAATATGAAACTCCAGTGATACTACTGACTATCTAGTACTCCCAATCCCAGACCAGTGGGTAAGAAGTATAAATAGTATTGGATTAATCAAAGGTTAACTCAACCGCATAGTTATGGGTGTGGAAGAGGACCACCAAAAAGAGTGAATTATAATCCATCATATTCTTGTAATAGGGATGTTTGAGGAAGTACACATATCCACCCATCCAATCATCATGTTCAACTACTGAGGATACTAGACTAATTTCTTATATAAACCATTCTTTAACTTGATACATTACAAGAATTATCCATCCCCAATTGTATCCTAGAAATATACAACCTTTATCATCATAGAGTAGTGGGTGAGTAGTGGTAGATATGTGTAATTCATCATTAATATCCATAAATATTAGAGGGTGATATAGTGTATAGTGATCATCATATCACTCTAACCATATATATAGAATGAGTACTAAGGAGATCCATCATCATATCTATTCCCTAATAGTAATCATTTTATAGAAACAACATCTTCTCACAAGGTATTGAGTACACAAAATAAAGTTATCAATCAAAATTATGGAACACTCCAACCAGTCATATAATACATCATATATGGTAACATTATCCCCATATAACTCCTACTAACTAATCCCATTGAAGGATAATGACCATTCAATAATAGATCTTTGTTTATAATTGAGTTTTCCTATTAGTTACAATATAGCACAATGAACAATACTTTCAAACATTCAATAAATTGATATTACAAAATCCTTAATGTGCTTCTACTTCCTCTACTCAATATAATGCCTCAACAATAATTCAATAATGACATAGTCATTATTTAATTATTTAGTTGGGAACATTCAAACCATGCCAATATCAAAATATTCACTTAGATAATGATTTGAATCATCTCATGTAACTGAGGTTAATCCACTTAATAACTCTGAACATTCCCATATATTAACATACTCTTTATCATAATTATTCTTCTACCTTTTTTCCTCAGTTTTAATTCATCATTTCCTATGAAATTTCCCATAGACTGAAAAAAATTTCATTATGAATACATTATTTCCTTTTTAATTAATCCATTTCATATATGGAATTCCTACCATAGGGTCTTTGTTAATGATTCCTTTCTTGGAAAGTGGAAATCAATCACATGTGTCACTTTGGAAAGGCATAACTATGATTATTATCCCATCTTAATTAGTCTTTTAGATAATTATAGAAGGAATCCTCTTCCATTTAGATTCTATAATGCATGGGATGCTCTCCCAAAATGCTTAAAAAATTTCCACGATACTTGGATATTTAATGAATATGTTGTAAATCCTTTAGCCTACATTTCCAATCTCAAACTACTCAAGATAAAAGATAAAAGAGTGGAGAAAAACCAAGTTCATTTTTCATGACTCAGAATTTTGTTCCCTTGAGTGCTATTTACATGAATCATAAGAATCAATTACGAAGATAAACATTTCTATAGATTTAGATCATGATGTTGATATTTCATCTAAGCATCAATAGCTTATCAAACATAGAGAAAACATAAGTAAAGACATCTTCATAATCAAATTTCGTGTTGATTGAGATAGAAACACATCATTCATCAATGATATAAAAAAGAATAAAAGGGAATAAATACCCCTTCCATTTCTCAGTGATGGAGATTGAGTCATTTAGGAAAGGAAAGAGCTCTCAAATCACATTTTTACCATCTATATAATCCTATTCAATGGGTCACCCAGGGATGGGATGCTAAATGATAGTATAATTCTTAAGCTGATAAATACAGAGGATAAATATCTTCTCACATCTATACCTCTTGACATTAAAATCAAGAAAGAAATTTTTTTCCTCAAGAAGGATAGGTCACCTGGCCTAAATGGATGCACAATTTTTTTTCTTCCAATCATATTGAGATATTGTTTAGAACAATGTGTGTCAGCTGGTAAAGCATTTCTTTAAGGGTGGGACCTTTACTCAAGGCTTAAATACTCAGTTTATGGACTTAATACCCAAAGTGTAGAATTACAGTGATGTCATTCAATTCAATACAGTTTCTATTATCAAAACAATGCACAAAATTATAATGTATATCCTTCTAAATATACATAATCAAATATCAGATAAAATTATATCTTGGAATCAATTTGGATTTGTGAAAGGAATGAGTATCCAAAAATATTTTTTCACAACCTCTGATTGTGTTAAAATCCTTATAAATTCCACCTAGGGTGGTGATATTTATCTCAAACATGAAATCATAAAGGCCTTTTATTCAATGGATTATACGTTCATAAGTAATGTGCTCCATATGTTTTGGATTCAACATGCTATTTTTTAAATGGATCACAACTCTTTTAGAATCTTCCTTTATATCTATCCTTATTAATGGATCTCTGGAAGGGTGTATTAAATTACAACTGGGTTAAGGAAGGGGGATCCTCTTTTATATATTATCTTTTAAATTTCAGAAGATTAGCTTAGCAGGCTTCTTCTTCAGATGATAGATATGGGTGAAATGGAAAATATTAAAGTGGATAGAGGTATTTCTTCCCCCTTCCACCTTTTTTTGCAGATGATATTATTATATTCACTTATTGAGATAAGAGGAATATAAAAAACATCTTAAATACTCTCTTTCACTATAAAAGTGTCTCTAGTATGGAGATAAACTGAAGAAAGTCCTTCATATACTTTGGGATTGATATTTCAACCTCAAGAAAGATCTGCATCATTAATGACCTAAGAATAAAAGAAGGCATCATCTTGTTTACTTACCGTGGGGTTCCCATATTATCAAGTATGCCACATGTTTCTCACTTCCCTAATTTAGTATGTAAAAATAGAATTAATCTTGCATCTTGGAAAAGGAAATTCACTCTTGATGGTAGGATATATTTTCCATGTTAATAAAGTGGTGATTTCAACGATGTTTTACTCATTCATGGTGTACGCATGGTCCGTTGTGGACATTAAAATATTAAATTTGTGATGAATAATTTTGTTTGGAGTAGAAATGTGATGGAAATAATGTTTATAAAATCTTCTTGGAAACAATGTTGCATGCCTCACACTTTAAGTGGACTTGGAATTAAAAAATTTTCATTATTCAATCTGTCTCTTTAGGCACAATTTTTGCGGAGTTTATTCAATAAGAAGTCATCCTCTATAGAATTTCACAGATCAAATTTTTTTCCAAGGATTCTTGCAGGAAAACCTTGCTACATGGAATCTTCCATTTGGACTGGTTTTAAATCTATCATCCAAAAACATTACATGCATTCTCATTGTCTTGTCAATGAAATTTCCTCTCTTAACTTTTGGCACACCAAATAGATTGGATAACCTTTGATCAATCAGGTAAGTACCTTGTATTTTTTAATCAATCAGAACAACTTGATCAAATACTAGTCAGACAATTTGGATGTTCTCCATTAGGATATCACTGCAACTATTTTATGTCATGACTTCTTCAATCGAGAATATATGCTCATTTGTGACCAGTCACCAAATATACTTCTTGACTCTGAGGTTTTCTACAAACCTCTTATCTAGAGAGAATTTAAATAGATTAAAAGATTCAAAATAGCTAAATCTCGTCATAAGGATATATTTAATCTCATTGAGATGTATCCCTCTTAGACAGGTTCACTACAACGAATGTGACTTTAGTATTCTAGCTCTCTAAAGAGATAAATATCCTCTTCCATGTGGAATGTGCAGAACTGCTCCATGCTATATGGAGAGGTAGAAATGGATCCATTTATTTCCATGTTTGATTCAATTAAAATATAGTTCTGGTTACTATTATCATGAAAATTTAAAATTAAAACCTACTACATACTACATGCTGCAGCAACTCGATCAAGGATTTTACTATCCTAAGGAAACGGAATCTTGCAGGTAATTTTTCTAAACCCCTAGGAACTATTGTAGTCTTCTTGTTCCCCCCATTTACTATGTGGTGGCACAAGGGGAAATATGGGTCCATCATGACATGGGGTCATCTTCAGGGACTATAATAGTGATGTGGTGGAGTGCCTCTACGGTCCTTGTGGAAATGTCAATACATTGGAAGAAAAAATAATAGGATATATCAAATCAGTTGATCATGCATGTTAGAGAGGTTGGCACAACTTTTGATTAGAGTGTGACTCTAATATAATTTTACAATCCATCAGGATGTGAATAATTCTACTCTCCCAAAAGATAACAATAAAATGGATGGATTTTCATGACTAGATTTTTCTTATGAATAACATCATCACTCACACCTTTCTATCACCCAATTACCTCGCTGAAGGTCTTGAAAAAAATATGACTCTAAGGTGGGACACATGTGCTATAGTATTTATCCTTGTAACCTATCTACAATATTCATTCATGTCAAATTTAAAATTCCTTATTTCAGACTCCTGAAATTTTTCTCTATTCTTAATAATGATCCTATGGGACTATATTTCTCGAAAACATAACAATATCCTCCATTATGAAACCTTATCAATATAAAAAATTTATCCACATTTTTCTTCTAGTGAAATACATAATTTAATGTCATGATATTAATTTATATCATATATTTAACTTTGAAAAGTTATAATCATTACAAAAAAGAATCCAACAATAATTATTTTCACTAATTTCATCCTTTAATTAATTAGATCACATCATTCGTTCATTACCTTAATTCCCACATCCAATATTAGAAGAATTTTTATTCAATTTAATTACTCCTAACTATATTAATCATAAGTTATTAACATATTTTATTCATTATTTAATAGTGAATTCATAATAATTAAAAGGTTTATAAAAACATTAATGAAAATCATTATTAAGTAAAACTATTTTCTTCCCTTTTCTAAAACTATAATCACATTCTTGGTCTCAACATTTTTATTCTGCTGAGTCTATCCCACTTCTCAGTACATTTCCTGGGAACATGATGCAATACGTTATGGTACCACTTCATTTTATGGAATAAAAAAATATTTTTTATAAATTTAATATTTTTTCATACTAGTATAATCTATAACCACATATGTTATCCATAAAACAATCCCCAAATGTTCCAATCATAGATCCATTGGGTATGTGATTTTTAGACAGTCCCAATGTAATTATTCAATCCAACACTAATCCTATACATGTCCTCTTTCACCCCTAAATCATATTCTCATTTGAGGGGTGACATATTAAACTTGAATGCATGGACCATGAATAGACTAAATATAACCCAAAAACTCTACCCATTGATTGAAATTTAGAGGTCGGATCAGAAGATCTAGTGGCTCTACTCATGCAACATTTCTATCTTTTCATATATTTCCTGGTATCAACAACTACCATCTAATTAGATGATAAGTCTACTAGAAATAACATATCCTTTTCACTTAGTGATATGGAGCTTATTATTAGGAATTTAAACCATTTATATTGGATGACTCTTGATCGTATCCTTATGTCACTTCCTCTTCCGTATACTGGGGCTATTTTGAACTCTACTAGTCCTCAAATACCAAATTAGACATCTATGAAGGCTATTACCACCCTATGTCACAAAAATCACCCCTAGATACTGTCTATAATGGTTGACCATCATTGAACATCAAAAAATTGAATAAAATATTTGTTTGTGGTGTTTTCCAATGCTTTCTTCTATGACCATTTTTTTAGATTCATTTGGATACTAATAATCTGATTCATGTTTTATTTCATCCCAAAAGACGATAGCCAAATAATTATGATGTGGTAGTGTTGACTTCATGATTATATCATGTTGATGGGATGTTAGAATATATTTATTTATATTTTTTTCAAGTCATGGTCTACCTTCTATATTTAAGACATGAACATTAACCTTGTTCCCCTTTCCATCATGATGTTGACATCAGTTAATTACATCACTTGTTTCCTTGTTAGGGTTAACACCTTTGGTTACAAGGGATGATTTCATTAGGTATATTGGGAATTTTGAGCATCTGTTTTGTCTTCCATGGGATAGTCCATATGGTAATCCCATGATTGAAACATGTGAAATCTTATGATCGTTGCATATGGTATCCATGGATCATCACCTAAGGAATCCCATTCCTGTAAAATAGGGTAAACTATTCTCATCACACAATTTCACTTATAGTTGTCACCTAAGACATCCCATGCTTATCACATGGTGTAATCATAGCTCACCACATAAAGAAAATCAGACTTGTCACCTTAGGTTTTCTATACTTTTCAAAAATTGAAACCCATTTAAATCACACAAATAATCCTAGTCTCCGTAACTAAGGCATTTCATTCATGTCACGTGAGACAACCTATACTCATCGCATAAGGAAACATAGGATTTTCACCTTAGGCATCCCATGATCATAACATGAAGAATCCTGTGCTTGTCACATTTGTGTCCTAGGATCATCAACAAGGAAAATATGGGGTTATAATTCATCATAATGTTGGTTCATCTTATTTTCATCACATAGAACATATTATTCTTGTCAAAAAAGGAAACAGGGTTCTCTCATTCTTATCACACAAGAGTGGTTGATCCTCTTATGATCTTCACATAAGGGAAGAAATTTTTTAGAGTTTAGTGGGGATGATCACAGATTAAAGTCCATTGGTGGATGATCACACTGACCCTCATCACAACAGGGTATGAAATGTTTTAATTATATTAGAAAAATCTACTTAAGTTAACCATGTAAGGACGAACACAATTTATCATTCAGTGGGTACACTTTGGAGGGATTAATATTATCTAGAAATGTATGGATTTTTCCATGCCTTATAAGGGATATTGGATAGTAAGTATGTTTTCCTATTAATATTTAACATACTAGAGTTATCGTAAATATCATGTTTGAAAAGGAATCTAAACTCACATTGTTCGAGTTTCATAGTTTAAAGTCATGTGAGGGGATCAATCCATGTTGTTTGGAATCATGCAGAAAGGATTATTTTGTCCTGAAATTGGTGAAATTAAGTGATGTAGAAGGCCTTACTCATCTTTATTAAAGAGTCCATATAGTTTAAAGTCATGTGATGACGCACTTATGTTATTCTAACATTCTTCAATCTGACGGGAATCACTCAGTATAAGTAAATTCAATGGGGTTCCCTGAATGTAGTTTCCTCTGCATATTTAAGGACAACTGAATTTTACTATATCTAGAGTATCCATACATGATTTAGAGTGATTATAAATTGGTTATTTTGTTGATAAAAACTATGTGACTAGAATGGGGATGTCATATTTTAAACAATTATCAATGAGTTCCTAGAAATCGATGAATCCATTGATCTTATTTTTCTTATTAATGTTCGGGATAATGTAAGAAATTTACTTAGTTTATTTAACATCTTGAAGAAGTTTAATTTTATTATCATATAAACATTTTCCTTAATCATAGTTACATGGGTGGGATGAATCCTTTTGGGATCCAACTTATGTCAATGGTGGCCAATGGTAATGGAATGTTTATGGATGATGAATTGAGAAATAAGCTCTAGAATATTGTTATGGTTCCATAAAAATACACCACGGTGCTGCATCAAGATCTCAACATAATTATCTTTTTCACTGAGAGGAATGATGATACTAATTAATGACAATCTCAGATATTCCTCAATAATGGGTTTCACCTATATTAGCTCATTTAAAGTGAGGGAAACTCCTTATTCGAATGAAATATATGCATCTATAATGTAATTTTGATTATAAATGTGAGGACTATATAGAGTAGGTGGGAACTTAGGAATAGGAAGGAGCAAGGTGGAGTAATATTTCTAAGAAGGGGTGGAACTGTCATAATCTAATTACTTAATTTATAGACCCGTAGAGACCATGCAGGCAAGGGAAATGGATTTATTCCTTGTGGTTTTCATCTGAATGATATTCCAACCATATCGAGAAAATGGGGATCAATCAATTTCTATTGGGACCATCATGCTCCCCAGTATACATAGTAGAGACATGTATTATCAAGCATAGGATGAAAATTTTGGTACACAATGGGGGTGGGATTCTTTGGTATTAGATAAATCGATCATTTATATGAGTATCAAGCAATCTGATTTAACTCTAATATATTATGCATGATGGAATAGTACCCATGGTATGGATTTGTTGCTTGCATGTGATGGATTGTTAATGGGAGGTCTCTCATCAAGTCATCCCAAGGGTCTGTTGAGGTGGATCCTAAATCATTGTATGTATTATAATACATAGTTCCTTCAACCTAGGTATTTTATCCATCCAACTTATAATACCCAAAATCAAGGTAATTAGTTTCACATTAATTTGAGGGATAATTATCACCATGGATCAACTCTAATAGACCCTTGAGGGAGTATTTGAGGAACTAGTGATACAAAAAAGGGATGACTATATATAGGTAAAACCAAGGCCTTTTGATAAAATATTGATTGTGGTGACTTGTGAGGAAACCATGAAATTAGTATTGGATACTAAACTAGTGAATTGGTTCTTTAATAGGGTCTTTCTCATTTAATTTTGTTTCATATTTTCATATAGCTAATATTTTAGGTAGGATGGGGCTTGATCAAAATCTATAAAACTGTAACACCCCGCCCCTACCTCATTGGCTTGAGGAGGCGGTGAGGGTTACTTGGCCTTAAGAGACATCCCCAAGATGCCAAAGGACGAAAATAAATGCTGAAGGGTTTCAAATACAATTGGGGGATGACTTACCCTTTAAGAAAATAAACCCATCCGTTAACCATTCATTATATGATGCATGAAAAAATGAAAGACCAATCAACAACTTCATTTATATTAAACCACATCAGAGTACACAAAATAGGAAGACCAAACCAATCATCAATGTACATAGCGGAAGAACAACACTAGACTCTCAAAAGACACCATGACTCCGTGGTCCACAAGCTCCAATCTCCACATCATCTCCCAAGAATCACCACGAGCCATTAGTAATGAGATGCTTTACCTTTACATGTATCTCGGAATACAACATCTGCAAAATCACCAATGTGCTAAATCATCAAAGAGTATAAAACATAATAGGATTTCCCAAATTACTTCCCTAATCACACCACTATGATAGAAGAGTTAGTAACATTTATATAAAAACTGTTTATATAAAACAATTTCACTAAAGCAGTTTATAACTAGATATAAACAAGTTTTCCAAAACCGTCCATACTCAAAATCATCCAAGTTCATGTTAAACCAACTTTTCCAACACGTTTTTTCCAGAAAAATAACCAAAAAAACTTCCAAACCATTTCAAAAACATCCCGTTTCATTCCCAACCATTTCACAAACCCGTGAAATCAACCATGCATGCTACGTTATAACAGTTCCATACTCATGAGCGGTCTCTCGTCGATCTACCAAGTCATCACAATGTAATTATTTCCCATGTGCCATTACACATTTGGCACTAAGCACGAGTTCATATTTCAACCAATCCTCATACTTAAAAGTCCCATGTTCCATTAAACATTTGGCATTGATCACAAGGTCCTATTTCAACCAAGCCTCATATATGAGACATGAGGACACACCACACATTCCCAACAATAATGGAAAAACCATCCTTTCAATAAAACACCTTTTATTGAAAACCATTTTCCATCAAAACCAAGTGTGTTCAACCAATTCAAAATATTTCAATAAAACTCCCTTCTTATTGAAAACCAAATCCATCAAAGTCATTTCAATCACAAACCATTTCAATAAAACACCCTTTTTATTGAAATACGATTTCTCATCAAACCATTTACAATTTCATCAATTTCATAATTTAAAATATTTATTTTAAATTCAAATAGCCAAATCACTTTGCACAACAATTCACCAAAAAATCACAATTTCATCAAAACCATAAATCATCACTAAAGAAGATTTATTTCATGATTTTGACAATCAACACCATTAAAATAACCCATTTGAAACTAAACTAACCAATTATAACAAGAGGAGTCGAGACTAAATCTCATCATATTTGGAATCCACACACATAGATATGACCATAACGGGTGTAGATGTAAGAAACCAAGGGAAGAGGAGAAGTAGATCTTAGTAGATCTAAGATACCGAACAAGAACGATCAGATACCTCAAGAATCCAACTTTGATTCACCAATAGAAGCCTTCCGATCGCCTCCAGAATGATGGGAGAACCCTCCTTGACCTTAGGAGAACCAAAATCCTGAGTTAGGGATACTTAAGAGAAGAAATGAGCCACTTAGAGGTAATAACACGTGGGATCCACTTTTATAGGATCTCGTTTAAGTGGTTTCACGGTTAGTTTGCACGGTTTGACAAACCATGCGCTAACTATTCGTTAGCTAGTACCTCTGCCACCATTCTCGCACAGTTTAGCCACACGGGTAGACAAACTGTGCGTCGCCCGTGCGGAAGCTACTGCCTCCCATACCAACTTCGCACGGTTTGGCCGCATGGTTTAGAAAAATCATGCGCCTCCCGTGAGACTTCCCTATTTTCCGCAAAACTCATTCCAAGTTCTCCCGACTCTCCCATTTTTCACCCTTAACTTTAAAACCATTTAAAGTATCAAGAAAGGGTTACATAATAGAAACAGGGGGTACTACAATAACCCATATTATAGAGCCTTTGGGTTAGGAGGAGATTGATCCTAGATCCATTCTTTACAAAACACTGATGGACACTAATAATGTTAAGATTTTATAAGGAATAGAGGTCATATGTGTTTCATTAGATGGTTTCACCCTCATATTTTCTATATAGGGATATTAATTCCTAGCAATCCCCATGCTCACCTTCCACTATATAATAGGCTTCAACAATAACCACATCATTTTCAAACTCTTAAGGCATATTGAATTACCTAACGAGGGCCTCAAAAAGTTCCTTTAATTAGTGGCGAATATTATGTATCAAGAGATATGATATGATACTAGAGGGGATCATGGAAAAAAATCAAAATTCTTTGTAAGGGGAATATTTTTTCTCCCTAGGGGTTATTACTTGTAAAGAATCATGATGCACCCTACTGAATGAGGTGGGGGAACCAGACAGGTACCTAAAAATATTTTCTACATGTTGGTAATCTGTGACTATGTGATGGTAATAACTAACTAAATACCTCATGTAGGTACATTGAAAGATGTTATCCTAGAGGTCTTTTCTTATTGAGTTTAGAGCTTCACTTATCTTCTAATCCAAGTAATATATATTAAATATTAATGATATCACCCCTAACATTGTGCTTTCTAGAGGGGTATTTTCCCTTTAACAAAGAGTATTAGTTAATGATTGAAGTAGATAACATGTGTTCATTACCTATGGGCTTTGAAAAATGTCCCACCAACTTTATGATATTGAAAAAGGAACATTGGGGCTCCACATAAATGGATTCCTATTGAGTATAAGAAACCATGGAAATTCCTTCTAATATAAAGTAATGAAGTATATAAGGGTTATTAAAATATTTGGAACTAGAATAGGCTCATAATAATCCTTATAGTTACAACATAAATTCCATTGAGTGTTAGAGGATGTGAAGCTAACAATGTTTCCAAAATAAATGAGTTTGTCTGGGAGGGTGCTGACAAGTTTTTTCATCGATGAATTATCCCATGTGATCAAGTGTTCATTTTATAGTCTATCCAACCATTAAAATTACATTAAAATTTTTATGGGACTTGGTTCTAACCTATAGAATACGAGTCACCATTGGGGGAGGCATAAATACATGTGACATGCAATGGGGGATTGAATTGCTTCACTAAGAAATGATCTACCATTATTTTGACCCAGTTCATGTAGATAAGATCTCTTGTATTGTGTGTTAGAGAAACATGTAGTAGGGAAACATTTAGGAAAGTTATTCATCTAATCCTACTATGAATTCTTAATGATTGTAATCTTGATAATTTTCTTATCACTGTAAGAGATAATGAATCTAGGAACATGATTATACCTAATGGAGTGTACCTTGATCTTTTATTCTATGAAGGTGTTTCATTATTGTCCCTTAATAGGGGCCAAATATGCATTATATGCCCATATCTATGCATGTAAAGGCTTATTTTACAAGGTCTTTGGTATCTGGATTATCTAGGGGCCATATTTTGCACCAGAATATCCTTTTATTTTCTCCCAACCATTCACATAGGAATTGTTGGTATCACATGTGACTTTTTTTAGTTAGCTACATGAACACCTCTCAGAATTTATATTCTTCAAAGAATTCCAAAAAATCACTATTTTATCTTATGGAGATGAGGTTCAAACTAGATCATCTGAAACATTAATAAGAAAAATTTTCAAAAATATATCTTTGGAAATTCGAATGTAGAGGGAGTATTTAAATAAATTCCCCAATGAAATAATGTTTTCAATGCATTTATTCTAAAAACAATTTATTTAGGGAGGTAAAGGACACTCATCCAATATAATGTTCATGTGAAATAGAAGAGTAATTTTTTTAGAATGTCCTCCTAGATGTTGATGGTTCATCATTCAAAATTTCTTTATAAAGAAATAATTCCTTATAGAATTTTGATTAAGAACCAAATATTTTATTTTTGTTGATGCTATATGATTTAAAGAAGTGGTCCACACTAATAGTCAAAGTGGGAAATGTGACAGTAAGAGTCACTCTTTCCATTAAAATAAGTGAATCATAGGTTTCAAAATTTAATGGGGGAGGTACATGATCAACCCAGTCAGGTTACGAATTCCATTCGTGATAAAAAAATTATTATTATGTCTTCATGGATTCTAGGCAAGTAGTGAGAGAGCTAATCAAATCATCACGGGGGGATTCACTATGTGGTTTCCCCTTATTAATCTGACCAACTCATGTAGTGGAGTAGAAATGATGCATTGGTGGGAAATGACATTGATCTATTACAGTGGGAGCCATAGGGAATACCAGACTATGTATGTGTGGGGAGAACCTCTTTCCTTAGACCTGGTTGATCAACCGAGTACTAGTAGATGTCAAGGTTCTATGGGTACTATGCTCATTCAATCTTAAAGACCCTTTATATTAGGGTGGTATCATTATATGTTCTTAGTAGTATATTTTCCACTAATAACAAGGTACTAGATCCAAGTGGTTATTCTAGAATTTACCTCAATTCACATTGGGGATTCAGGGATACCAAAATACCTGGAAACAACATTACCTTTATTCACGATCTAATAAAATTTTGGGAGCAATATTTTTTCCCAAATTTTAATTACTATATCCTATCTATGTTGAAAAGTGTGGAAACCTTCATGATGGTTCACCTATCTTGATTTATCAAATTGAGGCTAATATTCTACACTTATTTTATCACCAATATCATTATCCTAAGTGTCAAAGTGATTTATTGTGACAAAATTTACCAAGGTGATAGTTTGTGATGAATAGTTGTCGAAGCTATTAGATATGCCAGAATTGGAAAAATACTATCATTATATTAATAGATTTAATTATAGAGAAATATACTACCCTTAAAAACTCATTTTTATATAGTTATATACCTCTTAAATAATCTAGAATAATACTTTGACACTTATAGTACACATATTCCAAAATATCCAATAGCATCCACCATAATCAGGTTGTTGAGCCACTAAAAATATTGTGGTATCAACCTTTTTGAACCAATGATCAAGTAACTAAAGTCTCTCAGAGATTATAATATATGTTTATTTATGGTGATGAAGGTGGTTTTACATCTTCCATAGATTCATTTTGAGGAATTTATCATGGTTTTAAGTGAGAAACCTCATGATGAAGAAATAAATGGTCACATACAAAAAGAACTCGATTGGGAGATGGTTAGTGGCTAGGGACTCCCATAAGCTCTCTTATTCCCATTCATATTTTGTATAGGGAAAATCCTACTATAACATATTGAATTGGTGGGAATACATAGGAGAAAGATATGCATACCTCTTTTTTAGTGACTTCCTCTATGAGGGTTTCATTATTTAAGAAATCCTTTCATAGAATAAGGATGTGTCTTGTTATGGTGATAGCAGAATCATCGGTACCCCATAGAGGTTGAAGAGTCTGAATCCTCTTATTGAGGGATCTCATTGGTTTCCTATGGGTTACTTGTATGTTTCTCATTGTTTAAATGTTCAAGGTTGGTTAGTATGATTTCTACCACTTCTATTGTAGAATTGGAGATAAAAGATGTTGATTGTTATTGGGGTGTTTATATAGTCAGTCCTTGTATGGATTCCACGACATCCTCTACATAAAAATATTTGTGGAGGGTTCTCAAGAAAATGAGAACATTGGAATTATGAATGTAAATAATTAACTGATGGTTATAGTCCCCAAGTAGTTATGATGGTAGTGGAAAAAATATATCTCATGAATCCTCAGTGGTCTCATATTCTGAAATATTGGGGGTGTCTTATCATTTGTGAAATTGTTATAACTTCGATACTGGTATAAAATATCCCTAGGTGGGAAAATAATTTAGTCATAGTGAGTATTCTCATGGTAATTGTATTTAGTATCATGGGGAGGTCCTTCACAATGATTTGTAGCCCCTTTTACCTAGGGAGTACATTTAGGGTGGTGGACAATATCAACATGAAGAGGAATTCCATAATGGTTGGTGTGGGAACCCGTGGTAAAGAGATTTGACCAAACATGTGTAATTGATGTATGGGGTCTCGGTCCAAGAATATTTAATATTTATCTTTTTATTGTGGTCATGATGGTATGGGATGCGATGACAGATAAATGATAGACCTTTCATGGAGATAAAGTATAAACTTTCCCATGGCATGTGAATCATTTTATTTGGACGGAGGCAAGAAAAATTCGGAGTGATCAACCTATTTAGCTACTTGCTTTGTTGAACTATATTTCCGGCCATGCCAGCTGGTGGGATCCCTCCTCAAGAACTCCCTAGGGGTAGTTGTTTTCGGTATAGCATGTATTTCTCCTACCTCCTTGGCAATTTCTTAAGTTCCATCAGTTATCTCTAGGTTAATTTACATTAAGTGGTCATCGATGGTGATAGGTGGAACTCTCCCCTTGTGAGAGTTATACTATCAAGTGCACCAAAGTAAGATCATGGTTTAAAAATCATATAGTTT
Source organism: Viscum album (assembly GCA_963277665.1). Lineage (NCBI taxonomy): Eukaryota > Viridiplantae > Streptophyta > Magnoliopsida > Santalales > Viscaceae > Viscum > Viscum album. The sequence goes on from OY728136.1 coordinate 432,745,595, forward strand.
ATTTTTCTAGTGGGAATGCTGCCTTATGATTCATAATGATCTATGAGGACATTAATTCCCTCAATTGTATGATATTTTATTGAGAACTAGGGTAAGGTATCATAATATCCATGTGAACACTACTTGGGTGTAGGAGTATGGGATTGCAACATATGGTTGTCCATGGGTTCTATCAACATCTCAATTATTTTGACATCCCATATTCTAGTGGGATATGGTGGGAGAAACATAAATGTCATGTCTTCTAGATGTAATTTTTATGTTTATTTAAATACAATAATAAGTAAAAGTTTGATTTTGGGTATTCCCATTATGCTTAATGTCATTGATTTATAATGGCGGTGAAGTAAAACACTACCAACCCTCTAATGGTTATAGCATATGGAGTTTACAATGTGTTCATCATTATATTTTCACATTCTTCCTACCAGAACCAAGTTATTAGATTATTTTAGATTGTCATGATCTGGGTCTCACATTCCAATTTTTTAAAGTTTGGCATACTATCAATGCCAGGGTGGTGGTGATGAAACATTGATCTAAATAAGATGATGAGATGTTACTATCTCACATTGAATATTTTCAAATATTATAGGTCTCCCTGATAGATTTAAAACATTCTCATTAATCCCATTATTGAAACTAATCTGGTGTGTAAATTATTAATTACATTGCTTGTTAATTTTATAGGGTGAACACCTTTGGTTGAAGATAATGAATATTTCAGGCATGATCAGAATCTTAGAAAAATATTTTGTCTTCCTATAGATAGTATATGAGGGCATCAATACTCACTATATATTTTATATTGTGCTCATCACTTGAGGAATCCCATGATCACTACATGGTTTAACATATTATAATTAAATAATTTAACTTAGGCCCATCAATTAAGACATATCATTCATGTCACATGGGGTTACATGTGCTGACCACATAAATAAAACCTAAACTCATCAACTAATTTATCCTATGATCATCACATGAGGAAACCTATACTCATCCCAAAGAGAAATATAGTATAATCACATAAGTAATCCCATTCTTGTCCCATGTGGCAATCTAATCTTGTCTCACAATGAAACTTAATATACGACCTAAAAAATACCATGATCATCACATGAGGAATTCTATTCTCATCACATATGTTTCCTAAGATCTTCACCAAATAAAGGATGGGTTTGGGAGAATTAGTTAGGTTATTCATCCTACTATCATCACATAGAGAATCTTATGCTCATCACATAAGGAAAAGGGGGTTCTTGCATGCTCATCACACACATTTTTTTGATCCTCTAAAGGTTTTCATGTTAGGGTGTCCATAGTTTAGAGTCTAGTATGTATTAACATGGTTTATATTCTAGTGTTGGACGACTCTACTCATTCTCATCACATAAGGGAATATATGGTTTAAAATCCCATGGTAAATTTTATCCTACTAAACCCAGATATTAGTGTTATTTCTTAAAAATTATTGTTAAGGCCCTCATAATTTAAAAATAATTAGAATAATAATGAAATTTAACTAAAATATATCTTCTAAAATATAAATGTATTGTAATATTTACAAATACAATGTGTTTTTACTATATAGAGATTTCTAATCACCTGTTACAGGATCAATGAGTCAATCAATCAAAAACTTATCAACAATTTGATAAGAATTCTCTTATAACATCAAACTAAATTATCTTGAAAACAATAATTGGATTTTGATGACTCTAAGTGAGTTTTATTATTCATAAAATATCATAATACATAATTATATTTTATTTAAATATTCAATTTTTTATAAAAAAATTAGAATATATAATAGTTTGATTAAAATAGTTGGTTTAGATCAAAAGACCATATTTGTAATTGATATATATTACTCCCACAATGATGAACTATTTATCTCTTGTAGATCCTCCATTCATTTAAATTTACACATTCCCAAAACCTTAAACCCCACTAATTATTATAAAAATTATATTCCTATGGTGTGGTGGAGTGGTTTTAATAAATAATCAATTTGTTATATATTTTAATTATAACTAAAAATGTTTCATCATCACTATGAAACATATAAAGAACATATATAAATTATGAAACCACATATAACAGGATAGAAACCTTATTAAAAACTAAAGGATGTTATCTATATTCCAACATATTGTTCATGATGTATTTAACATTTTCCCCTTTTAATTAAAAATTCATTTTTATGGGAAATCAAATACAGTGATTAAATTAGCCACTAAAAAACTGATTTTACATTTTAATGTGTACAATAATATCATAAACACTGAATCATGAATTGAGTTCTGATCATTTGAAAATTATTTCATACTAGAGACTCATACTGTTATGGTGGGCATACATTTGAGTCACATCCTAGACACAAATGATGTTGCATGGGAATTCAATGAGTAGCTATACTTCATCCAATATTGAGAATGGGATGGGTTGTGTAAACAAAGGGAGGTAGTGTGATGTAGATTATGGGAACATCCATTTTTGGATTTGGGAATGATACTGATTAATGTGATCCAAGTTGGTTGAGCGATGACCTAGTTAGTTGGGTCAAGCCAGTCGGTTGGGTGACTAAGCTAGTTTTATATTATCAATCCATTTTAAGGGTACTTGAGCCTATAATTTTATATTTCTAGGCCAAGTTGAGGGTGGACCAACCTCAAGGGGTTTTTGTGGCATGGATCAATGTTTCCCTTGTATACGTGCATTTTTTTGATTCTTCATAACCCCCTCATATCTATTTTAGATTATTATTACGAAATTTATTATATTATTTTATTAAAAATATATGTAATTTATATAAAAATGAATTATAGATATAATAACTATTATTCAAATAATTTCACGTATTATCATTTTAGATTTTTATTACTAATATTACTTAGGTTAACTAATTGTAATTATATCTTAATTTAGACTTATTTTGATTATGTGTAAGCATTATTCTTATTATTTTACCTAATTATATGTTTATCCAATTATATATAAGTATATATTTACTATTATAGTTACATATATTTATTTTATATATAACACTATATATAATACAAATTTTATTTTTATATTATTGCTATTGTTATTGTTGTGATATCATTAGGACACATCATTGGGAGGAGAGGAAGTAGGTGATATTAGAACCATAGTGACTAGAAATTTTTATTGACTGAGTTTCTTCAATATTGTGGTGTTGGCCTTGTTCTATTTCTCATAGGGAAAAAATAAGCGATCTTAATTTCATTGATGGTGAGAGTATTTTCCATAATAACCATCGTTCAAAAGGGGATACCTGTATAATGGTTTAAAATGATAATTTAGGTTTTAAAATATATTTTTTATCTTTTAATGATATATAATATGATTATATCATTATGAATTATAGTATTTTACATGGTAAAGAAAATAATAATTCTATTTAAGAAATTTTATCCCTATTTAAAAACTCGTTAATTACACAGATTACTCTATCATGAGGTGAAAAATTGTATAGGTTCCATGAAATAGTATGTTTAATAACTAATTTTTGAGGGTTAAAAAATTATAATTGTATTTTTTTTAGTTCATGGTATCTTTTATATACTATTTTTTTCTGATTAATTAAAAGTTTGAGCTTGGGGTATTGGATCAAATTATTTGAAAACTGATTTATTAAGGATTTACGAAGAGGATTTTTGTTTCAATCCTTTTGATTATAAAATTTCTTATGGTTAGTTCTGAGTAAAATATTTGGGCCTAACTAGATTTTATATCATTATAACATTATTTGTGATATTAATTCTTCTATAGGGATTACAATCAAGATTGATAATAAAACATGAATATCCAGGTATGATCATTTTTCAAACTAGATATGGATGTATATTTATGTTATACAAAAACTAATATGGTTATTCTCTCTAAAGCAAATGATAAAATTAATTTAAGAATTTAATATGAAATAGATCCTTTTTTCTGGCTATAAAACTATATTCTATTTAAATATTAATTGGTGTAAATATATTTTATATTCATTTTTTCACAATGAGTTTATGGTATTAATGATTATTGAAATATTTTAAGTCTAAAATACGAATTTAGAGGATAGGTCTCATTATTTTAATGTACACTAGTTGATTATGGTTGATGACTTGGGTTTTATTAAATAAAATGTTCTAGATCATATTTTGTAGAAATAAGATGAACGGTAGGGTATAAGGAGAGACACAAATTTGGGCCAATAAATAGTGCTAAATCCATAGTATTTTCTATTAATTGAGAAATTAAATTAATCAATAAGGTTAATTACATTTAAAAAATAATAATTTGGGGATCAATATTAGTGAATGGTTTGATCAGCTAATAAGAAACTATCCGATGAGACTTTTGGGGATTGACTAAAAAATTCAAGGTATTTTAAAGAGAAAATAAGTAATAATTCTAAGGGTGGATATTTTTTTTATTTTCAAATGGTAGATCAAAATAAATATGGAGAGATTCATTAACATTGTGATATTGATTTGAAAACTATAAAGAGAAAAAACTACATGTGGTTTGGAAGATGTTTTAGATAATGATGTTTATATTGGAAATGTAAATATAGAATAAAATAGGGGATATTTAAAGCAATTTTTTTGAAGTTGGTTGTACTCAATTAAAATAATAAATTTCATATAATGAATAGTAACAATGTTTTTTAGGGATGAAGAGGGTTATACATCAATTAAAAAATTAAATTAGAGGAAAACAATATGACAATAAATCTATTGAATGAAAAGTATCTATAAAATCTTGAAATATTGACCATAAAATTTTTAATGTTACAAAGAAGGAAAGGATGGATAGATATAATATTTTTAATCCATATCAAAAGGATTATTATCAATGAGAAATGGATAAATATTTTAGAGTTGAACTACATTTATATTATGGATAATATTGTTTTTAAAATTTTAAAGTTCTCTTTGATTAGTATTTTATGTTTCATATCTATATGTGTTGTTTCTTATGTGTGTAGGTTTCAATTTTCAATTGGATATTAAATGGAGATCAATAATTAGAGGTTTTATTGTTTTTTATAGGTACAAATAATGGGATTGGTTTGGGTGGATTATGTTATAAGGGACTCTAAGGAAGATATATTGTCTTTTTGTTTTATTTGGTTAATATTTAGACATGTTTGTATTCTATATCCCCCTTCCCCATACCCTTAATACATGTAAATTTTTCTTATTTTAATAAATGTATCATGTTCTTGGTTTTCTAAAACAAGATTAATCAATTTATTATTATTATTATTATTATAAATAAATTTAATATAGTAATAATAATAATAATAATAATTATTATTCATGGATTTTTGTCAAAATTTTGACACAAAAATGAGTTGTTGGATTCCCTATCATCATACATAGAGATCACTCAAACCCTAGGAAGATAGAATCACAACATATCAATCATCTTTATTTGATCAACTTTGGAGAAAACCCAAGCCTGAGGGTTAGTCTCCTCGTGTGACTTGCTCCATATAAACCAAGTATACCACTTGTTCCCTCATTGAGATTCATCTATATATGATGATTAAATCCACCTATAGATACCACATACCTGTGTCAGGATACCCTACTTGATACTTACACATCATGATTAATTAAAACCACATTTTTCCCCCACCACCAAGCCTCCTCTATGTGCCACTCTCTATACTTTTAATATGAGGCCACCCATCTTCAACCATCCCTTTTGAGTTCAAATTCCTATTTCCATAAAATCCCTACAATGAATTTCCAATTTCTTTTTTTAATATAAATATAATCATAGGCCCCCTTAGCCACTGCCTACTGCCCAAACACTATTTGGATAAACAAAAAGACCCTCGCTCAGTTTCCTCGGTTACCTAAGGCCTCCCACCAAATTATGGACCATTCTTCCTCACTCAAATTCATGGTGTTGTTCCTTAGGTGATAAATGGTAGAGTATCGTAGTGATTCTTTAGACTACATGGACACATTAAAATGAATTATTTTTGTATATTCACACTCCGATCTATATGATTTTTATTATAGAGTGTTAGAGTTTTTAAAAAACATTACTATGCTTTCATGTCCTTATTTTTGGTCCATGTTTGGTTTCCATTTTTATTCATATAATTATATTTGTTTCTTAGTTTTTTGTATCTAATATATTTTGGAATACTATACTGTATGACCATGTGATAGCTAATAATTAATCATGAGTGGGATAACATTATATAGTTTATTTACTTTATATTTTATTATGGGAATGAGAGAATCATAAATTTCATGTGTGAGGATTTAGAAAAAATAATGGTAATATTAAAAAAATAAATTTTAGGATATTTTTATATAAAATTTCATTATCCTGACCTAATAAGTAATCCAATATGATTTCTCCAAAGATAAATAATACTTTATACATGAGGGAAATCAAAAATATAATTTCAAAAATAGATTTATTTTGAAATGAACTATAGTTTTTTATAAAACTAAAGATCAAGAAACTTGATAATTTATATGGGTAAAAGATTCTTAATATGAACACAGATTTTGAAATTAATGATTATTTGGTGAATATATTTTCAAATCTATAAATTATTTATTCTAGTTTACTTATATACTAATGAGATATATAACTATGACCCCATATTCTACATTAATTTCCCAAAACATAGATTTATCAATTTTTAGTCAATTTATTTAATTGTAGTTTCAATCACATAAACCTTTACTCCCTCACCATTATTAAGAGTGAATTCTGTTAGGATCTAGAAACATTCTCTATATAGATTGGACCATTTTTACCACTACCATAGTAATTAATAGGTTTATACTTTTATTAATTTGGAATAACACAGAATGTTTTCCATAAAGAACCAAAGCAGTGATAATGAGTTACAAAATAATCCTATTTTATAATGAATATTAAGATAGATAAGTTGAAATCCATAAAAAAAGTTTTGTAAAATTGAAAACTGATCTTAACACAAAGTATAAGGATCACACCAAAGAATTTAAAGAAACAACACTAAAACTAGAGAGGTAAAAATATGTTTTCATAGAGAAATGACAATTCTCCTATGAATTAATGGAGAAGATGAAAATAAGGATATATAAGATTCAGAAAGGATTCAATGTAAATATTAATAATTAAATGGATTTGAAATCCAATATCATATCACTGAAAAATAAAATGAACAATTCAATGTTAAAGTAAATAATAATACATCAATGATTTCTGACATGATTTTCAACATAAAGAGAAAAAAAAGGATATTAAAACATAAAAAATATTTGAATTCTCTCCATGAATAAATAGAATCACATAAATTATATAGGTGTTTTTTTTAAAGTTTCCTAAAATTATATGTATTATCAATTTATGGTAGGTAATAATGATATCAGGGACTGGTATTTCCAATCATCAAAATTGAACAATGAGATATTAATGATTCAAAGGCCACATAAAATTGTAAAAAACAAGTATTAGTTATAATAAAGCCTAATCAAATCCTAAAATAATGACTTTATTAACTAATATTAAGAAAAAGGATGTGATACCTTTAAAAAATTAACAATAAAAGGGAAAAATTAATGGAAGAAATTGTGAAAAGTTCTCAATTTGAGTTAAAAACTATGGATCAAATTTTAAATTCAAATGTTCAGGATGCCTGTGCCTTTATTATGAAATACGTGGACACATCTTTAACCTTTTACATTAAGTATCAGAATATATTTCTAGGTGTGAATTTGATAGAATATTTTCAAAATATCATTAAAAACAACACCAAATAATTTATATAGATATTATTCTAATAATTCAATTCATTTCAATCATGTATACAAAACTTACCTTAGGACATGTTTAGTTTGAATGTATAATGAAATTTTACATGCATTTAATGGAATCATATTCTATTAAAAAAATAGATTTTATTGGTTGGTTGGAGATGAGAATAAAGATGAAAAATAGGTTGTGGAGGATTTCCAAATCTGTTATCGAATAAAAGGTTTCATCGAGTGTGACAAAATGGATTTGGAAAGGTAAAATAAAAAAATATGAGATCAACCAACATTAAATATATAGAATAATTCCATAAAATATTATATATATTAATAATAAAGGTGTATCTTATTCATAAAAAATAAGTATTAAGATATATTTTTAAAGAAATATAAAACTCATGTTGAGTAGAGAATCTTGTGATAATAAGAACATTCAAGGAAAAACACCTTCATATTATACTATAAAAAAATATTATTCAAATAGAGAGGAAAAAATAATAGATTCTATTAAAAGGATTTAAAATTTAAAATATAGTTTATATCAATTGATGAATTAAAATGTGTGATTTTTAATGACTAATTATCTTCCTTAATTTATGGAAACTAATGTAGTAGAATCTCACCAAAGTATTTAAATCATATAATTGTTGTTAAATGATATAGGATTAAGGGGAGATATGATAAATTTGGATGACATAATAGAAGACATGATCAATTTATAATCACGTTTTATGTTTTTTGACATGTTGGTGGAGAACATCTCTTAAAGTGTTCTAGAAACTAGAATGAGTGAAGAAGATTGATTTAAAAATCTTGTACCTATGTTTTTAAAAAGTAGTATATAATGATGAATAAACCAAAAACATATGGGAGGAAAATTAAAGTTGTATAATCACAAATAACCTATAAGAAGTATGTTATAACTTTTTTTATGTTTTATCTTACTATTAATATTGTGATTATATCTACTTTCAAAATATTTTATATTACCAATTGAAAGAAATACCAATGTTGATGATTAAAACTAAAAAAAATAGAAATAATATTCTAAGAATAAAAAAAATTAAGAAGTTGGGTTTAAAACTTTTTTGTTGACTAATAGTTCCCTTTAGATGAAATTCAACTACCCATAATATTATTCATTGGAGTAAAATTTTGTTATCAAATACTAAATAATATAATAAAAAAATTATTATAAATCACACACTTTGTATTTCATGTTTATTCACTGATTGTTTTTTGAATGTTTGATTAAGATCAAAGGGATATTTCCTTGATTGAATTAAAATCTCAAGCTATATGTTCTTTTTATATGTATGTGAGTGTATTGAATGTCAAAGTTATTATTGAATTATTTCCTTATTTCTTATACCAAACTTCATCTCAAGTTGGTTTAGAGAATTCTTTGATAAATATTTGAAAATTGATAACTTCAATCATATCAATAGATATAATGTTTTAAAAAATTGTTGATATATTAAAATAAATGTTATATATGTTAAATTAGCAAAATAGCTCATGATATTAAAAATGAAACATTAATTTTCTATTAAAAATTGAGATAATTTATTTATTTTGATGATGATAATATTGAAAATAATTACCTCACAAGAACCAAAAAAAGAGTCATGTCTTGATTGATGATGTAATTTTTTATATAGGGAATAATATTATATGCTTATGATCAAATAAAGTTGATGGTGATATAATAATTGAACCATTGAGGGCAATATTTTTTATTTAAAATGAAGAAGATATGTGGTGAATTGGATTGATTATTAAGTTTATTTTATAAACAATGATTACTGTAACCCTCATATACTAAATAAGGAAATATAAAATCATATTTGTAGAGAATAATATTGGGAGTTAATGAAAAAAATAAGATATTAATCATGAATATAATAGATTTTTTAAACTGGAGGAGTGTGTCGCTACACAAGATATGAATTCATGATAGGTTTTCTAATAAATCTAAATGTGGTGATTTATAAAACCCAATTATTATTCATGTTATGTGTTTTTTAATTTTTTTCAACAACTTTAAGTCATGGTTAAATGTTGCTTATAAAAATAATGGTAAATGAGAATACCAATAAAGGATTATAATATAATGGAAGATATGTGATATATAGAGATTCAATGGACCTCTATAAATGGAAAGTTTCTTTCTATAACGATAAAAGGGAGTACATAGATAAATATATAACATAAAAAATATTATAAAAATGTAGATAGATGAATTATAATCACAAAAATCATTGATAAATTAGGTTCAAAAAAACAATAATGTTCTTTTTTATGAATATATATTGTAGATCTATTGATTGTGGAAGATTCTTCTATCCAAAAATATATTCCCACTCCACTTGTGATGGAAGGATTAACATATAGAGATCATGAAGAACCTATATATACTCATTGAAAAAATAATGGTGATATTTTATTATTATAATAATGAACTTTTTTCCATGTTATTACTTTACGGAGCAATGAGTGTGAATAGTGGAAAGAGAGAGTGTCCCTTAGGAGGCATTGCACTATCCTTAAGATAGTTGTAAATGAATTAACCGTTTTCTAGGAGTTCCCTTGGTTAAACCTACCACTAATTTTTTTTAATGAATTATGTCACACTGTTACACTATGGTTTATATTATACATGGATGTATCCTAGAATACGAAGTAAAAAATTCATATGTCTTGTGTGCATGCTATACTTTTCATCAAAATTATATATGTGTGCATATCATAAGTAATCACTAAATTAATGTTTAAAGTAAATAAAAATGTACTAATGAATAGGTAATCATCATAAGAAGAGGTTAAATATGAACATACCATAAACGTGTTCAATATTTATATTGTGAAATGGGGGTTTAATGGATAAACAAAATTATTCTGGATAAGTTACCATACCTTGATTCACCTCCACTCATCAGGTATTATTTATATTAGTTCTCAAAATTAAAATATTTAGAAACTTTTAAATGATAATAATTTTATTATAAATATTTTATATCATTATTTTTAAAATAATTATTTTCCTTACTATTTATATTTAATGTATAGTTTAAAATAGTATACTTAAACAATCAATTTTATCTAAAAAATTGTATTAATTATTACTTATATGTATTGTTTAATTAAATGAATATTTTTGTATCATAGATTTAGTTTATAATTTAATTTATTAAATACTTAATTTTCATATAATTATTTAAATAATCATTAATGTATTTAATGTTTGCTTACTATTTTTTTAATCACATGTCTTTACTTATCATGATTTGGGAGGTAATCTTCCCGAGCTTATTCAACATATATTTTGATGCTTTATGTTCCTATAATTTTTACTTCCATTAATTTTTCACAAATAATTTTATAAATTTTACTATAATTTAACTACTTAAATTTTTTGAATTAATTTTATTAAGTGATTTTTTCTTTTAATGATTAAATTTTATAATTCACCCCCTTCTAAGGAATTACTGTAAAAACTATATTTGTACTCAATAAAATAAACACTAATTTTTATTATATAAATTATATTTATAATAGAATCTCACTTAATATATCAATAATATTCTTCCCAATTCCATCAAGTGGTTTTTTTGAAAGTCTCTTCATAAAAGATATATACTTTCGAGATCATGTATATTCTTCATGATACTGCTAAATGGTATCAAATACGACTTTTCAAAATAGTGGATTATTGTCTTCAAAATAATTGCTTCATCAACCAATAATCTAGAGAAAAAATATCTAATTATATACTTACTTTTATTTTATACATATTTACCTTTTATATTTTATGGTAGTAATTTTTTCTTCTAGAAAGATCACAAGTGGATATAAATTTCATTTATTAGACTATCAAGTTGAATTACCATTGTTAAGACCTATAGTTTCATGATTTAACCTCATTGATACTCCCCCCAAGTTAACAATGAGACTAATTATGACTTCTCAATCGAACATACAATCAATTAAAGGTTGATGAAAAATTTAAATGGTATACTCTCACAATAACGAGAAAACCTACCCTTGGAGAAAACTAAAAATAAAAAAACAAATGTAAATTTAAAACATGAAAAATGAATAAAACAACGATAAATATTTAAAATAATAATATAATTCATACATGAATTACATATGACATTTCATGTATAAATCTTAAGTCTATTGCTGTAAAATATCTAGAAATATATAATCATTGGTACCTTAACCTTTTTTCTAAACTAAATCTTATAAATATCCATGTCTATGTTAGTTCCACCCAAAACCATCACTAACATGATCAGAAATGTCTGAAATAATTTATTTAATATTTTTGAGAATAAAATACCTAGTCGGTTCCGTCTGTTAAATCATCAATAATATAAATATGAATAGAAAATAGTAGTAATTGTTTTAATGAAAATATATAAATAAATAAACTAACCAGCGTAATCATGTATATAAAAAATTATCACATATAAAACCATAATTAGAAAAAATATGTTTAATTGTAATATAAAACAAACACACACACACACACCCTGAATAATCCAAAAATTCTAAAAACCATCCCATAAAAACCAACTACCACACAAAAAATAATCTTGTTATTCCGAATAATAAATAATTTCTCTCTAGAATAAATCTTGTAATGGGTTATAGGATCAGGTGTATAGATCAATTATCCGGGTAATAGATATTAATGTGAAAGGGTGTATAAAAAATAGTATTTTTATAACTTCTATGAGTGAATATAGGGAGATGACCGAAATTTTATTTCACAAAGCGGTATACTAATAACTAATAATACTTTTGTAACATATTTTTATTTACCATAGAATTTGAAAAATAAAACATGGTGGATGGTGGTTTCCATGATTAAATATAATAAAATTGTGATATGTATATTGATGTAGACACACGGTTCAGACTGAAAGAAGATACTCCTGAGATTAGAACTAATGAGTTTTCTTGTTATCAAGATATAGTTATCTAATCCTAAATTAATGTTCACACTATATAATAAACAGAAGGATCCCCGAATATAATATTTCAGTGTGAATTCCTATCTCATTGAAGGATTCTAAAGTTAACAGTTCAACCATCTCTTTCATGGGGGGGGGGGTATTAAATACTCATCAAATGAGACAGAATCCTACGTACTTCCCTGGTGGGAAATCACTCACCATTCTTTACTCAATATACTAGTTCCATCATATACTTGTGCACTATATAGAGGAAGAAAAATTATTTTTTTACCAAGATAATAAAATAGATATGAAACAATGTTGATAAGCACTATCACTAACTTCCCATCCCAATAACTTTCTTAATTTTTATAGATTAAACCAGAAAATGAAATTAAATACAGAAGGACTTGGGAAACTCATAGTATCTATCTTATATAAAACCATGTTATGGTTATCCATGATTATGGATGTAGAGTTAAATTTTATAAAAATAGGAAATTGATGGGAAAAAAATCATCCATACTATATGAATGTATAAAATTATTGAAAATTTTCTGTGAAACTAGTCCCAAAATTGGGAATCACTATTACAGTGGACAAGTTTCTCATTTATACAGAGCTCAATTTTTTATCACAGTTAAAAATTGGTTATTTTTTAATCAATACCTTTAATATCCCATAATTTTTTATTTATAATATTCCTCCACAGAAGCAATTCATTTCTCAATTACATGATTTGGTTAGGTAATTGGTACGAGAATCTCAGACAATTCCTTTGGGGTTCATGTGTACCACAATTTTCCCCTTATTCAAGAATTTTTGTGGTTAGTTTTTCATTAATATTCCTTGATAATGTGTTTTAGAGGCTCCCAGAGATTTATGTGGTGAGGGAAAATTATCCTTATGATATAACATATATTGGATTCTTGATATTACATTGGTTTGAGATTTTAATATCATGTTTAGGCTTGAGATTATATTAGTGCATAGATAAATTATTTTATTCTAATGAAGTATTTGGTCTAATGTAGATCTTTATTGTTATAGGATCATATTATGTTGGTATGGTGACTAATTCTATGTTATCCATTAAATCAAAATAGTTTCTGAACATTGGTTATGCCATATTAACTTTCATAATTCAAAAAATTTAGTGTATCATAAAATAAAGTATGTTGGTGGCACTATATGTAGTTTGAATTTTGAATCAAGACTCCATTGTTAGAGTAATACAATCATGAATAGTTGACACAACTATTTTTCATGTTTTTATAATGTCTAGACCTTCTATAAGACTTTTTTTTGTTTTTGGAATGCCCTGTGAGGGAACATTTCAAGGATATTCTGGTATGGTAGCTCCCCATCTAGGTATTTTGTGAGGAAACATTTGGTTCTAGCTTGCTCTAAGGTAATGGTGAAGGATTCAATGGAAGTCAATTCCACTTTGGATCATGACCTTGAGACTATGATGGCTACATGATTCCATCTAAAGAGACAAGACATTATTCAACAACTTATTAACATATCCTATGTTTCTGAACATTTATTCCAAAAATAATTATATTTTTCAATATTTTTATGTATTATATCATTCTCTTCACCTATATAATCATCAAACTATTTAATTTATAGTACGGACATGTCTTATAAGTGCGTAATACTAAATGAATCACTAAATTCATAATTTCAGTATAGATTTGAATTAATACCAAAGTTATCCTAATGTAATAAAATTTTGGTATTTACCGACATATTTTGAAAATTATGGCAATATAACATTTGAATTACAATATAAATATATTGAAATTTCATGTTTAATTTGTCCCAAATACTTATCTTTTTTCTTTCTTAGGGAAAATTAAACCACAACTGTATTGACCCAAAATTTCACAATATATTGTACTTAACTAAATATCATGTTAATGGAGTGGCTCATACATAAAACAATTTTAAAATGAAAAAAAATTATAAATTATAAATCTTAAATATGACTATTAAAATTTAACCATAAAACGATCTTGTATAAATTAAAGTAACCGTACTATAATATCAATGAAGAAAGTAAGAAGAAATTGAATATGAAGGTTGAAGTCATTTATATAAATCCTATTTATCAGAAATATTAAGGGATCTAGAATATCTTGGGGTTTACCTTGACTAAGTCTAATAAAAACCCAAACAATTACAGTTTCAGTAAAACTGTTTATAGGATAAGTTTAAAGTTGTGGGGATTTCTATAAGGTCCATGCTAGTTGAGCCGCAACCTAAAACTACAACAAGATCTAACCTAATTTCCTTATTCATTCAAAATATATCATAAGGTATTATGTAATTATAAATTAGCAATATATAAAAAATAATAATATATATGTCATGAATTTATATACTCCTTAAAAAGTCATTTTCGCAAAACACATATTATACTTAAAATTTCATTTTTCAGAAATAAGATTTTTATTTCAAAGAATTACTTTTATTTATATTGAATAATAATTAGATATGTCAACACTAGTGTAATTATTAATTTTTTAAATAAAATAGTAACTATAAATAAAATTCTATAAAAATGGGTTTTCGCCACATTTTATTTTTTTAACTAAAAAAGAAAATTATAAAATTTAGGATGTGAATTTTAAAAAATTAAAATAATTTTTGGATTTATTATAGCCATATTTGTTGAAGATTAATTTATGTAATTTCTAAAATATAATTAAATATAAGTTGAATTGTTAAAATTGTGATTTTATTAACATCAAAAATTTTATGAAATTAATTTATTATATGAATACCATATTTTTTTGGGAACATTTTTCCAATAAAATTAAATATTATAAGGTATATTAAATAATTATAAAATAATATTTTGAATTTATAGTCTCTTGCTCAATATTTTACAAATTAATGTAGCGTAATAATTAATTTTTTTGACTATTTTGTTTAAATAATTATATTATGATTAAATGATGTTTATTTTACAGTATTATAAAATAAATAAATTTTTAATGATGACAAATATATTAATTTCATTAGAAACAATGAAATTCATAATTTTACACTGATTATATGTCTTTTTTCCTTAAAAGTGATTTTTTTTTTCAAAAAATAGGGTTTTGCATGTTACATGAGCTTGTGTTAAAATTAATTTACCCCACACATATGATTTTTATCTGATAAATTGTATTTCATATATAGAATCGGTGGTTAAAAATTATCTAATCAGGCTTATTTTATATTTGAGAATTTAAGGATAAATTACCCATCTAAAAACAAGTCATTTTGGTGAATACTTAAATTGTAAAAGTTAGTAATATTATAGGTAATGACCATAACATGTTTAAAAAATATTTATTTTATAATGTTGGTAGATTTTTCGGACCATAACTTCAATAAAATCCATGATTTATAAATTTTTGAGGCACCTATCTTTGGATTGATTACCTATTATTGAATAATTTTTGAGTATTAACAAAAATGACACTCTTTTTCACCAATAAAATGGGAACTCTCCTCCTCACATCCCCTCACTCTATAAACCCCAATGTTCATAAAATAATATGACCAAAATATTCTATACACTCATATCGACCTTAATTAGTTTCTTTTCTCCTAATTAATACCACCATCTATGGTTTAATCCCCTCCACAAAGGTAATAATCAAAGATGTGATGTATATGTTCCTAAACCTCTATTCCATTTTATATTTTCTTATATGATTTTATTCATAAAAAAATTTCATTTCTACAAATTAAAATTATAACATTAGTAAAATTATTACAATTTTTTGTAATTATAATGAAAATACAATCATTAATCACCCTCCCATCTTCCATTAAAGAAACTGAAAATATGAATCTTGTTTTGTAGATATTACTGCCTTCATGAATAACTTTATATCATTTTCTCCATCACTTAAATAAATGGCTGGTTTTAGTTTATATTTTATAATTATATATGATATTTATAATAATATATATCATTTATATATTAATTGTTTAATTAAATAGTTAGTAGCGATCGTTATTAAGTAATTTATCAATATCAGTAAAAACAATCCATAACTAGTTATTTAGATTTTTTGTTTTCAGGAAACATGACTAAAAATCTATTATAATGTAATTATAACAATAAATTTATTTATAAAAAAACAAATTTCATAACCATTAATGGATTTTAAATGATTATCTTTGTTAGAAAAATGAATTTCATCACTACTTTTACGAAGCTATTTCAAAATGATTATGGATATTAACACCTGATGCTGAAAAGAGACTACAATAATATGATACATGAAAAGAATTGTTTGTAATGAAGAGTATAAATTGAAATATATAAGAATAATGTTCTTAAATAATTAATTAAAAATGTTTGTCTTTATTATAAATGGGATTAAATCATTTTTTTGGAATCAAGGGTAAGGGAAACGGGCTTGGTAACTCAAAATCCATTCGTTGATTTATGTAATTTATTATTGATCAATTTTTTTCAAGAAATTAAATTTTGATTGATTTTATTTCCATATTTTAGGGAAAAATACTTTCTGAACCAAAAAAACATTACTTAAGGTATTAATTTTATTCTCTAAAAGACAAAGGGGATATTTTGGAAAGGGTCTTGTAACTATGATCTTTACAATGATGAATAAAAAAAATGTTTCTAAAAAACTCTTTTCAGGATTTGGATCTCACTATATTAAAATGATCAATCTATTATGAAGTATTTTTTTATATTTCATTATTTTATAAAACCTCATTAATAATGAGATATTGTTATCCCATGATATCTTAAGTAAATGTTATTTGATTTTTTTTAGAAACCCATGTTTTCATTTGTTATTTAAGTTATTATGATGATCATTTTTAAGTTGAACAGATATTTATTGATGATTATGGGTAGGGTAGTATATCACTCTAAAAAAATCGGTATAAGATAATATTTCATGAGATTTTAATGTGTGTACATAATGGGTTTGTTCACATATATTTGGGCATTATGGGTTTGTTAATATTTTCAGGCACAATATAATGATTTTTTTTACATATTCTGTAGAATAATTGGATTTCTTTGAATTTTTTTCTATTCTTATATAGGTGCCACAATTTTGGTGTTTTTCATATTATGAGACATTTCAACTTTTTTTTCAAGTTATACAATGTTTCAAGATTAATTTTATTTCTAAGAAATATATTGTTATCATGGTTATTCATTTTTGGGTATCTTGCACCTTATGTCATGTTCACATATTATATTTTTTATCTTCTATATTTTCTTAAAAATATTTTTATGATGTTATATGGCTCCATTATCTATCTTGGTTATCATAAATGGTCTTATGGTATGATTTTTATATATTTATGTTTTCCTCATTGTCTATTAATTCTTAAGATCTAATAATTTATTACATGTATTTTCCCTTAATGGGGATTTGAGCTCACACCTTTTTTATAGTTATATTAACTAGTTTATTAAGATGTTTACATGATGTGATATTTATAAAAAGGGGTTTAGAGGGGAAATATTTTCTTTCAAGTGTATGACGTTTATAAAACTAATTTTAAAGAAACTAAACTTTCCAGTCCTTGAATTATGAAACTCTTGTGGTATGTATTATTTAAATAATGAGATCAATGTATTAATTAAGTTATTTTTAGATTTGGCCACTATAGTTGTTATTAGAGGAGGGGTTAGTTATTTTTTAGACTTTTTTAGTTATATTTGGAGGTTAGTTTGGATACCTTTAGTATTATGGAAGAGAATATTAGTAAAAAAACTAGAGATAATTCTAATAATAGAATAATATATTAAAATTGTGGAAATGTCTTGAGTAGATGGTTTTTCTCCACAACATATCGATGTATGGATACTAAAAGTGGATATAGTCTATGACACATATGTATGTAGGGGTTATAAACCTAACAATTGTGTGTTGGGTATTAACTTAACCATCACTAGATGTATAATAATGATGCTTAAATACAAGAAATTTTGGAAACCCCTGGGGAATTTTTTTGGGTTGATTATATACTCTTTATGAACCACTATAAAGGAATAATTTCATAGTTTATTTAAGGTATTTTTTTGATAATTATTAGATAACACATATTAAAGTAGCCTAAGTCTAACTATAATTTATATTGGTTGAAAAAAAGGAAATATAGACCAATGTGATAATTTAAATGAATAAGATATTTTAAGGTAAAAATTCCTCTCATGATTATGATAATATTCTAGTATTGTAAATATATTTTCACATATGTCACCCCTTTTTGTTTAATAATGGATGGAACTATGTGTAACCCTATGATATTAGAGATTTTTGTGTGTGGTGTAACTATTATAAAAATAGGTACTCACATTTATTTCCTTAAAATAATTTATTTCAATTTTTCACTACTGGTATGAACTATGAATAAACAAAAATTTAGAATTAGTATTAACAACAAAATGTGATGACTATTTAGTTCAAATGGTTAGGAAGAAAAACATTATTGGAATTATTATTATTATAAGTGAATATATGTGATTGTAAATTTATTTAAAAAACTAAATCTCAAGTAATCTTATTGATACAGTTAGCTAATTTCATTCGTAAGTAATAATTATAATATTAAAGATGAAATTTAGTTAAGGGGAGAGCAGATGAGAACCAAATATTTCACTATATATTATCCATAAATAAATATTATGTTACTAGTATAACTCGCCTGAAAAAAATTTAAATGAATAACCATGATATAATATGAATAATAAATATTATAAGAAAAATTTAGTAGTTAAATTAGCTTGTATAAATTGAAGTAATAATACTTCAAGATCAGTGATGAAAGTAGTAAGAAATGTAATTTGAAAGTAGAATTATTCTTTATGAATCCTACATATCCAAACTCTTAATGGAGGTAGATTTTATTATGTTTTACCTTCACAAAGACCAAAATGAACTCAAGCAATTATGGTTTATGAAACCCCATATGTGGGAGATGTTCAAGCTTATGGAGATTTCCACAAGGTCAATGCTAGATAAACAACCAAAAGAAATTACAACCAAACATTATATGATGCTTAGGTATTCCAAAAGGATCTTAAGGGGTTATAAAACTAGAAATTAGGATAATATAAAAGTTAAATAAAATATTTATAAATATATATCAAGAAATTATATACTCTTTGAAATTTAATTTTTTGTAAATTCAATTTATGATTAAAAATATATTTTTTAGAAATATGAATTTCCTTTTAAAGAACTAGGATTATTATGATTTAAAAATAATAATATAAATTACAAGTATATTAGTTATTAATTTTTTTTAAAAAATAGTTATTATATAAAAATTCATTTTTCTATAAAAACCAATTTTCTCTAGATTTTTTGTTTTTTTATTAAAAATAAATCCTAAGAATTTTAGGACATGAATTTGAAAAAATATTCAAATTTTTTTATTTATCATAGTCATATTATCTTAATATTATTTATTTGTGTTTTTCAAGAATTATTAATTTTAACCAGAATATTGAAAATACCAATTTTCTTAATATCATAAAGTTTATGAAATTATTTAATGACACAAAGAAAATGAATTTTTTTAAAACATTTTTAATATTAATTTATATTTTATAAAGTAAAATATAACATTGTAAAATTATACTCTCAATTTATAATTTCATACCCATCATTTTGAAAATTTATGTAGCATTTTAATGAAAACTATTTTCAACTGTTTTGTTTAATTAATTATAACAAGATAAAATGTTGGTTTTGATTTAATTTATTTTTAAATAAATACCCTTTAACTATAATAATTATAAAAAATTCCCTAAAATCAATTATATTTATTATTAAACAAAAATCATAAATATTTTTTGGACGCACTTGTATTTATATCCACTTCCCATAGTTAAATGGTTTTGAGTATTTATAAAAAGGCCACTCTCTTTCACTTATAAATGGGGAACACCTCTTTAAAATTAACCTCTCTATAAAAACCCCATATTTTGGCCTATATTATGCCCAAAAATCTTATATACACTCTTATTAACATTAAGGTGATTTCGGTATTTTAAAAATACCACCCCCTAAAGAGTTAATCACCTTCATAAATGTAGTAATCCAAGAAGTTAAATTTATGTTCTTAGGCCTTTTATCTTCTTTTTTATTTCATTATATACATTTATTCTTCTAAAAATTTCATTCAAAAAACCTAAATTATAAAATTAGTGTAATTATTATACTTTAATATTATTATAATGATGGTATAACCATTAATGACCCTCCCATTTTCCATTTAGAAAAATGAAAATTTGAATCGGGTGTTGTGCGGACTACCATCTCTATGAATAAACATGTTTAATTTTTTTACTTACCGTCCAACCATGCATGGTTTTAGATTATATTTAATAATTATATATGTTATTTATATTTAATATATAACATTTATATGGTCCATTTTTAATAAGATATAAAGTAATGATAATTATAAATCAATCCGTCGATATCATTAAAAACATGAAACTAGTTCTTAAGCATTTTCATTTTCAATAAATATGACTAAAACTACAATGTAATGAAATTTTAACATTATAAATATTTATAAAATGTAAATTATAGAACCTTTAATTCTTTTTAAATTATGATATTTATGAGAAAAAGGAATATCAAAACCTATTTCAAAATTGTTAAAATTGTTAACACCTGACGTTGAAACGATATTTAAAAATCTGGTACATGAAGATAATTGTAATTAAGGAAGAGTATTAATATATTTATTTAAGAGTAAGTTTATTAAATAAATAATTTAATAAGTTTATATTTATGATACAATAATTTGATGAATTATGTGGAAATAATGGGTAAAGGTAAGGGACCTAGAAACTCAAAATCCATTATTTGAGTTACATAATTCGTTATTGAACATAATGTTTCTAGGAATTTCGATTCTGATTGATTTTGAATTAATTTTATTTTGGTAAATATAGTTTTAGAACCAACATCATATTTATGTAAGGTATTCCTTTCATTTATATTAAAAATAATGGGGATTTTTGAAAAAGTACTTGTATCTAATACTTACACAATGATGAATACAAAATGTTTACAAAAACATTTGTTCATGATTTAGTATCATTATATTCATGTGATCTATCTATATTGAATTGATTTTTTATATTTTATTACATTTTGAATCCATTTAGATAATGATATTTTGATATCATATAATTTATAAACTTCTTCTTATGTGATATGTTTTAGAAAAAATTTAATTTTTCCATGGGTTATTTATGTTTTGATGATGATTTTTTTATGTATAACATATATGTATGGATGATAATGGATGGTGTACTATATCCACCTCTAATTCATTATTATTATCATATATATCATGAGATAATCAGGTGGGGACATAATAGGTTTGTTCAAAAAAGTTCAGGTATGATGAGTTTGTTCACATTTCCAGGCATGAACATAATGAGTCTCTTCTCATAGGTGTGGGAATAATGGGTTTACTCACACAAGTTTTCATATTTTTATAAATTTTCCATATTTTTAAATTTATCAATTAAAAACACATTTCCATGTTGTTTATCAGTTTATTCCATGTATTTTAATGAATTTTATTTCTATGGAATTATCTATTTTCATGATTATTTTTATCAAGTATCCTACACCTTATGTCTTGTTTACATGTTATATGTTTTGTTTTTTAGTTCTTTAACAATATATTAATGATATTATGTGGCTCCATAATGTTTTTTTATTATCATACATGTTATTGTGATCTATTTTTTAGATATTTATGTTTTCATCATATTCTCATAATAATTATGATTTAATAAATTTTTATATAAATTTTCCCTTATTCAGTGTTTTATCTCACTGATTTATTATGTATCCATTCCAATGGTTGTGATTATTATTTTGTCTTGTGAGATGTATAGGAAGAGGCCTATAGAATAGAAATTATGTAATTATTTTTAAGTGTTACAAAATAAAATGTTTTTGTAACTAACTTTCAAGGAACAAAATATTTTAGTCATTATAGTTTGTGACTATTGTGTAATGTATTATTTAAACACTAATAATAATGTATTATTTGAGATATATTTATATTGTATCTCTATAAAATCCAAAAAATAATTCTTAAAATCTATATTATAAGTACATTTTCATGTTATTGGATTAATAAATCCAGCCATTGGAGCACTCAGATACCATATATAGCATATATAAGTATCTAAATATGAATATCAAGATCATAACATCCCCAAGAAGGTCATATATGTTTAAATGTGTACACACCCGACCCTATATCACTTTAATGGGCCCAAAGATATTAACATTGGGATTACATTTGTAAAATAACAACTAGAATTGGTGTATTTTTTATGGCATCGATACTTCTAGGATGTAGGGACCACCTTCTCCCAATTTGGGTGTTGCTACAAAGGTATTAGATTGTAATCCATTTTATGTGTCACTGAATAGAATTAGGTACCCACTCAACCACATTGAAAGGGAGATGTTGAGTCATGTTTGTTTCAGGATATTAGGGGTAACATCATATCCACACTTCTAAAAATGGACATTATCTAACACTATCCTGGGTGTTCTAGGAGCTCACATTTTCAACATAGAGGGACTATGTTTTGATTTTCTTAATCTCATCCTTTCTCATTGTGGTAATTGAAATACCTTCATCTATGTAACAAATTTTATGTTTGTACATATGTAGGGATCCATCCTCATTGATTTTATATATTCATTGAATAATGATTGGTCCAATGAATATATTCATTAAATAACTTCTTAATCATCCCTCTGGAGAATAAATTCATTATACATGGATCAATGAACGGGTTCCCGAAGATATCATATATATCCCATTGACTGATCCCTATATCTCTATAGACTAAGTGTAATGCATTCATCTATAAGATCTAATGGATAAGAAACTTGAGAAGGAGGTATGTTTTTTTATTAATATAGTTTCATTAAATCCAATGGATATTATAGATTTTAGTTACCTTTATTTAATGTTTGAGTACATCACATGTTTGGAAGACCCAATTAACCCACATCCACTTGTTCTAAAGACCACCTAAAGGGTGAAGGTCTCATTCGTCCACTCAGCCTCATAGTTGGCCTCTAGTTAATCAGAAGAATATTGGGTAGTAATGGTGTTTTTGGGTGATAATATATAGTATTAAATATTTAGGGTAATGTTAGAGTAGTGTAATATATATAGAGTGAATATCCTACCTTATTGATGTACCCAAACTTGATTATATGTTATCACTCCCAATGTTGGCTTAACTTATGACCAAATATTTTTTAAGGTTTGAACGAGGACATGGGAAATCCATTTCAATCATAAGACAATGACCATATAGAAAAAGTAAATTTAATGTCGGATATTATTAATGACTCTATTACTTGACTTGTACTAAAGCAGGAATGTGTGGCCTACACTAGCTGGAATATCCAAGTTCATCATCTCAAGTTCATTGATCAATACATGTGATCGTTCCAATATCAAAAAAAAATTCAGTGTGGTTTATTTTCTCCCTTTAATAATGAATTTGAAAATTTTAGTTCAATGAATAAGGAGTTGAAAAATAAAAGAACCTTGATATCAAAGTGATACATGAATGGACTCAATTGTTTTAAAATTTGGGAAAGGAAAAAATTTCACACAGGTCATCTCACACAGGTGAAGGTGTCATGCTGAGCCAGAAGTGGCCAAGAGAACATTCCCAATTTAGTGTGATATGTCCAGAGTAAACAAGGTAATTGAGTTCGTACCTTGAGAAGAGTATGTGACTTGAGTGAAAATAGGGTGTGAAGATATGGGTTTGACTTAGGACACATAACTATTTGTAAGTGAAGTGTTACTACACTACATATAGTGGAGACATATACTATGCCTATGTTCTATCATGAAACACACACATATGAAATAGTCTACATGAAACACAAACCCCCATCTAAAGAACATGATCCTTCCTTTAATGTAGCATTAATGTCATAGATAAATTTTCATTAAAATTTTGTCATCCTTATTCTAATAAAATTCAATTATGAGGTAGGGGTTAATTTTTTGGGACACAGCTTCAGTAAGGATGAAGACTTCCATTGAGCGGGGGAATGTTCTTGGTAAGGGGAACCATCAATAGCACTCAAGACCATGCATACACCTAGTTCACCTCATTGTAGTCTATTTTTCCCCCAATACACAATTATTCCCAAGTCTAAAAATATATTCACATTCTAATTTCATAGATCATATATATTCTCTCCCATTATTCAATAAAACCCTATTACATGAAACACACAGATCAACAAGTGCATAGGAGGTAGTTACCTCGTAAGAACCTTGACCTAGTCGACCTTAATCTATAAATAAAATAGACAACCCCATCCACTTTGGTAGATATGAAGAACACATAGAGTGAATATGATTTAAGACCCAAAAAATAGAGATACTTGGATTATCTAAGACGCATATACATGCCACCATGTATCATTATACCTTTTAAGAATTTTATCAATCAATAACCTAAGGGAATTAATGGAAATTAAGGGTAATTTTGTCATTTAAATAATTAAATGCATACATATCATGGAATACCACTTCACCTTTGATCATAACAGATAAGGGTGATAAACCCTCATCACTTGGACTCGCCAATTGATTTAAACTTCTCTCAATCCTCATGTAGGGGTAAAACATTTTTCTACCCAATACTAGCGAACACCTAATCCTAAGCAATACCAGGGAAGAAAATAAACCTACCATTCATATTATTATGACACTTATACCTACCCTATAATAGGGAAAATATTCTCCAAGTCCCCTAACTACAGAGATCATTCACCTTGGTCACCTACTGTGGTGACCATTCATCATGGTCACCAACTAAGGAAATTATTATCCTTTTCATATATTATTGGGAAATATGACTCTAGATTCATGGATGTGTCTTCCCTCACCCACGTCCTTAATCTGGGTTCCAATTTTCCTATTATATATACTTGGGGTTTGATTCATGCAAGGTGATCCCTTTTCCAGGATCCTGTTCTCTATGGATGAAGACTACCTCAGTGTCAGTCTGAATGATCTTGTCAATACAGGTCTTTATCAAAGAATGAGAGCTTCTAGAAATTCCTTTGCCCCTTCACACTTACTTTATGATGATGACATACTTTTGTTCTGTAAGGACAACAAGGGAACCATCTCTTGCATCAATAGTATATTTTCCATTATGAAGAGGTTGTAGGTCAGGTAATTAGCTGGAGTAAATCCGGTGTTTTTTTGGAGAAGGGGTTCCAATTGTAAAACATAAAAAGATCGCTTGTAAACTAGGGGTTAAAAGAGGGGATCTTACCTTTAATTATCTAGGGATACCTCTGTTCTGGGGAAGAGTGAAATGTGTTCACTTGGAGGGCATTGCTCTAAAAATTAGAAATCAGTTGGCATGTTGGAAAGTCAAGACTATTTCTCAGGATGGAATAATTTTCCTTGTTAATTCGGTTATCAATTCTATGTCTGTCTATAATTTTTCTATCTATAGGTGGCCAAGAGCCCTTATCAAGGAATTGAGTGGTTTGATTTGAAATTTTATCTGGACTGGGTCAACACAACAAAGGAAACTTGTTACTATTTCTTGGAAAGAATGTATAAAACTAGTAAACATGGGGGGAATGGGAGTTAAGGATATTAAATTATTCAATGACTCACTACTTCAAAACATCACCTGGAGGCTTCTGGCCAGGCTTGATTATTCCATGGAGTTTCTTGTTGGCAGATTTGTTGACAGATTGCAGAATAGGAAATGAATTTACCTGAAATCCTCAGTTTGGTCTTCAGTCAGAATCACATATGCTAAGATCATGGCTCAATCTATATGGATAGTCTGCCCTGGCTCACATTTTAACTTAATGTCCACTACATGTCTATCCTCCCCCATTAAGGATTCTTCCATCATTCCACCTGATCTAAAAAAATGGCCATTTCAGACCTTCATGGAAATGTTGTTGATTATGAATTTATTCCAACTTCTCTATATTATGTGATTATTAATTATTATTATGTTGACACTGATGTTATGATTTGGAAACCATCTCTTAATAGCTTATTCTCCATTAGGGAATGTTATAATATCATGTGTGGAAATCCAACTAGTATACCTTCATGGGTGGAGGCTATCCACAATCCATATATTTTCTCAAAAGATTCCATACTCATATGGATAATCTTGATTCATCGGTTGCCTACACAACCTACTTTGTAGCGTGCATGTATCACTTCTTCTCCGGTCTGTTTCCTCTGCATTAAGGGTGATGAATCCCTTATGCACTTGTTCATTCAATGTATGATTTCTGCTCGCTTATGGAGTTACCTACAAGCAGCATTTCAATGTTGTTTCAATTTCTCCTCAATTGAATCCCTATTCTGCTCTGTAATTCAGTCTGCTTTTAGTGATCATTTAAAAACATTACTGATTTCTGCCACTATTTTAGTTATTTCTTATATATGGAAGTCTCCGAACAGGATGCTCTGCAATAATGGCATGCCCAACATTCGTGAAGGGATTATGGTAATGCATAGAAGCATTAAACTTGCTTCAATGAATCAAACAGGCTCCATGAATAATGATATCTATGAATTTATTCTCTTGAGATATCATGGTGTAAGTGGCATGGAAAGGAATCCAAGAATGTTGAAGTATATTCGGTGGATTCCTCCTATGTTTGAATAGTTAAAGGTGAATGTTGATGGGGCGACTTTCGGTCCCCCGAGCCCTGCTTGGTGTGGTGGAGTCTTCAGAACCCATCAAGGCTTCATTAAAGGCAGCTTCTTCCACTATGTTGGTGATGCTCATGCAATTGAGGCGGAACTGTGGGCGATGATTAAGGCCATCTGGTATACGGTTCATTATGACTGGCGTAGAGTAGGACTGGAATCAAATTCTTCAGTTGCTATCCAGATTTTGAAGGATCGGTCCTGAAATGTTCCATGGAGGATGTTGTCCGCTTAGATCTCTTGTCTGAATCTTACTGAAAGGTTATGCCTTGATGTCTCTCATGCTTACCATTAAGAAAAACAGGTTGTTGATGCCCTCTCCAAAAGGGCTATCATGGATGTTAGTTCCAGTTGGTCTTTTTTTCTACCCAACTACTATGATAGTCTGGTTAGGAATGACTGTAACAGTGTTTTGCACACCAGGATTTGTAAAGCTCTCCTTTATTGATCTATTCTGTACTGTTTAATTTTTTTTATATAATACTTTGTTGGGATCATGCTTCTGCTTGTCTCTCGGACCATCTGGCTATACTTGGGTTTTAATTCACAAATATCCTCACACATGGGTGCCAATTCACCTCAGTTCCCTTGTAAGGGTGCCCAACTATCCAACCCTCTTCCATAGTTTTCTATGATACATGTTCAATATATGAACACATTCATGAATCTCAAGAATCTTGTATTTCATTTATAATGGGTTTTTATTTTTTTTCACTCCAAAAAACTAAAGTCCCTCCATGACCATTATGATTAGATATTCCTTTAATAATTAGGCTCCCTGTCATGAGGTTATCAGCAGATACTTCTATAAATCATGATGCTAATCCAATATACCTAATAATAAATCATATTGGATTAAATAATTATTTTACCAATTTATTCCACTTAATTATCTAGTGACATATCAGGGGAATCTTATAAGGTGTAATCCCCAAAACTAACCTTCTCTAGAGCCTCCAACTAGGCCAGGAACCTCCAGGAAGCATGTGCATAAGCCCAATATGTATCACTCCTACACCCATGATATTCTAGAGAATCCTATTATTTATAATCCCATAATTATTCACCAAAAATCCATATTCATAATGATTCTAATAATCCATCATTGTCCAATGATCAATAAACAAGTGATGAAAACACATATAGACCACTTATATTTAATCCTAATCACATCCTTAATATACCACTAATAGAGATTTTATTTTCATAACTTTTAATTCGTATTTTAATGATTTAATCCTCATCAATTTATTAATTTGAGTGAAATTTCAAGATTTTTTATTTTTAGTGAAATTTTAGCTTAATTGTGAAAGTTGTTCAATTATGTATTTTTATCATTTTTTATCACATTGATATTTGAAGCATATTTTTTAAAACTAATCAAAATGATAATTTATTTAGGTAGGCTTAAATGGGAATTGGGATTAAATTCCTCTAACTACACCAAGTAATAAATTTATATGGAGGAGGAACAATTAACTCATTCAAAGTACAAAGATTTTTTTTATGGATGAATTAAAAAAACTTCATTAATAGAATAATAATCTAAGATAAAGAAATCAAATTTAGGTGATTTAAGTTTGATATGAAATATATCTCATATACACGCATGCTTCATAAATTTCATTGATAAATTGTTTCATTAAGGAACATATTTAAATTCTATGTTTGAGGTAAGTAAATAATAGATTAATCTATAGAATGATATATTTAATTATTAACACAAATAAATTTCTAAACTTTTCCAATAAATCATATATTTTTAGGGAAACTGTGAAAAATAGAGAGAAACGCTTTTTTAAAAGATAATATTTTTAGATGAAGAAACTTACTATTCTAAAAATTCTTAAACATATTATTAATATAATCTAGAGATAAAATTTTACATCCCTGAATTATATAAATATGTGTCTCCACCTATATTCAAGGATTTTGAAGAATATTGGGGCTATAGTGAAGAATTCAAAGGTTGAAGTTGTATTAGTTTCCCATTTATATTTTTATTTGTTCTATAATGTACTTCCCTTCCTCATTCTTCTCTATTACCCTTCTTATAGAGGGTTAAACTTCAGAGTTATTGGGGAATGGTAGGTATTCTTTTTGTAATTCTTGAGTTATTGTATTTCTTGGAATAAAACCCTTTATTCAATATATAAATGTTTTTTAAATATTCAAATAGAAATTTTTATTATCTTGTTTGATCATATTTTGTTTTAGATTATATTATTATTATTATTAAATTGGTCTATGATCATTTCACCCTCAAATATGTTCTTGTTTATATATTGTAAAATAGACCATATCATAGTAGTGAAGTACTCAGAGATTTTCATTGTCAAAAACCAATATGGGATTCCATATGAACCAAAACTCGACCCATCCCATGTAAATTCCTAAATGAATTTTTTGATCCCTATGGGATAGAAACTTGTTCTTGGGCATCAACATCACACTTTTGGAACGATCCCCCCCCCCTTATTTACCATAAAAATCAAATAAGAATAAAAAATCAACACATGATGAATAACCATGGTAAAAAAATACATCTACCACAAGTTAGATAGTTTTCAATTTAACCAAAAACTAAAGTTCCCAAATACCAAAAGGGTAAGAGAACCAACAATAGAACTCAACCCCCATGTAAAAAGAGGGGAAACACCCTCAATCCATCTCTACCAACACCTTCATAGAGAGGAACACTGGAAACTAGATCCACCATCACCTCTATGAAACATCATTCCTTTACCTATGTCATACATAACAAGAACTTCATACACCTGAATTTTTATATATGGTTTGATACAAATCCCAATATGATATCACACAAATAAATATTTCAAGACACAACATTATAATATAGATCGACATATAGGGTTTAAAAAAATAAAGGATACATATCTAATAAATTATTTGATGAAATAATTTAGGGAAAACATCTAAGGGAAATCATGATTAGAAATTTAATGGGAAAAAACAATTCCATCATATTCTAACAATAAGAATATCATTACATGAGCACCAAGGTAAATACATAAGGCACAAATATTAGTGGGAAACTAGGAACCTCATATATTAGTGACATGTTATAGAAACCATAACCCATATTGTTCGCTTGCATTAGTGTTTCTCACAGACTTTTTGGGGATAAGGAACCACTCTTGGGATATGAACTTTATGGTTATATGAGAACTGGATAGTCTATCAATTTTATCTGACAAAATATATGTTACAACTAAATGATTTCTCATCTAGTTTTTCATTCTTATTTAGGCAAAAATGCACGGTTTTCTTGACCTGACAGTTTGTTCTTAATGGGGGTTAAATGTATTTATACAATAATTAAATATATGCCTACCTTTTTTTCTATATAGGAAACACTCAATAGCTCCAATATAAATAACATTGTATAGAAATTATTTCCAAAGGTAGGTGGTCCTTTGGGGGTTCATACCAAATAATGCTTAGGAGATCACATGGTCAAAGGGATGGGAGGTCAGGCTAGTCACACCCTTTGGGGGAATTGTTTCTTACTCTGGGATTCTCTTTTAGATTTAATAATTGTTTGAGAATCACTTCATAATCCCTATATGGGACTAGTTAAACAAATAATGATCATATTTTAAGCTTCTTTATATGAAAATAGATGGGGTCTTGTTGGTGAATCCATATATATGTATTTGAGGATATTCATCCATTTCACTTTTTCTGGGTAGCTATTTATATGATGAATTCATCAGGAACACCATATTTTTATGCTATCTATGGAGGTGGTTAATATTTAGAAGATGTTATTGAGCCATTATGAGGTGTAATATGTATCCCATCTTATAATAAGAATCAAAATCCATGTAGGTTTTAGAACCTGTACTATTTAATGTCAAATAGAAAAACATATGGGGGAACTAGGGAACATGATATTTGATATTGAACCTCAGGGAAGTTTCCTATGTATCATTTTTATATTAGGAATTAGATTTATCATTGTTCAGTCATTTCCTTAGGACTGTCCCCCAGGTACATACCCTTTTGTGATGGGTAGTTGTATCATACCCCTGATCGGAGCTTACTCACTTAGGTTTCCCAGGATAATGGAGATTCATAATGCCAATAAGTTTATCATTATGACCCTCTAATCCCATGTGAGATAGTATCGGTGTGAGAAACAAGGTATAAAATATAATCAACCTCATTGAAAATATATTCGGGGATTACCTTCTCAGACAAACTGTTGGATGATTAATATTGGGCACTAGCATTAGGATGGTGTCCAACATTTCCTGATTAGGGAAGGAATTGGATAAACTACAGTTTATTAATTCCTCAATCCTTTGTTTTATGACGAAGTTTCATCATCCCATGACAGATATTATGGCCCGATTGATGGAATGTTAGAGACATAAAGGGACTTACAAAGAAGTGGGTTCTGATTTGAGATCGGGTCTTAGGAAGGAATCCAATATATCATGTTTATGACAGGAATTAGAGTCATCATAATTCAATGGTTCATTGCTTATACACCTAGGCTTCCCATTGTGAATGATATGATTAAAAAAATTAGAAAATCCCACATGAGATTTGCTTAGTGTGGGAAGAAAGGGATCAAAAATGACTAGTCTCACAACTTTTGGATGTGGGACATATGTATTGGTATTTCCCTTTCCATGTTTATTATGGAGATCAAGCTTTTAGAAGGAACATTACTTATATTGGTTATAGTGGGAATCAATGTCATCATATTTCAATTAAACTGATGCTTACACACTGAGATTTAACCTTTTGGAGGTTGGGTAAGGTTATCAAGCCCTAGGATTCCTATTTGACCTAGCCTACTTTTCTTCTTGAAATACATTGATTTTCTTTTTGACTGACTTGATTCTCTTCTTCACTTGTTGTAGGATGTCTTCCTGGCATGTCTAAAGACTATCACATGATCAAGTTAACTAGTCTAAGGGTCATCATATAATCTGGACAGAATGAATGAAGTTCATCACATGACCGAGGATGACATATCTGAAGGACATCACAAGACCTTGCTCGCTGATCTTGAAATCCATCACATGATCTCCGTTGACATGCTTGGAGGGTGTCTCATGACCAAACTAACTTTCCTCGGTGTCAGCACCAAAATGGGATGAAATTCATGGAGGGAATCTCAAGAGTTAGTGTGACTTTTCCAAAGGTTTCTACATGTCCTTGTTGACTTGTTCAAGTGTCATTGTAAAAGCCGTTTGACATTTTCAGAGGACATCGCAAGATCTGCCTAGTTTGTCCAGAGGATGCTGCGAGAACAAGTAGACCTCTCTTGATACCATCAAAAGAGATATATTATCTATCATGGTGTCACCTTATAATTTGTGTGATTAGTCTAGTGAACATTGTGAGGTCTAGATGGAATTCTCAAAGGGTTTCACGAGACTTGGGTGGCATATCCAGGGGTTCCATGTGACTTTTACTGATATGCCCAAGGGACATTTCATGATACAAATAGTATACCAAATGATCATCACATAATTTGAGAGAAATGTTCTGGTTCTATCACATCACATGGTTAGTTCATGCGAAGTGCACAAGTATTAACATATACGTTCATTGCATAATTCTCCCTTCTTTTATGTCGTAGTCCCAGCCTTTTATAGAACATTCCTTATATTTTTTCAATTTTAGTCTGTTTAAGTCTCGTGTGATGGGTCAGTTATGTGATCTGTAATTTGTATAAGACACCAGAATTCCTTCGTTTGATCTATATGTGATCATGAAAACTGTCTATAAATGTTTTGTAATCCTCTTATGTGATTCCCTAGATTTTACCTGATTGAAAAAATTCTGTCGGTAAAATCAGCACTCTGAAAAACCAATTCTGATGCCTTGGTGCACTAGTAACAGGATCCAAGGATGCATTTTTTTATAATGGGGTGGGGTACTTATAGTCCTCCCCACCTTTAATATTCAATTCCTTTTATGACACATATCAAGAAAATCCATGCAGGAGTCAGGGGGAGTGCTTTGATGTCACATGTTTTGTGACAATCCATTGTAGGTCATTAGAAGGGTTTCACATAATTTCTAATGACTGCGAGAACATCCAATCAATGCCACATTTATTTTATTCTATCAAATTAATGGGTTCTTTCATAATCATGGTGGTATGCCAAGTTAATTTCAAATTTTCATGCTGATAAGTCTAAGGTCCATCACAAGATCAAGGAACCTGTTGAAAGGCCTTCGCATGATATTAGGTGACTTGATTGAGACCATTTCAAGAAAAGTATGGCTTTCTAAGGTGATCTTGTGAGATCAATATGTTATGAAAAAGGGATTTTGTGAGTCCATATGAAGCATATGAGTGATTTTCATGATGTTTACAACCTCAAGAGGCTTGGAGCTTTTTTTCTTTTAGTTCATTAATTTAATTGTCAAAGGCTTTAGGATCATGCGATATTCCATGAGTTTTGTTGATAAAAATCACTATCCCCACCACTGATATGTCACATGAACAAAAAATAATCCTCTATTGATGCATGAACATTCCATGAAAAAATTCTTATGTTTTTCTTTATGGAGCTGAAGGGGGAGCGTACGACTTCTTGTACATGTCAAAAGCCCTTCATGTGATGGGGGTGAAATTATAGTAGGATCTCGAATAGTAAGGTGGAAATGTCACCACAGGCTTTTTGTGTCTCTAAAACTACATGGATGTGTCATGTGAGTTTTATGACTATAAGAGGCTCCTATATTTTTTGATATTTTCTCCCTATTTTCAAGGATTTTTGGATGCCTTGTCAGGCACCTACCGCCAAACAATTTCTCTAACATGGGGTTGCTCATATGGAATCTACTTCATGATCAATAATTGAATATGAGAACTTATTAAGAAGATAAGGACATTTCAAAAGGTCCCTACAGGATCTTCCATAGTTCATGTGATGCGCATGAATCCTTCGTGTGACCTTTATAATGGTATCATGATTCTATGTCTCTTGGTGGCTTATGCAATCTATGAGTTCTGGACACCTTTCATTAAGTTTTTTTGTAGAAAAAACAATACTCTACCAATTATTGATTAATTTTTGAATTTTACAATGCTAATTTGGTGGGAATCAAAAAATGCCCCTCCTTGGGAAAGATGTCTATGGGGGTAAGTGTTTGCTTTCGAAGAAATTAAATTCATACATTAGTCTTTAGCGCTATCAGTAATTAGAATATATGGGTGATACTTGGTCTAATAGGTGATATTATGAAATCCATGGAATTCCTTTTAAATAAGGGAGTGTGTAGTTTTTCATTAACTAGCTACCCAAATTATCAGATCTCTTTTTCCGTTGTTCCATCACGTAATCGATTCACAAGACAATTCCGCAAGAACGGATCTTGAGATCCACTTGCAATACCTTCCAACATGAATTTAATCGCAAGATCTATTTTTCCTAGGATCTTGTTTGAATCAACCACAAACTATTTCTTTTTATTTCTTGAAAATCATTCATTGGGATGCATAACTACCTTTTAATGTTTCACAATATCTACTGGTTTGATCACATGATCCTTTTTTACTATTCTTTAGTTCGCGCGATGATGTCAATGTCATGCGATTACTATATTTCATATGGGTCACATAACTGTGCAATTTTTTGCGGGTTTATGTTGTCCAAAAGTTATTTTTGAACCGATATATTCTCGAATCCTTTATGAGATCATGAATTCACTACTGATTCATGCGATGTGCATGAATCTAGTTGAATTTCATGTATTTCTTTTGAAAAGATTTTATTTTTATCCTCCTATCAAATTCCACTTACATTTTTCAAATGGATTCTGGATCCCATACCACCTCTATAATTCCTTTGAAGAAGGATACAATGGAAACAATGGGCCATCTTGATGCTAGTCTAAGAAGTGTGTATGATACTTTTCACCATGATGTTGGGTCATTTTAGCTGAGTCTCATGGAGCTTATGGGAGATTAACATGGGGACTGTCCACATTCATATTTTCTTCCCCATTATGGGTTCGATCTTACCAATTAAAAACTCATTCCTTCTCCATATCCATCATTCATACCCTAATATTCTATTTAGAAAACCCTCAATATATTTTTGGTGAATATCTCTTAGGTAGAATATTATTTCACTGATGGAGACTATAAAGACGAGAATATACTAACATACAAGCCCAAATAAAATTAATGGGAAGAATCACAAACCAGATTAAAATGTTCATACATACTGATCAATACTGTGGAAGTCTTCCCCTTACCAGAATTTTGGGTGGAATCCCAATTGAGACTTTTGACTTTGGGGTAAATGTGAAATGGATTGCAGTTTTCCCTTTTGGGTGAAGTTAATTACTTCAGATATTGATGTGGTGATGAAGAAAATCAAGATGTGTGGGGCTATTTGGAAATAAAATATGTTTTCATAATGTAATAAGGGTTTGATGGAATGCTTTTATAGTCATGGGAGTCTTGACACAAACACATTCAACATAAAGAATGGTGAGGTCAGCATCATTCTCAAGGATGTTGAGAAGATATGTTGTATACCCATATTAGGTGGGATGTGTGATGATTTCCCCCATGGTATTCCTGGGTTGATGTAATGAGGATTCCTCCTCTCACTCGACAAATGATCTTATAGTCTCAAAAATCCCTCCATAAGGATCCATTTCCAAGAGTAGATATCCCATTTAAGATCTGGGCTGGATACTTCTTCACGAAGGAACTCTCTGAGAAAGATGCTCAGAAGCTGAAGGCCTTTTCTATGAAGGACTCACATAGTGTGATGTGAACTTATTGGTTTATGGTTAACAAATATAAATTAAATAAATGGGGATGGTATGTATTCCCTAGTGTTTAAAGGGATATCCAACATGTTGGCTTCCTCACCATGTACATGAGTAGGTAATTACATCCAAAGAAGGAAAATAGTAGAGTTAGAGTTTCCATTTTCTTGAGGGTGACCTACACGGGGGAGGGTATATGGCTATCCATCCCTATGCTGGTGAAACATTATCACCATCTACACTATTCTTACTAGGGAAAATCCCCCTATAAGATCTAAGGCTCTTTTCGAGTATTATGGGATTGGATAAGGGGTAAATTTTTTATTCAATGAATATCTGAATATCCAAGTTATCCCCAATGTTCAATTCAAACCATATATAATGTGTATAAATTGGGTAAGTCCTATTACACTTATGAATCAAGATGTTATGGCTTCTATGAGCTATTATTACCATTTATCCATTATACCCTATAGGACAGTGCCGACAGATGATATGGTTGATTGTGGTGGAGCCACTCATGAGGCACTGGATTATATGACATCACTTCATGAGGGAATCCTTTCTAGACATATTTATGGTGACCTTATTTGTGAATGGTGTGCACCATTCCGTTTTATCTATTTGTTTTTATGTGTCTAGAAATGATTTCCATACTCTATTTATGTTTGATTTGTGGAGAATATTAGTGTGGCTCGCTAATTTTTGATGATGTTCACTATGTAGGAGACTCATATAAAGATTAACCTTCCTCCCCAAGATATAGTAAGTGGTTTATCCCTTTATTATGCTAAGGTTCATATTGGCTTGTATTTGAGTTTGAAATTTTCAAAATTATTAATAAAATCATCACAATTACCGCTGGTTGCGGAGGAAAATACAAGGCATGGAAAAAATCTTTCTTCAAGAGGACCAACAAATTTGGAAGAACCCTACAATGAAATAAGGAATTTTTAATTTCCAGTATGAGTGCCAACCAACATAACTATAGTTATTATAGTACTAGAGGTTGAAACCATGTCATATTTACTATTTACTAATTAATATTGAATGTGGATGGCTTGGACGATGTAGAACACCTAAGATGAGATCCGGTTTTTGCTTCAATAATCAAAATTACCTTTGGAAGGTCTCACCCATTTCACCGCCCATCTAGGTGTCACATTCAATGTCCCTCTTTTGGAAGCCAAGTACTTCTTTTGAGACCATTTTTGTAGATTTGGAAAGAATCCTGGGTTGGATATTTATTCCCAATTGGTATAACAAATGGGATTTTAAGGTATGAAACAATCTACCATGGATGGACAAGAATATCCCATCACTGAGGAAGTGGTAAGGATGAAATAATTTCTTTGTTTCAAGGGTTATTATTCCATTACAACTATAATTATGTCCTTCGTGTTTTTTTGAGATAGGAAGTAGCTACATAGGACCATCCAATCCTTTAATTCCCATTTTTTTCTCCCCAGGCTATGTATATGGGGGAGGAATTTTGTATCAACAAAGAGACCAATGATGATGGATCCCAGGGTTGATTGGAAAAAATGAAAGTGGATCTTGTTGATTCTTAAAAAATGGCTTCAACTTCATCAGCCTCTATATATCATTCCTCAAAAGGGAAGGGAAAAAGGAAGTGCTCTAACTTGTCATAGTCCCATTATCTAGAACACTCATGAATGTTTGGAATTTTACCAATCTATTGTATTTATGTTTTTCAGTACCACATCCTATCTTGTCAAATATGTGAATGTACCCATCAATCCCACTTAGAGGAGCATGTTTTCTAACCTGAGGATGTAGGTGAGCACTTAGTTTCTTTAGAATACCCTCGGCTATTGGGGCCAACCATTCAAGAAGTGGATGTGGGTGAGGCGTTGACTCAATCATACTCATTACATAATGAAGATGTCCCATCAGTCGCAAAACTTGATCTATTGTGTGTGGATGTGCATTTGGAAGATACTAAAAAATGTATCAATTCAACTAACTTGTTTGCCCAAATAAAAACATGTTTTAGAGAAGGTGATTACTTATTTAAAACTGGATACTTTATTTTATTTCATATCACATTACATTATTATTTGTTTCTAAATCCTTTAAGGGGTTATCGAAGCATATTTTCAAGTATTAAAGTAAAATTTCTATAAATCCTATCATTGAAAGAGGGTGTCACATCTTCACCCGAGGAGGGAGTCTCTACAATGGATGTAAGTAGCGATGCAATTGAGAAAGGTATGTCTCTATCATTGATTATACCCATTTATTAAATAGTGGTACCATATTGTTGATCATGCGAAAAATAAACCACTATTCCCCATGTTTTAGTGTATTCAACACGATTCATGGAGGTACCAATCCATTCTCTCTTATGGATTCCTATAATTAGGCCGACCAATGTAGAGGTCGACTCCCTTTCATCTTCATCACAAACTATGATCATGTCTCCCTCTCTTGGACACCTAGTCATGGAATATGTTCATGTTCCGAGGATGTTCTTAGATCAAGGCCTAGGGTCTGGTGCATTTTATTAGTCAATGAGACATCATATATGGTGTTAGATCAAGACCTTGGTCAAGGATACCCCTCTAGAGGAGCTAACGGATTAGCTGGGTCACCTTCAGTTTTTGTTTGTCACCCTTGGGTATGAGGGCTTTAACTATAGCACCCTACATGCCTAGGTGAGGAGGTGATAATTTTGTAAGAATAGAATAGGTACATTTAATTGAGGGTGGATGCTACTGATACTTACTCTTTAGTGAACCATAACTAGGATGAGACTATAAATGAAGTTTCTTGACATTCGATGGAGGTGAAAACACATTTGAATGTGGTCAACATTGAGTATATTGAAATTAAGCATATATAGTTTCTTGTCAGTCCTGCAATGGCCCAAAGGCCTTCATTTTTTATTGATTTTTGATAATGAACCTTTCACGGGGTGAGGTGGAACCCTTACATGGATCGTAGGCATAAGTATTCCATGGCCCATAGGCCTTATAGGAATTCATTTCCCGTAGGCTTCAAACATTATATAAGAACTAGTAATATGCTCGTGCATTCGCACGACACTATAACGTAATTCTATTTATTAATAATAAAATACCATTTATCAAACACAATAATTCATATTAATATTTTAAATAAACATGACATACATAATGGAGTAAAATTTAGAGACATTGAGGATCAACAGTTAATTGAGGATCAAAAGTTACATATTGATCAGCCTTCTCTATAAAATACATAATGAAGGAACAAAAGTTACAAAAAGACTAACCGAATGGGAACAAAAGTTAAAACAATTGAGGGATAGAAGTTGCATAATGAGAAATATCAACTATAATAAGATGTTACAGAACCCATGACTAGATTTTCTATCAGCATAAAATTATTGATTTTTACAACACCATGGAAAAATTCAGAAGGTTGTTACAATTGCCCAAAAAAATCTAGCTAGCCTATCTATTTACCTTTAAATAAGGAAATGTTCCAATCACAGTGAAATAATCCCTTCGGATGATAAGTTGCATTTTAGTATTTTAGTATGCCGTAGCCTCCTATTCCTACTCTTCTTACCAACAAACTACTGCTTCCTAGCTCTCCTCACGATCTTCCCACTGCCCGTTACCCTGAACTTCTTCGTAGAAGTCTTATGAGCTATTATCTTGGGTTTTTAGCAGCAAAAAACAGTCAGAGATGGTATGTTTCTGCTTCGAGGAGAGGCTGCATAGAGCTTTAGGGGAGGGACGAAGGGCAATCCTGAAATATGGAGAGACGAATTGGTGGATAGATACAAAAAAAATGGTCCGTCAAGATTTAATTGGGGTTTACACCAGAATTATAGGTGGGGGGAACTAATTAAAGTATTGAGATCGTAAAATGTTAAAAACAATTATAGTTGATTTTGCATCAAGTGTCAAAGAGGAATAATAAATAATCCATTTGTAATGGTTTTTATTGAAAAAAGAGATAATAAAATAGAAGGTAATACATGATTTAGTACCATTAAACGATATATTTCACGAATTCCATACCACATAAGTTGGAAAATATGACGTTATTAGGGATGTAAATAGAATGAATATATCCCAAAAAATCTGCAACGTTGAAAAAATAAATACAAAAAAATAGGGCATATTTTGTTGTCATGCATGCATGTATAAGGGGTAAACATACATGTACCTTCTATTTGTAACATTCTTCATTGTACATATAACATATATTCTAAAAAAGTAGCCATGTTTCGTTCCATACAACATGTTCAATGAAAGACAGAAACATATGAGAAAACAACATGTGGAATGAATCTCATTTTTCCACTGATATGATCAACACGTGAAAATATAGGCCATCCTCTACCTGTGATGGCTGGTAAGTTTGAAGGCTAGTTGAATTTACATTTCCCATCTATATCACTGATATGATCAACATCATTGCTCGTTGAAAAAAAATAGTAGGGAATCATGAGAAGAAAATGAATGTAAATAAATAAAAAGAATATAAATAAAATGTTTTAATGGAAAATTAAATATGTTTTCTATCTTATAAAACAGTTTCATTTCATATATGCCACTTTTTTTCATCTAACAATAAAATTAGGGAGTCTTGAAATGAAAATAGAAGTATAGAACCTTTATATCCTTGAGATGAGTGGATCCAAATAAGTTGCACACGGTTCTAGAATATGGATCAAGTCTCTTGGTTGTTAATGGTTTTGATTCATTTTGTTTTGATTTAGGATTAATTATTACCGCATCATTGGTCGTTCCTAGTTATGTGAACTTGGGAGACTCTACTACTCCTTCCCCAGCTTATGCATCAAATGGGCTAATTGAACCTCTTACCTAAGCTTGGATAGATGCAAAAAACTGGTCTATCCGGATTTAATTGGGGATTGGGCCAGAATTATAGGTGGGGGATCGAATTCAAGTATTGAGATCATAAAAACATATTGTTAAAGAAAAAAATAGATAATGTGGAAGTAATACATTCTTTAGAATAATTTAATGATATATTTCAAGAAATATATACCACATTAGTTGGAAAATTTGAGGTTATTAGGGATATAAACAGAATGAATATATCCCAAAAAATCTGCAACATTGAAAAAATAAATACTAAAAAATAGGGCATATTTTGTTTTTTTGCATGCATGTATTAGGGGTGAACATAAATTCACCTTCTATTTGTAACCATCTTCATTATACATATAACATATCTTTGGAAAAAAGTAGCCATTTTTCATTCCATACAACCTATGCAATGAATGACATTAACATATGATAAAACAAATATGCAATGAATCTCAATCTTCCACTAATATGATCAAAATGTTCAAATATAGGCCATCCTCTACCTGTGATGGCTGGTAAGTTTGAAGTCTTGTTGAATTTACATTGCCCATATATTCCACTGATATGATCAACATCATTGCTCGTTGAGAAAGAAATAGTAGTGCATCATGAGAAGAAAATGAATGTAAATAAATCAAAATAAGAATATAAATAAAATGATTCAAAGGAAAAGTACACATCTATTTTCTATCTTATAAAACAGTTTCATTTCATATATGACACTTTTTTCATCCAACAAAAAAATTAAGGAGTCTTCAAATTCAAATTGAAGAAAGGATGGTACCTTTATATCCTTGAGATGAGTAAATCTCAAGAAGTTTAATTTAGTTTTAGAATATGGATCAAGTGTTGAAAATGAATTGGAAATTTTTCTATCATGTTAGATAAACTTTTGTAATCATGTTTCAATAGCATCTACCTGGAGATTCAAAACCTCATCCATAAGAATCTTACATCTTAACAAATTATTAAATCAGAATAAAATAATATGAGTATAAATTCAACCATAACGATTTCACCATTGAAATGGAATAGATAAATGCAAACATGAATCACTATTGAACATCAAGGCAGAATTTAGTGTAAAAAATTTTTAATTAACAAAAAAAGAGATTATACTTCAGTAAACAGTCGTGTGAATCACAGTTTAAAAAAAGAGTACCCTTCCGGGAAGCTATTCTTCTCTCTATGGAAACACACATAAAGCTTCCAACACCTACAGTCAAACTATATAAAACAGTTAAGAAAGATTAAACTATAGAAATAAGGCACTTTTAAAACTATCGATCAATAAACCAAATTGTTAAAGTAATGATACAGAACAGTGATTGGGACAATAATAACTGACATGTGCACAAAATCCGGTCTAAAAAACTAGTAATACTTATACACACACAGACGATCATGATATGGAATCGATTTAGTGACTCTTCCCTAAAAAAATTACAAAAAATACGTTGAAACAAAGTATATAATTCATATAATATGACATAAATAATAGCACGTCTCCTTTTGAAACAAAAAATGACATCATTCCATAAAAATCCATTCATGATAGACACTTGAAGGTGATGCTAGTAGACCACTAAACTGTGATGGCACCGGGAGGCTAAATAAGCAATCTAGAGAAGTTATGTTTTAATCCTATAAAACATAAAGGTGAATACCAAATGAAAGAGATTCCCTAATTACTGAATCAGAAACAATATCTGTTGTTAGAAAGTATTAGAAATTCGTAAGAAAAGGGAAATACTAAAAACTATAGGATAGAATAATTATTACAAATGTTTACATAAACACCATACCTGATTGTCATTTTCAGTGAGACTAGCTGACTGAGAGCGACAAACACAAATATTAATAAAATGAATATTGTGAAATATGGTCTAAAAATGTGGATGGTTTTCCTTACTATCATGTGCTCATAGTATGGAACCACATCAATCTCCATCCAGAAGACCTGTGAAAATGATTCCATTCTAATTAAAATCAGGTAGAAAATGAAATTGATATACATTATACTAATATTATCATGTTATATCTAAATAGGTGCAGAAATTTCTGATGGGATAATTATAAAATCATTATCTTATCCATTAGTTGTAGTCATTATATATGTGATGTAATATAAATTATGTAGAAAAAATTGTAACAGAATGTGATGTTTAAAAAAGGGAACATCCATTTTGAACACACTTATTGAACATCTAAGAGAACATATAACTAATTACAAAATAAATTAAGATAAAAGTAAATGAATGGGAAGGTTTTGAGTCTGAAATGGATACTGAAATAGTAATATAAAAGGCTTGTTTTAGTTTAGCACTAAAATAATGTATAGTAAGAAAATAACCTTGGTAAGTGATAGAGGTCTGATATTTCTTCATTTCAGTATAGGGAAGTCTTGTACCATATTTGAAGTTGGAGTTTGTTTTTGAAAATAAAAAGTTTAAGTAGTTGAGGTATACGTAAACATGTAATGTGAGTGATTAATTAAACAGAAAATATATCATGATGAAAAGAGGATGAAATTAAATTAAAAATAATAATAATATACATACCTCTAGATAGGAATAATAATTTTGGTAGAATATAGTTCATGATTCTTTCTTTATTGTTGGAAGGTGTGTGTTCCATCTCTATAATCACATGATAAGATATTCAATAATAATAATTTTCACATTTAAGAATCTACTATTAAAAAATAACACTTATGAAATAGCATATTTTAAAGTATAACTTACTGTTAGAGGGATGCTGTAATTAAATAAAGATAATATTAGCGATATAAAACTAAAAACAACATATACTAATATAAGTTTTGTCATGGAAAAATTTAAATTTAGGAACAATTTGGATAAATGTACATCATGGTAGAATAGAAATCAATTGAAAACTATGCACTATAGAACTATTACAGTAGA
Source organism: Viscum album (assembly GCA_963277665.1). Taxonomy (NCBI): domain Eukaryota; kingdom Viridiplantae; phylum Streptophyta; class Magnoliopsida; order Santalales; family Viscaceae; genus Viscum; species Viscum album. Next base: position 432,789,700 of record OY728136.1, read on the forward strand.
AACAAATTTTCTCCCATCTCATTTTTCCCTTATCATGAAACATGTTTATATGAAACAAAAAAACAATGAAAATGAATCAATTTTCATGTCTCTAATAGACTACATAATTCATAATGAATAGTCATATATAGAGGCCTTAAGTACAATTTCTCAGAACATGAGACTTTCATGACATGGTCTCTATTTTAGGATAGTAAAATGACTGACCCACAGGTTTGTACCTATAAATAATCACAGAAGAAAAACTTATAAGCATATAATCAATCATTTTATACATTAATATAGCAATTTGGAGGAACAATACCTAGAGGTGGGATGTTCAAGCAAAAGATACATCTTAACCATCACCTAAAAATCATCATGGGTCCCCACTGAAGAGAAACTAGAAGTCATAATGCCCTGATGTTGGGATAGTAGGGAGTCTGATGAGATGAGCATGTCCAATCTCTAAGGAATACCCATATCTGAACTATCAAACCATATGATCAAACATTGTGCTGATGACAGTCATCGAGCATAACTAGTGTAGAAAGACACAAAAAAACTACAGAAAAGAACACCAGGAACATTGCAGAACAACCAGTTAAAGTGAACATATATGAATTAGCATGGTAAACATTATAGTCATTCAACCAAGGGTTTTTTTACGGAATTACGGAAGAGGTAGAGGTGGACCATGCTGAAGCGGAGCTGGTGGATGTGCAGGAGTCAGAGGTGGCAGAGGTCAAGCAGCCAGAGGCGGAGTCATAGGAGCCTGAGGCATGGGAGACATACTCGTAGCGGCCGGAGGTGTTGGAGCCGGCGGTGTTGGATCTGGACACGTAGGATCCGGAGGCATAGGACCAAGAGCTGTTGGAGGTTGAGTGTTCATAGGCGGAGCAACCAAAGGGAGGAAGAGGTTGGGAGAAAAGGTGGTGAGGTGGGGTATAAGAGAGCGAACTTGTAGGAACTATAGTCCGTAAAGGAAGGAGGAGAAACTTCCAAGAGAGGGGGCTGAGGTGAGGCGTGTGCGATGCGGGGCGGGGCTGAAGAATATGAAAGGAAACCCTAATATTAAGGAGGTAGCGCGGGGTAATGGGATCGTGGTGGATGGAAGTGCAAGTGCAGGGGCAGGGGTAGGGGCGGAAGAAAATGAAAGGAAACCCTAATACGTGAGGAAGTAGCACGATCAGCTTTTCATGGAGAATAATTGGGAGCGTGCGGAGGGGTGACGTGGCCTGCGGGTTGGAGGACACGTAATGGAAAAGTGATGTGGAGGCCTGGTAGGAGGACACGTGGAAGCAGAAAATGCTAAGATTAGTATATTTATATATATGTTTTGGAGAAACAATGACTTCTTGATATGTAGGAGTGGGAAAGACTAATAAATTACTAAGGCAGTGGAGTTTCAATATGTTTTGGAGGCATAAACTGAGTTCGTTCACTAATTACTCCAATTTGTTGCCTCCATGGAGCATAGTATTACAGAGTTTGGGGATTCTTCTAAGAACATGATTTGATGGAGTTATAATTTTAAAACTTTTATTTGGATCACATATTCATGGGAGAGACTCTAGTTTGTGAATATTCCTCATATTGTATTCTATTAATGAATGGATATATTGAACTCTATATATTATTGTTAAATTTCCTTTTATTTATTATTTTCATGAAATTTTCCTAATATGATGTTATATTAATCCCCAAAAATACCCATCCTTTATATGATATCACATAAACATGAATGTTTGGATCTGTATATTTAAATTATAAAAGATTCTTCACATGAAGTTCTAATAAATTACCACCAATCATGGGGACCCTCCTTGATGTATTTGTTCCATTTATCTTGAGATTACCTATTTTTTAAAAGGAAAATTGCATAGAATATATGTCTCAGAGGAAGAGTGGTCTAAATTTTTCTTATATTAATAGGATTGGAAGAGATTCATTAATTTTTTCTAAGGGGATATGGCGGGACATAAATTATTTTCCATTCATGTAGACTAAATTATTTCTGTGCTATAGTTTAGTGTCCTTTAGCTCAAAACTTCTATTGTTGTAGTTTAGGGTCTTTCGTATAGGAACTTATGTAGCTATAGTTTAGGGTCCTTTAACATAGGACTTCTATCAATATAGTCTACAGTTTTTTTCTCAAACCATCTATCATTGTAGTTTAGGGTCATTTAGCTCAAACCATCAATTTTTGTAGTTAAGGGACTTTTAGCTTGTACATTCCATCATTGTATTTTATAGACTTTTAGATCAGACCTTAGGATTCCATAATGTTTAAAATATTGCTACCAAGACTTGATTGATGACTATAGAATATGGTGGGGACATTCCGGGAATGACCTAAAACACCCTAGGGACTTGAGTTTCTTATTTGGTGTTGTCAAGGCTCAAAAGGATTAGTTCTCCTTTCCTGTAAGGAGGATATGCCTCTAGTGGGTTGGTCAAACCATTATGCATCAATTTCATGGCCAAACAGATGTATCCCCAACCTTCTTCATGGACATGAATGATTTATGGGGGGGGTATATTTGTTGAGGAATAAATACTAGGGTTGCTAGGCCTAATAAGATATTTTGAATGTGGATGTTCTAAATCAGGTGCCCAAGAGCTTGAATTGATGGATAATGGAATGAGGTATACATACTAGGGATGAAATAAGATACCCTAGGGTTATGTTTTCCTCTGTTTTGTCACCGAGGCTCATGAGGATTAGATATCCTTTCCAAAAATAGGGTAAACCATTTGTTAGTAGGTCTAAGCCCTGTATGCAATGATATCTTGGTCAAACAGAGGTATCCCCACTCATTTTTAAGCGACCTGGAAGGTTTGTGACATCTCAAACATCTGGAAAATGAAGCTGGGTATGAAGGAAAGCTCTCCTATAAGGGTTTTGTCAAACTAAAAAAAATTAACCCTTAAATTGTGAAGCCAAAGCTAACACCTTATAGATTTAGATCATGAGGTGTGGGCCATGAGAGGTTTGGGAATGAAGTGTAACATTCCTAGTTTGGGAAGAGTAAAAAACATAGTAAAGTAGTATCAAGGATATAGAATCCACATGAATAATCAAGTTTCAAGGATTGTAAATCATTGTTCAAAGTTACTGGGTCATGGTTATGATATGGGTCAGTCATACCAGGAATGGATCAGAACACCATTGGGTGTTGGGTTCTTCCATGGTGATGTTAGGCTCACAAGAATTGAAAATCCCTATATATTAATCCAGGATGTCTCTAGTTGGTAGGTTTGAGCCATTACACATCGATGTAATTGTCAACCAGAGAGATCCGTTTTCATTTACAAGGGAAATTAAAGGTTTCCAATTACCCAAGGAGCTTAAATCATGATGTGTGATTTATATAATATGTAATATCCAATAAGGATTAAAGAACCCTAAAAGATGTTTCACTGCCTTTAGAATATATTCTTGCAATGAGGGGACGTAAAAAATAATTAATCTAAATTTTTTATGAACCAGTGGTTCTGTTGAGAATAGGTTTTCATTTATTGGGGATTAAATGTATGTCCTATGCACATTATGCCTTATTTATTTCCTCTATTTTTTTCATAAACATTGGAGATAAAAGATTTTATCATGCTATGACCTGACTTCTCCTCAATATTTTTTTGAGGGTTTTAAACCACACAATTTTTTGGTCTCTTTTGTTACCATTTTATGGTCTTGAAATTTGGAACATTATAGGCTAGAGTTTAACATCATATTACAATGACCAAAGTGAAGGCAGTTTAAGATCACGATCCACATGGGACTAATATGGGGGATATTACACAACAACCCAATTAGAATACCCAAGGTCAAGATCACTCTAGTATCCTTCTACACTAGAGATAAAAATGTTTTAAATCATGGATCAATGTTCTTAGGTCATGAGTAATGATATGGGACAATCATTTTGGGGATTTCCTTTAACCCCCTTAGGTGTTCAGTTCCTCCACATTGATTTCAAGATAATGAGGATTGTAAATCCTTCATAATGAAGCCATGATTTCTTTTTTTGGTATGTATGAGCCCATATGTATCAATATCATGTTCAACTAGATATATCTATTTTTTTCAAGGGCCATGAATGGTTTTCGGAATATTGAGGTGCACATGAAATATGGTGTAATTTTTGAAATGGGGAACTTAAATGATAGTAGAAGCACCTCGTACTCAAGCTAATGGGGTGAGGCACCTATAATACTTTGATAATTGGTGATAGTGAAAGATGGTTTTCCCAGTTTAGAATTATTTCATTGAGAATTAGATTATTATGTTTAGTTTAACTTCATTTGGTAAAGACATTTTCATTATAGTCTAATGTCATGAAGTACGTTTGTGGGGACCAAAGTAAAACATTGTGATAGATATATTACATTCACAAGAAGGCCTCACATAGATATGACTCATAAATAAGAAAAATGGTCTTGTATGGACCAACCCCTATGTAGTTGGGGTGGATTTTTTTTGGTTATTGTAGTTGGTCCCATGATTAGAGATCTGGAAGTCGCCATGTATTCTTTGATGATAGGAATAAAGCCACACATAGTTATTGAAAAAGAAACACTCAATGTAGGTCAAAACAATATGTAAGTATGGTAATTTATTATGTTTATTATTATAGTTTGGGAAATGATTGGACAACGTAGAATAATTACATATCATATTATGATAGGAATCATGTTACATGTAGTTCTCACAGGACGGTGTAGTTTAGCATCATGCAACAAGGATGTAGGCTTCCCAATGTGAAAATGGGTATTGTGATTGGACCCATGGATGGAAATCTGGGCGTCACTACATATCCTATGGTAGAAGGAATCAATCTATACTTATTAATTGAAAACAGACATTCCAACACATGTTTGACCTATATGTAGGGATTGGAAATTTTTATGCTTATTTGTTGTGAATAGACTTTGGGTGGGAGATTGGGGAATCACTATATATCTATTGATTACATGAGTCAAGTCACATGTAGTTCTTAAATATAGGTGTTGTAGGAGACCAATCACCAACAATAATGGTCCTCTCAAGCAAGGTTCATAGGAATATCCAATATTATGTTGCTCGATGGACATCAACCGTATAGATTAACATCAGGTATTGAGGACTCAATATTTTCCATTTCAGTTCTTTGATTATGGAATGTGATGAACCTATCAAGAGATCGTATTTCATATTCAAGTAGGTAATACCTAATAGAAATTCCTATGATCATGCGATCTGTGCTTATTGTGAGAAACATGGAATGGAAATGGTTCCTGTCACCATATATAGAAAATTAAGGATATGATATGTTAATTTTGTATCATTTGTTGGATGGACGAAGATAAAGGATTATAATATCCCTATATATCTCAATAAAATGATTATCGATCCATATGTAGTTCTAAAAACCCACACAGTTTAATGGCATGTGGCAAGGACATCGACCAAGCAGTTTAACTTCTTATGGAAAGGACGTGGGTGACTCAATGTGGATGTGAATGAATGTTATGGATTGACCTAAGAATATAGGTTTGTGTGTCACTAAATATAATGTGAGATCATAAATCATTCCATACATATTTATTTGGATATATGTGGTTTATTTTTGTGTGGATATGATATCAACCATGAATTTTAATGTCTTACGGCGAGGAAAAGCGTCACCTGATGTGAAAGGGATGTAACAATGTGGATGGGTCCAAAAATAGTGGTTTTGGAATCATTATGTATAATTTTATGCAAGGAATATATTCAAAAATATTTCATAGAAAGATATATTCCCAATGTCGAGTTGACTCTCACACCGGTTTGAGTCATTTCATCCCTCTTTCACATAGTTCTAACTCTTGTACGGAGAGTTGTTAGTGAGTTGGTGATTCTCATAGAGTTTAAATTCATGTATTGAGGACATGTTCTATGAAATTTGATGTCTTATGGTAAGGATTTGTTCTTTAATGTTTAGCATCATGTGGTTTGGACATAAGATTATGTGTAGTATAAATTATTGCTTCTAGGACTTGTGTCTCTCGATATGAATGAAGTATAACAATTAGGGAATCCATGATGTTTAATTTCATATATCAAGGACAATCTCTTTATAGTTTAACATCATGTAGTCATGACATGCCTACATATTTTAACATCACACGACTAGGATGAATTTGTGATGTTTAACATCATACAACTAAGAAAATTCTATATAGCTTAATTCCATGCTATCAATATGTGATATTTTGTTCAGTTTAGAGTCTTACTACTAGGACATGCCACTTGGTGATATCTATGTAATGTATTTATGGAGAGTCCTCCCATTGGAGGGAGGGGGGATACACTCCCAATCCATTTTAGAAAATGACTAGGCTCAATTGTGATAGAAATTGTATACAATATAAGGACCTTTACATTTGGGTTCCATCTTTGGAGGGTTCTTCCCTGATATCATTAGGGTTTTGAGAGACAACACTAGTTCTCCTTCGAGGAATGAATGGCGAAATTCCCTTTTATTGAGTCATATGCAATCCGATTGTAATGGTCATCAAGGATGTTCAATGTACGTAACATATTATCATCAAACCTTTCCATCTCATCCAACCACTTTTTTCATTTATCATCATTTGAGAGTTTTCTGTACATGGCTATTCAATGTGAGGGAAACTAGAATTATAGAGAAAATAATACCTTGATCCCATACACTAATGAGTATGGGGTTAATTATGTAGTAGTACATGGGTGGTGCGGTAGGTCCATAAATCAAGGATATTTTTAACCAGCAAGGAATTCATTTCTTTATTCACCATCATATGGATTATGTTTGAAATGGTATTTTTGAAGGCCTTTATTATTCCATTTACTACTGCATGCTATTATGATGACTGATTAGACTCGATGCTACACTCCTTGTACAACATCATTAATTTCATAGAACAAATGTTTCTTTCATTTTCCATAAAAATTGTGCGAGGGACCCCAAACATGGTGATGATATGGGAATTTATAAATTTGAAGGCATTCTTCATCTACACTTACATGAGGGGTATTTCAAAATACCATTTGGAGAAGAATTCGGTAGTAATAAGGAGGCACTTAAACTGCTTAGCTGTGGCTGGAGGATATGGACCCATAACATCAATTCCCCAAATCAAAAATTGCCAGGAATATTTATTAATATGTAGATTTTTTTGGGTGTTTAGGGATGATGATATCATGGATCTATGATGAATTACATTTCTGGGTGAATTTCACATAGTCTTGTATCATGTTTTTCTAGATATAACCTGAACTATAGATTTTGTGGCAGATCATGGTACCAAACTGATGATTTCCATAGGAGCCTGCATAGACATCTTCCATGCCAAAATGAATATCAATTTAGTTTAATAATATTAGGAGTAATATTTCAATTCCTCTCTTTTAGAGTGTTTTTTGTTCATTTGGGTCATCCTAGAGGGTAATGTTTGTTGCACGATGCAGAATTTGTTCCCTTCTAGCCCAGTCTATCAGGAGTGTCCCATTTTGCAGATAGCCAATTTTTGGATCCCTCTATCTAGGAGAGGATATCAGTTCATTACACTCTTGGGTGGTGTGTAGCTGATTGATTTATAATATATTATAGATGAAAATCGATGAGACTGTTCCTAGGTATGTGATATAGATGATTGTTTCCTCTTGATTAGGGTTTGATAGGTCTATGATTGCATTATACAATGTGTCAAAATGAGCATTCTATGACTAGGGATCATGATGAAATCTGGGCTCAAAATGTAATTATATCATTAGTCCTTTCAAGTTTTCATTAATAGAGGCTAATAAATTATTTATTTATGTAATATTATCCATTTACCTTATTTATAGCTATTTGTAAATACCCTTTGATATCTTGGTAGGCTATCAATAGATGTACGGATGGTTCTATAACAATGATTATGTATTTGTATTCAACCCGATTATTTTATTAGAATTTGGATAGTAAGAAAGTGTAGGAAAAAAATTTCATTGTCTGGATTAATGAATTCAATCCCTAAGAAAACTCGATTAAGCTTCCTATTTTCCATCATTTTTAAAATAGGGAATCAGTAGGAACCATAAAAATACATATCCCTTGTATGGGGAGTTTCGTGGTAATAGAAAAACTCATTATTTATGAGTTTAGTGTCTATTGGTGTACATTCAAGGTTGGGATGTTCCATGACAAAATCATCTAGGGATTTCCCTTTCAGTGCCTTCTATGACAGGAATTGGATGTCATATTGTAGCAAAATGACCGCATAAAGGGCTAGATGCCCAGTTATAATGGGGTGTATAAGGATGTACCTGAGAATATTAATATGTTAGAGATGATGGACTTTACAGTTCTTCATGTAATGCCTTATCTTATCCACTTTAAATATGAGTGCGAGGTATTATTCAAGACATAAGAGTATCGAGTATTAGTAACTAGAATTGTTTGACCGAGGTAATAGAGACTTTTCTCATTTCCCAAATCATTATTCTACCCAAGGAGGGTTCCCTGTGATCATTTCATGGAAGCTACACATCAGATGAGTGGATTTCCTTCCACTTCCATCATTAGGACTGGGAGTGTTTTTGGTACTTATTGTGTCTTTCAAATGCTTTATGAAAGTCCTCATCCCATTGATAAGTGATCCCATTCTTCATTATCTTGGTGATAAGGAGATATTTTCTGACTAGGTTGGATATGAAATAAAGAATATAGGTGAGGTTACCTTTTATCTACCTCATTTATTCAGGATTTTAGTGGGTGGAATTTCTAGAATAGAACTACTATTTCTAGGTCAACCATGATGGAACAATGCCATTCCAAAAAGATAAGGAATATCCCAAATGGTTCCCAGAAATCAAATTTCGATAGATTCGTCTTTATATTATGCTATCAATGCTTATCAAATACGATTTTAAGATATGTTAATTGATCACACTGCTTTTAGGAATTAACACCCATGTCATCGACATAACATTTGGCTATTATTTAAATAAGGTCTTAATGATATGATGCATGGAGAATTGATATGTATAACTGAAATTATTTAAGAAAAATTGGATGAAATTCTAGGAAAAGATCCCATGTGGTGCTCTAAAGGTAGTGGATTCATCATCTTTAGGGGACATGTTTATTTTATTATACCCTGAGTACCCATCCAAGAAGAAAAGGGTTTGGAAGCCAACAAATGAATCGATCAAGAGTTTTTTAATTGAAAATGGTAATTTTTCCTTTGTTAAATGTTTATTAAGTTCTATGAAATCAATTAACACCCTAAAAATCCCATTTTTCCATGACATGGAAGATATTATCAATTCATATTGAGTATTTCACTTCTCAAAAAAAGTTTCATTAATTAATTTGTGTAATTTCCCCTCTCAATTTATTTCATGAGAGGGGGGGCATCCGCCTTGATACCTTCTTGAAGCCTCAATTTTCATCATGTAATCCAAGATGGTTTTTATCCATATCTTGATTCAGTTTGTGCATTTCGACATAATTCCAAGAAAACAAATGTCTGTATTTCTTTAGAAAAGTGTTGTGCATATTTTTCTCTTCGAGTAGCTTGAGACATATATCAGTGTTGGATGTGGGTATTCTCCTATTCCTAGATTAACTTTCTTGAGATCATTAATGATGTTGGACATGCCTTACTTGAATATAGAAATAAAATTCCTAAGGGCATCTTCCTCTTCATCAACCTTAGAGTTGGTGGAGTCATTTTAAAAAGTGGTTGGAAATCTGGGGGTATGTATTTCATTATCAGGGTGAGATAGGCTATGATAATGGACATTATCATCCCATTGTAATGGAGTCATTGATGATATATGATAGTGTTGATTGTCTTTTGTGCTGTTACTAGGGGAAAAAGTGTATCATACATCTAGGATTAGGTTTATTTACACAACTATATTTAGGGGGAGCACATAATCATTGTCAAGATGAATTAATTGATTTGTATGGACAGTGCCCAAATTGTTGGGGGTTGCAACCACTATATCATTATACACTATAGTTTATTTCTTTCCCTTTTTTTGAAACCTTCTTCAGTATATATGGCTTCACATGTCTAAAGGGGGGAACTATCACCATGTAGTATGTCAGTATTTACATAGATGGGGTATTTTAGAAATTGATGGAATGTTGAAGGTACCTCCATGTGACTATGGGGATAGGGCCATCTGAGTATGAAACAGTATCAAGTGTTTTTTCAGATAATCATAAACTTATTATCAGATGTGAGATACCCAAATTGAGCTTTGAGTTTGATATTTCCAAATGTTATTTTCTTTTTATTGTCATACTCTTGAATGGTCAAATTTGTGGTATACAAATCCCCTTCACAATATCCCAAACATTAGAGGGTTCAAATTGGTATTAGATTGATCCTGGAGAAATTGTTAATCATATTCCTTCAGATGTTGAATGTATTGATTCTTATTCTAACATATTGGTGTCTGATATGTCCATGGATAACCTATTACTAATCCTACTCTATGAATGTGAAAAATACATGCAATTCTTTTGATATCATATCCATTTAAAAGAATTCAGATGCTGCAACTTCTATTTCAAAATACTGTGGGCCCAAGAGGGCTTCAATGAGTGCCTATGTGAGTTCTTTTGAAATATAGAGTGAATTGAGGATCGAGAACATGCATGGGACAACCTAAATCTTTTTTTATAATGTTATACCTTTTTTCTATAGGTATTCATTTCCTAAGTTGGGTTTTTTCCTTGACATGTACATAAAAAACTAAGGAATTTGAGTTAGATAGGCCTAGATATTTTGAAGAGGTCATGGGAGCATCTTATACATGTTGTATATGTCATTTTTTCCGTCCTCATTTTCTAGGATGACCATGTAATCAAAACCACGATTGGAATTCATGTAACAAAACCAGGTATGTAAGACCATTGGAGGGTTTTGAGACTCTTCCATGTATTTTAAAGGCTTTCTAGAGTGATTTCCGATGGGTATTAGCTACATATAAGTCCTATATGGGAATGTGAACAAAACTATTGGGTCCAACCACACCTGTGATGTCCCATGTATCCTTCATTACTATGAATGTAACCTCTTATTCCCCAGTTCATTTTGGGGTACTCAAACTTAGATTCTATTACGAATCAAAGAATAGGTATTCCAATTTTATTTGTTAATATAAACCAAATATGGCATCTTCATCTATTGAGGGTTCCATTTGGTGGGGTCGTTATTATATTTCAGATGTTTTAGGAATGAAATTTTAAAGATTCATAACATTTATTAGAGAAGAATATGACTCTTCATCTTCTGTCTCTTCATGTATCTGAAGGTTTAATCCACCTTTAGGATACATATCATATGCCTCATTCATGGGTGGTGGAGCTGTTGTGGGCCTACGTGGTTGGTCTCTTAGGGTGGCCTGATATTGGTCAACATTTTTTTGAGTCATATTGTTTATGAACTTATGTACCCACCCTTTTAAAAAATTCTACCAATCACCCTCTTCATCTGACTATGAAATGGCTATGCAGGTGACAAACTCAATGGATTTACTTGACACCACCTATTCGTAATTGAACACACCATGAAATAAATCTTTGAAGATGAATCAGTCCAAGATATTATGAACCAGCCTTCTATAGAAAGGCTAGTAGTTGGATCAGTCAGTGAGATTGACCTCATTTGGATTTTTAGGTTATGGTATCTTGAGCAGGTTATTATCCATGGCTAAAAGGAAATAATCAGTTGCATGTTCTTTTCAAAAGGATCAGGATTTATTCATCCATTTCTCAAATCTTGAGTTACCATTATTTCTATGTTCTTCTGGAAGAGGGTAATTTTTTTGGTTTTCTCCACTTAACTAGAAATTTTGGGTGGTTTAGATACTTATTAAGTGCTTGAATGTGAACTGTTGTGGGTTTGAGGGTAACCGAGGAAGCTTACACCTTACCGATAATTTTCTTCTATGTTGATGACATGAGCCGATATTGGGCTCCTATTTGTTAAATGGATTCTTTTAGACATTGGGTTATTTCTACGAACTCACAAAACTGAAATGGATACTTTATTGGGATCATAGGTGTTATCAACTCATCCAATATATTTTCAACATAAATATCCACAAATTTCTTTTTCATTAGAGTGATGTTGAGTGAATATGTTATACCTTTACATTTGGATATTAAATCAGACACCCTCTCATTTTCAAGTTAGTTTCAGTTCATCAGGTTTAATGTTCTCATTTTCCTTAGTTTTGAGCCAAAATAATAAAATTAATTGACGATGAAGATCTTACCATCCTATAAATTATCCTACTCGAAGGATATTTTACCAAAAAAGGATATCCCTATAAGATTATATATAGAACAACTCATCTTTTTTCCCATGTAGATCTTGAGGGCCCATTATTGGCCCATATTGGAATACAAAGTGAGTGAAATTCTATTCAGGATCTCCCACACCGTCAACGGCAGAGAAGGTGGGATTGTTCAAATATTGTGGAATAAATGTATCATCCACCCATCCATGATAGGTAATCTTCCTAGGCTGCAATTGTGGGCATTGAACATCCATGGATTCTATTACAGTAACCAAGGAATCGATGGAGTTGAGCAGTTCTAGAGGTACTGCTAATTGATCCACCTCTCGTCTATAGGGAGAGGGTGTGGATTGGTGTGGTGGACTTGTTATTGTCTCCCAATGAATCTCAATTGGTGCAGTAATTGAATGATTAACTCAGTGATAGAGGGACCCTCTTCGCAAGAGAGAGAATTCATCATCATTTTTAACTTCGTCATTTCTGAAGACTAGCAACTTGAATCCATATCTAATCTGACACTCATATTCCACTCATTCTTTAGGATAATCTCTTATAGGAGTATGAGTATTCCCCTTGGTCGTAAGACAATACCCAATGGGAATAATTTTCTTGAGTATCTTCTCATTGTGTTTTCATAGAGTTTTTATCTCATTATAATATTGTAAAAATTGTTTCTCCATGGAAGGAATTTAGAACCTTATGGGTTGTCATTGTGATTTAGCAACTAATTTTACTTTATCTACGAAAGAGTTATTATAGATAGGGGAATCTCGATATTTAGAGGTCACATATTTTTTATCCTTCTTGGGTTTTGGGTGAGTACAACCTCAATTTCTGCATCCAAATCAACTTCCTCTCAGGTTATGTTTTCCATGTTGTGGCCCTTTGTATCTTAATATTAATCCATGATATATGATTTCTTTATAGTGATGAAATGTATAGAGTTATATCTGGAATGGTGGTAGTACAATTACTTTCAATGCTACATGATGATTTTTCACTGCCTTTACTAGGGGGTTTCCTCAAACCCTTGTTTATATTAGGTTGTTTTAGCTTGAGATCCCAATAAAGACTGATTGCATTCGTCTTACACTCTTCATGTCTCAACCTATGAGTAATGACCTTGAGGGAGTTTTTGTTCATGATTATATTATAGTTCATGAATAACAGAGGTTTGTCTTGTGTCATGATGATCAGATGGGATTCCAACCATCAATTTTAACTCTCAACCTAGAGAATTATTATTCCCTCTATGGTGATGAGGATGATGACAATGATGATGAAGATTCCCCATGTTTGGCTAGCTAAGGGTTATCTTTGGGGATGATTGGTGTTGATTGATCATGTTTTTGGGGATGAGATGCTTCCACTTAAGGATTTTATGATTCCATGGATGAGCATTGAGATACAAATGCCCATATCCCATCATTATGAGATTGATATGGATTCCTCATTGATTTCTCTAAGACCCTCTTGGGGGATGATGAAACTAGTGATCTTTATTGAGATATAAATTCTCCCATGCTAGTTGGAGGGGTTTTTTTGAATCTGCTATCGATATGTCCTGAGTCCCTTCACGAATTAACGATCCTATGGGTGGATGTGGTGGTAAGTATTCCCTTAACCCAATGGGCTATATTCTTCCAAGGAGAGATGTGATGAAATCTTCTATTAAGGCCTATTTGATGTAAAAAAATTGTGTTTTTGTAGGTGTTGGGTGAAATAGAAACCCATGAAGGTATTTAGTTTCTATAGTATGCTACTAGGTTGATTGAATCCTCTACTTCCATGTCTAAAATTCATTTTAAATTCATCGAGGGGCTGAATTCCAGTATTGTTTAGGCAATGCACTTTCTATTTTTATGATGTATTAACATCGTTGAAGTAGGATCGTTTCATTGTGGTGACTATCTTGTCCAAGTATTATCCAATCCTTAAATTTTTCTAAAGGCTATGAAATCGAAGGACATAATATATTATAGGTTTCTTCTTTTTCTAGTGTGTAGTGAGTTTTCCACATATTTTGGTGTTGATAAGGAACTCACTCCTCCCCAAGATCATCTAGTATCTCATAGTAGGAAGTGGAAAGAGGCCATAAATGTGGAGGTTGTTTCTAGCTAGATATCTACATATATGAATATCAAATTCCTCTTCGTCAAAATTACATGACTCCATCCGATCTGTATAGATAAGGTACTTCTTGGGATCTCCTACCGACCAAAGTGGAGTTTAGCTAGAAGATGATGGGGAACTATTTACATTTAAACACAATGTTTTGAGCACCTATCTATTCTAAGGCATCTAAATTTTTAACACCTCTCTATATTTAGGTGTCTATGAAAGGGGAGGGATTCGTTATCAGTGGGAGAAATCACCTTGTAGAGTTTCACCACTGAATAAATCAAGAGTAGAATCCATGTAATACATCTTCAAACTACCACAAGGGGGACTATTTCATTAGTGATCATCTTATACTTTGGTTGAAGAGTCTTCAAACCCTAAGGGTGTTGAAAATTTGTCTTGAACAAACTCATGGACATTGGAATTGAGATGATTAGGGACATGGGAATCATTTTGTGTCATGGACAAAATATCTTGACCTACATTCTATAATTGTGTAGGGATATGAACAAAATGTATTATGCTTTTTAGACTGTATTGATTAACATTTGGAATTGTGGTTATATGGTCCAACTACTAAAAATATTATAGAATATTCCATTGAGATTCACCATTATTGATAGGAATGTAAGTTTTTCATAAGGAAAGTTACATAGTAACTTTTTGTGCCTCGGTTAGAATGGGAGTATGAGACCGATCCTAAGCCTTTGGAATAGGTCACTGGTCTTTTGTGATAGGTATATGCACTTGCCTTGAGGCATTGTCCACCTTAACTTGATGAACCCCATTTGTAAAAGGAAAATGTACCCAGCCTGAATATTCATTTCCCATAAGAATATGCCGACATCCATCAGAATGGGAGAAAGGATATGATCCTCCTATTTTATTCCATAGAAGGATGCTGGTGTAGTCTTTTGTTAATGGAATTAATAAGACGAATTTGGGTCCTACGACTTACTATAATATAATAGGAAGATTCATTAATAGGAATACAAGCCTATCCCAAAGAATTTATCATTATCACCTACTGATCCCTGACCAGATCAAGTATTTATGACTGATCCTATACCTTTGGAGGATGTCCCTAGTCTTATTTGACAAGAGTATGACTCTGTCCTGAGGCATGTGCTACTCTCACATGGTGATCCCTAGCCAGTATAGAGATATGATCCATATTCTGGGCGTTTAGAATATGACACTGTACTTTTATGATATTTATATGATCCTATCCTAAGGCATGTGCTACTCTCACTTAGTGATCATTATTTGGAACGAGGATATGACAGTGGTCCAAAACCGCATCCTTTACTAAAATATACCAAGAATCCACTTGGATGGGATAAATAATATACACATTCTCTAAAGAAACAACTTTTTCATAATGATCAAAGTGTTGAACTTCACTAATTGTATGGATTTGAATACGTGCCTATACCTATATTTGTACCAATACCAAGATAGATCAGCAAAGTTATTCAGTTGTTTGTAAGATGTAATGTAATTTTAGTCAAGTGTTAATGGGGATATAAAACTAAAAAAATTTCATATCCACTATAAAATGTAATATATCATTTATTGAACAATGTATATGATCCTTCTTCTTTCCTCAATGTGCCATCGGAATATGCCAATAGAATTTGTGAACAAGTATAGGGATATGAACCTCCCCCATTCCTGATGTATGAATATTTCCCAAAGAGTTATGGTGATTGAGTAGGGATATGATCCTTCTAACTATATACTACTAGATTATTCTAGTAGGAATCCATGGTAGGATTGGTGATATGATTATTTTCTAGATTATACAGGACCTTATATACCAAATGTGTCTTCCTTATTACCAATTCATGGGTGTCAGAGGAGGAAGTGTGTCATATGGTACCATCAGTATGAAACTGAAGGGAATCAGAAATATGGTGCTAGTGATATACATTGAAAGGACCCCTTAATGGAATCCCCTAAACTTGGAGTGAGCTGTAATTGAATCCTTGATCCACCTTCATCAGATACTAAAGGTTTCTATTGTTTCACTCTAGATATAAACATTTCAAGAGGTTAGGTGTATCAAAGAGGTCTATTGGATTTACAATATATATTTCTTTGGATGATGCAGACTCATTGGTTTTAGTATATCAAGACCCTCATTGGTAGCCTCGATAGTTCAGATCATACCATGTTATTGGTTTTCCCAGACCAGTGCATTTTCCACCCTACATTGAAGATGTTGGGTGGGTGAGGCAATTAGAAGGCCCATAGGGTTTGTAATTGTAGCTAATTTTATATAGAATGTTCTTTTATGAAGACATGATGGATTAGGGGGTTGATTTCACGAGTAGTGTCTGTAGTCATGATTAAAACTAGGTGAAATTATACTAATTATTAAATCATTATAGACATGATACATGCTTATTTAGATATGTATGGGTAACTCAAATGTCCTTTTATTCCTGTTCTATCCATTCTACTCATGTTGGTTTGTCAAACTAAGGATGGAATTATTTCTATAGAACCCTAGATATAAAGTATCATCATTATGATCCATGTCCTGGTTAACTGATCATCATTATATTTGAGAGTTTCACACCAGGTTTACCTTTTTTGTTTCTCATGGGTTGCTAGGGATAAGGAACCACCCATTTGATAGGAACTTCATGGTCATTGGAGAACTGGGAAGTCTATCCTTTTTAGATTACAATGTAGATTCCATAGATAAAATATTCCATGACTGGTTAACCATACATATTTCATCATAAATACATGGATGGTCTGACCTGATGGGTTGATTGTAATGGGGGTTAAATTTCTTTGTAAAATAAATCAGTCCAGGCCATACATTTTTTTATCCCTAGTGGAAACTACAAAAGGCTCCCACACCCATAACTAGGTACAGACCTATTTTCCCAAGGTAGGTGGTCCTTTGGGGTTTCATACCCAAAGACTCCTATGATCTCACAATGGTCATGAGGATGGCAGGTCGAGTTCATCGCACCCTTTTGGGGGGATTTATTTCATACTCTATGGCTCAGTTATATATTTTAGATATGTTGGAGAATTTCTTCTTAATCCCAATACAAGACCTATTAAAATTAAAAAGGTCATAGGTTAAGAATATTTATAAAAAAATAGAGGGGGATCATGTTGGTGAATCAATATGCATGTATCTAATGTTCTTCATCCATTTCCCATTTTTGGGTAGTGTCTTATAGGTTTAAGCCCTATAACTTGGCACTCTAGAGATTGTTTATAGTGACCCTTATCATCTTAAATTATATTTACATCATTTTAAAGATAAAAATCATAAACTTTTTACACAAACAGGATCCAAAGGATTAGTATCTTCTGTAAAATAGGACCATACATAAATTTTACAACAAAAAACTCAAACATTTATTTAATTTCACATTCTCTAACTTCTTATTGTCCCATGAGCTCTCTGTAGTACATGTAATCAGCTAAGGATATACATCAAAAAGGTGTGAGATAAAATACCATTAAGAGGATAAGAACAAGAAATAATATAACATGGGGTGAGAATAAGCATAACAATGTCATCATAATTGTGAGAGGACGAATTATGAAAAAGACTTCGAATGAAGCAACACATAAAAATGAAACCTTATGTCTTAGAGGATAACTACCAAACATATTTGTCAACAAATATAGATTCATTTTCACACATATTTCACATTAAATCATGAGATCCATCACTTTACCCAATTAATTGGAGCACTGTATAATTCTGGGTGCACCTGTCACATCATAACATTCATATTAAGCTATATAATTGTAGCCACTCCCATCACATCATAACACTTAATTTATCATGAATGCCGCATAGACCATAGGCCAAACTTGAAAATCAAAATAACCCATTGAAATGTATGGGATTAATTTCATAAATCAAAAATTAATAAAATTTAGGCTCACAAAAATAATGACTGAATAACATACTTGACATAGAATCCTTATCCTTGAGTGAAGAAAAAACACTCTTTGAGGAGTAAGATTGGTGTGTGTTTCTGATAGAAGATTTATTTTGAAAAACATTGTGTTTGTTATAAACATAATTAGAATGAATTTATATTTCATTAAAGTTAATTTAGTGATGAATAAGTGGTTTTTGGGTCTTATCAATACTAAAAATGGGTTGAAATAGTGAAAATCCAAATATTGGGTGTTGAGTTTGAGAATTCTCATTACCTTGTATCCAAACACTTTATTCTATTTAATGTCTTATATTATGAAATTATATTCATTATTTTAAATTATAGAGAATTTTATATATTGATAAAATTTATTATGGTATCATTATGTTCATTTATGTGCCTTTGGATGAGTTATAGTGTTTAAATTCACTATTCGGGAGTCTTCTTTTCCTTAGTTTTAATGAATGGTTCACTTGTTTTCATGAATGTAAGATCATGTAAAACATGGATAAACATCAAGAATTTATATTACATTATACTAATTATCCTCTATATGTTTAAATTATATATAATTAATTTGGTTATATACCATGAGGATGAATCCTTAGATAGACTCTAATGATGGTTGTTTTAGCTTAATATGGGCAGTTTTTGGATGATAACGAACATGTTTTTCGTTATCATTTAGTATTATGTTTCAAATTTGTTTCCAAAACAAAAAATGTTTTAAAAAGTACATATTAAAACCTATTTTATACCATTTAATTGTTTTATTAACATCCTTAAATGAGTTTATAGAAAATGGATATGCATATCCCAAGATGTTGGTAAATAACAGATCACGAGGCATGATTTTTTTTATAAAAAAAATAGAGGGATGGAGGAGTATAATGAAATATTGTCCATTAACATGATATCATAACCTTATATTAATAATAATGGAGTTATCATGAAATTTTTATTAGAGATTTTATGGATAAGAGGAGAAAATAAATGGAATTTCAAAAGAATTTGAAAGAAAAGAGAGAGAAATTACCACTTGAATATATCTTTCTTGAGATCCTATTTAGGGGAGAGGTTTTGGTCTTTTTATGCGACCAAGGGTTGTTGGGAGTGGGAGATGTTCTTGGGAAGATATTTTAGAAGAATCTTGAGTTGTCACAAGGATTTAGAGGTGTTAGGAAATGAGGTTTTGAGGGGTGGTATTTATAGTGGAGGGGAGAGGGGTTTTCTCAATATTATATTCATTAATTTATTATTTATCCACAAGACAATAAATAGTGAGTTTTTTTAGACTAAAAATAGTAATATGTGCTTGTGAGTTCATAAAAATGGCCATTTAAATCATTCATGACTCAAGCATGATGCAAAAATTCTTTTATTTAATATATTTTGTAAATTATTGAATTTCACTATTCACAAAAAATTCCAGTATTTTAGAAAAAATATTAAAAAACAAACCAAACCATTTTTCAACATGTAGAATTAAAAAATGAATGACATTTTATGATATTAATTTTCTAAATATTATTAATGTAATTTTTAATAAGAATTATAATTTACTTCAAAAATAAAAAAATTAAAACTAAAAACTGATTTTCTAACATTATTAAAAATTAATTAAGGGCTCATAATGTTGTCATATAATCATAAGAAATCTGATTACTAGTTTAGGAATACATTTTTTGAAAATTAATTTTTTTTTAAATTTATTAAATTAATCATTAAATATTCATGACATAGAGAAATACCAACACTAAAATGTAATTATATCATATTTTCACTTATATGATGGAAAAAATTTATTTATACTATCATTTCTAAGGTTACTATTCACTAGGAATATTTACTATCCATAAGAGTTGTATTACAATTCTTAATGGTAACATTACTATTCATAAGGGTATGTTACTGTTCACCAAAAATTATGTTTGTCTTATCAAACTCTATACATCTTACGGATCGCAACCGTGTATGTCAAATTTTTGAAATTAAAATCACAGAAGTGGAAAATTTATGTTTAAAGGTCACATAGTAGTTAATTTAAGCATGATGCGACATTGTGTTTCCTAATGTGATTTTATGTGATTATTACATTACTACAAGAAGGGATAAATTACATTGATAAACGTTTGGGTAATTACATTCCTCCCCACTTTTGAAATTTCTCCCTCAAAATTTCATTTTACATAAACAGGTGAGGGTGATTCTCCTTCATCACATCCTACAGTTCCCAAGTTGCTTCTTCATACTTATGTTTCCACCCCATCAATTTTACCTGGTGGGTTGTCTTTTTTCATAGAACCTTATATCACCTGTCTAGAATCATTATTGGATGCTAGTCATAAAAGAGATCATCTTCCAGCTGTACCAAATCTATGTTCAATACATGTAATAGATCTGGTATGTACTTCCTTATGAGTGATATGTGAAATAGAACATGAACATGAGCCACATTCTGTGGAAGTGCAAGATGATTGGCCAAGGATGTTATGATTTCAAAGATATCAAAAGAAACATTGTACCTTGGTCTTAGCTTCCCATTCTTTCCAAACCACATGACTCTCTTCCATGGTGATATTTAAAGGAAGACATTTTCTTTAATGTCGAACTCGAAGTACCTTAAATGGTTTCCAACAAAGCTCTTTTTCCTACTATGAGAAGCTTTGATATATTTTTGGATGACTTAGACCTTCCCGGTCATCTCTTTTGGAAGATCAGTTCCATGTATCTTTATTTATCCAACTTCATCCCAACATGTTAGTGTTCTACATCGACTTCCACACAGAGCTTCATATAGAGCCATATGAATTCTAAAGTAGAAGCTATTGATGTATGATAACTCAAACAATGGGAGATGTTGATCCCATAAACCTATGAATTCTAAAGAGTAGGATCTTAGCATATATTCAAGCGTCTGAATAGTTCTTTCATATTGTCTATAATTTTAGGGGTGATAGGTCATGCTAAAATTTTATTTAGTACTCAAAGCATGTTGGAGACTCTTCTATAATTTAGATGCAAACCTTAGATCGTGATCAGATATAATCGGGAGTGAAATACCATGCAGTCTCACAACTTCCTTTACATATATCATTTCAAGCTGTTCAAGTGCGTGACCATACCAAATAACGGTGAAGTGGGTTATCATGGTGAGTTGGTACACCATGACCCATATAGAATTATTTTACCTGGCTATCTTCAGGTGAGCCATGAAAAAGTATTTAGTGACATTCTCCTATTTCCACATGGGTATAGGAAATTGTTTCATCACCCCTTTGGAATTTTTTCACTCTGCATTAACTCACTAATATATCTAACACCTTGAGATATGTTATGAAATCTCATTCTCCATGTTATCCCACCAGAAGTGTTCTTGGAGAACTCAGTACATCTTGGTGCCACAAGGATGGATAGAGAATGATGAGCTATGTCAATTTTCCAATAGACCATTTTTATCCCTGGTGATGATCGCACACAAAGTCATGTTCCAGACTGAATGACACCATTATCATCGATATGGAACTCTTACAACATCCCTAATTTAACTGCATTCAACTTCTTTTGTAACTTCAGATCATCCTTTTATGCCTCCTAAATCTATGTTTGGATAGATGGTTGTGAAATCCTTTAGGCTAGGTATGATGTATTCCATACCGTTATTATTTCCAAATCCATAATTTTCATATCCAAGAAGGTAGGGAATTATTAAATCCTCATCATTGATAGACTAGCATGTTCTTTTCTCTATGAAGCATCAGCTACCTTGTTCGCCTTTCTAGGATGATAGTGAATAGATTAATCTTAGTCTCTGATTAGATCCAACCATCTCCTTTGACATATTTTTATCTCCTTTTGTGTAAATATGTACTTTATACTCTTGTGATCAGTATATATGTCACAATTCTCACCATAGAGGTAGTGCTTCAAGATTTTAAAAGAAAAAATCATAGCTACTAGCTCTATATCATGTGTCTGGTAGTTCTTCTCATGGATCATCAACTTCCATGAGGCATAGGCCATCACATTATTATTTTTAATGAGTAAATAAGCCAATACTATCTTTGAAGCATCACTTTATATCACACATAATTCTCCACTTTTCGATAATGTGAGTACATGTGTAGTGATCAACCTTCTCTTTATCTCCATGAATCTTCCCTCACATTCTTCTGTCCATACATACATAACCACTTTCTTTATTAACATAGTTAGTAGGGTTGAAAATAATGAGATATTTCTCTCAAAACTTTGGTAGTACCCAACTAATCCTAGAAAACTTTGGATTTCTGTGACACTAGAGGGTTTGGGCCATTCCTTAGTCACCTTTGTTTTTGAAGGGTCTACAAAAATTCCCTCACTTGTGATAAAATTTACCATGAACATGAATTTATTTATCAAAAAGTCATAATTGATGAACTCAGAGTACGAATTATCCATTCTCATTGTCCCCAACACAAGTCTTATATATTATTCATGTTCCTCCAAGCTCATAGAGTAGATGAAAATAACATCGATAAACACTACCAAAAGTTTTATGAGGTAATGTATGAAGACTATATTCATAAAATCCATGATGATTTCTGGGGAATTAGTAAGTCCAAAGGGCATCACCAGAAACTCAAAGTGCACATAACTTGTACGGAAGGAGGTCTTCTGAATATCTTCCTTTTTTACCATTAGTTGATGATATCTAGAATGAAAATCCACCTTTTAGAATTAATGAGATTCTCTTATCTGATCGAACAAGTCATCAATACATTGGAAGAAGATACTTGTTCTTTATGGTGAGTTTTTTCAGTTCCCAATAATCGATACACAACCACATTTTTCTATCCTTTTTCTTCATAACGAGCACTAGCGCACCCCATAGTGATGCACTAGGGTGTATGATCCCATTGTACAAATGATCTTGAAGCTTCTTCTTTAACTTCTACAGTTTGATAGTATCCATATTATAAAGTCATGTTAAGATATAAGTATCTATAAGTATGAATTTTATGGAGAACCATACCTCACGATTAGAGACAAGTCTAGGTAACTCTTCCATAAATACACAACCATATTCCTTTAAGATGGGGATTTCCACTATGTTGAAAGTTTCCTTAGACTCAACCATTTTACTGAGGTATGTCTCTTTACTGTGAATCAATACCCTCACCATTGATGGATTTTTCAAAAGAGATTCTGAATATTCTTGAATTTTTGGTGGACCATTGGATGGTTTAGAAAAAAAATATATTTTCTTTTCCCGATAGTTGATATATACTCTATATAACAAGAGACAATCCACTTCCATTAAAGCTTCAAATTCCATAATAAATGTATTATGAGATTCCATGGAAGAATATTCCTACATATTCCAATAGTAGAAGAGTATAACACTTGTGTTTCAATTAATGAACCACTTGGTGTTTTTACAGGTAACTCTACATCAAGGATTCTCGTCTTTGATTCAATAGTTCTAGAAAAATTACAAGATATAAAGGAATGCGTAGAACTTGAATCAAATAAGACTTTTTCCATTCTGGAGTAAATAAAAAGTGTACCATGTTTGAATTAATATTCTTGATCAAATTATGTATTACTTATGTCATAATACTTCCCTTTTTTTCCTTTGGCTTTGGAGGTTGATGACACTGATTACTCTTGGGGGATAGAGGTTATGTGCACTGGCTTAGATAGTGCCCTTTCTTCTTACATTTGTTGTATTGGACCATGGGTGGGGCTCTCCTTTCCTCCACCACATTCTTCTACCTTCCCATGTATTTTTTAAACTCTTGAGCTTGATGTACTTCTCTCCCACACATCAATCATTTCCCTATCCCTTTGAGGCAATTCCCATGATGCTTCATCCCACATTTGTTACATGTGGGAGGCTGAATATTCTTTCCATCCTTCTCATTAGATCCTCTAGAATGAAACTCCATCTTTCTTTTCCTATCACCATAGCAATTAGACCATTTTATAAAATCAATCTCCACTTTAAGATCACATCTGAAAACTTCTTCATAACTCCCAATGTCTCAAATTTCAAGAGCATTCTAAAGGTGTGGTTTCAATCCACTAAAGAAGCTATCAATTTTTCTGTCATTATTGATAAAAAATCCTGAATCATACCTTATAAGCCTTGTAAAATTATCTTCTTAGGATATGATAGATTATCTATTCATTTTCATTAGCTCTATGAATTCTATCTCCATATTCATACAAAGAGTTTGTGGGAAATACTTGTAAAGAAACATTATATTATTGTCTTCCCACTCAATCTCTTCAGTTTTGTCTCTGGGCTTGGTGTTCACAATCAAATCCCACCATTGGTTGGCCTATCCATCGAGATGATAAATTTCCAGAGTCACCTTCTCCATCATAGAATAGTGAATCACAGAAAAGATATTCTCTATTGAGTTGAACCACTATTCTGTAACTAGTGGATCTAAAGATCCACTAAATGTTGGTGGTTATTTTGGTATAAAACAGTTGATAGCCAGTTGCACCCTCTTGGGTGAAGGAGGACATTCCACATTATTATGGTTATTATCCATTACCTAATTCAACTGGGTAAGCATCACCATGATGTTTTGAACTACACCTCCCAAATCATTGGGGATTTCATTCGGGAAATCACTGCAGTGTCCCTCTCAAGGGTTGCTGGCCTATTTTCTCCAGGTTCCCACCATTTCCTAAAATAGAAAAGGTTAGAAAAAAAATAATCTAACAAGTCATGAAAAATTCTTTTGTGAAATTAACCCTAAAATAATATCTTATGGTATATTTTTATTTAGTAAATATTCTTGTTTTCTTACATGTACTTAGTCTCATACCAGGGTTTTCACTAAGGATCTCTAATCCTAATTCCCAAAATAACTAAATTGTTTTCTGATACCAACTATACTAACCATACTTTTCTTACATTAATTTTACATAATTTTAAAGATAAAAATAATAAAATAATTACACAAAAAAGATTCCAAGGTTTAGTATATTGAGTAAACTACGACCATAAATAACTTTTACAATATATGACAAAAACATTTATTTATTTTCTTCCTCTCTAATTTCTTATTTTCTATTTAGTTCTCCTTAGTACACATAATTACCTGCTAATATACATCAAAAAGGCATGAGGTAAAAGGCCAGTAAGAAAATAAGAACATGAGAAAATATAAAATTAGGTGTGCAAAATCATAACATTGTCATGATAATCATGAGAAGATGCATTATGAAAAGACTTGGAATGCGTCAATGCATAAAAATGAAACCTTATGCCTTATTGGTTAACTACCACACATAGTTGAGAAAAAAGATAGAATCATGTTCACACAAATTTCACATTAAATCATGTGATTAACCACTTTACCCAATGAATTGAGTACTGTATAATTCTGGGCACACTTGTCACATCATAACATTAATATTGTGCTATGTAATTCCCACATCACCTGTCGAATCATAACATTTACATTATCATGCATGTCACATTGAACATATTCTAAACATGAAAATAGAAATAACCAATAGAAATATATGGGATTTATTTTATTATGAATACATTGATAAAAATTAGCTTCCCGAAATAAAGCTAGAATAACATTCTTGACATAGAACTATCTACCACGAGTGAAGAACAGACACTCTTCGAGGAGTAAGAAGGGTGTGTTTATTTGAAAGAAGATTTCTTTCGAAAATCATCGGGTTTGTAATAAACATAATTAGAAAAAATAAATTTACAATTAAATGTATAATAATTATTATGTAATGACTTTTTGGGCATATCAATAAGAAAAATGGGTTGAAAGAGGGAAAACCCAATGAATGGGAGTTGGGCTTGAGAATTCACCTTAACTTGTATTCAAATTTCATCAATTTAATGCAATTTATAATGAAATTAGATTCATTAATTGGAAATAAAATAACCTTCAATACATAAATATGATTTATTATGGTTCAATTAAGTTTTTAATGGGCTTTTGGATGAGTTATAGAGTTCAAATGCATTGTTCAGGAGTGTTCTATTACATAGTTTTAATGAACGAATCACTTGTTTTCATGAATGAAAGTTCATCTAGAACTTTGATAGACATCATGAATTTCTATTATATTTTATTAATAGTATTCTAGGATTTAAAATTATTTTATAATGAATTATTTTATGTACCATGATGAAAAATCATTTGTTAAAATTTAGTGATGATCGTTTTAGGTTAATTTGGACGGTTTTAGGATCACAACGAACATGTTTTGCTTTATCATTTAGTATTATGTATAAAATATGGTTCTAGAAAATAAAAGGGGTTCAAATATACATATTAAAATATTTTTTCAACCATTTAATGGTTTTATTAACACCCTTTATGGAGTTGGTGGAATGTAGAAGTGCATCACCCATGATGTTGTTAAATAAACACATCACGAGCAACAATTCATTTTCTATTAACAAAGAGAGAGAGGGAGTAGTATAATTAATAATATTATATAAAAATTTTATAATACATGTATATCAAAAATACTAGAGTTATCATGAAATTTTTATAGGTGATGTTGAGGATAATATTGGAAAATAAAAGAAATTTGATAGGAATTTGATAAAAAAGAGGGAAAAATTAATTCTTAAATATATCATACTAGAGAGCCTCTTTAGGGGAGTGGTTTTGGTATTTTTATGAGAATATAGGATGATGTAATTAGGGGAGGATCTTGGGAATATATTTGAAAATATTTTGGAGTAGGCACAAGGATTGATAGGTGTGAGGAAATGAGGCTATGAGGAGTGGTATTTATAGTGGAGGGAAGATGGGTTTTCTCAATATTATATTCATTAATTTATTATTTTTCCACAATAAATGCAATAGTGAGGATGAATATGACTCAAAATAGTAATACGTACATGTTATTTCAAAAAAAAATGAACATTTAGACCATACATGAATCAAGGATGATGTAGAAATTCATTTATATAGCATATTTTGAAAATTATCGAATTTCATTATTCACCAAAAATTTATGTATTTTAGAGAAAAATCTAAAAAAATCACCATAAACATTTTATGAAAAGATAATTAAAAAAACTTAATTCCAATTTATGAAAATTATTTTATAAATTAAATTAATTTAATTTTTAATTAAAATCATAATCTACATGAAAAATAAAAATTTTAAAATGGAAATATAATTTTCAAACACTTTGATAAATTAACTAAGGTCACATAAATTTATCATATAATCATAGGAAATATGAATAATGATTTTTGAATAAATTTTATAAAAATAAACATTCTTTTAAATTTTTAAATTAATCATTAAACATTCATCACATACAAAAATACCAACCTAAAATGTAATTATATCATGTTATCACTTATATGATGGATATATTTTAATTATACTATCATTTTTAAGGTTCTTATTCACTTTGAAAATGTACTATTAATAAGGGTCATATAACTATTCATAAGGGTAACATTACTATTTAAAAGGGTATGTTACTATTCACTAAAAATTAAGTTTGTCCTATCAGACTCCAAACTTCTTACTGGTCACAACACTATTGGTTAGATTTGCCAAATTAAATCCATAAAATGGAATATGTTTGTTTAAAGGTCACATAGTAGTTAATTTATTCATGATGGGGCATTGTGTTTCCTAATGCGATTTTTTGGGATTATGACATTACAATAAGAACGGTTAAATTACATTGAAAAATGTTTGGATCATCACATTGTTTCTATCTAGGGAGGGGGTAAATATTTTTAGGATGTGATTAACCCATTATGAGGCATCCTATGTATCCCTTTTTATAATAGGAATCAAAACCCACATAGTTCATTAATCGCTAATAGTTTTTTGTTGTATGGAAAATAAATATTTTGGGGCACTAGGACACATGATATTTGAGGTAAAACCTTAAAAAGGTGTCTTAAAAACCCTAGTTATAGATGGAGATAGAGTTATCATAGTTATTTCATTTTCTTTGGACATAACCCAAGGTAGATACCACTGTGTGGTGGGAAACTCTGTAATACCAATGATCTGGGATTACACACTGAGGATTCCCTGGATGGTGGAGATTCATGAAGCTAATTAAGTTACCATTGCAACTATTTAATCCCACATGAGCTATGCTTGGTGTGAGAGACATTGGATACAATGTAATCGACCTCATTTCCTATTGATGCAGGGTTTACCTATAGGTACAACCCATTGTATGGTTAATATAGGGATCGGGCCTTTGGAAGGCATCCTACTTATCCAGGTAGTTGAAGGAATTAGAGTGATCATATTTTAATGATTTCTCAATCAGTTAGTAGATGAGGATTGATCATCAACCCATAGAAGAAATTGAGTCTCAATGGTCAGAATGTCAAGGACACAGTGAGGCTTACACCAAAGAAAATTCCCATTTGATCTCAGGCCTTAGGAATGTATCCTATGATTCCATGTTATAGAAAAAATCGGAT
This sequence comes from Viscum album, assembly GCA_963277665.1. Lineage (NCBI taxonomy): Eukaryota > Viridiplantae > Streptophyta > Magnoliopsida > Santalales > Viscaceae > Viscum > Viscum album. The sequence continues at coordinate 432,818,496 of OY728136.1, forward strand.
TCATCATAGTTCATTGGGTCGGGGATTACACAGTGAGGAAACCCTTTATGAATGGTATGATCAGTGTAATTTCTTCATCCAGCATGAGGTATGCTTAGTGTAAGAAACAAGGGATGGAAAATGACTAGTCTCACTACTTGTGGGTGTGAGACATATGTTTTAGGACTACCATTTGTATGATTGTTCTGAAACTCAGGCCTTATGAAGGCATCCTACATATCCTAGTTATAGAAAGAATCGGAGTCACTCATATTTTAATTAAACAACTATGTACGCACTATGATTTACCCTTATAGAGGCTGGATAAGGTTATTATGTACTAGGATGGATATTTGACCTGGAATTTCTATATTTTACACATACGTTGATAGTTTTCTTGATATTCCTTGATTTTCTACTTGACATTTTGAGGGATATATACTTGAAATGTCCAAATAAAATAATGTTATCTAGTTAACTTTTCTGAGGGGAATCAAATAATCTGGATGACTTGTCTGAATTCCATTGCATGACCAAGGATGACTTTTCCATAGAACAACACAAGAACTCCCTGGTTGATTCTATAATCCATAACATTATCTTGGATTGAATGCTTAGAGGGAATCACATAACCCAACTAACATTACCTACTGTAATTTTGAATGTAGTCTCAAATTTATGGACAGTGTCACAAGAGTTAGTATGACATGTCTAGAGGGTGCAACATGTCCTTGATAACTTTTTCATGTGTAATCACGAATTTTAGCTGACATGTCTGAATAATGTCACTAGATCTGGGTGGCTTGTCCGGATGACATCACAAGAGAAGTTGGAATTGTCCTGATTCAATCATAATACTTATATAACATTTATGGGTCTCAAATTATATTATAAGAGACATATCTAAATGAAATATCAAGGTCTATATGAAGATCCTGAAAGGTTTCACAAGTCTTGAGTGAAATACCAGGGGGTTCCATGTTCCTTTATCTAACACATCCATGAGACTTCGCATGATCCAAATAATATTCCAATGTAGTGTTGCATGATCAGGGTGCAATTTCTTGGCGTTGTTTGATGGCCAAGATGGTTCATGAAAATTTCATGATGATTAACATATGTGTTCTTTTAATAACTATCCCATCCTTTTAGTCTTAGACCTAGAAATTCCATATGTCTTAGATTTTTTCAGTGTTAGTTTGTTAAAGTCATAGGCGACTGATCAGGTATGCGGTATGTCTTTAACATAACCCCCCAGAATTCCTTTGTATGATCTATAAGTGACCAGAAGAAGTTGCAATTCATGTTTCATAATCCAATTAGGTGGTTCCCTCAATTTTACGAGATTTAAAACATTTCCAATCATGAGTTCGAACACTCTAAAAAACCCTCTCTGATGCCTGGGTGTGTCATTGTGTAGATACAAGGATTCATTTTTTGCATCAGAGGGAAATTTACATACCTCACCACCCTATTTATTCATCATTTTAGTTGAAAATTATCATGATAATCTAGACAAGAGTTAGTGAAGGGATTTTAGGTCATGTGTTTTGTGATATCCCGCTATAAGTTATTCTGGGGTCATCACATTATTTTTAGAAACCATGATACAATCCCATCAAAACCCTTTTTATTATATTATATCAAATTAATGGGGGTATTTCCAAATAATGCGGGCATGCTAAGGAAATTTCATACTCTCATGCCGATTTGTCCAAGACCCTTCACGAGATCAAGGAACCTGCAAAAAGGCCTTCACGTGATCTTTGGTGACCTGTATGGGACCTTTCATGAGAGGAAAATGTATTTCTATGGGGATCTCACAAGATTATTCCGTCATGTTGAATGAATTTTGAATTTCTTTGAAGAGTTCATGAGTACATCTTGTGGAGTTTATAACATCAAGAGGCTCCCACCATTTCTTTTTTTATTTCCATTTTTTATATGACAAAGGCTTGGGGATCTTCAGATATATCACAATTTTCATCGAATACAATCACTATCACCATTTTTGAGGTACCGTCTGACCATCAAATGTTCTTATGGTGAATCAATTTTTTTTATGGAAAACCCCTCCTATTATCCTTAGGGAGCCGAAGGGGGAACACAATACCTCTTGGATATGTTCAAATACCTTCCTGTGTGAAGGGTGACATGCTAGTGGGCTCTCACATGGAGAGGTGTACATGTCTCCATGTGATATTGGTGACTCCTAAATTGTATGGGTACATCATTTGAGTTTTAAAACTTTAAGAGGCCCCCTCCATTTGGATATTTACCCTATTTTACAAGGATTTTTGGATGGTTTGTTAGGCACTTTCCCCCAAAACATTCGTGTGACCTGGGGGTTCTCATCTGATATCCACCTCATGATCAATGATTATATGGGAAGCCCTAATATGTCACAACACATACCCCAGGGCACATTCCATGAATATTCCATGCATGCCTTCTATAGGCAAGGGGATGGAGACTATCACTAGAAAGGTGTATGCCTATAACGGGAAGGCATTTCCTTTAAACCTGTACAAACACACTATAAAAGAAGACAATGACAAGAAACCACGACGTAAACCGCTATAGTAAAAGTGTATAGTATGTAAAGGGGCTAGAATACAAGACCAACTGAAAAGTACAATTACAACTAAAAAGAGAACACAAATCCTATATCATCCATTGAGGATCATACATGAAGGGTAGGTACAACTCACGATCAGTAGTCACTGCGTCACATCATGTTAAATAGTCCACCTCATAGCACCATCTAGTCTTAGATCCCATAGACTCGATCAATGTTGTCTGTCATCTGTACAAGACATTGTAAGGTGCGAGTATAGCCCGTGTAGGGGAGAGTATAAAAATACTCAGTTGGGACCCTGAGACCCCCGAAGGACACCCAGAGTACGACAAAGAAAAAACCAAAAAGCAAGACTTCATTCACAAAGAAAAAAGTAGTCATCAAATCTACATGTTATATTCCTATACAAATACCTATGTTACCAAGATATACTTGTCTCATACAAGAGAAAATATAATTCTCTAACTTTTATGACTTTTATAGAACTAATCCATGAGGGAAAAATACCACAAATGAAACACCACAAAGGTAAAAGTACAACAAAGGTAACACCATGAAGGTAACACGACGAAGGTAAAAGTTCAAAAAAGGTAACACCATGAAGGTAAGAGTACAGAAAAGTCAAATATTTTAATCACACCAGGTATATAACACAAGTACAGAAGTACAAATGATTAGTTTTAAATCTATATCATCTTATTCTTTCAAGAGGCTCTACTGTTGACCCACATAAGATCGATAGATTCTAACCCATAGAGGATCTCTAGACACTGACCCACATATGATATAAAGAAGCTTACCCACACAAGATATCTAAGTTCTAAACCACACATGATCGATTGATGCTGACCTACAAAGGATTTATGTTCTTTCTTCGTCTTACAGCCAACAATGAGATTCCAGCACTAAGCACGCTGGATTATGGGAGGATCCACTCCTCAAACCCTTGTTTATTACTAAAAATCCACAAAGTTCAATGAATAATTATTTCAAAGGACCTCCATGTTGTAAGGGTTCTAACGCGATAGACGGTGCATCAATCGGATGCCTGGTCTGTGTCTTATAATTATTTTAGTACGAAGGGCCTGGTTGGAATCAGGTTTGATCCAATCCGGCCATATTCTCACTTTCTCCAAAACTTAATTAGAGTATAATAAAATGAATTTCTCACTTAGAGAATCCTACCATCGCAGATGGTTCATCAAATGGATGGAAAGTTCATAATTTATAGCTCTTTAAGCGAAATAGGGCCTTGAAGGGTTTGGGTCTGGTCCGACCCAGTTCGACCCGGTCTGGGATGACCCGACCCGGTTCAGGTCAACATGACCTAGTCCGGGTCTGACCTGTTCTGGCATGATCCTGCATGGGCTGGCCTGGTTGGGTGGCACCACGGTGGGCTTGGATCACTAGACCATGGACCGAGCTAGCCCGCCAGGGCAGCGTGGACTGCTGTGCTGGTGTGACCCGACCCAAGGAGGGGTGCGACCCGTGGGTCTCACGCAGCCCACCCCGCAATGTGGCGTGACCCGATTGACCCGCATGGCCCTACCTACAATGGGTCACATCCCGCTGGGCTTGCGCGGCCTAGCCCGCGAAGGGGCGCGGTCCACTGGGATCGTGCAGCCCGACCCATGAAGGTGCATGGCCAGCTTGCTGGGGCCCACCCTAGATAGCATTGGAGGGGAGCGTTCTCCCCCTTTCTACCAAATGGCTAAGTAGTTTGGGTAAGGAAGTGGCAACACCACATGGAGTCACCTGGTCACCGCAGGACTAGCAGGGGCTGGTCCCTCCTTCGTTGTGGCTTCGAGCCACAACCACCTCCAACGGCGCACAACGATGCATCGCACCACCTTTGTCCACGCAACACCACCTCCGTCCGCATCAGGATGACACTGGCAACCGCTGACCACCGCGGATGAATGCCGAGGCCCCCTTCTCTAGCAGTGTGTGACGGCAGGCCGCCACCTCCTTCACGACTAGCCATTTCCGGCCGCTGCCTTCACCTTTCCGTGCCAGTTGGTAGAGCTTCTATGCGAGTTTTGCACCGACGGCCTTCCGTGGGTCACTGGGTGAGATTAGCTGGCCTATTTTTTCAGTCCGAAGGTACCAATGGCCCTCTCGGGACACTATCATCGCCACTTGTCCTTTCGTTCCAAAATCTGTCCAATCCAAACAAAAGCCTATAGAGAACACGTTGGTAAAACAAGTAGAAAAGGGTTTGGGCCTTGTTTGTTTCTCTCACGCCATCTGTGTTAGCCAGATATCATGAGGTATGAATAAGAGTCAACAATTATTTTAAAACTGAAACAAAATAGTAACCCTAACTCAATATCGTTGGAGAACTTTTTCATTTTGAGGAAGAGTCGGTGTTTTCCAGTTTATGATTCAGTGGAACTCATCCCCACTCATTGGAACAAGTCCCATCCTCCAAGTGGTTGGAGTCGTGGTATTTTACCAGAGCATCATCTCTTGGTGAATCCATTCCAACAATCCTCCCGAAGCTCTATATAAATAGGAGGGGGAAGAGGTGGGTAACACCGTGGGGAATTTATGAAGCTCATTTAATAATGAAACTTATTAATTCCAATAGCATAATTACAAACATTGAGGATTCAAGATAATTAATGTCTTGACATGTTGTTGGTCCCGCAATTGTCTCTCTTCTATTGGAGGAAAAGAAAAGAGAGAAATAAAATAACTTTGTTATTTTTTTACTCTTTTGGAATTCCAAAATATATCTCTTTCTTCTGACCTAACATGGTTGAAGTGAAGCCTTCATTAGGGAAGTCTTGGCATTGTGGATTCAACGATGCTCTAAGATTTTTAATCTAAGCACCAATTCAAATGTTAGAAAATTCCGCTCACATGTTTACTGAACATACCTAAAAAAAAGTTTCGAAATTCATTTCAGGAACAACGGGCCATGGAATCACGCGCTGTCAATTTTCACAGACTCGTAATAATTCCATGTAATTAAATAAATTAAATGGAAAAATACGGGTCTTTACATTCACCCCAACTTAGGGATTTTCATCCTTGAAACCCCAACATTGACCAAGGAAACAAATTGGGGTACTCAGCACGAATATGAGTCTCCTACTCCTATGTTCTCTCCTAGAGATTTCATTGCTACCAATAAATAGGCAACAAAGGTATCAATCATCCATGAAGGACCCGCTCCTGTCGATCCTCAATTTTTACTATAACCTCTATAAATGTGGCCCCATCATCAAATTCATCTCACCATGGTCGATGACATGAGATAGGTCATGCATATATCTCCTTAGCTAGGATATATGGAAGGCTTCATGCACCCTTTCCAATTGAGGTGGTAGTACCAAGTAGTATGCCACCTTGACATTCCTCTGAAGTATTAGAAATGGTCTGATAAACCTTGGAGATAACTTTCCTCCCCAATGAAATCTCTGCAAAAAACGTTGAGGTGAGACCTATAAGAAGACATGGTCACCCTCCTTGATGTCCAAAGGTCTTCGTATCCTATAAAAATAAGTCTTTTTTTTGCTCTGTGCAGTCTTCATCTACTCCCGGATGATCTAAACTATCTCAGTGGTAGCTTGTACCATCTCTGGACCCATTAGTGCTGACTCCCCTAGGTCTGTCCCGCATAGAGGTGATCTGCATGGTCGACCATACAAGGCCTCAAATGGTTCCATACCGATGGAGGAGTGATAGTTGTTGTCATATGATAACTCCACCAAGGGAAAGTGATTCTCCCAACTACAGTGAAAATCATGGTCGCAAGCACGAATCATGTCCTCCAGTGTTTGAATGGTCCACTCCGTCTGACTATCTATCTGTGGATGAAAGGCAGTGCTCAAACGTAGCTAAGTACCAAAATCATCATGTAATCCCTTCAAAAACTGGGAAGTAAAATGTGTGTCATGGTCATAGATGATCATCAATGGTACCGCATGAAGTTGTACAATCCCTTTTATGTTGAGGTGTCTCAATCCCTTTACTAATCACTGCTCTCAGATGGGTAAGAAGTGGGTCAACTTGGTGAGTCGGTCAACGATAACCTAGATAGAATCATGTCCCCTAGACGTATGTGGAAGCCCTATCACAATTTCCATGTAGATAAAATCCCACTTACACTTCGGCACCTCTAGTGGCTACGCTAAGCCTGCTAGGACTTTATTCTCAGCCTTCACTTGCTGACAATAGAGTAATCATGAAACAAACATTACCAATTCTTTCTCCATTCCTTTCCACCAATTCAGATGCTAGAGGTCTTGGTATATCTTCTCCACAAAAGTATATACCACCAGAGGGGATGTATGAAAATCCCTCAACACATCATCCCATAGCGCCACTGGTACAATGGTGCATCCTAAGAAGAGGATGATGTTCTTCCCACCTACAGAAAATCCATCAGGTGCCTATCCTGAGGATATCTGAGCACATCGACCATCTTAGTCAATGTCCCAAAGATATGCATCCCGAACTCGCTAATGAAGTGGGGGAGTGACAGTTCTAGACGGGAGGTAAGCTGCTCCATATCTATCCACAATGGATATTTTCTATGCGGATAGCTTCTTTGTCACCTCACTCAGCAATTGTATACTAGACGTCCTGCTGAGTGCGTCTGCTACTACGTTCCCCTTCCTAGGAGTATAGGATATCTCAAAGGCACAGTCCTAGAGGAACTCTAGCCAACACCGCTATCTCAGGTTCAGTTCCTTTTGTGAGAAGATAAACCTGAGATACCTATGATGAGAGTAGACTATAAAACATTCTCCCATGAAATAATGTCACCACATATTAAAGGAGAAGACCACTGCGGCTAACTCTTAGTCATGTGTAGCATAGTTCTTATCATGTTTTCTGAGATATCATTAACAATAAGTGATCACTGCTTTCTCTTGCATCTGGACACATCCAAGTCTGGTCCCTAATGTGTCACATTAGACTACATACCCAACACCAACTTTTGGTAGCCTCAATATGGGGGCACACGTCAGTCTATACCTCAGCTCCTGAAAACCTTGATGGAATTTCTCTGTCTATATGAAGGGTTGTAACTTCATTGTAAATGATTAAAAGGGTGCCACAACTCAGGAAAAGTCAGGTGTGAATCTCTGATAGTACCCAGCCAATACCAGGAAACTACGCACCTCGATCACACTCCTGGGTGGCTCCCAAGCTAGCACATTCTCTATCATTCCCTGATCTATCGCATCTCTAGCCTATGAGATAACATTTCCCCGAAAGAGGAACCCCATATCCAGAACTAGAACTTTGATATCTTAAAATAATTTTGGTGTTCTCGGAGTGTATCTAGAACTACCTACAAATGATATGCATGCTCTTCCTCCAATGCAGAGTATATCAGGATGTCATCGATTAAAACAACCCAAAGTTATCGAGGTATGAATGAAAGTTCTAGTTCATGAGTCCCATGAATACTACAGGGGCATTGGTCATGCTAAATGTCGTAATCAAGAACTCACAGTTGCCATACCGACATCTTAAGGTTGTCTTCTGCATATCCTCATCTCGTACCCTGAGCTAATGATAGCTTGATCTGAGGTCTATCATCAAAAACCATTGATCTCCCTTTAGCTGATCAAAGAGATCATAAATCCTCGTAAGTGGATACATGTTCTTCATGGTCACTTGGTTTAAGTGTCTATTGATATTACATAGTCTCAAACTCCCAAATGCATTCTTAGAATAACAAATTGGGGCTACCCATGGGGAAAAATGGGGCCTTATGAACCCCTTCCTCTTCATTTCCTCTAGCTGTACTCGTAACTCACAAAGATCTATAGGAGAAATATGATATGTTAATGTATATATCAGGGTCGTATAAGGGTAGAAGTCGATGTAAAAGTCTACCTCTCTTCATGGAGGTAGTCCCAGAATATCATCACGAAAGACATCAGTATATTGGTCCACCACTACCAGATAGCTCAGACTCTCAACATCACCTGCTCCGAGGGTAAGGCTTGGTAACTGATATGTGATCGACTGCATCATCCTCCAGGTATGTCCATCATCTACTTAAAATGTTTTCTTCTCACCGTTTAAGGAAAACCTAGTCCAATCCTTGCGTATACACCACACTTTTCCCCTAATACAGTCAATTTGAGCACGGAGTGTGGATAACCAGTCCCTACCAAACATGATGTCGTAAGGCCCTGAGGCAGCTACTAAAAGATCCCAGCCGAAGCTCTCGCCTTCTAGAGTAATCTCACAATACCGGCACTAATCTGTAATCAATGAATATTCTCATTTTGGTGTCTCTAATCGCAAGGATCGATCCAGCGGCTCCACTGTAATCGATGAGCTCTGAATGAGAGTCGTGGAAATGAAATATTGACTCACACCTATATCTATAAGTACTAAAACAAAGTTTTGGTAGACACAGATCGTAACTCAAATCATATCTAGAGCACCGTTGTTGTAGGCCTCATATACTTAGAGCTGAGCTCATCCTTGTCAACCTTCTCCCAATGGTCGGGGTGGACCACCTGGAGGTGGTGGTGGTAGAATGTCGAATCACAACCCACCACCTACTACAGAACCATATCCTCTACCTCATATTCTACCCTTGAGAACTAAATTCTCAAAATTATGCCTCATCATTGGTGGTACCTTGACCATCTACTGGTCATCTGTACGACGATTCAGCTAGTAGGGAGCCATGAGACCCTACCCGCCGCACGAGTTGTTCTTCATGCTCCACATTTTTCCTCCTCTATCCCTCGAGCCCCGCACCACCGACCCTATATCACGAGGTAATCCACCAAAATATCTGGCCCTCTTGGGCCCCTGCATCATCCATCTACTACCTGCTACAGATTAATTTGAAAGGTGACATCTGGTGGTGGCTCTCATTGTTAGTTCCTACTCAGCTATAAATCTCAGAACCAAAAGCGCTAGCCCCTGCACCCCAGCCTGCGTTGGAATGCTGAGAGATATCATCAATCCTTTGATCTCCCATCAGAGACCCTATTAAAAGGTCCATGCCCTGATGAAAGGGTCTTGTACTATGTTGGTGGAGTAGCGAGAGAGATCAGTGAACATCGTCGAGTACTGAGCCACGATCATGCTACCCTCTTGTAAGTGTATCATCTCCTGTATACGCACTGAGCATAGGGTATCTGGGAATAAATATTCCATGAAAAGTCCCATGATGTTTTCCCAGTGGAGGGTTCCTTAATTGTGTAAATAGAGGATTAGACACCACTGACACCCAGCTACTCCCTAGAAGAGACTGGCATCTAGGATCACCATTAGATTAGTTGGTGTCCCAACTAAGCAAAAAACTATGGCCACAGCCTCCGTCCAGTCCTCTACCGCCTACTGATGCATATCACCTCAAATCCTCGGATGCATCTAGCATTGAAACTCATGAAACATTCTCAGTTGGCATACACCCACTACTGGTGGGGCTGGTGGCAACGACTTCCCAATGGGTAGTGGTTCTTCTGGTACACCACCCAAATTTTCTAACACCATAATAAGGCCCTACACTGTGGCATCATTGGTCGATTGGATATCATCATGTAATATCTCTAGAATCCTAGCTAGATATCTACATGGAGGAATCCTAATATTAACCAAGTGCGCCGCAATAAATAAGTTATACCTGGTGATATGACTCAAGGAAATCATAAGAAAATCTTTTCAAAACACACACAATCAGTGTTTTCGTGCACTGAGTCGGAAATCAGAATTCAGGGTGCTGGTGTATTGATACGTCAACTTCCGCACCAACACTGGATTCACAAATCTAAAAACCACACTCATTATACATATCACTATTCCCACATTGAAAATATTAGAGTCTTATTTCTTCGGAAGAATCACCTCCTCTGATACCACTTTGTCACAACCTGTCCCCCAGGGCCCATGCCGTGACTACCCCAAGCTAGCCATCTATTGTCCAGGGGCTAGAAACAAGAACCAGAAAGGAATATCTCTATAATGGGAAGACATTTCCATTAAACAGGTACAAATACACAATCCATGAACATAATAAGAAGCAACCACGAAGTAATCACCTGTAATAAAATTGTACTAAAATTAAAGAGGCCAGAATAGAAACCCAACTGAAAAGTACAAGTACAACTGAAAAGAGAAAACAGCCCCTTGATCATCCACTGATGATCCTACCAGAAGTGTAGGTATAACTCAGTATCAATAGTCACTGTAGCATGTCACATAAAATGGTCCACATTTGAGCATCATCCAGTCCTGACTCCCTCAGCCTCGATCAACGTTCTCTGTCGTCTGCACAAGAAACAACAATGTGTGAGTTTAGATTATTAATGGGTGAGAATAACAATACTCAGTAGGGAACACAAGGACCCCAAAGGTCTCCCAGAGTTTCACAAAGAAAAAACCATAAAGCAAGACCTCAATCACAAAGAAGGAAGAAGTAGTCATCAACTGTATTTGGTATATGCCAATACTTATACATAATTTATCAAGATATACCCATCTCATAATTTAGGAAACATAAGGATCCATCTTTTAATAATTTGGTAAAATTGATACGCGAGGGAAGAATACCAAAAAGGTAACACCATGAAGGTAAAAGTACCACTAATGTAACACCATGAAGGTAACACTACGAAGGTAAAAGTTCAACAAAGGTAACACTGTAAAGGATGCACCATGAAGGTAACACGATGAATGTAAAATTACTACCAAGGTAAGGACTCAACTCACACTAGGTATATAACTCATGTACAGAAATATAAATGATTTTTCAAAAATCTAAAACATCTTATTTTTTCAAGAGGCTCTACTACTGACCCACATAGGATTGATAGATGCTGACCCACATATGATCACTAGGCACTAGCCCACACATGATCGATAGATACTGGCCCTAAAAAGATCACTATGTGCTTACCCACACAGGATTGATAGATGCTAACCCACATAGGATCGATGTTCTTTCTTCATGTTACTGCTAGGCACAAGATTCCTGCACTAAGAATGCTTGATTCTGGGAGGATCCTCTCCAAAATCCATTAGTTGTACCTCAACCACCAAGATGTTCCATGAAGAAGTATCCCAAAGGACCTCCATGTCATAAGGGTTCCAATGCGATAGACGACGAGTCAGTTGGACGCCCAGTAAGTGACGTATAAGAATTTTAGTACTGAGGGCCCAGTTGGATTCAGGTTCAATCCAACCAGGACATACTCAAAAAATCTCTAAAACACACGTGGAGTATACCAAAAGGTCCATCTCACTCCGAGGATCCCAGCACCACAGACGGTTCATCATACAAACACCAGATTCACAAGTTATTTCTCTTTTAGCGAAACTAGGCCAAGAAGGATCCAGATCTGGTCCAACCGGTTAGACCAAACCAACTTGACTTGGTTTAGGACCGACTCGCTCTGGGTCAAAACTAGCCCAGTTTGGTCGGGCCACGGAGGGCTTAGCCTGGTAAGCTGCAGACTGGTCTGGCCCGCCCGGGCGGCGCGTCCCGACCCACGGAGGGGTGCACCTGCGAAGGGGCGCGGCCCGACCTGGGATGGGGCATGGCTTGTTGGGATCGCGCGGCCTAGCCTAGGAAGGGGAACAACCTGCTAGCTAGGGCCCACCCTAAATGGCGATGGGGGGAAGTGTTTCACCACTTTCTCCCAAATATCTATGTAGTATGGGTAATGGGGCGGCAACCCCACTTGGCGCCGACTGGTCACCGTGACACCGACAGGGTGATTCCCTCCCCTGCTACAGCATTGATCCACAACCACCTACAGTGGTATGTGATGGTGCGCCGCACCACCTACGTCCACAGTTAGTCGATGCCGGCGGCTGCTATCCGCCGTAGATGTATGCTGCAACCCTCTTCTCTATAGGTGTGCGGCGATGCGATGCCACCTACTTCATGACCAGCTTTTTCCGGCCACCGACTCCACCCGCCGATGCTGGTCTCTGGTGATTCTATGCTAGTGTCACACCAGAGGCCTTCTGCAGGTCACCAGCTGAGTCTGGTGGCCCGTTTTTCCATCCAAAGGTTCCAACGACCCTCTCAAGACACCCTCATCGCATCTTTTCACTCCGTTCTGAAATATGCCCAATACAAACAGAAGCTTGTGATGAACACGTTGGTAAAAGAAGAAGTTTAGGGTTCATGCCTTTTTTGTTTGGCCCACACCCTCCTTTTATAATGATATCATGAGGGGAAAAAAGGTTCAACAATTATTTTAAAACTTAATCCAAATAAAAACCGCACCTCAAGTTCCTTGTAAATGTCTGTGTTTTGAGGAAGAGTCGGTGTTCATTAGTTCAAGATTTGATGGTGCTCTTCACTACTCGCTGGAACTAGTCTCGTCATTCATGTGTTTGGCGTCACATTATTTTACCAGATCTTCATCTCTTGGTGAATTTGTGACAACACTCTCCCCTAGGCTCCACATAAATAAGAGGGGGAAGAGGTGGGTAACACTGTTGGGAATTTATGATGTTCATTTAATAACGAACTTTCATAATTCCAATGGCATGCTTACAAACACTATGAAGTTAAGACAGTTAAAGGATTGACATATCGTCGGTCCTACCACTGCCGCTCGTCCATTGGAGTAAAAGAAAATGGACAAATAAAATAACATTGTTATTTTATTATTCTTTTAAATTTCAAAAATATATATTTTTCTTCTAACCTACTAAAGTTGATGTGAAGACTTCCTTAAGTGAATCCTTGCACTATGGATTCAATGGTGTTCTCATATTTTTAATCCGGGCACCGACTCCAATGCTTGAAAATACCTCTCACGTGTTTACTGAACGTACGTTGAAAAAAAGTTCAAAAATTCATTCAGGGCACACCGGGTCTCAAGATCACGCACCGTCAATTTGCGCAGATTTGTAATAATTCCATATAATTATAAAAATACATTAAAAAATCTGGGTCTTTACATTCTCCCCATCTTAGGGATTTTCATCCCCAAAAACCACAACATATACCAAAGAAATAAATGGGGGTACTGAGCACAAATATGATCCCCCCACTTATATGTGATCTCCTACAGGTTCTCATTCTTCTAGTGAATATTCACCAGAGGTATCGATTGTCCACAAAGGACCTTCCCCTTTTGATCCTCAATCTCCACTAGAACCACCATAAACTTCTCCACATCATAACTGTTCAGATCGCCATGGTCGATGACGTGATATGGGTCATACATGTATCTCCTCAACTGAGATACATGGAAGACATCGTGCACCCTCCCCAACTGTGGTGGTAGTTTCAAGTGGTATGCCACCTCACCAATCCTCAAATGTATAAGAAATGGTTTGATAAAGCTCGAAAATAACTAGCCGCCCTAGCCAAATATTAAGAAACCTCATCGAGGTGAGACCCATAGGAAAACATGGTCTTCCTCCTCTAACTCCAAAGGTCTCCATCTCTTGTCAGCATAAGACTTATGTATGCATTGTGCAGTCTTTATCTCCTCCCAGATGATCTGCACCTTCTTAGTGGTAGCCTGTACCAACTCTGGACCCATAAGTGCTGACTCCCTAGGGTTTGTCTCGTATAGAGGTGATCAGATGGTCGACCTAACAAGGCATCAAATGGTTCCATACCAATGGTGGAGTGATAGCTGTTGTTGTATGCATACTCCACCAAGGTCAGGTGATCCTCCCAACTATGGCAAAAATCTAGGACGCAAGCACGGTGCATGTACTCCATTAACTGAATGGTCTACTCCACCTGACTATCAGTATATGGATGAAAGGCGGTGCTCAAACATAGCTGAGTCCCGAATGCCTCCTGTAATCCCTTCCACAACCGGGATGTATAACCTGCATCACAGTTAGATATGTTCCACGATGGAACCCCATCAATATGTACAATATACTATATGTAGAGGCGTCTTGATCCCTCTACTGATCCCTGATCTCGAATGGGAAGAAGTGGGCCAATTGGTGAGTAAGTAAAAAATCAGCTAGATGGAACCATGTCCCTTAGACATATGTAGAATCCATGTCACAATGTATGTGGAGACACCATCTCACTTCCACTCCGGCACCTCTAGTGGTTGAGCTAAGCCTGCTGGAAGCTAATGCTCAACCTTCACTTACTGACATGAGGGGAATCATGAAACAAAATCTACCACTACATTCTTCATTCCTAGAAACTAGTGCTAATGCTATAGGTCCTGATATGTCTTCCCCACACTAGGATGTACCTAAAGAGGGGATGTATGGAACTCCCTCAACACCTCCTCCCATAGCACCATTGGTACCATGGTGCATCCTCTGAAGAGGATGACATGCTTCCAACCTTAAAAAAATACACCAGGTGAATCTTCTGAGGATATCTGAGCATGTTGAGCCCCGTAGTCAATATCCCCAAGATGTTCCTCCCGAACTCACTGATGAAATGGGGGAGTGATAGTCATAGACTGAAGGTAAGCTGATCCATCTTTTTACACAAAGGATATCTGCAATACGGCTAGCTGCTTTGTCGCCTCACTCAACAACTGTAGACTAGACCTCCTGCTGAATGCGTCTTCTACTGAGTTACCATCCCATGAGTTGAGGATATCTCAAAGTCATAGTCTTATAGGTACACTAGCCAAAATTTTTGTCTCGGGTTCAGGTCCTTCTGTGAGAAGATATACCTGATACTGTTGTGATAAGAGAAGACTGTAAAACATTTTCCCATCATGTAATGTCGCCACATCTTCATGAAAAAGACCACTACTGCTAACTCCTGGTCATGGGTGGTGTAGTTCTGCTCATTTTTTCCCAGTTTTCATGAACCATAAGTGATCACTGCTCACTCCTGCATTAGGACACATCCATTTATAGTCACTGACGTGTCACAGTAGACTATTTAACCAACACCCTCTTCTGGTAGCCTCAAGACGGGGTCACTCATCAATATCATTATCCGCTCCTGAAAACTCTGTTGGCATCCCTTTATCCTTATGAAGGGATGTCCCTTCTTCTTCAAAGCTGACAAGTGTTCCACAACTCTAGAAAAGTCTTGTATGAATCTCCTATAGTACCCACCAAATCCCCGGAAACTCTGCACCTTAGTTACACTCCTCGTTGGATCCCAAGATAGAACATCCTTTATCTTCACCAGATCTATAAAAACTCCAGGCTCTGAGATTACGTGTACCAGAAAGTGGACCTCTCATATCTAGAACTACAACTTCGAGTGATTACCATAAATATATTTCTCTTGGAGTGTATCCAGAACTATTAGAAAATGATAGGCATGCACCTCCTCTTACACCGAGTATATCAAGATGTCCTCAATGAATATGACCACAAAGAAATCGATGTATAGATGAAATATCGTATTCATGAGTCCCTTGAACACTACAGGGGCATTGGTCATGCAGAATGGCATAACCAAGAACTCATAGTGTCCATACTGACATTTGAAGGTCTTCTTATGCACATCCACATATCGTACCCTTAGATGATGATAGCCAGATCTAAGGTCTATCTCCAAAAAACCATCAAGCTCCCTTTAGCTAATCAAAGAGATCATCGATCCTCAGAAGTGGCTAATTTTTCTTCATTGTAACCCAGTTCAGGCACTGATATTCTATAAAAAGTCTCAAACTCTCTTTCACCTTCTTGGAAAACCAAATCGGGGTTGTCCATAGAGAAACACTATGACCTATGATCCACTTCTTTTAAAAGTCCTCCAGCTGTACCCATAACCCATGAAGCTCTGCAGGACCCATCTGATATTCTGGTTCAGAAATTAGGGTTGTCCCTTGGTATAGGTTGATGTAAAAGTCTACCTCTCTGCATGGAGGAAGTACGGGGACATCATTAGAAAATAGATCAATATATCGTTCCACCACTACAGGATATCTCATAATCTCAACATCAACTAATCTGAGGGTAATACTATACAAATGATGTGTGATCGGCTGCACCCTCCTCCAAGTAAGTACATCATATGCAACAAAGTTTCTCTTATCATCGGTTAAGGAAAACCTAGTCCCATCCTCGTTGATACACCACAATTTATGCCTAATACATACAGTCTGAGCATGGACTATGGATAACTAATCCACACCCATGATGACATCGTAAGGCATCAACTCTACTACAATAAGATCCTAGCTGAAGATCTTGACTCCTAGAGTATGATGAAACTATAGGAACTAGTGTGTAATCATTGAATCTTCTCTCGTAGGAGTCTCTAATCGCAAGGATCGAGACAGTAGCTCCACCAGAATCTCCAAGATCTGAATGTGAGTCGTTGAAATGAAAGATTGACTAACACCTGTGTCTATAATTACTGCAGATAAGGTGGAGTATACATATATCATACCCCAAATCAACTCCAGAGTGTCATTATTATAGGCCAAATCAGCCTAGAGGTGAGCTCATCCCAGTCCAGCTGCACTCTGTGGCTAGTGGGGATAACTTGGAGTTGGTGGCAGTAGAACCTCAAATCACTGCCCACCACCTACTTCATGGATAGATCCTCTTCCATGTTCACCACTATGTGGATGTACTCTCTCATATGTCTTCCTCTTCCTCGGCGGTCCCTCGGCTATCTACTGGTCATCCGTATGGTGGGTTGGTTAGTCACGATCCATTTGATCCTTCCCACCGCATGATTAGCACCGCCTCCTCCTCAACTGTCCTCCTCTATCCCGTGAGCCCCGCACCACCGACCATGTATCCTATAGTCATCCACCAGAAGGTCTGGCCCACTTGGGACCCTACATCATCCGTCTACTACTTTCTGCAGAAGACTTGGCTACCTGATGTCCGGTGGTGTCTCTCGCTATCGGTTCCTGCTCAACTTGGAATCAATCCTCTAAAAGCACTCGCTCCAGTAGCCTAGCCTATGTAGGAATGTTGAGTGATATCATCAGTGATCTGATATCTCATCGGAGACCCTGGTAAAAGGTTTGGGCCTTGAATAAAGGGTCTTGTACCAAGTTGGTGGAGTAGTGGGAGAGATCAGTGAACCTCGCCTAGTATTGGGCCATGGTCATGGTACCATTCTCAAGCTACAGTAGCTCTTATATATACGCTAAGTGTAGGGTTGTTGGGATGAAATCTTCCCTGAAAAGGCCCTAAAATCCTACCTAGGTGAGGGTTTCCTAATCGTGTAACTGGAGTTTCAAACTACACCATCTCTCAATTGACCCCTTAAAGATGCCGGTAACTTGGATCACCGTCAGATCAGCTAGTGTCCCAACAAAGAAAAAAACTCTGGCCATAGCCTCCAACCAGTTCTCAGTTGCCTGCGGATCTGTCTTGCCTCAGAACCACGGAGGCCTCTCACATTGAAACTCAGGCAACACGCTCAGTCAACATGCACCCTCTACTAGTGGGGAAGGTGTAAACAGAAACCCAATGGGTATTGGTGCTGCTGGTACACCACCCGAAGGTGCTAACACCACAAGAGGCCCCTGCACCGAGGCCTCGTTGCTCAATGGGCCGTCCTCGTGTACTCTCTTGGGAATCCTAGATGGATTTCTACATGGCGACATCCTGAAATAAAATAGGTGATCCATGGTCAATAAGTTATACATGGTGAGCTGAATAAATGAAATCATAAGAAATTTTTTTGAAAACACACACAATAAGTGTTTTCGTACACTGAGTTGGAAATTAGAATTCAGGGTCTTGGTGTACTAATACGTCGACTACCACTACAAAACTAGAATACCCAAAATGAAAACCACAATAATAACACCACACACTATTGCCACATTGAAAATATCAAGGTCCTATATCTTTGGTAGAACCGACTCATATGATGCCACTTTGTCACAACCCATCCCCTGAGGACCATGTCGTGACTCCCGCAATCTTGCCATCCATAGGCAAGGGGTTGGAAACTAGCACTAGAAAGGTGTATCCCTATAATGGGAAGGAATTGACTTTAAACCTATTCAAACACATAATACAAGAACACAACAAGAAGCAACCATGGCATAAGCTACTATAGTAAAAGTGAACTGAATGTGAAGGGGCTAGAATACTAGCTCAACTGAAATGTACAAGTACAACTAAAAACAGAAAACTTCTCATGGATCATCAACTGAGGATCCAACCTGAAGGGTAGGTAAAACTCATGATTAGTAGTCACTACAGCACATCATGTCAAATTGTCCACCTCAGTGCACCGTCGAGTCCTGGGTCCCTCAGCCTCGCTTAACGTTGTATGTCCTCTACACAAGACGCAGTAAGGTGATGGTGTAGCCCATGCAGGGGTGAGTATAACAATACTATGTAGGGACCTTGAGACCCCCAAAGGTCTACCAGAGTTCCAAAAAGAAAAAACCCCAAAGGAGGACCTCAATCAAAAATCACGAAGTAGTAGTCATTAACTCTACTTGGTATATTCCCATACATATACCTAAGATATCTAGATATACTTGTCTCATAAATGAGGAAACATAAGCGTCCAACTTTTTAGCCTTTTCCCAAATAATCCTTGAAGGAAGAATACCAAAAAATAACACCATGAAGGTAACACCACGAAGGTAAAAGTACAAAAAAGGTAACACCATGAAGGTAACACCAAGAATATAACAACACAAAAATAAAAGTACCATAAAGGTAAAGACTCATATCACACCAAGTATATAACTCATGAACAAAAGTACAAATTATTAGTCATAAATCTAGATCATCTTATTCTATCGAGAGGCGAAACCAATTTGGGATCCACTCTATAGAGTTTATTAATGTATACATCCCTTATCATAGGGTGGTATATGTGGAAATCATTGTCATCCATAGTGTTATTGAAAAGCTTCCTATGAGGAATCCTATTAATTTTCACCATTTCTATCACTGTAAAAGCCTATCCTCTTAGTAAAAAGTTTTGGAGATCAAAAAATATATCCCAGACCAAGTGGTATAGGCTAGGGAATTTGGGAAGAGGCATCTTAAGGGTTGATAGATGACAGATGGATAGGAGTAGGTGTACATTCCTTTCTACCTCAAGAGGTCTGCAAGTATGTTATAGTGGTGACTATATGATAGGATCATATGTCTTTCTACCCAAAAATTCTTGTCATTATAATCCAATGGAAAAATCAATGTGGTGTCATTTCACTAATCACCCTAAAGTTGTTTATTAGAATATCCTAGTGGAAACCCCATGATTGTCTCATAACCCATTCCACATAAATGAATTTCTCTAGTATATTCTGGTTCAAACAATGAATCATGCTATAATATTTCTCACATTCATGAAACATATCATTATTTCATGGTTGAATCCATAGAGTATTACTATTTTCTTTCACACTCTAAATAATTATATATGCATATCCTTATGAATATCATGGAAAGCTTCCATATCCTTACTCTAACATATTAAATTCGTTGACATATCCAAATAGAGGAACATAACTAGGATTCCATCCATCGCCCCCTCAATATCCATGATGTTTTGAAACATATTCCCGTAACAAATCAAGAATGGTATAATATTACCATACATATACATTTTTATCATTGAAATATTCCACAAACATCCCAAGAGAATTCTTATATCCATGCTATCATCTCTATAGCTCATATTCTTATACCAACAGTAACTAGAGAGCCACACAGGAGTGTGACCCCACTTGTAATCAATGTTCTATTCCTAATCACCCAATCAATATCATTCTAATGAAGATATCACTAAGGATAATATATAATTATGTAAAATTATCATTTCATTGTTATTACGAATGTTCTTGAATATATTCACCATATTTAATTTGCATCCCAAGAATTTATTAACTCTTCATAAAAGGGAGAATGAAATTATAGACTCAATGTTTCTCCCCTTGGTACTATGATCAATGACAATGGAGGTCCTACCCATAATATTGGTCGAAAGAATTATTTATATGATAAAAATAGTTGAATTGTAATTATTTCAAATAATGAGGAATTAAGAATAAATCTTATAGGCCTTCCCAATATACTTCATTGTGATGTTCCACTATATAATGATTTATTTTCATAACATAAAGGTCCTTCCCTATTAGATCTACTCTAAGTTTTCCCTTATACTGAGAGGAAATCATGAAATGAATTCCAATGATAGAGAGAAAATAAACTCTAACTATTGATACTTTATACCAATCAAAGGATGGTCAAAGGAAACATCCATCATCTACGCCTACCATAGATCACTCACATTCGAATGCGATTGAGAAGAATCCGAACGAACTCACTCCTCTCAAAATCTGTACTGAGAGACCGACGTTTTTGGTTATACAAGGATGAAAAATTCTTCCTCGAGATTAGGTTAAGTCCATATCCATGTGGAAAGAACTAGACAGAGAAAAACATCATCCTTGTTTTATCCCATTACCACAACCTGCTATGATATTCTAGAGACAATTAAAGTGGTTTAAATACAATTATTTCGTCACAATTTATGGTTAAATGTCCACATTATCAATGATATAAACATTCCATATGGATGGTACACTACCATGTTAAGGAATTAAATGAAATTTTTCACAAAGTATATGTTGACCCTTTATCAATGGAATGACAGCCCAAATCACGAATGTACTGTGAGTGACTATAATATGCCAACAATAGTCGTATAATGGTGCATTGGTAAATAATCCATGATAATACCTTGGATGTTCATATCCAAGAGTGTGGTGTATATGATTCTCTATATCTTACAAAACATATCAACCAACTAGTATTTTTGATGAATATAACTTTCAAGGACATTACATCAAGACACATCTCAGAACCTATATTTTATATGCCATTTGCTATATACAATTAATCTATATCACACCTAAGGCCCCGAAGAGGGATACTCAATGATAATAACCTAGTGAAAACATCAGACATAAAACCTCCAAAATGGTAAAACATGCCTAGCATATATGGAAATCAAAGCCTAAAACCATATAGAAGACCTTAATGGAAAGAAACTCTATCTCAGAACAGTAAATTCACCCATATCAGAATTGAGTGGAGGACATAAAGGATAATAAGGATATGTTAGTAACTACCTCAATATCCTTATGAGTGAAATCCCATCCCCACACGATTGGTGAATTTTTACCACCACCACCACAGCAAGGATCATAAAACTCATAGAAAATTAGCATTTAGGTGGTGGGAGACTATAATTTAACCTATCCCCACAAGGATAGGGGGATTATTACCTCTTCCCATTACTTCAAGGAGTTCGATGTTATCTAGGCTGGGAGAAACATTTCAGGAAGAACCCTCTAAGTTCCTTCCACATTTCAATCTATATCTCTCATGGGGAGCGTGCTCGGTGTTTTTTTGGAGAATCACTTAGGGTCACTATCCAAAAACCATTAATTGCTTAAATTACAATAAATAAGGTAAATCCTTGTAGTGTTTTTAAGCTAAAATGGGATACCATGAAAGAAAATGTCAATGTGATTATAATATGTACCTTGATGCATGCCAAGAGGTTAAAAAATAATAAACAATATAGTAAGGATATGATTACAAGTTTTTATTTTTCATTAAGAAATTTCATAATCATCAATGTGATAGATAGTATAGAGCCTCATTCGAATGGAGAAGAAAAAAATGAGGAATCCTCTTTTCAATATACTGTTCACACAAAAAAATGTGAAGAAGTTTTGATCACATGAAACATGTATGTAATTTATATACCGATGACTTGGATGTAAAAAAACAACGATAAATGGAATGGAATGACTATATCCCACCCCACCCATATAATTTTTTCCCTTTTCTACTCATGAAGATATTTCTCAATATGATATCGAGATGGAGAAGATGAGATGAATCGATGCTGAATTACATAGATGCAATATTCAAGTTGATTATAACTCATAGATAGAGACCAATGTTTACCCTCTAGTAAATATCCAACAAAAGGATCTTTTCATCCATTAAGAACATATTCGAAAAATCCACCTAACTTAGGGTCTAAACTATCACTTTACATGATTCTGATAGATTGGGATTTTTGGACATTTTTTAAAATATATATTAAATAAACACTATTTCAAGTGATCTACCACATTTTGGCTCAAGTAAGATATAAATATCAATTAGGGGTGATCCAAACAAACTAAGATCCACATGCAACCTCAGCTCAAGAATCTACCCAAGAAATAGTCCCACCAAAACTCTATGACTCTATTGATTCCATTCCAACTTGAATGGATGCCATAGAGTCATATCATGATCTAGTATAGATGTAAAATAAATTTTATCCTAAATGGGTGGACTTGAATCCTCCACCACCGAATTTTTGAAATCTGTCATTATGGTTATATAATGGAATATGATATCTAAAATAGAATCTCAGGCATTTCGTGTCTCAATACCTCTCCATGACAAGGATTTTTTATGAATAATATCTTCTAAAGATATAATTATTGTTGGGGGAAACTATAAAGATAAACATTTGTCTCGTATATTAACCATTCATAAGGGTCATTTTTAATTAAGAAGATCTATAGTGATGGTTACCCTACCAATTTAGCCATACATTGAAGAAAACAAAAATACTTGATCACATGAATTTAAAAAAACAAAAAATATTGTAGCGTATCATAATTTATCTATAGGTGGAAGAGAGGCTTATTTATTACCTAAATATACATCTTTTTAATGATTAGTTTATGGAGTGTTTTAGAGTAATTTTATTCAATGAGTTCTTGACACTACAAATCCCTTTGAAAAATATTTTCGGTTTTCATAATTCTATTATCATGGAACAACCTCTACAAGATTATATTATGTGATATAAGGATTAATTTCATCCAATTATTTCATAAAAAGGGAGGTTACCTAGAAAATAAGAGGCCATTATAAAAACACATAACACAACACCAATTATAGATCCAACTCCCAAGACCACATAATATCACACGATGCATCCCTCAAAATGATAAAACAAAATAAATTTTTCTCTATTGGAAAAGAATAAGGATCATAATATAAAAATATTTGAGAAACAAAAAAATAATTCTATTCATTATGAAGTGAAAAATTCCATTAATATTTCATGACTTCCATGGCAAAAAACCCACCTAAACTATCAAAAATTAGGAAACCTAATAATTTCATGACAAAAGATCATCTCGAATATTGTCTCTTACATTACATAATGGGAAAAATATTCAATAATAATTCATATTCAATGATATATTCTAAATAATGGATGAATATGTGAAGGTAATGTTGGGAAATTCCCTGACAAAAGTAGCATGCATCTCTGTAACCTTTTCAGAAGAAGTAGGAGAGTGGTAGAAATATCTAGATTGGAATGAGTAGAAATTAAATGAGTGTATCAACTAGAAATTGATAAGTAGGGAACATGACATACTAATATCACAACTGAACTGATAATTTTTTTACTTCAATTATCCTGATGGTAGTTTAGTTTATATCTTCACTATTAGTATCTTCAAAGAGTCGATTGATCCAACATTGATGGAAAATATCATAGTAGGAAGAGACCATACAAGTACCCTATCTAATCCATACCCTCTAAAACTTCATAAACTAATCTCTAGGAGAATGAGAAATATCCTTCCATATAGAATTATCATCAAATAATTAATCATAATGTTGCTTAGTAAATTTTATCCACTTGATAGATCCCTTCTACGATGAAAATGATACCCATAAACTTGAGTTCCTTGAAAATAATTCAGGAAGAGGCCACTGATGCCAAGGAGGCATGGGAACATAAAGTCACCATGGGTCCTACATTAAAGAATAATTTTTTATAATAGAATATAAGCTATAGAATCATGAAGATAAGAAATCAAATGATTCCAATAGAAACATCAATCTAATTTTATATCATATATGGTTGGTTTGGATCCAATTATAAAATATTATTGACTAGTGGGCATGCGATTGTCCAATATACATCGATGTGTGAGTAGATCAATTTCTCTATACCTATAAATGAAAAAATCTTCCAGTTTCATTCATTTAATATAGCCTCCAAAATAATCAGCATTTTACCCAAAACCTCAATACAGTGAAAAGGCATATAGAAATAATAATCATTCTCTGATCTAGATGTATAAAATATTCATGAATTTAGTTATCATATTGGATCATATCTCAATCATGGATTCCCATTAATTGTCATTTGAATTCAACGAATTCCTCAATGATGTCCTCTTAATCCCTTAAATGTTTGAGAATGAAATCAATACAACAGATAAATATCACACATATATTATCTCGATAAAATTTTAATTAATCATTTCTTTCATGAAAAAATACTGGTAAGTCTCTATACCTATAAAAAATATACCAATGTATATATATGGAATACTTGATTACATATAAATCATCTGGGTCCTAATTGATAACTGTTCTAGGATCACTATCATACTGATCATAACCCTTAGACAGGTGGGTTATAGAGATGTTGACTTTCCTCCCTATAACTTGACAATCTAGGGATATGACAAGATAAAAAAAATACCCAATGGGATGATTATGTTAAGGGGTCAATTTTGAAACCACATTTTTGACTATGAGTTTATAGCCATTTACTATTAAATTGATTTCAACTTCTTGTTGGGGTTGTCTTTACTATACAGTTGTGAAACAATTCCCCCATCATACCACCAATTCCTGAAATAATATACCATTATAAAGGCCAAAGTAATGCATCTCAACAATGCATCCTTTGATTAATGTAGGTATTAATGAATATATTGAGGGTTCTATAAAATTCATGAGAAAAACAATTTTAAATAACTCCAACAATATTTCCACCCCTAATGGACTATAAATTGCTCATATTAGTTTCTAGAGGGATCTTAGTGAAGGATACATATTTACCATCAACCAAATTGAGTTCGTAACTGCGAATATGAGAACTCATTAAGACATATAGGTCCCATTGGAAAACCATTCAAAGAATCTAATCACTTTCCTATTATATATGGGTTATTAAGATGTTTCAATTAAGATGTATCCACTAACAAGGAATAATATATCTTCACTATCAATATATATCAAAATTTTCGCTGTGTTTATTTAAAAAATTTGGGTTTAACTAAAATTAAGTTGTTCCAACCAAGGCTCCTTGAACAAGTTAATATGAATACCAATAGAATAAGAAAATTGAAATGTTTTGGAACATTTCCACTATTATCTTAGTGTCTATTTAATCATATTATCCAAGTTTGTTAGAAGAAGGATTTCATTATGATAGGAATAAAAATGATTCCCCCACATCATCTTCATGATATAAAGAATCCCCCATATCATATATTAGATTTTATTATTCCTAGACATTAATTACTTCTATTGATTGAAAGAAAAATGAATGGGAATAATAAGATCTCATAGATTCTCCTTCAACATATACAGGTTGTATTTCATCCCCCATTGATGATATAGGCAAGTTAATTTGTTTATTTAGGCATATTCACTGAATATTATTATTAGTAATTCGATTATGTATGAATAACATGATAAGCATATTTATTTCATGAAGAATCATCTAGATATATTTTTATATAACAAATGAATATGCTTGGTTTTTATCTTGATGTAGAACACCCTAATATGGGTTATCTAGAAAGTCACCATGGTTATAAGAGTAATGTGAGGAGAATTCATTTGATCGATGATTCAAAATCAGAATTTTAATTTGATAAGTTCATCAAAGAAAACATCATTGGGGATGTTAAATACCTAAAATTAATCATTATCAACATTACCATTGTGAAGATGAATGGGAAAATTAAGGTCTTTATTGACTCTTGGGGGGGGGGGGGGGTCAAAAAACACTTCTCTAAGGGTTATTTTCTTATCTCAATCATAGAACTGGTGGTTTATCAACATCTAGATTCTAATCCCTAACTTTAAAGGATGAAAATTCAAGCTATAATTATATCTAAATGGTCCCCAATGATATGGAATCCATTTCCATCAGGGCACCCCAATGGGTGTATTTATACTAAGTAATACCATTTTTGTAGTGAATTATAGTGCCACATATCAACATTTCATGCATAACATCTTTAATAACCTCTTAGGTAATATCATTAATTCATTTTTAGATTATTTAGTGGTTAATTCGTAGAAACACTATGATCACCTTATTGATCTTGAGACATTTTAAACAAACATTGAAAAAAAATTGTGGATGAATCCCTTGGAACATTCTTCCTGGTTAAAAAAATTCCTCTACTCCGGGTTATACCATAATGGATTTGAATTTAACCACAAATGACTAGGTAAAATCTCAATATATATCCTCTTCGAAACATTAATGAGTTAAGAGGACTCTAGGGGAAAGTAGCCTATGTTAGACAATTTATAGATTATTTTATTGAAAAATATTACTCCTTTATGAAGATAATGACAAAAGGGGTCAATTATTGGTGGGATGAATATATCTAGAAATTCATTGATGATATCTTGTAGTAAATATTTAATCCATCAATACTGATGATGCCTAAAGAAGGTACCCTCTATGATGAAAACATAGAGTATTTTTTTGGAACCATCCTAGGTTAAAATAATTATGCATGAAAGGGAGAAAACTTGTATTATCTCAAAATAATGAAGTTGGAAAATGTAAATGATACTTTAAATTCAATAAATACTACCTTACATTGACATTTATAATGAAAAAGTTGATAAAATATTTAGAACACCACCAGTTCGTTGTACTATATCATGCCAGTACTCTCAAATACATCCTCAATCATCTAATATTAATTGGTAATCTTTCATGATGGGTGATCATATTGTAGGAATTTGATATCGAGTTTATTTCTGAGAAGGCAATCAAAGGTTATGAATTATCAAACTTCCACATAATACACCCTATCCCCGAGAAGTAACTGTTGAATATGGAAAATCATGATGAAGATGAATATTCATTCTAGAAAACCACCTATTCATGGTAGATATAATTGGATGATTCCTCTAAAATACAAATAGGGAGAATTCAGAAAAACTCAATGAGTAACTATTTCAGCCTGGTAATTTTTCTCATCTCTCTAATAAAATTAGTTCTTCCTTGTTCCTTTCTAATTTCAGAATGATACACCATTAATTAATAAGAACATCAAGCCCTTATATTGGGATTAGAGTAATATTTCTAGATATTTATGTCATAATTGAATATAATATTTGATTCAGATTAGGTAATCAATCAAATTAATAGTGAATATTCTATTGATAAGGGATATCTACTTCTCTTGAATTTGTATGAGAGTTGATGGTTGAATTCCCCCTAGAACAAATACTATATAAAATTCTTCATTCTTAAAACACCCAATAGAATGGACTATCGAATATAGATATAACCTATTAAGACCAAGACCAAGAGGAGACAATCATTCACATCACACATAATAGGTTGATCTCTACATTCATTAGCAATGACATGTAAAAAATCAATGAACTCAACACCACCATTAATCAAGGAGTGCTTATACCCTATACAGTAAATATCATTGTTATATGGATGTATCCTACAAGAAAATTAAAATCAAAATGGAATTATCCCACTATATTGATCTAATATACTATATATCTGATAGTATGTAGTAAAATCCATTATCTACTATGGATTGAAATCTAAAAACGTCCTCTAAAAATGAATATTTGGGGGTGTCCTCTACAAATGAATTGGATGAAGATAGACCCCCACTATTATACAGGAAGCCTATGTTGGCACTTATTGTGCACATCATTTACAATCTAAGAATTCTTTGTCTAATAAATATATTTAGATACTTATGGCCACCAATGTTTGAAGAATATATGGGCTTCACAAATAAGTTCCATTATTTTTAGTTAATTTATAACTTCATCCATCAACCCCAAAAATTGATGTTATCAAAAAAATAATATTTTAAATATTTTATATTCAGAATAAATTTATTATCTCTATATCCCCCAACTATAGATAGAAAGTTTACGTACATCCAAATACCTAATAATTTATTCCCCATGTGGGATGAGTTTGTATCATTCAATGAACTCAAAATAAAGGATATCATCAATTTCATTATGTTTAATATCATCACTAGATCTGGTATCCCTTACAAAATATTTATGAATACTATCATTAATTTTTATGCTTATGAAATGAAGAAGTTATATCAAGAATATAATATCTAGTCCAACCAACCACCATTATATCAGAAATTATTAAATGGTAGATATATGCATTAATTTTTTTTATCAATTATCCTTCATAAGACGGATGAAAATGTCAATAATTATTGGTTGGAGAAGCCTCTATATGCTTTACGGGATTATTGTACTATAACATGTTCCACATGAGAGGACCTATATTTTATTATGTATGGGAAAAAAGGCTATCCTTCTCATAGAGGATCAAATACCCTCACTTCACATTTCTTTCCGAAATCAACTATCAGAATATGAATAGTCCCAGATATCATTGGAGGTTTTAGATTGACTTTATGATAAATGGTTATATACAATGAAAAAACTAAATATCCATTATAATCAAGTCGAATAATAATGAAAAAAGAGGGTTCACCTCTACACATTCATTATAGGTTAATTGGTACTAGATCTAAGAACTATCAAGAAACCCAAGAAGAAACCCACAAATCTCGAGCCAACATATGAAATATCTTACACCATTTATAAGGTATACTCAAATAGAGCTTATTTATTGATAATAATGGCTTAGGACTGTATAAAATACACTACTAATGCAATGTTTCTCAAGAAGTAAATTTTATAAATTCATAAAGGGATCTTAAAATCCTTGTTTCATGACATTAAACTACATAACATATCAACCTAGAAGTATGAAATTAAACTAAATGGTAGAAAGTCCATTCATCATATTTCTAAACAAATTGGAATATCTTTTCATCACATTAATGTAAACTAATAAAAATTTGAGGCTAATTCATATAAATATTCACTGCATGACATGTGGTCCACCATATATAGCCTTTCTAACTATTTGAGATGGTTTACTTATGAGACCCATTTTCAATACCAATAATCAGATCAATGCTGGATTTTCACATGAATGTTTTTATATATTAATTAATTTTTACTAAGGTAAAATGTTCTCATATTACATGGACTACATGTGTCATGGTCCATGAAATTACAAGATATGTAGAGATATCCAAATATCCTATATTGGAACCCACAACATGTTTCACGATGATAAAATTATACTTCATATTGATGTCTAATTTATATTTAGTCACAAAAAGTTTCACCCACTAACTTAACACTAAGATGAATCATCTTCATTTTGTGTATGAGCTATATCTACGAAAAGTAAAATTCCATTTTGTATAATGTAGAACTACATGTCATATGGTCATTCTAGTAAGATCTTAAACTAGAGTGGATTATTCTATAGTAAATGGATAACATATATTTAAGATAGATATATGTATGGGTCCCAGACAATTGATTCCATATTGATGGACATATATTATGAATGAAGACACCATCTATGTAAGAGCATAATATTTATAAATTTTTTTCTTTCCCTAGGGATTCATTGTTTATGGCTACACTATCATACCTTGATGTGATGATTCATTTAATATATGACTTAAATTGCATCAAAACTACATGTTATTTGATTCTAATTTATATGATATATATAGTTACACCAGAATTAATGATCCTAGGGATAACTATAGATTCTATCTTAATGTTGGACCTTTCCAAGGGGATGATACCTACACTAGTTAACGAAATGTCTTCCAATGGTCTATAATTAGGATAAGACAACTTTAGGTTTTCTTTGTCATTGAGACAAAATTCATATTGGGTTTCCTCCATTATCAATGTCTGATAGACATTCACATCATTACTATTTCCCCCTACACATTATTTAAATCTATATAGAAAACATTTAAGAACTAAGTATGGATCGATTATTACTCTTAAAGGATACTTAGTAAAGCCTAGATCTACTATCCTAGAACCAAATGAAAATTCCCTCAATATCCAACCCCTCCCATTACATGGAATTATCATTCACATCATGTTTATCCAAATTTGACTCTATATTAAGATAATGTATATTTTATTGGAACTACATGTGGATTGATTCTTTTTTCCTTATGATATATAGTGTTTCCCTAGTCTTATATCTTGGGATCTACCATAGATTAAATATCTATACCTATTCTTTCTATTGTATGGAAACCATTATAATTCATGTCGGTTTTACAAATTTTTCACACCAGATCATTCATACATTCACCCTATACATGATTATGATCAATGTAGAGGATATCATATATGAACTACATATGTCTGGATTCCTATTGTTATAGAATACATCATGAGTTATAGGTCACTAATCCTAAACTCATCCATTAGATTCACATTCATCCAAATCATCTAATGTGTGGTCCACTTAATAATGGTATATTTTCCATATCATATTGATAATAGGACACCATATATAGAATCTGATATCTATTATCCTTGGTACAATGAAAAATATTCACTTGGATCCAATCCTATAATAATGTAATAAAATAACTTATATTAAAAACATATATGTATTGATTATTGTCATCTCAGGATATGTAGTGACACCTATATCTCCTATAATGGGCTGGGTAAAAAAATCATTAACTCTAGTCTAAGAGCAATGAACTATCCTTTTATATCCAGCCGATCAGAATAACCTAGTTATGATATGGATTCATTATAATTTTCTTCATTATCATGAGACCAATATACTAAAATGTCTCTACATAAGAACTAAAGGTGGCTTGATTCCAGTTAATTTAGGATTAATAGTGATGATTTAATCTCTTATCCTGAACCCTACTAAAAATTTCAATCAATGTCAACATACCCTCTAAGTTAAGGGTCTTATAATTCATGTCTAGACTTTCTATGGTTTCCCCAGGATGGGACATACTATTTTGGTCAAACATGTAAAAGCGTAAACATTATCCATCTATAGTTCACATTGAATAACCACAAACACAAAAATAACAGATTCATAAA
This sequence comes from Viscum album, assembly GCA_963277665.1. NCBI lineage: Eukaryota > Viridiplantae > Streptophyta > Magnoliopsida > Santalales > Viscaceae > Viscum > Viscum album. The sequence goes on from OY728136.1 coordinate 432,850,009, forward strand.
GGCTGATCAGGTTAGAACTCCACAAAGATTATTCTGATAAAAGTTTTATTCTCTACTCATTTATCCATTCCCATTAAAGGATTATGAAAAAATTAGAGAAAAAAATTATAAAGGAACAAAACATTTTGGGTTCACAATTTGTCCCTGATAAAGTTCATTCTCCGCTTCCTAGATCCCTTGGTCTAGGAAAAATATTGATTGAATCTTCTTCCCCTTTTGTTAGTCAAAATTTTGCGTATGTATATTATCACTCAATATAGGTCCATTTATTTCAACAAAGCATGTTCCCTCATGAACATGGTAATATACCAGAACCATACTTTATCATTCCCTTCAATCTCTAGGGTGTGTTCAATACATTGTTTGGTATCCTTTAGGATTCTAAAAACCTTCTTGAATATTCTATTCCTCTATTAAAACTAATTCATTCCTTAAGAATTTGAATCACTAAAAACATTTCATAGATACTGGAAACATGAATATTCAACTCCAAAAAGACAACAGTATTTGGTAATGCTATTCATTCCTATATATTTGGAACTTCTAACCAATGAAATATTTTATCCCAAGGATAAGGTCAACTAACCCCATGTTCCCTTGAAAATATTATCAGGGAACCCATCATTCAAATTTGGTTAGCAGTCATCCAGGGTTTATATATTTCATCCCATCATTTCCAAATTCAAATTTTCGGAGTTATAATGTTCACATTCTACAAAATAACTATTCAAGTAAATTGAGACATTCAACACAACACTCCTATGTATTGAACCCACTTTTAGAGATTGATTAAAAAATCTTATTCTTTAACCCCTTTCATTCCTTGGTTTTTATCTTCTAGGAAGAAAAAATTTTATTGAGTCGAGACAACTTGTACTAAATGTGGATTGATTCCTTTTTTTCCAATATCTGTAGGGAAACCCATTTTTCATATCTTGAGACCAATTATAAAATCTTATCCCTACTCCAATTTAGTGTAAGGTATCTCCCCAATTCGGGTTGGGTCGATGCCCCTATTCCAAGATGGATCTATTCCATCTTCTCCAACTCATGATCCAAATCAATAAAAATCTCATATATAATGTGTTTTTCATAGAAAAATAATTTTTACACTATTTAATTCCCTGATAAATTTTTTTAACTACCTTGAATATCATCCTATAAACATGATGTGACACTGCATAACATAAACTCTATTTTTCAAGAATCTAAAATTTATTGAATAGGTTCTTATTATATGACCTTAAACTATATGAAATATAAACCATTTAATCCTAATGTTAATCTATGTGGCATGTGTTCCATCATGGAATATCTTAAAACCGCCTAGATTGATCTAGTTTATATGACAAGTATTTACCTACATGAGATCTAGATCTATTTAAGGGTTCGTAATATATGATTTCACCCTAAACATAGAGTGGGATAAAAATATCCTTCCATAAAATATGTATCATAGCATTTCAGTCGTCCCCTATATTTACATTAGGTTTACTGTCTAAACTATACCCCAGAACACTATCCTAGTTATGACCAATGAGCCACATGTATTTTGAATTATTATAAAATTAGAAAAATTATCTATATAAGATATACATGAAGATTTATTCCTATATTCAAAGGTAACATACATAAGTATAAGACATATATCTCAGTCCAAGATATAGGTCATAATCCATTTCCATATTGTATTTATATTCCTTAATGGCCTAATCTTGGTTGGCTTTGGACCAGTGTGTTCCAATCATCCATTGTATATAGTCATCCTTATGCCACACTTCATTCCTTATTTCTTTTGGGTAATATTAGAACCATTATATTGACTATTTATAATTGTATTTGGATCTAAAAGGATATCTATTCATAGTATTGACATTCATGCCCCCATATTTGACACTACCAACAAGAGGTATGATATATTTCAATGAGAATTTCCTCTAACTCAATGTGTCCTTAAAAACATAAGTATGGAACACATCATTCGAATGTGTTTAGTGGTGATCCTCAACATTATTATTCTATCTCATCATTTCCCAATAAAAATACCATGGTTTTTTATTTAAATCATCATTACTCTTTATTCATATTAAAGGTTCATAATCAATTAAATTTTCATATGAGTCATCATTTTTTAGTCACCAGCAAGAAAATTATAAAATTATATTTTGTTTGATTAGTGACATAAAATAGTCACACTTCTTGGGTTCCATTGGGAATGGCATGTCCTTTTCCCCTTATACACTAAAATTCACCCTTACAAAGCCCATTTCATAAACTTTCACTTTATTGATATTTTCAAACCATTTTCAATGGAAAAGAAACACTTGGAATGATGTATAATTCATCTTGTATATGTATTTGATAATTCTAAATATGACATATATGCCTAAACTAGATTTCAATCCTTGTAACCAGATATGTGCATCACTTCAGCCATAGTCATAACACCACTGTTTTTTATCATTCTAAATTCATCATGTTTTTTATATAGTTCATATAACCATTGGTTAAAAAAACAGTGTAAGATTTAACATTTTCATTTGGTCCTCATTATATCCATTGTAGTCATTCGACAATTGAATTAGTATTTTCAAATAAATCCTTATAAATTTGGTCTCTGAAACATCCTATAAACCATTGATTATGTGTACTTTATATCCATCCTTCAGCACTAGATGGATTAAAATATCTAAAAAATTCATTTTGGGATTAAATGTTTGGATCAAAATATTCATTATTATGTAATATGTAAATATGTTCTTGCTTCTACTTTTTCAATGTAGATATAAAAAAAACATTTGAAAGTACCATCTCCTATAAGGCGTTCACTATGACGAGACTTGGGGAGACCGATGCTTTCAAAATATAATAGGTATTGAGTACAAAATTCAATATCTTATTCAACAGTGTGTATTTTTTCAACAAAAACTTCTAACAGACTTCGATTATCTACATTACATTCAAATATATATATATATATATATATATATATATATATATATATACAATTCAATGAGGTACATCTTTCGGTAATGGGAAGGTCCACATAGTTGATCCTATCTAACTAAGTTAACCATCAAGTGGACCATTATATCAATAAACTATGGTGGGAAGAACATATCTAATTCACATAATATGACTAAAATATCTCTATTCATTATGGGAAATTTTTCAGAGTCTTCACCTATACTACATATGTCTTTGAAATAGAAGTAGAGTATTGTTAATATATGTGGTACATTTTGAGGAAGAATTCAATAAAGAGAAACATGCATTAAATGTTACATAGAAACATGATAGTCATGTGATTTTAATCCTTTTAACTTCAAATTATTCATTGACATGAAATTATTGATATTAGATTAATACCCCTGTGGAACTTTTACACTATCAAGGAAAAGGAAAAAATTTCAATTTTTTCTATATAGATAGTTGGTAAGATACTATAGGAAGAAAAGTAAACCTTTAACCCTTCACCAGTGAAAATATTCCCTTATCCCCATTTCAATCAAGTCTAACCTAGCCTTGATTATATCATTCATTTTTCAGTAACATTTAGTAATGTTCTAATAAAACTATCAAATACATTTTTTTACATGCATGACATCAATAAAATTTTTGACATACAAACAATTCCAATATAGTAATGGAATGAAAATTGATCTTTTCTTACAACAATATTTTTTATGGTATTTTGAAAATGTTTAATTGAAAATAGTGCCAATCATTTTTACTTTTTTTAATAGTTGATTACACATTTTTTGAGATGTTGGTGTACCTTTTTCGATATTCCCATCGAATGTTGTCATCTTGGACTGGCATTTGTCTCATCAAAGTAAAAGCATTACATTTACTAAAAACATAGTCTTCATGGAATGATTCAACCGAACTGAGTATGTGCACTTTTCACAAGTGGGACACCAAAAAATTTCATTAATGTTATATCTAGATTAATCTATATAAGAGAGGTAGTCATTAATCATTCCATACAACATGGCCCTCAATGTGAATTATTTACTTCTATGGGCATAATAAATTATAACACATGTATCCCATATTAATTTTAGATCTTCTAACAATTGATCTAAATAAACATCAATATCATTAACAGGTATTGTTGGTCCATATATAAGTTGAGACATCATAATGTATTTGTGCTTCATGTATAACCATGGCAGCAAGTTGTAATTTACCAACATGATGGGCCATGTAATATGAGTACCACTATGTACAACAAAAGTATTTATTCCATATATTGATAATACAAGATTAATGTTTCTTGTATCATCTCAAAATTTGAGAAACTTATAATCCATTTTCTTCCACTGAGGACAGTCTGCTAGATGACTTAGGTTCCTATATTTAATTATTGTAACTGCATACCATGTTAACAGGCTTGTTGTTTCCTAACATCCATATACTATTCTAAAATATGGAATCATAGGTAAGTACCATATATATTTCAAAGGACATGATTCATTTTTCTTTTATAGATCTACGACAAACATAGGTCATTTTATGACTGATTCATGACCATTGAAAAACAATATAAAATCATTTTGGAAAAGCATGTATTTTTTAGAGGTCATTCCTATTGAATTTAATATTTTTATAGAATCATATGTTTATCATGGTGGTTCAATTTATTTTTGTAGCATATCATTTAGAATAAAAAATAGTTTGATAAATCTAGTGCCACTTCATCTAATTCCATTTTAAAATTATATAACTTCAATGTAGATAACAATGTTTTGTATTTAGTGCAACTGTTATACAATGGTTTTTTGGAACATTTATTTAACACTTCAAACAACTTTTTAAAATAAAAAAAAGTCATCATCAATTTCCATTGCCATTTCTTCCATGCAATATCTAGCATATTTTACAAAGGTATTCATATCCAATGATTCATAACAATAATATTATTCCAATCGATGACTACATTCAAATTTTACAAATTTTTATTCCAACATTTATAACAATTATATATTCTATGATAGATCAAATATTCTTACATCTCTTCTAGACTCATGTTTCTTGAGTGAAAACAACATAAACATAGAGAGAGGATTTTAAAAGGGTCATATTCTTGCTCTCTTGAAAATTGATAAACTTTTTTACTCCATATTCATATTTGTTTTTCAAACAACTAGCATGCATCTGTTTTTGGTTCATATCTATCCTATTAGGTTCATAAAAGATTAATTTTATACAATATTTAAATAAATACACATAAGATATTTAGTATCAAAAGTGAAATTTATAGAAACTTCTAATAAGGGAATTATGGATTACTTGTACTAGAATATCTGAGCGCCTAGATATTCCAAATCCAACAATAACATTTTTTGGAATTTGAAAAAAATAGTGGATGATAAAGGTAGATAATAAATGATATTTTCACTAGACATTATATGTTTACACTAGAGGATGGATCATGTAATAACACTTTCATGAATTACCCAAAAAACACCATGCCAGATCATCTTATGACCTCTATCACACCTCAACATCAAAAAATAATTTTTTACATTTTGGGTGAGAAAAACCATTAATGGGAGGTCCCCCCCAAATAAAAATAACTATTTTCAAATATTAAAAAAATTCTTGCATGACCCTTGGGGTTAATGAACATGCAGACCCAAAATCACCATTACATGATATAATCGTACCTATTAGAAAAAAAATATGGAAATAAATGATGTAATATCTATATAGACACATATACATGTCACTCAAATATAAAAACTCACTAATAGTCTATAAGAAATATCAAATAGATAAAACCCTAATATTCAAACATAATGTGAACTATAAAGGCGCCATAATGATTCAAAAAGTGCAGGTTATATGTGAAAAACACCATGTTCTTAACTGGGGATGACCCCTTTGAATCTGATCCATAAGAAAACTAAGGACAATAGTGATTTCTAAGAGGAACTAGATCCTATGATACATATAACCAATAAAGGAATATACATCACTCCACTAACATGGTTCTTGAAAAATTGAATCTAAAGCTTCATGTCCACTCAGATGTCCATAAAAGGTGTTAGCGTATATATAATAATAATGGGCTTACCATTTTGACTAAAATCAATTGTCCATAAACATGAATATAAAATAATATTTTCCAGCTACGCTCAGCAATGGTGGTAAGGGTGGGGAGGGGTTTGGTATGTGGTCATGGGATTAAGGACCCAGAGCAGTGATTTACCTGTATTTTCTTTGTTGTGTCGTGTTCCCCTTTTTCATTTGTACACAACTTTTAAAAAATAATATACATGAAATTTTTTACACATTTATATACACATATGAAAAAATTAATTAGTAAGAAGAAATAAAACATAGCAATAAAACAACAATGAATAAATACATGGTTCATTTTCTGATATAAACAATGTATTATACATCAGTATTCAATACAAACAATGTCTAAAAATCGTTCCCTAAACAACGGATTACAAAACAATCATAGACAATCGATCATAATAAAATCGTAAAAGATGAAATTAAAATGAAACCAAAAATAAAAAAATGTGAAGGCAAACCTTTCTATATTGAAGAAAATCAGAGACCCCTTTGGAAACCCTAACTACAATCAAACACTATATTTTAGACGAGATGTTAGAGAAACTAGAGGTAGATGAATGGTGTGATTTTACATTCAATTCACTATGGAGGAGCATCGTCATCGATTGGCCTTTTCAGAAAGCATCTATACCGCGATGGGTTCGCAAATGCTTCAGTTTTTGAAAATAGATCGAGAGACTTTTTTTAGTGCTTTCGAATAAGTAAAAATAAATATACATCATTAAAAATACTAAAAAGCTGATGATAAAATAAATATCTATTAGCGCTAATGTTATAGAGCTGATAAATAATAATTTTTTCAGTGCTTTGTGTAGCACTGATAAAGATTATTTTATCATCTCTTATTACTAAAGCACTGATAATGTATTTATAATTACAATTATAAATAAAAAATTGTAAACATTTATATATATTTTATAAATATATATAAGCATAAATATACTACATATATTCCTTTTTAAATATAAATTTTATGATTTTATAATTATATATTTATTATTATAGAATTATTTTTTAAAAATAGTATCTATATCATTATATATATTTATATAATTATACATATATATATTTAATAAATATATATAAATATATATATTTTAATTAATTTATTATTTAAGTAAATTCATTATAAATTTAATAATTATTCAAATTTATATAACTATATATTTATAACTATAAAAATAATTTTAAAAAATATTTATTTTTTATTGTTATAAATATATTAATGTATAAATATAGTAAATGTACATTTATAAATATATTTATTTATAATTTTTTTTTACAAATATTTTGTAACATTATTAATGAATATCTAATTTTATGTGAATGCATATATGTTAAAAATGAGTGAAATAGTATAAATTAAATATAACTACACTTTAACATTATTGAAATAATGGATATGTTTTGTGTTTGTGCTTTGTAGTATATAAAAATGCATTAATTTAGTAATGTGAAATCAATATAACACACATTTGATCTATATTAAATTTTAAAATCCAAGGGCAATCAATTATATGCCGAGTACTAAACAATTAGTTAATATTTTTAAATAACATTAATGTTTAATTATAAATCATTATTCAATAAATATATGACTACTTAATGAAAGCACATAAATATTTCATAATATATAAATCTTATTTATATACATTAATATATATCTGTTTAATTAATATATAAACTTTCATAACATTATTTATCTAAATTATTTAATTACTGAAATGATTAATATTTAATAATGTATAATCAATCAATTCATTTATAAAAATTATTATTTAATTAATAATTATTTTAATATTTTTTAATAAACACATTTTTTATTTTTTATGTATTTAATTATTTAATTATATTTATTCATACATTTACCAGCACTAAAAATGCGCGGATGAAATAAATATTTATTAGCGTTAAAAATAAAGCGCTGATAAATGGTACCATTTATCAAAGATAAAAACAAATAAATGATAAAGGATACACCGTATCATCACTAAAAATAAATCCTTGATAAATGATATCATTTTTCAGTGATAAAAAGAAATCATTGATAAAGGATTCATTTTCCAGTACTAAAAAAACTAATGATAAAACTATAAATGTATCATTGCTTTCTTTATCACTGATATATATACCATTTATCATCGTTTTTTTCTAGAATTGGTAAATACCATTTCTATTAAAGGCCGCTTTTTTAGTAGTGCATGAATATCCAGTACCCCTTCCACACGTACTTATGATCTTTGAGTACTTCCCCATTAATCCATAGTCTATTATATGGTATATAAGTCAGAACCTAGTAGAGGGAGATAATGATCATTGAACCAAGTTAAAGAAAAAACATAATAAAAAACTATACATGATCATACCTGATAATAAATAACTATTTTTAAAAATTGAAAGCATCTTCACACAAGAGAAAAAGAAATTTTATTAAAAAAAGTACAAGAAATCAAGGTTTAAAAAATTCGAAATTTCCACTTACCCAATCAATCATAAATTTAACAATCCATGGTAAAGGTAATTGAGAAGAATAGAGAAGAATAATACATTACAATACTGAGATGAAAAGTGGTAAAAATAAATATAGAAATTTTATCATCTAGAACCTATTCTCTAAACATTGGCTCTTGTTCTATCCCCCAGATGAAAAAAACATATCATGGGACTTTCTTATAAGTTTTCCATAATTTTTCTTTCTATTGACCGACCAAATTTATAATTCTTTGGACACATATACAAGAAGTTATGAAAAAATAAAAGTGTCAAAATTTTTCTATTCAAGGAGTACCTAAATATTTATCCCTTTTGGAAAAATAAATGGAAATATTAATTATAGAATATCTCTAAAAAATTTAATTTTAATATTATTGACTAACTCCTATTTCAAAATTTTTTGGAATCACCTCAATTTGAATCCGTTATCTTGTGTTATGCCAAATTTCTTTTGGTGGGGTCCATTTTTTCAGCAAAATGATTTTTCAACATGATTGATTTTTTTAAACATGTAGAATTTTGAATTTTCACCATCACTAGAAGTAAAAGTTGAATCCCGCAATCTAAAAAGTAATATAATAAATAATCAATCTAATTAGATAAATATTGTAAAACTTGTACTTAAAATACCGAAGTGATAAAAATCTATTTAAATTATAGAATAAACAAATTTTCATATTTTTCCCAAAACACACCTAAAATCTAAGAATGATTAAAATTATATCAAATTAATAAATTATAAGGGTTTAAATCAATGAAATACATATAAAAATGATGAAAATATTAACTCTATCAATTCCCCCACACTTATCACTTGGACTCTTGTGTAGTCATGCATTAAAATCTTGTCAAAGTAAATTCAAAACACATACCCATGAGAGAGACCAATTTTTTTAATCTAGAAACAAAAGATATTATGCCTCCTCAAAAAATATTATTTAAATTTCTACATTTAGATCATTAAATATAATTCCCCATCATTTATACTCCCATGCACACAAGAAATATACCTCACATGAATTTTCTATAATCTCACAATTGTTAATTTTCACTAGGATTTTCTAATAAAAACCCATAAAAGGGTCACCATAGGCTTGATAAATTCCAACATTTCCACCTGATTTGAGTCAAGGATATGTTTTTATCATGGGTAATTTATTAGGTTATTATGTGAAATTTTATTGGTAGTATTTTTATGTCAAATATTCTATGGCATTATGGGTAGGGATTGAATCATTTGGAATAAAAATTGTACAATTCTAATTTTCACTCAATTATGGTATACTTATCACCCCTATAGTAGTAAATTAGCTCTTAAATAATATAAAAAAAATTCATGGATATCCCAAAAATTCATAAATTATTTATATTTATCATAAAAAAATGTTCCATAAATTTTAGGTTTTCTTAAGCTCTTGATAGGAACTAATTTCTTTCTCCTTTGGAAGAACGATAAGGACACAACTTATTTTTTGATGAAATCTCCAGAAAGGATCAGCTTTTAACCAAATTAACTTCTTAAAAGTAAAATCATCTCTTCATAATTTCATTTTCAACCATATATATCACCAAATGAGGTATCTAAACATTTGAAAACTTCCCCTACACTTAAGTTCAACTAGATCATGCAATTTCACATCAAGAGTTTGTTAGATAGAGAAAATTGGTTTAGAAGGTAATGTGGCTAAAATAACATGTTTTTCATGGATAATAAGAAATAATAGGATTAAATGTACAATAAATGATGGAATAAAATGGATTTTATAAAAAATCGGACTTTAGAACCAAATAAATTCCTCAATCAATTAAAACACAAGTACCGAAAACACATAAGTTTGTAAAATAAAAAATCAAATTATTATTAAATTATGCATGGTTTAGTTCTCTCAATAAGTGTGTTGAATATAAATAATATGAAAAAATAATTCATAGGTCTCAAGTTGAAGTGATTTTAAAGATAAATACAATTATATGGGGCATGAAATTCAAAAATCAGAGTATTTTTCATGAAATTCGAAAATATTTGAACATGATGCAAAGAATGTTTCAAAATTCATATAATCATCGTTTCATATGATAAATTGTTTCACTAATTTAAATGGGTATCAAAAATGTAAAATGTTATAATTTTAGCACACATGATTCAGAAAGACACATAATTTTTAAAAACACACACTTTTTTGAAAAATTGAAAAAAATTTAATTAACCTAAACAAAAATGGTTACCTCCACCACAAATATGTTATGTAGTATCATAAATGAACTAAATTGAATTTAACATGTAATTATATTTTTAGTTTAATCAAATACAACAATTGTAAAGGAGAGGTACAACATGACTTATTGGAAGTGCAACATTGAGTAAATCTATTATGTGGTGCTCACATAAAACATATAATAAAAATAAGAAATGAAAAAAATATTATAAAAAATAAAATAGAATTAGAATGGGAATAGAAGGATATATCTTTGTTTAAACCCCCAGTTGAGCCTTAGGGTTTGAGTGCCTCCATATGGGCAGTTCTAGATGGTTATTCCCAATATGTTGGTGGATGGAGTTTCATTGAGATGAACTAGTACCACTTATTATATCCAAAAAACACTTCTTATTTTTTAGAGGAATCCAGTTAAAGGGTATAGATAATCCAACACCATGGTATGTTTATACAATATTCTTGGTAAGGTTAGGATAAGTAATATGTCCCCTTATTTCTTAGTTTCTACTTATACAACCTCTTCTTCATTTTAAAGTGTTGTTTCTTGGTACGATACATCAATGGAATAGTCAAAGTTAATGTTATTGTGCAATTATATTTAAAAAAATTAAAATATGATGAGTTAATATCAAATTAATGCTCTTAAAATTAAGCATCTTGTGACTTTGTTTCCCTAGGAAAATATACTTTTATCAATATACGTACTCCCTTTAATAAATGATCAAAAAGTGCATAGAGATCTATATATTACACTTTATATGAATCTTATTCTTAATAATCTTAATACAATAATATCATAAATGTTTTGACCGAATCTAAAAATTTAAAACAAGGATAGGTTGTACTTAATTAATCATTAATAAAATTAATATGAAAAATCTTCAAGAAAAGATCATATCCTTGAGTTTGTTTGAACTCAATTTCTTCTTCAGTGGAAAATGACTATTATAGTTGAATTTTCATAGATAAAGTTTGGGAGTTAAGCTTATCTATATTCTCTTCTAATTCCACCACTTCGGTTGTTTCATCTTCATCCAAATATAGAGAATGGCACAATGGTTTTAATTCTTCATCCATATAAGGGACATGGAGATCACATTGAACCTCATATTCATCATATAAGTCATCCAAATCATGTTTATCTCCTATACATACTTCACAATGAAAATATTCTACATCAATATCCTCCAGTAATGGTTCAGTGGGGTCAAATATATATCCTTTTAATTCCTTCAACGTCTCCCCAAGTTTATCAACATTAAATATTAAGGGCGAATCCTCTTCTATCACCGACTTAGGATTAGGTTCATGTTGCTCTTAGTATGTGAAGACATATTCAAATTTCCATTCCAATATTCTCTCTAGGAACTATATTTCTTTTCAATGTCCTTGAAAAGTATTTTTTATACTATTTTAATCTAATGGTACATTATTTTTCATCTCAACTATTTCTTATCAAAATATAGGAAAATAATCATGGATTTCAATTAATTATCTTTCTAATACATCCAACACTGGTAGCTTGAGGTTTGATTTAAGCTCCTGGATGAGGTTATAGAAGTTATTCTCTACGATTATTTGTAATTGAGATGCACTAATCTATCTAGGAAAAAGATAAATTCCTTCTTATCTAGATCATGTTTATTTGACTATGTTTTCATGTACTTGTTAGTATTCAGTCCATTGATAATAATAATAATTTCAATATGTAATGTAAAATGAGTTATTTTTATATTTATTTAAATTAAATGAGCTTAAATATTTTAAGAATGATAGAATTAAATTTTTTTCATTACCTCTCTGGAAATGGTTCCATGTTTTGACACGTGATGATCATGGAGTTTTGTAAAAAAACTTATTTCATTTGTAAAAATTAATACCAGTTGTCAACCTAGGTTTTATCCCGAGAGGAGCACTCAAGAATAAAGTTTTTTTTCTTTTGGATTATTTTAGGAAAAAATGATTTTAAAAAAAGAACTAATGAAACCAAATAAAAGAAATTAATTAAAAAAATGGAAAAAACTAAAAAATGAAGTTATTTAAAAAAATTATATGACATGGGGGATCAATTTGGGTGTATGTTTTCCAAATTTAATGTTATCCTAGTATAAATTTATCAAATAATTTTATTCTAAGATAATTTAAGTGAGATTCAATGACTACTTACTCTCTCTACATCGGTCAAATGGTGTTTGTGAGAGTAAACCATGCCAAGATATCAAATTGTTCTACTCTCCTTCCAGGTGGAGGGGAGTTGTAGTGATATCCACAATTTACTTAGGCAATACATGATCAGGTCTTGTTTATCCAAAATAATTAAGAATATCTACTACTCCTGCCACACGTATTGATGATCATTGAGTACTTTACCAAAAAACCATAGTCAATTACATCATATATATATATATTTAAACCAACACCAAGAAGATGAATATTGTGATTATTGACTAAATAATAAACAAAAATTAAAAAAACAAATTTGAACATACTGTATAATAGGAACCCCTATTATAAATTCAATGAAACTTCATATACGAGACAAATAAATTTTAAATAATAAATCAAAAAAACTCAAGAATTAAATAATAGAAATAAAACCCTCCAAAAATCTCTCAGAATATTACCCCTCTATGGTATGGGTAGAGAATAATAATGTGGAAGAAGAAATATTTACAAAACTATTAAGAAAAGAGGAAAAAAATAATAGTAGAAAATTTATTCTTCCGAATTTGGCCCCCAAATTTTACATATTCTTCTACCCACCATATTCTTAATCCTCACCAAGTGTCCTTCTTATATGTTTCTTAAATGTTTTATTTCTCTTTATCATATATATTTTAAAGTTGTTGGAGAGGTATAAAATACATTAGACATAACAGCATGTCAAATATTTTATAGTAGAGGTTTTACTAAATAATCATCCAATTTTGTGCATTCACTGGCAGCATTAACGAGATAATATCTCAATGAAATTTAATTTTCATATGATGTATATATTCCACTTTTAAAAAATTTTGTATTAACATAAATTTGAGTTGTTTATCCCATGTTATTCCTTATTTACTTAGGTGGATTCCATTTTGTCAGGAAGGAATAATTTTCAAAATGAATGATTTTTAGGCATATAGAAATTATAATTTTCTCTCTCTAGAATAAGTGGTCAAATCCCATGAAGTATGGAATTCTGAAAAACAATTACTCTAATTGGATGAATATTTTTACAAATTATTCCCTAATTTCCAAATTGAAAAAATCCGTTAAAATTCCAAAATAAACCAATTTACATATTTTAGCCCAAAATACACAAAACATTTAAAAATGATGCAAATCAACTCAAATTGATAAATTGTAAGGGATTAAATCATTGAAATACATATAAAATATTATAAAAATATTATCTCTATCAAATTTAATGGATTAAATTGTAGTGTATATATATATATGTATGAGTTATAATGTCTCAAGGTGAAGAAACATGCATATTTCTATTGGATGCAATGTCGTAATGTTATTTCATGGACCCATTACCCAATATTATATGCTAGATAATGGTCATATCATGTTATGTATTGTTATTTATCTTAGTTATAACATTATTCACTAAGTTTTCAGTGTGGGGATGTGGTGATTGGGATGTTGCTATGGTATGGTGATATGGTGGTTGTGATGTGGTTGTAGGTATGGGGAAATGGGGATATGGTGATGCTGTAGTTGTGGTTATATGAATGTGGATGTGATATAACTCTAATGATTAATAAATTGGTTATATGTGACCAAATATTTTTGTTACATGACATATGTTATTGATATGATGAAATTATTATGATGGTTAAAAGAAACTATATTTATTATTAGACATTATATATTTTTTATTGCGATTAAAAAAAATAATATCATCCAAAATTATGTATTCCAATATATAAAAATGATCACTTATTGTACATACTGGTGTAAAAAATTAATATAAAAGGCTATATGTATATGTTTTGTTATATTTACTTGCATCTTATCTTACTCGGTTTATACTTATTCATAATTATTCCCATTTCCTTGTTAAGTTAATTTTAATCATGTTAGGCATTACACTTATATTTCACATGTATATAGAACAAATAAGAAACATGATCCTAAATAGTACTACCATGTTCAAACCTCTCTATAGTGTTCATGAATTGTTTTACAGGATAGTTCAATGGATATTGGAGGATGTGGTAGTTTAATGATCCAGAGTAAATCTAATGGGGTTATCATTAAGTTTTACATATTTGGATTGTATATCATTATCATGTCGACATAGTTTGGGGCATGGGATTTTATATTTTGGATATATATATATATATATATATTACTGGTATCTCTCTTTTAATTTTTCATGAATTTTTATGGGTAATTACACCCATGTGTTTGACTGATACATGTGATGGTAATCAGTATCCTGGGGTATATTGGAGTTAGGATTCGAATGATTCACTTTTATTTACTGCTGATCTGGGTGGGGTTCTTTTGGGGGTATGTCATGAAAAGTACATTCAATAATATATTTTAAAATACAATTCATTCTAAATATTGCCATCTTCATTTATTGAGTATTGATAGTGGGGTTTCGGGTTGACATTTTCACTATTATAAATGTTTTTTCCTATTTAGAAAGGAAAAATTATACATTATAAATAACAATACCTACTAATAAGATGCAATATTTTTTATGATTTATTTAAATGAATATATAAGTTTTTTATTATAACATCCCAACTAAATGAATAATAAGATATACTTATTAATATTTTTGAATTAAATATTTATTTTACTTTAAACGGGTTTCTATGTTCGATAGCGTACCCGATACACAACAACGGGTTTCTTTGGAATCTTACGTTGCACACTAATAATATAATATTATTATTTTTAATTGGTAGTTAACTCTTAGCCGTTGTATAGGTGGGAATGAATGAAACTAACTACAATATGATTATACATATTTGTTAAATGTATTTACATTTATCCAATAAAAGTTAGAGGCTTAAAATTTGAATGAATCTAATTTTAAGCATAATTTACATTAAAAGGCAGATTTATCGCCTTTTAATGGAGAACCCTCTTTAAATATAGTTTTGTTCACTTTAATACATTATAATTGACCAGATAAAATACTGCTTTATAATGGGGACATCAAATTTTACTTTGGGTATTTTTTTGTATTTTTCTGATAAAGTTCATTTTTTAATGAATAGTGAATAATTTTGTATTTTAATTCAAAAGTGACTTTTAATTTAATTTATTTATATGGTTAGATTATCTTTTTAATTGGTTTTAAATTGAAATTGAAATATATTGTTACCATTTAATCCAATGTTGGTCATTAGAATTAATTTCACTTCGAAATTAGACTTAATCAAGTGTCTCTCTTTTGATAGTTATTGTTTCTTAAAAACACGCTATTTGTTTTAACAACGGGAATTAATTTTTAAATTAATTACTGCCACTTATATGTATTTAATTTGAAAAAATAGACATCAATTTTGAATTCGGAATATCAAATAATTATTAGGCTGAGTTTTTGGTATTTTTCTGAAAAACCTCAATTTTTGATGAATAGTGACACCACTTAGTGGTAGTTAAAAAAACCGACTTTTTCATTCAAATGAAATTTTACCAATTATGTGAATTGAAATTCAAAAATCCAACATACATGGTTGTTATAAAGAAGTAAAATGTGGTTCATTAAGATGAAAATAATTTTTGGTGAATAGTAACTTTTGACTTTTATTTACCGCGGTTAAAGATAAATAGGGTAATTCAAGGTAAAAAGAATATTATAATAATTCCAAATTACCTTAAAACTTGTCCAAACCATATTGTTTGAGTCATTAACGACCCTGGGCATCTTTGGGTCGATTTGTGGACCCCTTTGAGCCATTTGGGAGTGATAATGACAATTCAAACTAATTAATCTAATGTAAAGGCAAAATAGACATAAAAAAAAATCTATTAGTAATTAATTATTATATGGTGTTATATAAAGAATATTTTTGACTATAATTATTCATTGGGAAGATAAAACTATTTCCTATATCATGGTATTTTTATATAATTTTTCTACAACAAATAAATTAAATTATTTATGACACAATAATGATGCAGTATTTACCTCATTAATAAATGATTTAAATAAATAAGATTATAATGATTAAAATATTATCCAAAACATGTCCCATTCTGATTGGATGATTTTATTTCGACCATGAATAATCTTATCTTTGAATATAATTATTTTTGGACCATTATAAATCGAATATAACTATATTATAAAATAATATTTTCACACTTTACTAAAGAGCCCCTCCTCCCCCTTATAAAAGGATACCACATCTAACCAATTCTTTACACCTGTCAAGCCATTTGTCTCATCCAAACTCAGCGCAATTAAGCTCTCAACATCCCTCTCCTCCTCTTATAAGCCTTACCTTAGGCAAAAGTCACTTCAAGAAGTACGTTGGTTCAAACCAAAGGGAGTTACCCAAATTAAAGGTAATCGTTTCTCATAAATTGTTTTCTTTTATTTCACTTCTCCAACACCTAAACTCTTTTTTATTCATTTCATTTGTAAAATAAACTAGTATCCTAAATATACTAGGATTTTTTTATGAGAATTATTCGAACTACACTTACACACACCTCCATCTAATGGGTGAGGAACATAATGTTTCTGTGGATGGAAAACTAACGCCTCACGAAATGATGATTGTTCAATTACCTCTTACCGCCTCTCATGGTGGCCATTATGATGGAACTGTATTTATATATGATATATATTATGTTTATGTTTTCTTTATTCTTCTGTATTTTCCATTTATATCACACCTTTATGGTTTCCATAGTGGGTAAATACGATAATCTCATTTTAGGAAGTGCGGACTACCGCCCCCTCAAAGTGATGTGATTCGTTAATGCCTTTTGTGGGATGTATAAAGGATGGAGTTAAAAATATTATATATGATATTAAATTTTAATTATAATATACCAATGTATCATTATGTTTTATTTCCATTAAAATAAGAAATAGAAATGAAAGTAGCGTTCATGCGTACGTATGGCCTATCATCTCCATGAACGGTGCATTTCATTTCTTACCTCTAAATGTTATGTAATATTATAAAAACATGTATATAATGGATATATATGATGTATATGATATCCAAATTCTGAATATCATTCTGGATATAATGATCCTTTGACCACATGGACAAATTGTAAATATAAGTTGTTCATTTTTACTCACATACCAAATATCGACAAAATGAATGTTATTAACTTAAATGATTGCATAATATTTTTAACATGGTAATAAGTGATATAAAAGTAATAATAAACTTGAAAAAGGTTATTAAGAAAGTAGAAATTAACTTTAGTTTATTATTCTGGAGATTAAAGAATGATCGAGTCAAGTCGGATGTGAGGTAAGGGACTTCGTCTCAATCTCCTTTCATTGAGGCATTTTTAGTTTTATACACAAATTTATTTTATACTGTGTATAAACCCCATTGAAATTTCATTCAAAGGGAATCTTTTTATACAAATTGTTTTACTAAAATACAAAAAAAGAATGTTTTTTTAACGTAAGTGGTGACAATGACCTTTCCACTGCTGCGAGTATTATTTGATCTTCGGCTTCCTTAACAAGCCATAATGTTTTCAAAAGGAAAAATAAATACCATATACTCTTTTTTTGTATTTTCGTATTGAAAATGATTTTGAGAATGGATTTTTTATTTCAATATCTTGAAATTATATTTTATTATTTTAATGTGGAAATGTTATATTTCATTTTTGCTTATGTTATGTGTTATGATAATTTTATGGTTCTTGGGCATTATTTACGTGTACGGGTGGTTCTGTGATAAACCTAGTGTGGGTGAGCTCGAGATAACTCTCCAATGCCTTGGGTAATGTGACAGAGGTAAACGTGAATGTTTCTCATAATAGATTTAGAGAATATACTGTGATGGGTATTCCAAAGTAACTCCTTATGTAGCTGTGATAGCTACAATGTAAGTATAATATGGATGCCACAAGTTAAATTTATGATTAATTTTTTCTATGTGTCTTTCATAAATTTAATGATTTCATGAGGTAAGTAAAAGAGTTCGTGTTTTTTATGTACTTATGAACAAATTTTTTCATTCTTTGTTTTATAACCCTTACTGAGCTTTTTATGCTCGTCCCATGTTTTGAAATGTTTTCACAGGACTTTAAGATGAATATTGTCAAGGATGGGATCAGGTAAAAGTTATGATATCTAAAACATGGAACTAGACATGACTCCTTTTTTTAAGAGTTTTTTTTTATGAAAAAATGGAAACTATGTAGATATTTCTACCTTGTAATCTTTTGAGATGTAATTGTTATGTCCTAATTCTCTAAAACTCTAAACCTGAAAAGATCCTCAATGTTAATTATTCATTTAATTCATTATTATGTAATGTTTAAGGCTCAGTCCTTATAGTTGGTATCAAAGGTTGGTTTATATAACTTTAGGTGTTAGGGTATTGTTAAAGTAATATCCATAAAGTAATTTATGTTAATATTGACATCATGTAGCATTTACCGATTACCATGTTGCTTCACCTAAGATATTTCTGTGTTCAGAATGGTTTTCCGCAGAGGAAACATGGAAGCTATGTTGGGACAATATCAAGAGGAAGAAAAACTTCCAAATCAGCAACCTGAGATGGTCAGAATCGGAACTGAACAGTCTGTTGCAGTGATGGCACAGTTGACTCAGGATATAAATGGGGGTGGTATCCATGTACGAGATCAGCTAGATCAACCACAGAGGATCATGTCAGTAGTGGAGCATTTCATGTAACAACATCCCCCATCATTCAGAGGATCATCTGATCCGGTGCTAGCAGAAGGGTGGATTAAAGCACTAGAAAAGATTTTTGATGTCATGGGTTTTTCAGAACATCAAATGGTTAGTCTTGTTGTTTACCGCTTTGAAGGTGAATCTGATCAGTGGTGGTCGATGGTGAAAAATATCAGGGATAGTGAGGAGATTGATGCTCTTGATTGGGATGAGTTCAAAGGTATATTTCTTGAGATATATTTTCCTAAATTGTTTCATCTTAGGATCGAAAGAAAATTCTTGGAATTGAGGTAGGAGGATGACTCAATGGAAGCTTATGAAGAAAAATTCACTCGACTGGCAAGGTATGCTCCAAATTTCATACGAGATATTGAAAGTAAAATCAACCATTTTTACTCAAGATTAAAGCCAAAGTATTAAAGGGATTTAGTTTCTCGTGAGTTGAAAATTTATGAAAAACTTGTTCTTTGTGTAGAGAAGGTGGAAATTGAGTTTGCCGATGACCAGGTATTCTTTGAAAAACAACAGAAAAAGAGGAAGAGGTGGAAGGCCAAACGGGAAGAACTATTCAAAAAATTCTGATGGTAAGAAACATAAGTTTATTGTTTTTGAAAATTGTGGTAAAAATCATGATGGGGAATGTATTTTGAATTCTGGTAAGTGCTACTGATGTGGTGAAATGGGACATAAGGCTCGTAATTACACTGAAAAAAGATCAGGGTAATGGTAAGACAAAATCTGATTTACAATCAGTAAAATGTTTTAAGTGAAATGAAATGGGTCATTATGAAAATGAGTGTCCAAAAAAGAACTCAACCGAAGGAAAGCAACCATACTACAAGAAGAAAGGGGTGGTGAAATCCTTTGCAACTAATTCAGCAGATGTTGGGCCATCAAATGAAGTTGTGTCAAGTACACTGTTTGTTTTTTCACATTATGCCAATGTGTTGTTTGACTCGGGGTCTACACACTATTTCATTTCTAAGAATATTTCTAGTAAATTGGGAATTCCATCTCAAGATATGAATAAAAAACTTACGGTAAAAACACCTGGAGGAAATGTTGAGACAAAAAGAAAACATAAGAACATTCCTATCCTTGTGTGCGGAAAGAATCTACCTGCAAACCTTATTGTTTTTCCAATAGTAGAGTTTGATGTTATTTTGGGTATGGATGGGCTTTTTGTTTATCATGCTAAGATTGATTGTAGAGCTAAAGAGGTTTCTTTTTAGAATGATTTTTAGTTTGTATAGAAAAGTGAACCCTTTCTGTTGATAATATATCAGGAAGCTGAGAAACTTGTAAAAGATGAAAATGAATGTTACCTTGCACATATTGTTGAAAGCAACAGAACTATTCAGATTAATGATGTGCTATTTGTAAACGAGTTCCTTGATGTTTTTCCTGATTAGTTTCCTGGTATTATACCTGATCAGGATGTTGAATTTACTATTGAATTAGTTCCTGATGCTAAGCCAATTTCAAAACCCCCTTATCGAATGTCTCAAATTGAACTTTTAGAGTTAAAGAAGCAATTGCATGAGTTATTAGATAAAGGTTTCATTCGACCTAGCATGTCACCATGGGATGCTTCAGTCTTGTTTGTTAAAAAGAAAGATGGTTAAATGAGACTTTGCATTGATTATAGAGCATTAAATAACATCACTATTAAGAATAAGTATCCTTTGCCTCATATCGATGATTTGTTTGATCAGCTCTAGGGAGCTTAGTATTTTTCGAAGATTGACTTGAGGTCGGGGTACCATCAGTTGTATGTAAAGGAAGTAGACATTCCAAAGACTGCGTTTCATACTATATATGGCAATTATGAATTTGTAGTTATGCCTTTTGGTTTAACCAATGCACCTACAATATTCATGGTTCTTATGAATAGAGTTTTCCGTGCGTTCTTGGATAATTTTGTGGTTGTGTTCATTGATGATATTTTGGTTTATTAAAAAGGTTAAAAGGAACATGACAGTCATTTAAGGGTTTTCTTTCAAACCTTAAAAGAAAATAAACTTAATGGGAAATTCAGAAAGTGTGAGTTTTGGTTACAAAAATTTCTTTCCTTGGTCACATTGTTTCAAAAAATGGAATAACTATTGATCCTACTAAAACGAAAGTTGTTGATGAATAGCCAAGATCGACAAATATAACCAAGATCCGTAGTTTTCTTGGTTTTGCAGGTTATTACCAGAGGTTTGTTGAAAATTTTTCACAGTTTTCTAGTCTAATGACTAAGTTTACATGAAAAGGTGTTAAGTTCATTTGGACAAAATAATGTGATGATTGTTTTCTTGAATTGAAAATGAGATTGGTGAGTGCTCCAGTTTTAGCACTACATTCCAGAATTGGTGAGTTTTTTATCTACAATTATTCTTCTTTGAAAGGATTGGGTTGTGTCCTAATAAAAAATAATTAGGTAATTTCTTATGATTCACGTCAGTTGAAACCAGATGAGTTAAATTAACATACACATGATTTGGAATTAGATGCTGTTGTTTTTTGCTTTTAAAATTTGGAGGCATCATTTGTATGGAGTGAAGTGTGTAATATATACCGATCAAAAAAGTTTGAAGTATATATTCACTCAAAAATAATTGAACATGAGATAGAGGAGATGGCTGGAATTAATCAAGGATTATGATTTCACGATCCTTTATCATCTGAGAAAAGAAAATAATGTGGTTGATGCTTTGAGTCGAAAAAGTAATACTTCATTAACCATGCTACATTTGGAATGAGATCCTTTGGTTTTTGATTTGATGAACATTGGCATATATGTTTTTGGTGCAGGGAATTCATCTGTTTTGTTTTAGGTGTCAGTGAAATCATCTCTATCAGACAGAATAAAGCAAGTGCAGAAAGAAGACAGTGAGTTGAAGAAAAAGATAGAGTTTGTTCAGAAGGGAATGTTGTCTAATTTTAACGTTGATAATGATTGTGTTTTGAGATTTTGAAAGAGATCATGTGTGCCTTTTGTTTCACATTTGAAGAATGATTTGTTATGTGAAGCTCATAGTTCTCTGTTTTCAGTTCATCCTGGATGTACTAAGATGTGCCGAGATCTTCAGGAGTATTACTGGTGGGATGGAATGAAAAGAGATATTGCTGATTTTACTGTGAAGTGTTTGACTTGTCAGTAGGTTAAAGCAAAGTAGCAGTTACAAAAAGGGATTCTTCAGCCTTTACCGGTTCCAGAGTGGAAATGGGAAAATATATCCATGGACTTTGTTGTCGAATCACCAAATACATCTCGAGGTAATAATGCTATCTGGGTTATAGTTGATCGATTGACTAAATCTGCTCATTTCCTTCCTATTTGAGATAATTTATATCTAGATAAACTTTATCAGTTATATGTTAAAGAGATAGGTAGGTTGCATGGAGTTCCCCTCTCCATTGTATCTGATCATGATCTCAGGTTTACTTATAACTTTTGGAAAGGCCTTCAGAATTCATTGGGTACTGAATTAAATTTTAGTACAGCTCATCATCCTCAATCAGATGGGCAATTAGAACAAAAAATTCAGACATTGGAGGATATGTTACGTGCTTACTCGATGGATTACTAGGGAAGTTGGGACCAACATCTTTCTTTGGTTGAATTTTCTTATAATAACAGTTTTCATTCCAGTATACAGATGGCTCCATTTTAGGCATTATATGGAACACATTGTCAAACTACAGCACTCTGGGATGAAGTGGGTGAAAGGAAGCTGATGAGACCATAATTGGTAGAAGAGATGGCAGAGAAAGTTTAGTTGATTTAGATGCACATGAGACCAGCTCAGAGCAGACAGAAAAGTTATGCAGATAACCGGAGGATGAATCTTTCTTTTGAGGTTGGTGATCAGGTCTTTCTCAAAGTTTCTCCATAGAAAAGTGTGATGCATTTTGGTAAGAAGAGAAAGTTAAGTCCAAGGTTCATTGGACCTTACGAAATTCTGGAGAAAGTGGGATCAGTTGCATACAGAGTGGATTTACCCCCAATTTTATCCCAGGTACACAATGTTTTTCATGTTTCGATGTTGAGAAAGTATATGCCAGATTCATGTCATGTTTTGAGCCCAGAGGTAGTTCAGTTGGAAGAGAACCTCTCTTATGAAGAACAACCAATCCAAATTCTTGACCATAGATAGAATGTTTTTCGGAATAAGGTAATTCACCAAGAAAAGGTTTTGTGGAAAATCAATATGGTTGAAGAGGCGACGTGGGGATCTGAAAATTCTATGAGGGATAAATACCCCCACTTATTTTGATAAGTGAATAAAAATTGGGAGGACGAAATTTCCAAACGGGGGAAGGATGTAACATCCCAAGTAAATGAAAAATAAGATATTTTTATACTTATTAATATTTTTTAATTAAATATTAATTTTATTTTAAAGGTTCTTCTATGTCAAATAGCGTACCCGATACGCAACAACGGTTTTCTTTGGAATCTTACGTTTCACACTAATAATATAATATTATTATTTTTAAATGGTAGTTAACTCCTAGCCATTGTATTGGCAGGAATTACTGAAACTAACTACAATATTATTATACATATTTTATAAATGTATTTACATTTATCCAATAATAGTTTTAGGCTTAAAATTTGAATGAATCTAATTTTAAACATAATTTACATTAAAAGGCCAATTTATCACCTTTTAATGGAGAACCCTATTTAAATATAGTTTCGGTCACTTTAATACATTCTAATTGACCAAATAAAATCCTTCTTTAGAATAGGGACATCAAATTTTACTTTTGGTATTTTTTGGTATTTTTCTGATAAAGTTCATTTTTTATTGAATAGTGAAAAATATTGTATTTTAATTCAAAAGAGCCTTTTAATTTAATTTATTTATATGGTTAGAGTATCTTTTTAATTGGTTTTAAAGTGAAATTGAAAAAAAAATTTACTATTTAATCCAATTTTGGTCATTATAATTAATTTCACTTCGAAATTGGACTTAATCAAGTGTCGATCTTTTGATAGTTATTGTTTCTTAAAAACACGCTATTTGTTTTAACAATGGTAATTAATTTTTAAATTAATTTCTGCCACTTATATGATTTGAATTTGTAGAAATAGACATCAATTTTTAATTGGTTATATCAAATAATTCTTAGGCTAAATTTTTTGTATTTTTCTGAAAAACCTCAATTTTTGATGAATAGTGACACCACTTAGCGGTAGTTAAAAAACTGACTTTTTCGTTTAAATGACATTTTACCACTTCCGTGAATTGAATTTCAAAAATATTACATACATGGTTGTTATCAAGAAGTAAAATGTGCTTCATTAAGATGAAAATAATTTTTGATGAATAGTAACTTTTGACTTTTATTTACCGCAGTTAAAGGTAAATAGGGTAATTCAAGGTAAAAAGAATATTATAATAATTCCAAATTACCTTAACACTTGTCCAAACCTTATTGGTTGAGTCATTAATGAACATGGAAATATTTGGGTCTATTTTGGAACCCCTTTGAGCCACATGGTAGTGATAATGACAATTTAGACTAATTAATCTAATGTAAAGGCAAAATAGACAAAAACAAAAATCTTTTAGTAATTAATTATTATATGGTTTTATATAAAGAATATTTTTGACTATAAATATTAATTTTAAAGATAAAAATATTTACTACATCATGGTATTTGTTTTATAATTTTTATACAACAAATAAATAAAATTATTTATGACACAATAATGATGGAGTATTTACCTCATTAATAAATGATTTAAATAAATAAGATTATAATGATTACAATATTATCCCAAACATGTCCAATTTTAATTAGATGATTTTATTTCGACCATTACTCATCTTATCTTAGACTATAATTATTTTTGGACCATTATAAACTGAATATCATTATATTATAAAATAATATTTTCTCACTTTCCTAAAGAACCCCTCCTCCCCCTTATAAAAAAAGACCACATCTAACCAATTCCTCACACCTCTCAAGCCATTTTTCTCGTCCAAACTCTGCCCAATTAAGGTCTCAACATCCCTCTCCTCCTCTTAGAACCCTTACCTTAGGCAGAAAGAACTTCAAGAAGTCCATTGGTTCAAATAAAAGGGAGTTACCAAAATTAAAGGTAACTGTTTCTCTTAAATTGTTTTCTTTTATTTTACTTCTCCAACCCCTAAACTCTTTTTTTATTCCTTTATTTTGTAAAAAAACCAGTATCCTTAATATACTAGGATGTATTTATGAGATGTATTCAAACTACACTTACACACACCTCCACCTAATGGGTGAATCACATAATGTTTCTGTGGATGGGAAACTAACACCTCACGAAACGATGATTGTTCAATTACCTCTTACCGACTCTCATGGTAGCCATTATAATGGCACTTTATTTATATATGATATATATTATGTTTATGTTTTCTTTATTATTCTTTATTTTCCATTTATATCATTCCTTTATGGTTTCTATAGTGGGTAAATATGATAATCTCATTTGTGGAAGTGCGGACTACCGCCCCCTCAAAGTGATGTGATTCGTTAATGCCTTATGTGGGATGTATAAAGGATGGAGTTAAAGATATTATATATGATATTAAACTAGAATTATAATATAACTATTTATCATTATGTTGTATTTCCATTAAAATAAGAAATAGAAATGAATGTAGCGTTCATGCGTACGTACGACTTACCGTCTCCATGAACGGTGCATTTCATTTCTTACCTATAAATGTTATGTACTATTATAAAAACATGTATATACTGGATATATATGATATATATGATATCCAAATCATGAATATCATTTTGTATATAATTAACCTTTGACCACATGGAAAACTTGTAAATATAAGTGTTTCATTTTTACTCAAGTACCAAATATCGACAAAATGAACGTTATTAACTTAAATGATTGCATAATGTTTATAAAATGGTAATAAGTGATATAAAAGTAATAATAAACTTGAAAAAGGTTCTTAAGCAAGTATAAATTAACTTTAGTTTATTATTCAGGAGATTAAAGAATGATCGAGTCAAGTCGGGCATGAGGTAAGGGACTTCGTCTCAATCTCCTTTCATGGAGGAATTTTTGGTTTTATACACGACTTTATTTTATACGGTGTATAAACCCCTTTGACATTTCATTCAAAGGGAATATTTTTATACGAATCATTTTAATAAATGAAAAAAAGGAATGGTTTTTTTAACGTAAGCAGTGGCAACGACCTTTCCGCCGCCGCAGGTATTATTTGATCTTTGGCTTCCTTAACAAGCCAGAATGTTTTTAAAAGGAAAAATAAATACCATATACCCTTTCTACGTATTTTGGTAATGAAAATGATTTTAAGAATGGATTTATTATTTCAATATCTTGAAATGATATTCTATTATTGCAATGTGTAAATGTTATGTTTCCTTTATGGTTATGTTATGTGTTATGATCTTGTTATGGTTCTTGGGCATTATTTACGTATACGGGTGGTTCCGTGATAAACCTAGGGCAGGTGAGCCTGAGATTGCTCTCCAATGCATTGGGTAACATGACGGAGGTAAACATGAATGTTTCTCCTAAAATATTTAGGGAATATACTGTGATGGGTATTCCAAAGTAACTCCCTATGTAGCTGTGATAGCTACAATGTAAGTATGATATGGATGCCACAAGTTAACTTTATGATTAATGATTTCTATGTGTCTTTCATAAATCTTATGATTTCATGACGTAAGTAAAAGAGTTCATGTTTTTTATGTATTTGTGAATAAATGTTTTAATTCTTTGTTTTAAAACCCTTACTAAGCTTTTTATGCTCATCCCAAGTTTTG
Organism: Viscum album; assembly: GCA_963277665.1. Classification (NCBI taxonomy): domain Eukaryota; kingdom Viridiplantae; phylum Streptophyta; class Magnoliopsida; order Santalales; family Viscaceae; genus Viscum; species Viscum album. Next base: position 432,877,487 of record OY728136.1, read on the forward strand.
AAATGTTTTCACAGGACTAAAAGATGAATAAGGTCAAGGATGGGATCAAGGAAAAGTCATGCTATCTCAAACATGGAACTAGACATGACTCTTTTTTTAAGAGTTTTTATTTTATGAAAAAATGGAAACTATGTAGATATGTCTACCTTGTAATATTTTGAGATGTAATAGTTATGTCCTAATTCTCTAAAATTCTAAACCTGAAAAGATCCTCAATGTCAATTATTCATTTAATTCATTATTATGTAATGTTTAAGTCCGTTTCCTTATATTTATAGAATATTCATTATATAAATTATAATATATTGAATATTTAAATTGATACATTGATTGATAATTAAACAAAATTTATAATAATTTTTATACAAGTTGCACATTATTATTTATTACGAACATAATAATTTAGTTGAATGCATTGGAGATTCATAAATTTAATAATTATAGATTTTCAATTTTGTTGAATGTTACATGAGAAATTACTTTTAATTTTTCCAAATGGAATGATAAAATTAAATACCATGAGAAAATATTAACACACATATATATTGCACTAGTTTTATTAATTGAATACCTAATAAATTAATATAAATTCATTTTATTCTAAAATAGGGTTTATGCTAAGTGCTCCTATGTAAAGGATGAAAAATATATTTGTTTATTTATAGGGTATGATCTTTACATTACATTTTATCCAAATTAGAAAAGTTCCTAAACACATAAAACAAAGGGTATTATAAGATGAATATGGTAATAATATTCCAATAAACTATCTACGAGTTATATATTTGTAATAATTGTTTTTTACTTAAATACACATTTCATAAGGGGAAGGATATTTTTGACAAAATATATTGAAAAATATGGATCTTGGACCACCAGTAGTAATAAAAGATATCATATAGAGATATTAAATAAAATATTATGTTATTTAATAAAGATACATGATGTTTATTTATTTTATAATTATGTGGTATAATCACATCAAACAAAATATAATTTTCTTGATTTTTACAGTGTAATTTCCTTGAAAATGAAGGACTGAAAGAAAAAATTACAATATTTGTATCAAAATAATGTAATTATTCATCACAAATAACATAATTTTTAATCTAATAAAAATTATTTACTACTGAGCCTGTTTACTATGTCAAAATAACATATAATGATGATTTTTAGAGTTATATATATGACCACAGGGATATAAAATTTCTGGTATTGAAAAACATGAATTTTAGTTAAAAATTTGTAAAATATACCTATTCTAATTTTATTTTTTCAAATACCTCAATAATATCATCTAAGTGTAGGATATTCAGAAAAGTTGTGATATTTGTAATGAATATTTCCATTAAATAATGTATGAATGGAAATTTTTGAAATTTTTTAACTCACACTCCATTTTGGAAATATAGAAAGAAAATTGAAAATTGAATGCTGATTCTAAATAATCAATATGGCATAAAATCTGAACCCATATTCATATATAACAATGAAAATGGGTTATGACAGGAATATATGCTTCAATTGAAATGAGTTTGGGAATTATAAATGAAATTTCCATTAATACCTAGATGAGATAAAGAATCCCAATGAGGTTGATAATCATAAAATATTATATAATGTAGAAGTAAAATATAATGATCTAATTTCAGTTATATTTGATACTATAGATGTATCTCATATTTTTTATTATATAAAATAACTAAGAACTATATGGGAGTTACCAAAAGGAGATGAAAATATTCATGTCATAAATGTATAGAGTATTTCTTCATTATATGTGGTGACTTGCTGTATGATAATTACTAATCACTTAATAATAGAGTTCAATGGTTTTTACCATAATACTTCTATTAACATTATTTTTATTTTTTTCTCCTTTAATTCATTTTAAATAAGTTAGACTATCAATTTCATTTTTATGAATGGATTTTTTAGATATTTTCCACCTGGTATTGAATTTATTTATTTTAAATCATACTATCCTAGTTTATAAAACATGTAAAAATCATGTTAAACTTGTAAATTCAATTGACACATATAACTATCATTGTTTCTTAATACATATAAAAAATTATATGGAATGTATTAAAGAGTATAAAATATTATATTCACCCAATTTTCAATCAATTTAGGTATGTAAATGTTATTTACATTAAAAAAATAAAAAATGTATTTTAATTGAAAATAAAAATATGATAAATGATTTTTATGTCTTATACATTCATATGTAAATGGATCAATGTGCATAAAACAATGTGATGGTGATCATTACTCCATAACCTATACTAATGGACTCATTGTATTCATTATATATTTCTTATGAAACATAATCTAAAATCCTTAAAAAGGTTGATAAATTTTATGAATAAGGTATAAATTTTACTTGGAAAATTATAATTAAACTTTTTATAGATTAATGGGGTTATAATGTTTATAGCCTAAAAATCAACTATAGGGTTTGAGTCGGGGTGTAAAAAAAACCAGGTAAGTATTCTTATACGGTATAGGTTATTGACTAGGGAAAAACATCTAAACAATACTATAGGTATACAATATCCTCATGATTATAAAATATAATAATAAATAAATAATAAAGAAACACATAACCGGTTATAAAATTTGAGTATAATAGATAGAATAACCCAACAGGTCAAATATAATCAACAACCTACACCATTATTTAAAAAATGAATAACATTCTATAATATATGATTCATATATCCTAAAAAATGATTCTTGATGGGATGATCATGTAAAATTTATAAGAGAATATAAAATGAAATGGAGGAAATAAAACTTATATCATCCTTGTCTTTATACCTCATAATTATCTTCACTCCCCCTACAGAAAGACCAACATCCTTAACTATTAGTGAGACCTTTCCAGACATGAATTCAATTTATAAGATCTAAACATACATTGATTTTCATGCATAGGGTGTGAACATAAATCTCATTAAAACAAAACCAAGGACCTTAATATAAATCGTAATATATGAGAATTAATGTATAGTATGTTATTTGTATGATAATAATTGATGATATAATACTAACCACATCATTGAGTGTTAGAAAATTTACCCTGATGATCAACCTTGTCGTATTTTTGTAGTGATGGATTATGTTATGAAGTTACACAAATTCTATTCATGTGATAAAAATGTTTAGTTACCAGCCTTTTCACCTGCATGCCCATAATTAGATTAGGATACTTGGTTAATATAATTTCTAAATTATCTGTGTTCTATAATACCAAATACAAGGTCAAACCCATGGAAAAACTTAACATAAATTTTCAAAACACTGGTTTGTATGAATTCCCAACCCACTCAAAAATATTGGAATTCTTGGTTGGAACCATACCCTACCTACTTAGAATTTTATTATACTAGTTTGGAATATTGTTTAACCCATCTACATTCATGATATTCAAATGTGTGGTTTGAAAATATCAAAAACTATCAATCCTCGGAATAATCAGACCACTGAATATAAAAATACATATCTAGGGAATCATATTTATAGTTACTATATGATAATACTTTTTAACTATTGAATTTTTTATTGTTACACTTGTTTGAATCACACATGGACCCATACATCCATTCATCATTTATGCAGATATCTATATATAAATCACCATGTTGAATCTCAAATGAAAAAATAAACATAATTTCTCATCCCCCATGATATTCATTTATAAAATAAACATAAATTTTTGGATAACAATCGTTATTGGATTCCCTACCCATTATATCGCTCAACTAATAACCCGTTGAACCTCAGGTGTCACATATCTATATGTACTCCATTATAATATAAATCCATGCATCTCATATATTAAACACCCCAATACCCATAGTGTGGTTGTATCTCCCTAATAATCTAATATATGATTATCTTTAAATATGCCAATGAGTTTGATATCTTGCTCTACATGCAACACCGAACATAAAAGAAACTATGATATATTTTGATAAATTAAGTATTAGCATAAAACCTAAAAATTGAATTATCTAGAATAAATAGGAATAACTGATATATGAAATGTTTATATAAATAAAATAAAATTTATTTTTAATATGAATAAAATTCAATTATTTTACATTAATAACTAATAAGATCATTTATTATTTAGAAAAATAATTTTTTAAATATTATTTTTTATATGATATGAATTTATATTTAAAAAAACATTTATTAATGATTATAAAATAAAATGGATATTAATAATTTTATAATACTAATTAGATTATTAAATGATAGTGAATATGAATGAGAATGATTAACATTTTTTTACAAAAGATAATTTCATAATTTTTTTTACTATATATCATATTTTTATTTAAAAGTTAAAATTATATATTTTACAATTTTAATTTTAAATTTTTTTTATTATTTATGGATTAATTATTATAATATAATTTTAAAATTAATTTTTTACAACATTACAAATGGGTGATTTTTAGGAGAATATTTCAATATACCATTTTTACAAATAAAATGAATTTTATGACATAATTAGAATAAGAATAAATTTTTAATTCATGATTAATTTTTATAAGGAAAAATATTTTTTATATAAGTGAATTTACAAATTTTAATTTTTTGACATATAAACCTATATTTTACAATTTAGAACATATGTTATATTTTTCGACATTTGTTTTTAATACATTATACAATTTTTATTTTAAAATCAAAATTTCTCAATTTTAGGAAATTAATAAAATATAATATGTTCCAAATTTTGAATAATTATATCTAAATTATTCAATAAGGTTTATTTTATTTTTGTTCATAAATTATATGTTTCCTTATTTAAAATCATTTTACCATGAAAAGTTAAAATGGTAAAAGTAAAGAACCATAGTGTAAATGACCTCAAACATGTTTAAAAAAAGTGTGAGAATAGTTGATTGAGGCCTTGATACACCTTATATCTTACCAAATCCATTATTTATCAATTTGTTTCCACATTCCTTGAGAATGACTTCCCAATATTGAAATTTTTTGGGTATTTACAAAAATGTCATCCCTTATAAATTATAAAAGGGGCTCTCATCTTCTGAATTTCCCTCCCACCAAAACCCAATTATTTCAGCCAAAAATATTCCAAAAAAACTCTTCCACATTCTCTTCCACTTATAAGTGGTTAAATTCTTCTCAAAACAAAATCCTTCAATGTTTTAAGCCTCTTTACAAAGGAGTTAATTCATCATGCGATCTATAAATATATAATCGCACCTTTATTTTTTATTAATTTATATGAACTTATTATTCCTAAAATTACATTACACCATTTTAAAATAATAGAATTAGTACCATTATTATAATTTTATGTTATTATAATGATATTATAATCATTATACATTATTTCCTTTTCTATTAAAAAATAAATCTATCACTCGTGCATTGTATGAAATACCACATGCTCAACTTAATGTGTTTCTCTTTATTTAAAGTCTTTAAAAGGATGGTAATAATAGGGAATTTGATATTTATGAATGATATTTATAACATATTTTATATTCTATAATGATATAACATAATCTTAATTCTTCATGTTCTATGAAAAATAAAATCTCCAACCATGTGTATGTGTTGACTAGGGCCTCCATGGAATGATTGATTTATATTTATAATTTCATTAATTCTATAAATACATGGTCTTAATAATGGGTTTCATAGATAAATGTGATGATTATAAAATAATTAAGGTTATGTTATGTAAAATTTTAGAACAAAATAATGATATTCTCAATAAACGATCATCATTAATTCAATTGTATAAACCAAGAATACTAATAGGAAAATATTCTTATTCATATTATGTAAAATTTTAAAATCTATTAATTCCTATTGGATTTGTTAAAATTATTACATATCAAAATAATAAATAAGAAAAAATATCATTATGTTTCCAATATAAATATATTACAAATAAACAATCATAAAATCTTTCATTAATTATGGTATGTTTATGTTTGGGTCGGTTTAAGAACCTAATTGAAGAATGCTATGAATTTATATAAATAATGAATAAGTTAACTTAAATTATGGTAAATTATGATACCAATATATAATAACTAATTTTTTTGTTTTTTATAAGGGTAAAATTATTATTAAACAAATCGATTAAGAAAACACATTTTAATTTTTAAGAATCACTGAAACATATTCATCGATGATTTTATCTTAATAGTTTATTACCGAAAAATACCATAGAATAAAATTATACCATTATAAATATCATGGAAAACCAATTAAATTATCTTTAATGACCTTTGAATTATTATATTTGTATCTATAATAAATACAAACTATATTTTTAGGAAACTAGTCCAAAATATTCAAAATTAATTACACATTGATATTTAAAATAAGTAATAACTAACAAGAATTAATATTGAGAATTAATATATATGAATATTATAATTGAAGATGAAAATGATTATGGTCTTCAAATATTTGATTAATATATCTATGTTTCTGATATTAGAGGATAAAGCATGTTTCTCGAAGTCTGGACAAGATGTAAGGGTTTTATTATCTCGATTTAAAATTTGTGAGACACATTTTTTATTACACAACATAATTTATTTCATATGATGATATTATTAAAAAATTATTTGAATTTTGAAAATTCATTAAACTCATGGGGATAGAAGATCCATAACACTTTATGTGTGGAGATGGATCTTTCGGTTAAACGGGCATCCTGGGTCCTGCTTAAGTCGAGCGTCGGCTTCTGCTGGTGGCAACAGATCTTTTTCCTTATGCTCCCCAAGTTTTGCACTGGTTGTGGTCTGCATGGTCATCTATAGTCACATTGTCGAAGGTGGCGGGGGGAAGTGGGTCTGTATCGATCTGGTCTAGATGGAGAACTGGGTCATGGCCTGCCCGTTTCGATGGGGAAAAAAGATGAAAATGTTACCGTTGGGTGTCCCGATTCTTTTTCTAATTCACCTCAGACATGTTAGATGTCAGTGTCGGAGATTCAAGGGAGTATCCCTATCTTTTCTAGAAGCGTGTCGACTCCTCCGGCGCCCCCTGCAGACCTGATCGACTGGTCTCCTGTTACTGTAGCCTAAGGATGGATCTTTGCTGGTGATCCCTGTCTCGTGGATCTTCTCCCGCTACGGCTTGATCCTGGTGCCAGCTTGCTCGGTCCAATGTTGAGTCCAGCCAAAGCTCTGACCCCTCCTCCTCAGATGCTTCACATCTCCTCTCAGCTCTCTTTGGAGATTCTGCATCGATCCCTGGTAAGAAATCTGGTGCAGCCCGCAGAAGGAATGACAATGCTTGGGCCTCCTTCTAATGGTGTAGATAAGGAGTTGATCTCTTCACGTCAGTCCCCCCAGCAGTTCCTTCTGATCTCCATGGTGCAAGGGGAGCTGACATCAAGGTACTCATGCGATCTTCCGCACAGAAGGGGTCCTCTCTTGGAGGGCATAGATGAGGTGTTCAATAAGGTCGTGCAAACCCCAGTTAGGGATACCAGTGCTATGGGGGAATCAGGGCCAATCACATGGTCCAAATATAAGGAAAAATGTATGCTTTAGTCCTCATCTCTCTCACTTTCTCTGAGCCATAAGGTCTGGAAGGACCTTGTTTAATTCTCTCTGTTATTATCTGGAATGCATGGGGTTCGGGGGCCCAAGCCAAGTGTTCTTTTATTACTTCAGAGGCCATGAGAAGTAAATCTTCTGTAGTGGTTATAATTGAACCTAATCTGGATCCGAGCAAAGCATCCTGGTTGGCCAAGAAAATGGGATTCCTTAATGCATTCCACAAAGGGCTGGATAATTCGCAAATCCGGGTATATTGGAAGAATAACAAGGGAGTGGAGGTTGTGAGCCTCATGTCACAATGAGTCAACATAAAAATTTCATTCAGGGGGCGCGAGGTCCTCTTCTCCTTTGTCTATGATAGCATAGTTTTGAATGGTCAGACTGAGTTATGGAGACATCTGGAAGCACTCCAAACAGAGACCACTCCATGGTTTGTTTGTGGGGATTTCAACACAATATCAGAGTTTTCAGAAAAGAAACAAGGATCCAACTTCAACCTTGGAAGCAAGAAAGAGTTTCAGAGTTTCATGACGGAAGCAGGGCTCCTAGACTTGGGGTTATCAGGCTCCTGGTTTACGTGGTGAAACAACCGGAAAGGGACGAGTTGCATCTGGAGCCGGTTGGATATATTCATGGCGAACGTGCAGGGATTGGATGACTTCCCAAAGACGTCAGTCACTCATCTGTCCCGAGTGCTTTCAGATCATGCACCACTTCATGTGGAAATTAGGAGCTGCCCAGCAGTTGGCCATGTCTTTTTCTACTCCAGCACGTGGCATCATAAGTAATAATTTAGGCAACTTCTGAAAGAGTCTTGGCAGTAGGAGGATGGTGGAAGGTCGTGGGGAGGATTAGTGAATCGTCTCAAACAGCTCAAGTAGGAAATTCAGAAATGGCTTGTGAACAGACCTGACGAGCAGGGTGGGGTGTCCAGGATCCAAGATGATGTGGATAGGCTGGAGGACTCTCTGCAAAATTCATGGGATGATAACGTCTTTGTGTCCTTCTATGGTAAGCAGGCTGTGCTGGCTGAAAAACTTCTCGAAGTTGAGAGAATTTATAAGCAGTGGTCACAGACCAGATGGCTTAGGGAAGGAGACCGCAATACATCCTTCTTCCAAGCATGCATTAAGGAAAAACGGATTTTGAAGATCAACTTGAGCCTTGGAAATGGGGTCTTCATATTAGACATCGACATCACTGGAAAATTGGCCTTGGATCATTTTGAAGGCATCCTGTTGGGGGAGAACTCATCTAAGTTCTAGCGAGATGCAACACATGGGGACATTTCCTTGAGCAGGACTCCACGACTTGTAAGGGAGGTGGATAATGAATTCCTTATTAATATTCCATCGGAGAGAGTAGTGAATGAGGTGGTCACAAGCATGCATCAGGATAGTGTACCCGGGCCGAACGACATCCCGACTTTATTTAATGTGGCTGCTTGGGATCTGGTTGACCCGCTGGTGGTTGAGGCACTACAAGATTTCTTTATAAGGGGTGCTCTCAATATAGTTGTGTGTTCCTCGAGAATTGTTCTCATTCGAAATATCAATAGCCCAACCCTTATTAACCAATACTGTTTGATCTGCCTTTGCAATGTTTTAAATAAGATTATCACCACGGTTATATCTAAAAGGCTCAATGGAATTATTCCAAAGATGGTGTCCAAGGAGAAACATGGGCTCTTTCAGGGGTGAAGTATTCAAGGGGCGATTGGAATTTCTAGTGAGATTGTGAACGACCTTCACCGGCGGATGGTGGGTTCCAATGTCATTTTTAAAGTTGACATGAATAACGCCTATGAAAATATTGAATGGAGTTTCATTATTCAGGTTATGAGGAGGTTCGGGTTCCAGGAGGAGTTCTGTGACCTGTGTTTTAGGTGTTATTATTCACCATGGCTTTTGGTCTCCATTATGGGAAAGTGCTTCTGTTATTTCAAATCAGTCCGGGTGGTTCGCCAAGGAGATCCGTTGTCGTCTACTCTTTTCATTTTGGTATAGGATGCACTGTCGCAGAATCTGAATTTCGGTTTGGAGGAGGGCATGATGAATCCTTTTTGTGAAAAAAATGGTATAGAAAACATTTTACATCTTATGTTTGTTGATGATGTTCATATTTTCATGAATGGAAGACCTAGGTCTCTCCTCCAATACTTGGAGATTCGTAATTGTTATGGCCGCCTTAGCGGGCAAAGTATCAACACCTCGAAGTCCCACGTGTACATCTAAAATAAATGATCAGATAGGAGATGTAGAGGTATTAAAGATATTCTTGGGTGACAGCAAAGGTAGTTGCCAATCCTGTATCTTGGCATCCCAATATCGTGCAGCCGCATCAAGAAGCAAAATTTCGATGGCATTTTGGACCAGCTTCTAGGAAGAATTTTCTTCTGAAAAATAGGCTTCTTTTGTTTGGAGGATGGGTCACACTGATCAATAGTGTACTCACATCCTTCCCAATGCATATTTTATCCATTGTTAACCCCCCCCCCAAGACCATGGTTGAGAAAATGAAAAAAATGATGAATGCATTCCTGTGGGATGCGACGCAGGTTGGGTGAGGCCACTGGGCTTCTTCGTGACGTTTAGCAAAGCCAGTGACTGATGGGGGGTTGGCCTTCGGGATATTATGGGGACTATCACCGGTATGCAGGGTCGAATAGCATGGTAGGTGATTATCAGGGATTCAATATGGGAAAGGTTTTTCAAGAAGCGGTATGACATCCATTGGGGAGAGGGTGAGCATCGCGGTATGTCTGCACTGGCGCGTTGCATGGATTCACACATCGAGGTGATGCAGGGATACACATGGTGGGTCATTGGAAGGGGGGACATCAATTTCTGGGTATCCAACTGAGCAGAGGATAGACTGGCTTTCCCAGGCTGCCTGTATCCGGATGCATCTTTGAGAGAAGAGATGACACAATATGATCTCATTCAGGCGACACTCAACCCTCAACAAATGCACATATTCGAAAACATTGTAATGAGAGATGATCCAAATTTCTGCTACTTCACCAGATCCAGTTCAGACAAATTCAACATAAGGGATTATAGGGGAATTCTCGAGGATGAAGATACTTTGGCCGCACAGACTCGTACAATTTGGTGCAAGGAGATTTAGATGAAACAGAATTTCCTTATCTGGAGGATCAGAAATAAAGCCATTCCAATGGAAGAGAACATTCAGAAGAAGGTAATATACATTTCATACCACTACTATTGCAGTGAGAGTCCATGAACGGAGTCGACGGTTCATCTGTTCTTCCAGGGTCATTGGGCTTCTTATTTTTGGTCACTGGTTTGTCCGCATCTTGACATGGATCCAGAATCTCCTTCCAAGCAAATATTTCCATGTGCATGGTTACACAGTACTGAGAACAGTACCTTGGAGCGCGCCGCTCGGACGATTATCTTGGCGGTGATTTGAAGGACCATTTGGGAAGCTCATAATAGTGTGCAGCTGGGATCCAGTCGGTCACTTTTGTTTATGCAGATGTGGTTTCAATCTCTCGTTGCTGAGCTGGCATCCCTTGTGAAGGGAGGGAAGGCTTCAGTGTCCATTTGCTATCTTACCAATCAGCCACACAATCCGAGAAGAGGGAGCAGTCTATGGACTCTATGGCAACCTCCTACCAGTGGGTGGAAAATGAATGTGGACGGTTCCTTTATGGAAGGGGTCATAAGGGGCGGGGGGTACTACGGGACCTATGGGGGTCGGTTCATATCATCTTTAGTGCTTATTATGGTCCGGGTAACTCATTGGGAGCTAAAGTTTGGGCCCTTCTTTACAGACTGGTGGTTTGTAGGAGAAGGGGTTTACGGGTGGACGAGATCGAATCCAATTCTGAAGTCCTTGTGAAGGCCCTACAGGGACATCATGTGGTCCCTTGGGACATGACTTATCTCATTAGACAATGTAAAGGAGAGACCAATCAGGGGTGTATTGTCGACCTCAGTTGGAGGGAAAATAATTTTGCAGTAGACTCCCTGTCTAGGCTGGGTAGACAGGAGGAGGAGCTTCTGATTTATGATAGTTTAGACTATCTACATGTTGAGTGCAACAACATTTTCCAAGGGCATGCCTTGGGTCTCCATCACTTTCTCCCTCCTTGAAGGGTTGGTGTGGTGTTTCTTCTTTTATTTTCAATAAATTAATAAAAAATAACTTTCAGTCAGTATTTCAAATCAAGTAGTTCCCTTACTGTAATAATTTTTGGAAATTATATCTTTTCTATTTATGTAATGATTGTTCTATTGAACTTATTTTATTCCGTTTTCTTATATTTTACCCTTTGATTTTTTTATCCGGTATTCTCCCATAGGTGAAATATTTACCACATAAACTGAAATTCAATGATTTCATGATTCTTGTAGTATATTTCCTGCAAGGGATACTGATAACTCAAATATCATTTCCGAATATAATAATGTTTCACCAAGAAATTATATCTTTCCTTCATGGTTTCTCCTTCAATAATATTTTATTAAATTTTATTTTATAATCCTATTTTAGAAAATTATTATTTTTAAAATGTTTTTATTTCTAATTTTACAATGTTGGTTTTCAATAAAGGTAATTTCATGGTAGTAAAAATGTTTCTCTCATAATTAATTGTTTTTTTCCTTTGGGTCCACATGTCCTATAAAAAAATTGCGTCATTTTAAAAGATTTTTTACTGATGATTGCTTTAAAAATTAAAACTATTAAAATTATTTCACTTCACCACTTCAAAATTACTTTTTAAAGTGACAAGTAAGTTTTTATTTTATGTTAGTGTTAAAAATATTTTCTAGAATCACTTTTATGTTTTCACATATATTTTTCATTTCATAATAAAAAGGATTTAAACTAATTGTGTAAATATCACATGATTTATTCCATAAATAATATATTTATTTATGATTTTGGGTATTTGATTCATAGTATCAAACAATTCAATTTCTTGGCCCTTCTTGCGTGATACCAATTGAATCATTTTTTTGCAAGGATGATTTTAATATATGATATCTTTTTTATAATTATAATTATTTACAATGGGGATATGTTATTTTTAAACCATGTAACTTATTTATCTAGACATCTTAATAAATGTTTATTTATATCATAAGAATGATACATCACTTTAATTTTTAAATTTAACGATCCACCTTATTTATTTGTATTGCTTGTAATCATGTTATCCGTTTTATTTACATGACAAAAGTTATTGGAGTTCTGTATGTTGTTATTAAAATATGGTTGATTAATGAAAATATCATAATTTTTTTTCTAACTATCCAAATTCTTTATCTAGAAGGGTCATTATTATTTTATCATATTTATTGACCCATGGAATTTAATTGATGATATGAATGTTGTTATTCCAATAACAATTATTATTGGACAAGTTGATTATGAATTTCTTATTTATTTTAGAATATGATCAATGCATTAGAAATAAAAATGTGATAAGTGGTGTTGACATTATATAGCCTCTCAATGATTTGGTAGGTCTCAGGAGATAAAAATTATTGGGTATTTTTGTGTATGCATACAAATAATATTATATTTCTTTGAAGGTATGTTCGTAATATCTAAGATCATAATGTTTTTTCTTATGGTATGTAATTAATAGTATGAAAATATGAATTTCATAATTATAAAACATGTAATTATTATCCATGCGATTCACTTATTTTTATTAACATCCATGGATATTTCATGCTACCAGTTTTGGTGTATTAGGAAATTATGTTATTTAATTATTACTGCTGTAAGATTTATAGCATGATTTCCTATGTTTTATATTTTCCCTTACTAATTATTTCAACTCACCACTTCTTATGTTTTTTTCCATATGTAATGAATAAAATAATTCCACATGAGACGTCTACGATGATATATTATGTAGAACATTTTTGGGATATTTTAAGAACTTTTTATGGATTTAGTTATTTTTAATGGGGAAAAAATGAACATTAATTGAGAAATACACAACCATAGATAGTTCATGTTTTTATCCAAATTCCCTAATTCTGTTGACTATATAAAATAGGATGCTATATATTTAAATGTTTGTGTTAATTCATTTTTTATGGGATAGTTATGACTGATAATCTATAATTGATTTCAAATTTAGTATGTACAGAATGTACTTATGAGCACCAAATTTAAGAGTGAAGGTTTTGGGATCCCAGTGGTCTTCAAAATTCGACGATTATATCATTATCTCATATTTTTCAATATAACACTACCCCTTAGTCCCTATCGTAATACACCTAGATCTCCTAGTGTTATACAATAGACCTAACATCCACTAACCACACGACACTCAACCATCAATAGGAAATTACTAACAATAATATGACCCCATTATTTATACAATTCAATCATATAATTTACCCCTATCAAGTGAATTATCTACAAGGCTCATCCCTAGATCATCTCACATAGATACCTACTAGGTAAATTGATCTAGGAGAAACTACTGTATTTTTCTACTATAAGCAATGTTCATTTTTTGATCAAACTAGTTATTTAGATTACACTATAAATGATCTCAATTTAAAACCATAATATACCCATATTGAATAACCTAGATCCAATAAGGTTTCTCAAGCAATACATTTCTTACCTCACCCAAATACCATTTCTCTAATAGACTATCAAATCACCTCATAAAATACCTCACTAGGCCATTAAAGTCATTCTCTAAGACTAAAAACCCTCTAAGTCATGCTTCACTATCTAAATAAAGTTTATAATCTAAAAAGCATCATATAAAAACACAATTTATAAGGGAAAGTGAGAGAAATATCCACCGTGAGCCTATTAGGAAATGGTTAATTTGTTGTAATCCCTCAATCCCCATCAACTCTCACTTGGTTTTGTCATAGTCACTTATCCCCATTTTTACATTATATAATGTAAAATCCTAGAATTGTACATAATGAATTTTTTTTCTTAAAAATATATTTTAATTACATTTATGTATAAAATATTGTAAGAACTATATACTCGAAATAATAAAAAATCGATTTTTTTTCATCAAAATAAAAAATTTCATATCATGTATAAATACACTCCATAAAATTAAAAATAGTATAATGGGAAAATTAATTCAAGTAAATAACAAAACAATAATTTTGAATTTTGACATTCCCTGGTCTCCTATAGTTAAACAATATGTGAAAGAAACAATAAAAAACTATTAGAAATAATATTTTCATTCTGTAAATGAAGTATAAAGAACCTTGAGAGGGGATTTTTTAAATGAATAATTATGTATATAAAATGTATTCATATACATGTAATGGTTATAAAATGAGGCAACCAAAATTGTAACATCATTTTTTGGATAATATATTTACATCCATAAATGTAATATATCCATTAGGATATATAATAAATTAATATTCTCAATGATGTTTATCATCAAATTGAATATGTATATTTATATATAATAAAATTATTACTCAATAAATGTAACAAAATGTAATTATATGGGAACATTTTTAGAGAAACCAATTTTTTATTATGTAATCAAATAGTAATATATATATATATATATATAAATGAAATATTTAAATTAAATAATTTAGAAATTTATTTTTTGAAATGGATATAATTTTTTGAATCAGTGCATTGAAATTAGGTACCGGTGAATTTCTGTACTTTTCATAAATAATAAAAATAAGGATATGAATAGTGAAATACAGTAAAATATAGTATTGAAATTACATGGTAAATACATGATTAATTTCTTACTAGATAATATAATCAACCATTATTTGGAAGAGAAATTTAATAAATTAGTATTTCTTTTTACAATAATCAATACTACTAGTAGGCTTGAATAAAATTACTCATTATTTTATTCAAAAAACCCCTCCAATTCACATATAAATACACCCCTCATGTACTCATTATTATTCACATATACAAATTATTCCTTTTCTAATGAATAGAAAAACCCATTCCTAAACTTCAATATATATATATATATATTATAGTTTCTCTATCATGTCCTAGCCCAATGGATATAAAACCACAACTATCCCATTAAAAACTATAATAGGCTAGGTTCTAGCGACTAGTTCTATGTAGGCATATCACACACATGTTTGGATTTAGATTAATGAACCTGTACACACGCACACTTCTCTATGACTATACAATGATGGAATATAAAAAATTTATATCCATTCAAGAATACATATAAAATTCCACTATAAAAGTAATTAAACAAGTACTGGAAAGAAAAAGGGCCAAACACAATCCCACCATAATGAATCTGAAAAAAATTCCAACTATTATAAACGGTGAGGACTGTTGTCAATGTAATATAAAGATCAGAACTTGGTATATTTAGCTCACCATATTCCACCAGGTCTTTTTTCCTTCTAGGATTCCATCAAATGATCACTCATCTGTATAAGAAGTTACACATATAGGGAACGGCCTTTAATGGGTGAGTATAAAAATACCTAGTATGGCACCTCAAAATAATTGAGCATATATCATCAAGAATAATAGTTAAATCATCATAGGTATATATCAATGGAATATATAACAAGAAAATTAATATATAATCTTAATAGACACACAATTTCATGTAGGAGCAAAAATATATTTCTAGCCTAGGATTCTTACTCAAAGGTTCCACATATTTCTGATATAGGATTACACAATCCATGAGTCAGATATTATGGAAGGACTCCATCTATGTTATCATGCTCATCCGATCTCACCTTAAGAAGGACACACTGGATGTATAAAGAGATCGATACATAGATGCGGATCAAACCCAAGGCCGTGAGGTTTACCAATAACCCATTCTAGATTAACCTTATGTTTTGGGGATTAATACCATGTAGTATTGGTCACAACAATGGAAAGTACCACACCTAGGTAAATGATGAAAATAAAGGATCTCACTATAGTCCTAGTGAATGAATTCCAACAAATATATCAAAATATGATGTTCCTCATTGGAGATATCCATCTTATGCACATGAAGTGATCTATAATAAAACATCAGGTAAAGGAACAAGGTAATTTAACCTAAATAAATGGACCCAAGATAAATAAATGGACATCTCCAATCCTTCTTTGAAGGAGTACACGATGTGTCTCTTTGACAAAAAGCTAACAGGTTCTTGTTTATTCCTATCCGTGTCAGTGTTTGAGTACATGGAATGACTGATCCCTTGTACTCTTGCATGTGTCTATGAACCCCTGATAAGTTACATGATGAGATTCAATGTAGTGGTAACATACCTTGTTATAGTTTTAACATTCCATTTGATATTTATCTTCTATGTGAAACCCCAATATCACATAAGAGATCTCGCATGGCATGTAATACCATATTACGTGGCGTGTAAACTATAATTTCACATAAATTATGGTTCTTTCTTCATATATTCCTACACCATTGATGCATCTAATTTCACCACTAATCTCACTTGTAGAACATATATCGGGTTTGATCAAGCCTCATTATCCCCTAATAATATGAAATAATGCCTCAATTCACTCAATAATCAACCATCGATCCACACCGTCTTCACACTATAAAAATTAAAAGAATAGGTATCACAAAAATCATCCCTTATTGATTATACATCATAGAAACTCAATCCCATTTTCTATTCGATACAATTTTTTCAGTATAAATACATTTTAGAAAGAAATGGATGTACAATGATTGATTTAATGGGTATTCATTGAAAGACCTCTCGAATGGGAAACTGGGTATGAATGCATTGGAAACAGTGGAAAAAAAATAAATAAAAAAATAGGAATGAACCTTGATTTATTTTTTTTAAATCAATCTGTTACCATTAGAACTACAAAAAAATATAAAAAAAGACAATTTCCCACAAAAATGTATCCGGAATAATCATGCATGCACATTATGATCAAACCGTGATTCAATTTGATAGTTTAATGATCCATGTTCAATATATTAATGATAAAATAGGTTAAATAAAATTAAAATGAATCCTACCTCAAGGTGTAATAATAATTGATGAAGAAATAATCTACATCATTTTCATTGGAAGGATCCTCAAATTGTTTTGGTATAATGATCCGCAATTTGTCATCATAGTTCTCCAAGGCTCTCCCTCTCTAACCCTGCAATTCTCTAGCTCAATTATTAGGATCATTCTACCAACCATGATAATTGGTCACAAGGATATTTAAATAGAAAAATCATTTTGGTGTATATTTCACTTAGTAAAATAATAAAAATATTTTTTATTATTAATTCATTTGATGGATTTTAACCAAAAAACCAATGCTGATGAAGTTTACATAAAACCTAATATAAATTCCTTACCATGATCTGAAAGGAGGCCTCAGATTTCCAATATGATCCTCATTTAGGATTTTATCCACCTTTTAGGAAAATTTCACATGTGTTCTATTTAATATATTTAATATATTTCCAAAATTAATTTTAGGAACAATGGGCCTTACAATCTTACAAATTCTCTGTAACAAGCTCATCAAATAATCTATTTAAGTAAATAAATAGAAACATTAGATTCATTATGTTCTCTTAATCACGAGGATTTACAAACAATATAATAAAATAATGGATTACACATGGAGATGTGGATACCAAGAAAGCATCCAACTCTTCCACTCCTAGGTTCTTTCTTGAATAATTTCATGCTGGCACTTGAAACACACATTGGGAACCAATCTCCCATGAAAGATCCTCTCTGAAAAATCCTCAATCTCTACTCATTAATATGGAAATGTAGTCCATCCTAAATCTCCATTTTTAAATAGTGGACAACATGTGATGGTTTATGCATGTATCTCCTTAGATGGAACATGTGGAAGACATAATGTAACAAATTTAACTGTGGTGGGAGATTTAAGCAGTAAGCCACATCAGAAACACTTTGCAATTTTTGCAGAAGGAAAATGAATCTGAAATATAGCTTTCTACCACAACAAAAAATCTACAGCCCACGTCAATTTTATACCCTTAATAATACTTGGTCTCCAACCTCAAACTCCAAAATACTCCTTCATAATTTTGTATAGGAATTTTAAAAGATCTATGTTTTCCTCTTATCCTGCTAGATAATCTACACCTAATCTGTAGTGGATTGCACCAACTCTGGGACCATAGGTACTGACTCTTTTGAGTCAGTCCAGTTGAATGGATAATGGTAAGGACACCCATACAAGGACTCAAATAGTGTCATCCTGATAGTGGATTTGTATTTGTGGTTGTATGAAAACTATACAAATGGTAGGTGATCCTCCCAAATATGGACAAAGTCTAACATGCAATCTCACATAATATTCTCCCTAACATGAATGGTCCTCTCTGGATTTCTATCATTATGGGGATGAAAAACTATGCTAAAATGAAACTGAGTACCAAATTCCCCTTATAATTACATTTATAACTATGATTCTAAGTGAGTATCCTGGAATGAAATGATTATACAGGGAATTTCAGGGAGTAGAACTATATCCTTCACATAAAGGCATGCCAATCTCTCAACTAATCTCTTGTCTCAAATAGATGGGAAGTGGGACAAAATGTTGAGTTGGAATAAAATCACCAAGATGGAATCATATTCTCTAGATATCCATGGTTACCCCATCATGAAGTCCACATATATCCCTTGTCACTTCCACCCCATCACCCCAAGTAGTTGAGATAAACCCACTATAAACTAGTGATCATCCATCACATGATGACAAATAAAGAATTAAAAGAAAAACTGTACACATAACTTTTTTATCTCTAGATGTCGAAACTGATGTTGAAGGTCTAGGTACATCTTCACCACAATTGGATATACCACCAAGGGATCTGTATGAATATCACTCATTACCACATCTCGCAACAAACCTGATACCATAATGCATCCTCTAAATAAAATGACTTTCTCCCCACCTTTATAAAATCTATCAGAAGCATGTATAGTGGATATCTGAGAATGTAGGGTCTCACAGTTGGTATCCCCAAGTGCATTCCTGACCCACATTAAAAGAGTTTGGGTAACAACCATAAACTGGGGGTATGAAACTTCATCCCCATTAATAGTGGATAAATTAAATGATATTAATTACTCAAACACCACACTCAAAAACTGTGAACAAGATCTCCTTCTAATGGAATCTGCTACTATTGTCCCCTTCCTATGAGCACAACAAATCTAAAATTCATAATAATGGGAGAACTTTTTCCATAAACTATGTCTCAATTTTATACATTTCCAAGAGAAAATATACATGAGACTATTTTTTTTAGAATAAATGATAAATCACTCACCTATAATGTATTTTCACCAAAATAGTAGTGTGAAGTGTGATACTACTAACTCAAGATAATGTTTTTTTTCAGTTATTTTCAAGTGTTATCAATTGATATAAAATATTTGGAATCTATACCTATCCCAACATTAGAACACAACCTACCCCAATCCCTAATGAATTATATAAGACTATGTACTCAAAAAAACCCCTCTAGAAATATCAAAATTGGAGTGCCCATTATTCTGTACCTAAACTCATGGAAAACATACTATAAGATCTATTTCTACAAGAATGGATTCCCCTTTGAGGTCAAACCTATGAAGTTATCCAATATCATAGAGAAATCTAGCATGAATATTAGATAGTACCATATCATCCCAAGGAATCTTAGTACCTCCATCATGCTGTTTGGTGGCTACCAAACTAACATTATCTCAACCTTACATGCATCCATAGTTACATAGTCCACAAGGATTAAATATCCCAGAAAGTGGAACTCTTGAATCATGAAATAGAACATAGAGATATTCTCATAATGTCGGTTCTCTCAGAGTACATCCAAAACCGTCCTCAAATGTATATCATGATACTCCTCTGATTCCATGTAAATTAGGTTATCGTTGATGAATTATACCATAAAACAGTCTATGAAAGGATGATATATAATAATCATGAGTCCCATGAAAATTTATGAGGAGTTATTCAAACAAAATGGAATCACCAAGTACAAAATCTAATAGTTACAACACTGTAAATCTTTATATATTATATCATCATCTCGTACTCACAACCAATGATAACATGGTTTGAGTTCAATCATCGAGAACCATTATTCCCATGTCAAATGATCAAATAGTTCATCAATCCTTAGTAGTGGAAACTTCTCATTCATAGTGACTAGATTTATGATATGGTAATCCAAAAAAACATCAATATCTCGTTCTTATTCATGATAAATAATACTAGATATCCCTAGGCTAAAACACTTGGTTTGATAAACCACATCCTCTACAAGTCCTCCAACTACACCCTCAGATCACAAATATTTATGGGAGCCATCCAATATAATGGAAGATATATCAAGTCTGTTTGGGGTCGTAAGTTAATCAAAATTTCCATCTTCTAGTAGGGTGGTAATCCTAGAATGTCCTCTGAAATGATGATCTCATACTATGCGACCACTGGAGTAAATTGGAAACTCAAAGAATCCACAAAACTAGGGTTCATTATAGATAACTGATAACGGATCAACTACACCCTCTTACTCATGATTCCATCCTCCTATAACTGGGATTCCTTTTCACCCAAAAAGGAAAAATGTGTCCCATAAATGTAGAAACACTTTATCCTCTACATTAAATAGTCTATCTATAAATGAACTATAGATATCTCTTTTGTACCTAATATGAAATTTCACAGCCTCATCACTCTACAAAGTGATCCGAAAATAATCTGTCACCTCCAATAGGTTGTTTATATCATCAAAAGAATTGGGTAATCACTGATTTACATATAGTAGGTGTCTCTAAGCATAATGGTCAAGCCAATGGATTTACAAGAATCTCTATGTCTTAAACCAGACAAGTGGAAATAAATTAATGACTGTCATATGTGTCTATTAGAACTACAAAAAGGTAGAAATGACATAGATCATACCATTTACAATCCATGGAGCCTCTGTGTCATAAACCATAACTAGCTGCAGCTACCCTTTCCCATATCCTTGAGATCCTTGAAACTAGGATGGACCACCAAGGGGTGGTGTTTGCAATAATTCTTAACATATACCACATACATCTTCTCTCCTAGATCCTCTTTAATTTCTTCCACCCTACTAACATGAATACCCCTTAACTACCTCTTCCTAGGCATCCCATCAATTTTCTCTCTATCAGCCACAATAATGGTTATACATTATCATGTTAGATTTTCTCAGCCTTCAAAAAAGTATCACCGCCTCTCCCTCGGCTAACTAGATCCATCATTTCATCCCTAAATCATAAACTATATATCATGTGATCATAAAATAAAATGTATCACATGTCCTAACCCCTTTATCTATCATCTTCTCCCTACCACTGAAGTCTTAATTCCTATGTTCCCACTGCCGTCACTAACTATCAATGTCTTCTCAAAATGGAAAATATTGACTACCAAATCACAATACACACCCCAACATTGGAAGGAATTAATAGAGGTATAAAATTGGATTGGTTTTCCATGTGTAGACCTACATTAAAGGGATAATCCCAAAACAACTGATCACAAACCATTCCATCGAGTACCCAAGAGAGGATAGTTAACTTTGATGAATACTCATCCACAATCATAATTACCTATTAAATATGTAGAAGACATTTTATATGAAAATACATCATCTTATCTATATAAAACTAATCTATAAAAAGTTCTCAAACTCTAATGTTGTAAAAGTTGAATAATCTTATGACTGGGTAACTAACCTCCCCTTCCCACCATCCTACATTTACAAAAAGGAGGATCACTGTAAAGACCACCATCTAGTATATTGGTCTTGTAGAAATTCATAAGTCTCACATAAACACCTCAAGATAGTCATTATACACTTAAGGATTGGTAATGCATCAGAACCCGAGGGGTCACTATCACTAAAACTCATGAATTGTTCTCATCCTATGAACCACATAAGCTGGTAATATCGGTACCATATACTACACAACATGTGGTGTTAATACCGGTGCACCTCCTGGAGGTAACATCTCATAAATGGGTCCCCGTATAAAATCCTTAGTGCTGAGGGGATCCTCCTCTGGATCCAATTATTGAAACCTATATAGAAAACATTGTGGATGCATCGTAAAATAAACAAGATATACCACAAGAAATGAGTTTATCTGGAGATCTGACTTAGAAAGGACATGGAAACCAAAACTAGTTCATATATGATTCATATACCAATATTTTATATGCAACTACTGTCTACATGTAACAATTCAAAAAGTAGGTTTTTAGAGTCTTGGTGTACGGATACATCGGCTAGCACACCAAAACTGGAGTCCCTATCCTGATATTTTAACTCCAAAAACAGAAAACTATTTTCCCAAAAAATCTCATAGACTATAGTCCTAAGTTAGAGATTTCTATGATACCACTCCATCAGAACCCGAACCAATAGGTCTCAAACCGCAACTAACCCATGCCTCCCTCCAATAGGACAAGGGATGGAGACCAAAACCTAGTAAGAATATCACACAACTTGGGGTCCTTAGACTAATGTACATGTACACAAACACACACACATATCAATTCCCATACAATGATAAAATATAAAAAAATGATTACCATACATGCCTACATCTAAAATCCCTCCATCAGAGTATGAAAAAAAGTGCTGGAATGTAAAATGAATAAATAAAATCCCACAACAAAGATACTAAATACATTTCTAGCCTATAATGTGGGTGAGGAATGATGTCAATGTAACTTTAGGAACAAACCTCCATATATCCAACTCACTAATCTTCTCCAAGTCCTATTACCTCTAAGACTCTATCGAAAGGTTGGTCATCTTCATAAGACATGATACCAACATTAAAATCCCTTACATTGGAGTGTATAACAATACCTAATAGGAAACTGCAAAATCACTAAGAATATAGTATCAATAACCATTTTCTACTCATTATAGGTATATTTGAAGGACATATATAACAAGAACATACCGATATACTCATTGTAGAAAAAAATATCAATTAAGATCATAACATTATTTCTAGAAAAGTATTTCAACTTAATAGTTTCACATATCAATCATCTAGGAGAACACACTCCATGTGTCTGATTTCACTGATGAAATCCATTCGATAGGTTAGTCTCATCGGGTCTCTCTATGTGAAGTACACATTGGATGTCCAAAGAGATCGATACATAGATGGGGATCACACCCATCTACATAGGGTATACCAAAAACCCAATCCAAATTAACCTTCTATGTAGAAGATCGATGCATGCATATTGTTGGTCATGATAATACCATGAACCCCTCATATGGAAATGATAATGATAAAGGATTACACTCTGGTCCTCATGATGGAATTCCCAAAAATTTATCCAAAATTGAAGTTCCTCAAAGATTATAACCATCAGGTGCCGAAGATGTGACTTCATTATAAACAATCAGGGAAAATATCAAGGGAGAGTAGCCTAAATAAATTTATCCAAGATTACGTGATGTAAGGCTCTAAGCCTTCTCTAAATGAGTACACTATGTATAATATAAATACACAACATATCATTCTATTACCTGTAAAACACATGACTATTTCATATTATTTTTATTTTTGCCTAATTAGATGGTGTGTTTGAGCCCATATACTTTTACCTATGTTAGTGTACCCTCTGAGGTATATAACAAACCTCTAGGTAATGGTTAAATGTTGTGTGATAGTTTTCACATGTCGTATGATATTAATATTCCCCTTGGATCCCTAGATCTATGTAGGGGTCCCACATAGCATGTAATTTTGGATTACAAGTCATGTTACCCAGAATTTCACATGTCTCATAGTTCATCACCTACATATGACTATGCCCCCATCACCTATGATTCTGTATCCAATCGCACTTGGAGATCATAGATTTTGTCTGAACAATCCACGTTGTCTCTTCATCATCAAATTTTTTCGTCAATCAACATGGAAATCAAACATAAATCCACATAATAATAACACAATGAATATATTTGAATGGGTATCCTCAAATCCATATTTGATTGATCATCTGTCATATCTGAATGATTATTTCATTGATTTGAACTTGAATTTTCAGTACCATTCTATTGTACTATGAAATGATGGGGGGGGGATTATTAATTTACTAGGAATTCATTGAAACACTTGTCAAACGAGACACTCAATATGAAAAAATCAAGGCAGATAGTAGAAAACCAAGAATGAAATTTGAATAAACCTCATTCATGTATTCATTGGCTTCGATCTATTTCTTTTATAAATAAAAATGGAGATCCAAATAAACTAAAGACAGTTTCTCTGATAAATATCTATATAATAGGATTCTACCCACATTATGATTAAACGAATAATAAATTCTTTAGTCAAATAATTCATTTACATGGTATGAATAATAAAAAATGGGATAAATCCGTATAAAACTCCTTCTTACCTCATGTTAGATCAATTAGTGTTGAATAAAAAATTCGTGTCATTGTCATTGGCTAGATCCTCAAATTCTGATTGTCTAAAAATCCTCAATATATCATCATAGTTCTCCAAGGCACCCTCTCTCTATCTCTAATTAACTTTTTCAATTATAGGTGTTTTGGGAATAAAAAAAAATTGGTCCCAAGAATGTTTAAATATAGAAGAATTTTATGTCACCATATCACTTAATAAAACAAATAAATAACATTATTTATTTTATTATTCACAACCATGAAAGCTTTTAACCAAATGTATAAAACCAAAAAAAAATGTCTTACCACAATAAACCCCACATAGTTAATCAATGTTGAACTAAAATTTATGATACGATCCACCATTTAGGATTTATTTATCTTTTTAGGAAAATTGTGCATGCTTGTGATTTAATATATTAATATATTTCCAAAAATAATTTTAGGCACATCGGGCCTGAGAATCCCATGTTGTCTTAGCTCCAAGATCCAATAATAATAAAGTCAATATAATAATTTAATACATGGAATATTCATGGTTTTTACATTCTATTCTTTAAAAAAATATCTTTCCTTAAGGCTTAAATGAATTTTCAAAGGGGGACTTCCTAAGGAAGAGGTAAATTATCTCAACGCAACTCTATTGAGTTTTTGTCTTCTTATTCTTCCCATACCCTCCAATATCTCTTATCCATCATGATATAATGATATTAGTAAGATAGGTATAATTAAAAATTATAAATTAATGCAATATCAATTATCATACACGATTTTTATTTATTCTAAAATGAAACCATCACCCATTTTATAGTCGGTTCACTATATCCAAGGATAGTGTATTAAATTATTTCTCATCAATTTAATAGATGATTTTAATATGACATTTATATATATTTATGTTATTAATGACTAAATTTAAAAATGGTTTATATTAAATAATAGTAAAATATATATGTTACTATTATTATTAAAATTTACTATCATGGCCGGTATGTCCTTATATTAGGATTTTATTTATAAAAAACACTCACCTCCTTCATGAATGGTTATAATGAACCATTTTATTATTAAATATAATCTTAATAATGATATTATAATATGATTCATATTCTAAAATTGGTATATAATTATAATGTTTAATAAAATACTGTGTTCATCATGATCGATAGAACCACCTAAATAAACATACCATAATACTATAAACATATATATTCAATAAAAAAGAATTATATTGGAACAAATTTTTATATTTAGAACCATTTGAACTTTAACAAAGAAATTAGCACCATATCAGTAATCATTTTTTTTCATAAAAGTATTTGACAAGAATAATTTTCATGACTAATATGCCAACATGATCATAGAACCATGAAACAAACATCCCTCAGATGATGCAGGTGGAAATAATGTTTTAATAATTTTACAATGATGATAATAAAATTATAATATTAATTAAAGTTTCATTGAGGAGGTTTTATAAAATGTATTTAAATAGTTTAATTGGATTATGCAAGAGGTTGTGTGTGAATACTATGTTCAGTCAAGACTTAAGGTAAGGGGAATCTCTCACATCAGTTGTTCATTAAATTTGCACACAATAATTATTTTTTTTATCACTCAATCTTTTTCGCGTATTTTTATTCTATGTTATATATATATGTTTCCTCTAAAAATACATAATGTATTTTTCCTTTATTTTTGAGGGATATAAATTTATTTTTAGTTCCCATTCCAATATTTTTAAGAATAAAATAATCCAATGGTAAAATTTATAATTCATATTTATTATCCATTAACTTCTTTAATTTCCAAAAACCATATTATTTAAACATTACACATGTTAGTCAATTTATAGTTTTGTGGAAACAAATTTGTATTTATTTTCTTTTAAATATTATTTTACATGTCTTTTAATTTTTGCAAGGCACTCTCTCTCAAAATTCATTTATTAATTACTTTTATAGGTATTTACCTACATAATCTCTAATATTAATACTTAAGTCTTACCACAAAAAAATATCAAGATGGGAATCAAGTCACAATATTTTCCTTTTTCAATCATGTTAATTATTATTATAGATATATTCTTACATATTTCTATATAATGTTATATGAAATAAAGACTTTATAGTTTTCCTTAATCTATAATGAATCATATTTCCTTAGTAATATCTCATTTTTATTGGTTCATATCTCATAAGATACCAAATTCATAAGAAGTTCTGTTCTAAATCTCTATTCTTTTCATATATGTCTTATGTATTGGATATATTATAATATATATAATTTATTTAAATTTCATAATTCATAACTCATTGTTCACCATTCATTCTTATGATATTAATTTCTTTTTAAAATTTCTTAGGAATTCATAATCCCTACCGTGTATTGTTTTAAAAAGAAACTCGCACATTCTCACACTCTCCTTCCATTGGGAAGTATAAACTCCCTCTCCTTAATGTTATTATTTTCAGAAAACATAACCTTAAAATCTATTTCAATATCATCTTCGCTTTTTTATTTTGGGATATAAAATCTTTTAAACAATCCTTCTAATCATTTAATTAATGTATATCCATATAAAATATTTTAGGGAAAACATTTCATATGATCATACATTTCCTGTATTACTTATCTCATGGCTGTTTTGTTCTATGATTTCAAAACCATATTATTTAATATGTATTAAGAAATATTATCATATGGTTTTTTGAGTAATTATGTTTTTTACTTTCTTTAAAATATAATTTACTCATTTTATAAAATTTTGGTAATGGGATTTCTTCTCAAAGTCCTTATGATCACATTAAGGATTATTTAAATGAGCTATTAATATATAAATTCCTATATTAATTTTACATATCATACCTTATTCATCTATTATTCCAATTTCATTTGATTCTATGTAAGAATATTAATTCCCTCTATTGCTTTATTGATGGCCTACCCTATTATGATGATAATGGAAACTCTCTCGCTCCCAATTTCATTAATTTTGATTCATTAATCCTATTACATGTATATACTATTATATAATTAATTAAATTTAAATAAAATTCAATGGTTTCATATACATATTTTTTAAATTTATTTTCTGCTTCTTTTTCACTCAATGTTTAGTAATTACTTCCACACATTCCGGTCAAAAAGGTACCTTCCAAACTTCTGTTCGTTATGAACATTTTTTACTTGGATCATTGTCCTCCTATTATGTTTTAAATTATTAATATACTAAAATATTATTTGATGACCATTCTATAATATACGTTTTTAATTTAGTTATTACCTGAATCCTTAAATTTTTTGTTATGATTTTTCTACATGGCATAGATTTACAACCTATTTATTTTTTCTTGGATTATCATTCCTATTATTCATGTATGATTTAATTATATGTAGAAATACATTAATATGTTATAATTTTATTTGTGGGACTAGAATTATATTTAAATTTAAGGCATTTAGTGAATCATAAATCTCATGTGATGTTGTGCATGGTTCATGGTTGTTGAGCCTAGAATCTTGTATTATAGTGCTTGGGTAGTGATCTAAGATCACTAGGATATAGTGAATGGAAATTAAGTATAGGTGTAAGGTGTAGTTATATATATTTTTTGTTAATTAATGACCATTTTAATCAACTTTTTTTGGTTATTGTTTCAAGGGTTTTAAGATGAAATTAAGAAAATTTTGGGAAATTTTTGGTTAGTGCATAGTTGGCACAGAGTTTTTCAGAACAGTGTGCCACCTAGTGAAAGAATGTGCAACCCAAATAGTTGGTATTTTATTATTATTTCATGGTCTCAAAGACTATGTTCCCACCCATGGGAAACCATGCACCCCAAGAAATAGGGGAACACACCATGTGACCCCTCCTACAAACTATGAACGTGTGAAATTATTCCACAAGTTGTTTTTAAAAAGTATCACTCCTTGTTTTAAACCATAGTCACCACATATTGAACCAAATATTATTCCATGGTCCTGGAACTATCTCTAGATTTTGAATTGACTCATACAACCTATTTTATTTTTAGATCAAAGATTTGGTGATTGTGTTTGATCTCTTTTGGGTAAGTGGATATCCTCTATTTTGGTTGCTCACGATATCCCTTTATATACTCTACAGAGAGTAATAAATCATCATTTTATTTATTGATCTAATTAAATTTTTGGGGGATCTTGATTCTAGGTTTTACACCTTGATCAAAATTTTCTTCATTATTTTTTGGCATTCCCCATTTTGGGTGTTGATCTTTTGTTCTGGTGATTAAAGGTAGGTGGTTCCAAAAGGCTCTACTATACAATTGAAATCCAATATTTCTGATTGAGTTTCAATGATTTTTATTAGATTTAAAATTATATATATTAGATGAATTATTGTGTGATTTTAAAATCACATGGAAAATGTGAAAATTACATTTTTCCTTAAAATTAAAACTATTGGTTATTTTATTTATAAAAATTATTGACTGATTTGAAAATTGAATTTATGAAATGATTAATATATGATTATTTATAAAAATGGATTAGATTGACAGATTAATTTAACGTGAAACAATTTGAATAAAACATTTGATTCAGTTTTGAAATTAAATGGAATGTTAAAAACAATAGTTGGTAAATTAAAATGTGAATGAAGAAATGATTTGAAATGACTTATTTTACCGGGATTTATTTATTGATTGTTGGAGAACACGTGGGACTAAGTATTTAATAGTTTATTTGGATAATAACACTAGGAAACTGACCCATAAGTAATGTATTGATTATGACAACACTAACAAAACTATGTTTTAAATGGTTTCTTAGAATGGGACCCCTTAAAGGGGTGTTGATTTGAGTGTTAATGCACACTATGAGATGTGTTGATGGATGAAAAGTGTGAGGATCCTATAACAAGAAAATAATTCACCACATAACATATTTTCATGGTTATTTTATCTATTGTTTTCACTTTATTACACATTCCATTGATTATAAAAATACTTTATTCAAACAAAATATTTTTATATAAGTTTTATTTATAAAATTTTCATTTAAGACTATTTTTTTATAACTGCATAATTTTTTATTTGAAGTCAAGGTTTATTGAAAATATTTTAATTTCATGACATAAATTATTTTATTCAAAATTAAAACATAAATGGTTTATTATTATGAAATTTTTTATTGAACACTTGGTGAGACACTACTAGGATATTAGCTCACACCCTGCCATTTCCTTATGTTTTATTAGATTATATTTTTTTAGGTCTAAGGAAAAAAACACCACTTGAAGGTGGTGGGTGTTATTGATCTTTGGGACATTAACTGATGGTGGTGAACCATGGAGATATGATCTTCCGGTTATTTAGGATGTGTGAGATTTCATCCTGGTAGATGTTTTTTTACTTCATAATGTACTATTTTGGTTTTTATTTTACCTATTTTTCTGGTACATTCTCTTTAATGTGTGTTGAAATTCCAACTTGTATCTTTTATATTATACTATTTTATAGAAAAACAATTCCCACTTGATTATTGTATGATCTCATGTGCTAGTCACCAATTATTTGGGATCAAGAACTCCCTTTTAGCTAAGTTTTGACTGACTCAGCTATCAGCGTACCAGGGTATCTAGTCTAGTTTGTGATACTAGGACAATATATTACAATTCCTTGATTTAGAGTATTGAATTATTCTTATGATGACCTATTTTTGTTATTCTACATTAGTAAAAAAATTTATGATATGTTTTTATTGTTATAATTCATTATCCTTTTACATTATGACCTTATTTCATTCTTGATGAACTCACATCATTACTCATTCTAATTCCATGTTCTTATGATATTCCTTATGAATATTATATCTTATTATTTAATATTAAACTCTTTTATTTTTTAAATTACTATTTAATTATAATATTCAAGTTTCTTATTTATCATCCCATTATCAGGATTTTAGATCACTTTTCTTTGATGTATGTCTCCAAGTTATCTTATTTGTTAAATATTTATTTATTTGGTAATAATATTTATATGAAGAAGGAAGTAATAAATTTTTACGATATTTATTATATTAATTTTTTATTGTGTACCTAGTTCTAGAAAGCACCACTATTTTAAATCTACCAGTTGGTTGTAATTTATTATTTTGTGTAATTTTATATATGTTTATCACTAGATTTGAAAGTGATTCTATATAGTGTTACATATAAAAAATGTATCACAATATTAAATTTGATTAATTAGAGACTACCTTCCCCTTAACATTGAGTTTACACCTTAATGACTCATTCCATATCCATACTTAGTATGTGTTGTCATCAATGGGCCTTCTACTCATCAAAAGGCTTAAAAATTAATAATAAAATAGTTATAATTAATTTTTTCATTAATTCACCAATTACTTAGTCAAGTAAATTCATTTAGTGACACTATTTTTTGAATACCCTTACAATGGTATGTCGTGTTCCTATAAAAAATATCGACCCACCCATAGAAAAATCCCCAAATTTCTTATATTGATTCATCAATAAATTCTCTAAAAATTATGACAATCCAAGATTAATTCATTTATTTACATACATTTATTGAAATATTGTGAACCGATGTGGTTATATCCTTTCTTTACATGTTCTATCCCCAAAATGAAATGGATTTATCATTTTAATGTGATTTCACCATGATCTAGTGATATAAAACTAATATTAATAAAAAAAATCATTAAATATCAGTGGAGAGGAAGAAAAAAGTCTAATGTGATGAGAAAAATGTTATTTCACCTTAAATTGATATAATAGTTTCTATAAATTAACCATGAACTAAGGAGTGGAAAATGAGAAAGGTGATGAGCACTCATTGTTATAATTTCATTGATTAATAAGAAAGGAAATGGTGGAATTTATGAAAATAACCTTGAAATAAAAAAATATACTCACATAATGTGGGAATTTTCGAAATTAAATAGGTATATGATGTTATCCACCCATCCACTACTAGGGAGATTTATAGCTACCAAAATTCCATTAAAAATATAGAAAAAATTTCTAAGGTTCCAGTGAGATTTTTTATAGCTCATCACCCTATTTCATTCACATCATGATGAATTTTCATAACTAGAATTTTATTTGGATATATCCATGTATAAACACATTCTTTTAACTCTTTAAAGATGCTAAGACAATCGTAAAATTGATCCATTATCAAAACAATTCATAGTCCCTTAGGATTTCACTTCGCCTAAATTTAGCATCTTTTAATTCCACCAACATTTAGTGACATGGGTTATTGAAAACTATCCACTATACTATTTCCCATCCCTAAGAAGAGTCCCCATACATATTCAATGTAGTACACCTATCACAGAGATATAATTCATTTTCCTTATACTCATATTTCAGTATTTCATGGTTATGTTGTCACCACATCTAAACTAGTGTGACTATTTAATATTTGAATTACTCATTAGTTGATCCATCATACAAAGTTTTTGTTCCTAGAATGACATTTATTTATCATTATAAGAGTAAAAAAACATGAACTCATATGAAACATTCTAATCAATATCTCTAAATATTAATTGACATTGGAGACTAGATGAAATTTGTACTTCTACGTTGACTAGATTCATCAAATTAATGATGATACCTAAATTATGGTGATATCTATGTTCTTCCATATTTAAAATGCATTACATTATTAGTTGATGTCACTAGTTTACTGTAGACCATTTCCCACTAAGAGTTACACCGGAGCACTAACTTATTATCCATATATAGAATTTATAATATTCTACCCGATACTCTATATGTCAGAAGAAATATTTATTCACTGAAAATATATTCATAGTTCCTAATAAGTAATAATATTCTAAAATAAATATTTATACATCTGTACAGTCACTGAACTCCATTATCTTTAGACATTGAACATACTAACTATTAAAAAATGATAAAAATTGATACAACGATATGGGGTTTCTTATAAAACTAAAAATATCATACATTCATTTTCCCTAAAATTATCCAAAATATAAACTACTACTGGGTTGGGTTCATCCTGCACGTCATTCCAAAAAATTCATTAATGTGTCACCAGAAATGAAGAGATCACCTTCAAACCATTGATCATGTACTCACTATATGACATTTTACCTCATACATATTCAATGAGAACTGAAATACTAATATTACATCATTATTTATTCAAGTAACTCATGATCCATATTAATTATATTCTAATGGTCCCATACAATGAGCCTCACTCTATGGTATATAAATACCATAGAGTTCTTCACATCCACTCTTTAATTTAATTAAAAATCTATCATGATAACACTCAATATTTTATTGATATACCTAAATATCAATGAATGTCATTATTTCAATGAATTCCTATTATTTATATCCATATAAACATCGTACCATCCAATGAGAAAATTCACAGAATTAGCTATTATCCATCACAACACAATTAAGGTTCCATTTTTTCTTAACCAATAAATATGCCAAGCCAGTTATCCCATCAATGTTAAATATAATTCATTCGATTTTTCACCTATGATTATAATTAGGATCACACCTCATTAACCACATGATCATTCTATCTCAAATTAACCCCATCCAACTGGACCCATTGGTCATTCTATAATAATATCATAGATATATGATATCTCAAACAACTTATATTTTAATACACTTGTCCCCATATGTTATTCAACAACAAATCATCCCTTAAGAAACTACTAAACTATTCCAAATGTGGAATATCATCAATGGCCTAATTTCAGTATCTAATTTATCAATTAAAATTTGGAGTCTCTCACATTTTTGGATGGATATATTGTACCTGATCACACATATACACATTAATTAATCATATTCATGTTTTTATAAAAATAACTATCCCTCACATATGTCATGACCAAATGGTAACTCTTGAGGTTCTATTTTTTTGAGGCAAACAGGAGACATGAATCGGTCACCCAATTAATGCCCCAAGGAAATTTATTAAAAGAAAAGTATTACAATGCATGGTCGAGGTGTAATGAATTTAAACCAACCTTAAAATGAGAGTGATACATGATGAAGGATAAAAAAGGGGCAAACAACAGATTAATCAAACTTCTATAAACCTTATTCCTTTAAGTAAGAACACACATCTGACCAAGGGGGCCATAACTCCAAGCATGCCCTTAAGAAATGTTGTCATCAGGAGGCAAAAAAGAAGATAAGTGAAATAAAAAAAGCCTCAAAAGTGAAAAAAAAACAATGTGAGATCAATCTGTAACTATGAGGGCATTCTAAAATGAAAAAACTTCCCTCAAACGCAGGTCCAACACGTCTAAACAGGACGAAGCTACAAGACTCAGCGCACCCAAAATAGGATAAAACCAAGTTTTTGCAAAGAAGGTTCCTATGAAGATTCATGAAATGAAGCCAAAGGGGCAGTATGTGTACCTAGTAGTGCTTAAAAAGTCATGGTGTTCCAAAATTGGGTGAAATATTTCCAAAAACATACAAAAAAGTAGCTAGACAATATCTTGCATCCTTTCCACATGTTGAGAAGGCCTCATGTAGTCACCATGATTTTACATTATTCATTTTAACTTTAACATATAAGTTACAAACCCCTTGTTACTATAGTGAAAAATCCTATGATAACAAGAGACATCACCTAACCTAGAAAGTCATTGGGCAAGAAAGGGGTTCATGATACCCAAGGGCTAGAAACTAGTGTATGGGTCTAAAAAATTTACATTATGGAATGATTTCATTTTATGATATAAATATAACATAGAGTGTAAATTAATATATAATCCAACTAATCATGGAATAATAAATAAACATCCATCCAAAATATATAATTGAAAACGATACAATAGAATCAGATAATACACCAAGACAAAATTCTTAATACAGTATCCAAAAAAAAAACCAGAACAGATTTAGTATCACCACTATTGACCCCCTGGTCACTTTCCACATCCAACTCATCCATACCTAGACCAATATGAACATCATTGAATGAAAATATAATTGTGACCTTGAAAAAAAAATATAAGAGTTTCGTACAAAGCCAGGAACTAGTGCATATACAAGGAGTAAGTTAAATAGACCTAGTTGGATCTCACCAAGGATTCAATTCATTTACCCTCATAAT
Source organism: Viscum album (assembly GCA_963277665.1). NCBI lineage: Eukaryota > Viridiplantae > Streptophyta > Magnoliopsida > Santalales > Viscaceae > Viscum > Viscum album. Next base: position 432,912,664 of record OY728136.1, read on the forward strand.
ACTATCCATTAACTAATAGTTTTAAAATTAAATATGAAAAATATATTCACTTGAAATGATAATGACCCAGAATAGTAACACATAAACACTCTCACTAAATGTAAAACCATGGTGGATAAACACTTTAATTAATCAATTTTATAACGATGGAATTAAGGACATAACAACTATTAATACCAAACCAATTTCACCATTTATTCTTCCCATACCATTCCTAAACATTTATTGAAAAACCCATTCTGATAAATAACATCACTTAAAACAATTTTCTTAAATCCCCATTTTGAAAAAATAGAACAATTCCTTTTAAACCACAGTTTCTAAATCGGTTGTAAAAAAATGGAGATATAAAAAAACTCAAGGTGAAATAAAATCATACATAAGAACCATGTATTAAGAACATATAAAAAAGTATACTCAATCAATGGTGACATGTAATCAACAGAACTAGAGAAATACAAATAGGTTAAAATATTGAATCCCCTAAAACATCCTAAGAAAGACATATGACTCAAAGGAAACCTCCTAAGACTCAAGTAACATAATCCGATCTAATGAAATTATCCATTGGAAAACACTAAATTACTCATCCATCATTATATTACCATAAAACTACTAACTCTCTAAGATAATATTATTAGTGGTCAAGCTACCATGGGTATATAATCAATCCTCAAAGCACTTGACATCCACGGGAAATTACCCCTATCAAAATTACAATCCACACCAGGGGTCTCACAAATCTTGACCTCGACACAAATCCATTGGACTCCCATAATATTCCAAATATATGTGTGTAAAAATTAATTAGCAAATAGAAATCTAAATCATGTTATATAAAACATGCACCACCTCCAACACCATCTCATGTAACATATCATTTCAGCATCACATATAGGAATCAATGTTATACCTCAAAATCAATCATCTTCCAAGAGGTCACAATACATAATGGAATGATAATCATTGGAGGGATCCAATGATTTTTTCATATAAAATATAAAAAACAGGATAAATATACCAACCAAGCTTTTAAATGAATCCCATGATTCCAAGCCACTTCATACCACTTGAAATCTCATTTAAAAAACTCCTTGAAACTAAAATCAACATATCACCCATTTAAAACTCATATTGAAATCCACCTTTTCCAAAAATATCTTTTAAAAAAATGCTAAGACCCAAAAGAACCAAATGTATCAAAAAATTTAAATTTATTTCCAATGGACTTCCTCCTTAAACAACTTATTGATACACCACACATCCTTCTTTAAATTTAATCGATTTTAGAAACCCTTTCGAAACATTTAAATCCTTTTAAAGCGACACTTGGGAATTTCGACAAACAGTTAGTATGCCAAAATTATATGTCAAGTGTTCCATTTGTAACATATCTCTAACTCATAATGGCATTCTAGACTCATTTAATTTTTCAACAAACCAATTTAAAAAATCCACAAAATTTAAATCATGCATTGCAATGGAATTTCAAAGAAACACATTGCTCATCAAGAAGAAACACAACAAAAAACATGTGACATTCAATGATGAACATGTATCTAGGGAATGAGAAGCACTCAAGAAACATTAATACCATAAATTCATTTCATTATAAACATTTCAGGCCCAATATTTTAACTCAATGATTAGGGTTCACAAAAGAGTAAAAAATCATGGGAAAGGGAAATGTGATAATAAGGGGAGATGAATATTGAAGATGGGAGTGATTACCTGTACAAACATTTTGAAAACATGATAAATGGTAATATATATATATATATAATAATATAGGGATGAATATTTACCATGTTTACCCCTCTTTAGCTGAATGATAGTGGATAATGTGGAGGCCAAAACATAAAAAATCAGTGGGGGTAAAAGAATAATTTCAACATTAAATAAATACAATACCACTCACATGATTTGACTGAATGAATTGGTAAAAAATGTGTTGAATATATATATTAAAATACTTAGAAAAAACATCCACACATTGTTTAGAAACCATATTCGAGACATAAAACAGTCACATTGAAAACAATAGAAAATCACATGATTTATACATAGTTAACCAAACCGTGCACAACTCTCACACTACAAAATATGCATGTAAGGGTATACTTCATGGTACCATTAATACTCACATATTCTTTCCCTAAAATTAAACTTCCCAGTTATATCAAACAAATATTTTTCAAAATGAACTAGAAAAGATCCTAGTTAAATGTTGCTATAGGATTTCCCCTCGTTCATGAAGAAAAGCTGTGAATGTAGTAAATCACATGTGTAATGGTCGTATACATGATTTACCAAATCATTATGTGACTGGGCACAAATTTTGAAACAAAAGAAAAATTATGGAAAACATTAACAATTTTTTGTAAATTATCCTAAAATTTTTAAATCAAAAAAAATTAGGCAAAATAATATAAAATATAAACTAACAGTGACATGAAGTAGTCCCAAAATCTCAATCTAATTATCATGGGTATTATAGAAAATAATCTAATAAAATTTCCTTAAATGAAGCCATAGATATCCATTCTTAAAAAATCACTTTGATCAATATTATATTTATGAGTATATATCATACTATTCCACTTATGAAATACATGATATGAAAACTCACAATTCTACCCCTTGGAATGTGACTGTTCCATGGATAATTATTATAGTTATTTGTAGATACCACTATTAAATATATAGTATCATTCTAAAGAACCGACATTCTTCTATACTACCAAACTATACCATCCAACTTATTCATTCATGAGTTATATTCCACTAACCTTATCTCACACACATAATCAACAGGCCATGAAACCCACTCATGTCAACCACATCTTAAAAGAAGCAATAACTATACTTTCAGTCCAAGACATACATAAGGGATTCAACATTTCATGATCATTCACATGATGATACATCTATTTTGTGTAAATCCTACCATGAGATGACTTGAACCCCCTTGACCCCAAAGTATGGTGATAATTAGAGTGTTCCACCCTAAAACTACATTCAATAGGATAGGGAATAGTAAACAGTACAACGAATTCACAACACAGATGAGAGGGATTAGATTATATAAAAACTGTAATAGAAATATATCTCTAGAAAACATAGGAACTCAAACCCTGTCAAGATATTAATAAATGAATAAAAATTTAATAAAAAAATTAAGAGAAAATATAAATATAGGAAAATTTCATATAGAAACAATCACAGGATAAAGCTTACATGAATGTAAAATCCCCCAAGAATGAAAAACTCATGATAATGGAAAACATATCCTTACCATAAGAACTTATGGTAAGATATTATCCACAATAATTTACACTAACTAGAACATACAAGAATCATTAATAACATGAACAAACAAGATACACCAGCTCAATATCCACCATGATCATTTAGGAATTGTGAGTTACCTATATAGACACAATATGTGTGGGTATAAATATTTTATAGTGGTGGGTGTTAAAATACATATTAGGGTTCCCCAAACATGAAATTAAATGAATAAAAATAAATAATCTCAAATATCCACAACAATTCAAACACCATAAGAAACCCACATATTCTTAATAGACAAAAAATATGGGGATACCCGAATGTCTCTATCATCATATCTTAACAGTAAATTTAAATCTCATCTCTTCCATGTATGAAACATCATAAAAATGATAGTCACTCAATAGAGGAAAGTATCATAATTATGGAAGTCATCAATTATAATATAAGGTGGACCTCTAAGGAATCCAAGAATTCCTAGAATACCATAGGACCCAATACATTATAACTACCAAATTCTCAAATCAAAACCTGCTACCTCTATGAAGCCATAGTGGAATAACTAATCCTCATTGAGATATTATTTATTGTTGAGGTGGTGACTTACCTCATAGATAGAGGACCCTCTCCCCAAATCAAGGGTGCCTTACCCCATAAATCATATAGAGGAACCTCACATCACTAAGGAAGATGGAATATAGGGGGTTACTGACTCCTTTGGATAGAATTAAACTTGTTGGGGGGAATGGGGATACTGAATCCATGATGAAAGTGGGTTGAAGAACCCTTATTTATCAAGAATGACGCTGGCAGGTCACTAAATCTACAACTTATACATGTCACATATGACCTAGTATTAATATGTCTCTAGGATGGCCACCATCCCTAAAACCACTCTAAACATATCACCCACAATATATCATCCTCTCCGTGAAGATAAAGAACTTAAAAATCATAAAATTAATCCAATACAACCTCATGTAATGAAGAGACCTACATCATCATGTTCTATTTATAAAAAAACCTAAAAACTGGGCATTTTTATTTCAACACTCAGGAGACAGGAAATGAAAATACCAAGAAATGAAAAGTGAATGACATTTAATCCTCCTCGATAAAACATGCAGGCCATCATTAATAACCAAGAATAAACAATTATTGTTATGACATGTTGGGTAAACTTGTATCATGTTCATTCATATGGTACTTGGTGTGATGAACCTACTGGTAGGGAAAGCATTTACCCTGGGAGCCTAATTCATGTACCTTCAACCAAGATGTTGTGTTTTACTTCTAAATATTTCTTGTGGAAAAAATGTATATGTAAGAATGTACCCTACCAAGACATTACTCATTTCACTCTCTTCGTGGTGTGTAATCACCAAATACACAAAATTTTCATTTAATATATAATCTAAGAATGTAGACATTTGGTCATGTAATTTTTGATTGACTGATATAGAATTCACCTTATTTAATATGATGTGTGTCACATGAAGGATAATTTGTCATGTACTATTGTATAAATTGAGGCACGTTTCTCATGGTACAGGAAATCATTCATTTGAATACACATAATGTGATATTTATCTCACTAGGGAAACCCTATCCTTCAAAAAAATGTGGTAAATTAGGTGTACAATGAACTAACATGTTGTGTGATATTTAATTATTCTATAAAAACCCAAGATAGAACTCAAAATCAAACAAGACTTGTGAATTTTGGAAAAAAACATCAGATTGACACATTTTCTTTTTTATATTTTGTTTTGTCACATCTTTCTCCACTTATATCAACATTGAATCCAGTAACCCATCTGTAATGTTTATTTTATTACACTGGTATATGAGACAAGGGAAATCAATAAAAAAATGACCATTTATTATTCCAATATTGGTAGACTACACAAAAATATGATATTTATTGTCTCCTTGAACCACTTTGTTTTTATAATTAAAAATGAATTATTTTTTCCATTAAAATACTTAATAAGTTAAATTATATAATGTACACTTAGTCATGATAATATCATAATATTTATTTTCAAAAAATTCTGATAGTTATTATTATTATTTATAGTTCATAATGTGTACTCTAATTCTCATGAAGTGTTCCTCAGAAATATAATTCATTTGTGAATTTATAATACCGCTTTACTTATTATGGTACTAATAATTGAGAAGTCTAGAAATTAAAAATTCTTTAGTCCGGAACCAACCATATGAGATTCAACTAACTGGGTTGACCTACCACATAAAAACAAATTAATGTCATTATGTGAGTCAATAGGACATGTCACCTGATCTCATGAGAAAATGTACAAACCATGTGGGGGTAAACCAATTGTGTAACATAACAATGTCACTTGATCTCATAAAAAACTGTACTGACCATGTAGGTATCACCTGAATATGTCACCTAAATTTTTCAACCTATTCCATGAACAAATTTTACAGACCATTTGGGAGTCAACTAACCATATCACTTGATTGTTTCAACCTACCACAAGATACAAATTTACTGACCATGTGGGAGTCAACTGGTTGTGCCACTGGTCAAGGAACCAACCATGAGTAAAAATATTATATCTATTTTGACTATAACATGTGACAAATAAATATAAATAAATTAATTAAATTCAATATGGGAATATAACAAAATTATCTACCTTTAATAAGAATAAATATAAACATGAATCATTCCCTATAAATACAGAAATTAGAATTAAATCCTAGTATGCTATCAAAAATAATTATTACATTTTCAATAATGTTGTTTCTATTATATATTGATGAAAACATTAGCAATCGAAGTCATATTATATTTTTTATTTATTATATAGAAATATAATGAAATTACAAAAATATTATTCAACCATAAGTAAAGATTATTTTATTGTTTTGGAGGTCTATTTTTAGTTTGAAACATTTTTAGTTACATTTTCAAAAAATTTCCAGAATCACGTATGTGAAATAATGTATGTCAGTTTCTTTTTGTGGATTATTCTATGTAGATTCCACTATGTAAATATACTGCATAAATATGCTACATCTAACACATATATGGATTTACCTAAGTTAATTTTTTGTTTTCTATAGGATATTTTTAAATCTGGAAATACACTATGTTATATTTATCATTTATCTTTTCTATTAGTTGAACGTCTATTATGGATATATTTATTATTTCATTTATTATATAATTACATATTAATAATTTTTAATCAATTAAAATATTTTTTAAGTTGTTTTATTAAATTATCTTCAAAGGGATGAAGTTTAACATTGATTTCATTGGATAATGTGATTTCACATTAAATGTCATTGAATTGTGAATAGTTTATCTCACATGATTTATGGGAGTTTTCCAAGGGATAATAATGTTGATTATAATTAGTATTTAATAAAATATTAACTATATTAATTTGGTATTACTTTACATCATGAATTTAATTTTACAGATTGATGAAGTGACCCACATGAGTATTCCTTCAATACATATTTAATAATGAAATTGTATGTTGTACTAGGAAAGAGGAACTACAATAGAATTCTGGAGTTGTATCATGTGTTAATAGATGAAATCAGCATAATAATATGAAAAATATCCAAATCAATGTGACATGTTATGTATATTCTTGAACTATACAAGGATTGCAAATTTTTATGATCGCTTACCACTATCAACCAATCATTAGGTGTTTGACCCTTTTATACTATCGAGTTTAATACTTCCTCAACTCTCAAATACTCAATATATATATCTGGATATGTGGTTCCAATACTTACTATTGTCTTTCTATGTGAATATTTTAATGATTTATACTACCCATTAAAAGGTATTATTTCATATTGTGATTACTAATAAAATGTAGGGCATTTGTATGTGCTTCCAGGGGAAATAGGTAGGTTGGTTTTGTATTCCCCCAAGTAAAAAATTTATGTTTTCTGGGTTTACGCCTCTAGGGGAAAAATTAATTATAATTTGGTTTTGACACCATTTGGTAAAAATTCATTGTATGATGTTATTATATTTGTTATAGTGGGTGACATCACTCTTAGTTTATTAGAGGAGTGAAGAGTAGACACATGATAATTTAGATATGAACTACTATAAAAACATCATGTGTTATTTTTATTTTATTTTCCACTATATAATCATAATAAACATGATATGTATATATATAATCCTTAAAATAATTAATTATTTTTAAATTTTCAGTTCACCCTCCTCTTGGATATAGTGTAATCATAACTCTGGAACAACAATTGGTATTAGAGTAGGATATCGTGCTCTATATATATATATTATCTGTCTTAACCAATTTCATACAAAACTATCAAGGGAAAATATTATTTTTAAAGATGAATTGAAATAGTTTGAATGATGGATGTATACCTTAAAAACCTCTTCATATTGGTGGTACTGAATACAGATATTGGAATTCTCATAAGGAAGCTTTCTTGAAGCAACACATCATTAATCATTTGATGATCATGGAAAATCCATACAATATACCCAAAGGTGAACCTGAGTCATTGGTTGAAAATGATATAATAAAGTATGTTCTATATTATAATGTGATGAATATATTACACTGTAAAATAATTAAAAATGTATATAGTCATGTTTTAGTATGTAAAACTTGGATGGAAATTTAAAAAATTCTTATAAGTTACACATATTGGTTCTGATAAACTTATTAAAACTATGTTGGGTATGGTTAGAGATGAATATCAAGAATGTAAAATTGGTGATGATTAAACTTTAAATAAAATATATAATATATTTACTAGTGTTTTAAATAGTTTGATCACTTGGTAAAATCCCTTTAAAATCATGCTTTTGTTGAAAGGGTTCTTTCATGAATTCCTATGAAATAGAATACTAAAATGGTAGCTATATATATGAGACAAAACACCTTAAAAATACAATCTTTATGATATTATTAGATAATTATTACAATATGTGTTCCAAATGATATATCACGGTAAAAAAAATATTTAAATAAGAAGAAAATTTATTCAAATCAAATATATCTACTTACACTTTAATTTTGAGTTATAGAGTGGTGACAAGATCGATATAGAACATGTTACAAAAGGCGGATATAGAAGGAAAGAATGATACTCAGAGAGATCTTAGAAATACTATCATTAGCATTATAATTGGGGGAACAAAAAAATTTATTATAATTATAATTATACTCATGAATTAATTTGATATTAGTTTTTGAAAAAGGGAATAATTAGGCATAAATTCCCAATACTAAATAAGGATGAAATTATAAGTAAGGTAAAAAAGAAATGAAGGAAACATGTGAATTCATATAATTATTTTGAAAAATCTTGTAAAAAATGATTGTCTAAAACAAATGGGTAATATTTCATTTCTTTCAATATATTATATGCTAAAATTTTCACCTCCATATTCAATTTCTTGTGATCTTGGATAATATGCTAGAAAATATGGAAATATATGTGTGACAAGTATAACTACAGATAGTGATTTTTTTAATCATTATCATGCCTATATAAATTAATTAAATGATGATATAATCCTTGAATATCTGAATGAAATTTGTGATTTATGCTAAGATCATATAAAATTAATGACTTCTATACATGTGTCACTCAAGGAAAAATGTATAAGGGTTTGTAAAAATAAAAAGGATTTATTTTCTAAATTAAATAATTTTAAGGCTGAAATGTTGATGTTTAAATGTAAAAATGATAAGATTAAAGATTTTCTATCTAAGAATAACCAAAATCAAGAAATAATATTTAATTATTTTTTTGATTATATGATTAAAGTTTATGGTAAAAGTTAGAATCATAAAAAAATTAAATGAAATTATAAGAAATAAAACTTTTTCACGACACGAAATGGTTCACAATGATTGGAAATTTGTTCATAAATAAAATTAATGGTTGAAGAATGAATTATATTAAGTTTGAAATTTATTTTTTTTCTCAAAAAGAAAAATTTATTATTAATGTTCTTTAAATTTCAATTTTAAAAAGACTTCTTATTTCATGAAATGTGATTATAAGAGTAATGGTATTTGAAGTGATTATTTTATTCCTATTATGTTTAGAAATAATTGTATGAAATTAAATTTGAATAGAATTTCTGAAGTTAATTATTTTTTTAAGTGTGGGTCTTATGGTCATTATTTTTGTGATTTCTCATTGAAGTTCACTCAATATTATGGTCATAAAAGGACTTTTTTGTCTAAATATAAATTCAAGGCCAAACATTCAAAGAAATATACTTCTTTGGAACATAATAGTATGTATTATAATTTTGGTAAAATAAATTCATACTTTATGATGTGGAAATATGTAATTTATGATCCTTATATTAAACACATGTTACATTACATTTTTAATTCTGTTATATTGACATGAGAATTATAATATTTAGTTTTTAATTTTGGAAAATCATGATTCCCTATTATCATTTTAGGATTCTACCATTTATTTCAATAATTATCATTTTTTATTATTGAATCTTTTTATTATTATGTTTATTGGATAACATAAACCTAAATATTATTAATATCCATATATATCGATTATATATGTTTTTTTTGTAAATTTTGGTTTATTTTTATAGTAATATCATTTGTTTTTTTTTCAAATTTCGTTTATTTCTTTATTACATGATTTTTGATTCCTACCGATGTTAAAGGGGGTTTTTAGAGATGTTGAGGTTATAGAAAAGTTGTAAAAAAATCCTTGTAATCATGAACCTAAAATTCGAGTATTGAGTACCATATGTAGAAATTTGTTGTGGGGGTTTTACTTTTGTATTAGGTATGACATAGAAATGGCCATTGTGGGTTGCGTTCATTAGGGGGTGTTGATTTTGATCACTGTGGTGGATGGAAGATTCAAAAGACATGGTGTAAGTGTGAAAAATTGGCAACATAGGTGGTGTATCAGTATGAAAATGATAATGGTGGTGGCTGATGATGACAGTGGGATCTTGGAGTTGAAACTGAGAGCATGTATGTTATGATTCCTCGATGTGTGGGCAGCATCCTCATTTGATAGTGGCAGGCTTGTTTGACAATGGCATGCCCGATTTAGTAGTGATGAATCACACTGGTGATAACATTAGAGTAAAAATAATTTAGGTCTTAGTATATATCAATGTACATACCCATATGAGGCTTCAAATATTTCACCCTTCTTTGTAGGGATACTAGATCAGGAAAGAAGACAGGGTATGTCATCATACATTATTACCATGAGCCATTAATCTCAACATGGGGTAATGATAACTGTGAAGACATGGATGATTTGGGTTCTTATTTAATTATATAAAAATATATTGGGGGGATTTCTCTTATGGTATTAGGTCTTTCAGGCCCTTTAGGTCATGTATTAGGCCATATTTCTAATAGGACTATGATTCATGTAATTTTCCCCCTCAACCCAATTTAAATTTTGATAATCAAAAATAAATAATTAAAATTGTATGGAATTAATACTTTCAGGTCAAGTGTGTTTTTGGAGAATTGTTCACTATTGGAATTAACATTTTTCCTATACTATTTTAACATTGTTATTTTGAAAGGAAATCCCCAATTTAGGGTGACTTATTGTTTTTCTTAATTCTTAATTCATCTTGAAAATTTTAGTCATTAAAAACAATTATACCAATGTTTTATATGAATAGGTTTCAAAACAGTATATATTTTTAATTTATTGAATTTTTATAATATGTCTAAAATGATGTTATTTTTATAGAAAGAAGGAAAATGAAATTGATGTGGATCTCTTTTTTGAAATTAATATTTATTTCGTATATTTATATAATGCATATAATAAGGGGGTTGAATCCTTATTTTAATATTTGAAATATTATTTATAATAGTTTTCTTATTGTAAGTCTATCTGGATCATGTTTTAATTGAACTTTTATTCTCATTTGGGAATACTAAAATTTTTTATTTAGTGCACAATTTAAAAACTCAACGAAAAGATAATATGTGTTTTTTTATTTAATATTTATTATTAATATTTTTACATTAAAGAATTATTTTTCAATATTAGAGAATAATATTAAATTTTTGAATTTTTGAATTTTGGAATGTTTTATATGCTAAAATTTTCAAATTAACATAGAATCTATAAAATCTATAATATTTTTTCATATTTCTAATTTTTAATTTATGTTCTAATTTATTCATTATATTAGTATTTTGAGACTTCACATATGTACTAGATAACGTCAACTTACTATCTAGAAATTTAGTTATCATAAAAACGATAATTTTATGAATGGTTTATCATTATTTTTTGAACTTTTGTTTTGAAATATTTCTTATTGAATAGTGTCTTCTTGATACATTTTTGAAAATGGATGTTATTTTGGTGGCTACTTCATATATGTTTGGAAATATTAATTTTTTAAGAATGCAATGTAATAAAATGTGTCTTAAAATTATATTTTTATTTAAATTGAATTAATGTTTAATGTTTCACCTTCAAAAAGATAATTTTTATACTGTAACATTTACTTTTTGATAATTTTAAAAAGGTAGCGGTGTTTTTGAAATTATACATTGTTTTATAATTATGAAAAGGGGAGTGAACATTGAGTATCTTCTTTAAAAACTTTATTTTTTTGTAATTAAAATGCTTTATTTTTCTCTCTTTAAAATCGTTACCAATTTAAATTATGTAAAGTATTCCAAATCATGATCATGATAAAAAATTTATTTCTATAAATTTTCTTATTGTTCATAACTTGTACTAAAAGATTCATGAATTGTTCTTAGGAAAAATAATTCATTTGAAACGTTATAAAATCATTTTACTTATTCAATAAATAAAATTTGAAAAATCTGGAAATTGAAAATTTTGAAATGTCTAGAACCTACCATATGGGAGTCAAATAATAGTGTTACCTGACTATGTCAACCTACTGCATGAAGAAAATGTAATGAACGTATGGGAGTAAAATGGACATGTCAACTGACCGTTTGAACAAAACATGTTGACAATGTGGGAGTCAACTAACTGTGTCACATGACTATAGAACATGACCACGTTTCCAAAATTTACACACTATATGTGAGTTAATATATAATTTTACCTGAAAATGTCAACCTACCACTTGAGCACAATTTACTTATTGTGACCCCTAACCATGTGACCTAACTATGTCAACCAACCATAGAACCAACTACGAGTAGAATTACATTCTATAGTTTTACTATTACATGGATTAAATAAATCCACATTAAGTTACTATTTTTGAATTGTAAACATAAAAAAATTATCAAACTTTCATTATAATAATTCTAAATCAAAATTGATCTCTATAAGTATAGAAATCAAATTGAAGTCACTAAAAGTATTTAGTTAAAATTCTATTTTTTTACAAAAATTAGATTTCTGAAGTATTTTGATGATAATATTAGTGTTAAAAGTCATACTATAGAGATTATTGATTATATTTAATTATAATAAAATTTTATAAATATAATTCAATTAGAGATAAAGCCTATTTTATAATTTTGGAGGAATATTTTAAGTCTGAAACATTATAAGTTATGTTGTCTAAATTTTTTTATAATCACCAACATGAACTAATGTACATGAATTTTCTTATGTGGACTCTCTCATATAGAATCAACTATGATAATAAACTAATTAAATATTTTAATTGAAAAAATATGTGTATTTACCTACGTGAATCAGTGATTTTCTTCAGAATATTGTAAAATCTGGAAATATGATATGTTTTACATAACATTTTTATTTTTCATTTTATAAATGTCTATTATGGATATATTTAATGTTATATTTTTTCTATAATTATTATTAATTATTTTTATGTCATTAAAACATTTTTCAAATCATTTTATTAAATTAATATCACATCAGCTGATGTTTAATGTTGATTTCTATAGAAATTTCAAGTTCCACATTAAGGCTTCATTTGGTAACACAAATTTGAGAAGAAAAGAAAAGACATGAAGCGATTGAAACCAATTTCCCCTGTTTGGTGAGGAACAAGGGACAAAGATAAATGTGATATATGGAAATGGAGAGAAACACATTTCTCTCCTACATGCGTTTCACCTATTTTGGAATCGTCCCAAAATTGGGATGATTATGATGGAAATATTAAGCCTCTATCATATATTTTTTAGATTTCCCATATTATCCCTATATAAATAAATAGTTCAAATATTTTTTTCCTTAAACCGTCGAGACAATCCTCATCTACCCGATGTTGTCAAGTTCCTTTGCCGGTGCAAAAGTCCTATGTATTCCAATTCGTAGTTGCAATGTCCCCTATTATTTTCATCATAATATTACAATTTAATGTATTGGTGTGTTGAATATCATAAAAAAAATAAATGTTTGACTTATTCAGGTCGGTACTAATTTATTGAATTGATATTTATATAATTGAACATATTTTTAATTATTAATAATAACAAACAATATTTTCATGGGTATCTAAATATTTTAATCAACTTAATTTATAAATAATTATTTTTCAAATTTCAAAATAATTTAGAAATAATAATAACAATAAAATATAAATAATTTTTATTATAGATAATTTTGATTATAAATAATTATGATTATCTTGAATTAATAGTTTATATAAATAATTTATAAAAATTCTTGTATTAATAAATATTTATAATTAATATCATTGAATTAAAAAATATTTTGAATTAGTAATCATTTTTAATTAACAATTATTTTTATTAATAATTATTTTGAATTAATAAATAATAATTTATAATTTTGATTACATTAAATTCATAATTTTGAATTAATGAATTATCTAAATAATTTTGATTATCTCTAATTTGTTTTTTGAAATTTTAAATTTTTTATTAATATATGTTTTTTGATTAATGTTTACCTAATTTTTGTAATGTAAATGATAATTATTGATAAAAAATTAAAATTATTGTTTTATGATTTTTTATGAAAAAATGTAATAAAAATACTTTTTTTAATGGTTATTTTTGTCATTTAACATAAATTATGGATGTTGGTTAGACTTGGTGGCATGTGTAGTGTCCATGGGGATTTAATCTATGGTTGTATTTTATGTTATAGAAAGTATGCCCTTTAATCTTTTGTGTATGTGTAATTTTTTAATAATGATTATTTGTGTCATTTTCCCCATAACAATTTCTTTTCTTTTCCTTTAAAAATTGGCACCAAACATGATGGAGAGAATTCAAAATAATTTCTTTTCTTTTAGTAAGTTTTTAATCCAAACATAATGAGAGAAATCACAATCATCTATTTTCTTTTATTTTCTTTTATAAACTATCAAATCATTTCTTTTCTTTTACTAAAATATCCCCAAACAGGGTCTCAATGTTATTTTCCTATGAACAGTTTAGGTTTCATGATTTATGGTGTTTTTACAATGGAAATTAATATTAATATTAATTATTCATTGGTACTATATTAATTATAATATTGTGATATCACTGTAAAACGTGATTTAAAGTTTACATATTAATTAATTTACCCACATGAGTATGTTTTGAAATTGTATATAATAATGAAACTATATGTTGTATTGGGAAAGAGAAACTACAATAGAATTATTGAGATATATCTTGTGTATATAGTTGAGTGTGATATATTTAATTTTATATATCTAGATCAATTTGATTTTTTAAGGATTATTAAACTATAAATGACTTCATGATTTGATGATTGCCTATGACTCCAAACTGGAATTTAACATTGTGATCCTTTATTAATGGAGAGTTTAATAATTCTCGGACACTCAAACACTGAATTTCTACATATGGGACTATGCTTTTACTCCATCAAAATCTATTTATGTGTGAATAATTATAATGGTTTATAATATTCATTAAAAGCTAGTATATCGGGAGTTATGTCCAACTCAAAATGTAGGCATTCAGTTATGGATCCAGGGAAAAAGGCAGGAGGTTCGAATTGTGTCTTCAGGTTGAAAAAGAAATATTTGTTTTTGGATAATTTCTCGAAGGGAAAATACTTTGTAAATGGGTTTGACTCCATGTGGGAAAAATTCATTGTAAGATTCCACTATATTGGTTATAGTGTGTTCCATCACTCTTAGTTTTTTGAGAGGGGTGAAAAGCATACATATGATCATTTAGATCTAAAATACTTTAAAAATATCTTGTTTTTGTTTTATTTTATTTTCTATAGATTCAAAATTATAATTCTGATTTATATGTTCCTTAAAATCATTAAATATTTTTAAATAACAAATTAAACCTCTCTTAGAAATATTTTAACTTTAATTCTAGAACAAAATATAATTCCAACAATACATTGGAAAAATAAATCACAACCTATGAACATCATAAAAAATTTATGATTTCCTTTATAAAATATATGAAATCATTCAAATAACCCTTATTGGCAACCTAGGGAAAAGAAAATATATTAAAGGGTAAGCTCAGATACACTATAATGGAAATAATTAAACATAACCAATCATGATAAATATGTTATAAAAAATAAGTTATCAGGAATAATCAATAAATATGTTATATTTTAAAAAACATGAGTTTAAAAAATATCCTTGGGTAACAATTTAAATAATAAAATTGAAAATAAAAAATGATTTCAGAATGATTGAATCCATAATGTCAAGTATGTTAATTCTCATGCCAATACATCATGATCTTTTAATCAAGGCATCTTGACAATAAATCATTATATTATCATCAAGGGCTCCTACTATGTCATCAAAATCTTACCATCAAAGCCTCATTCCAAGAAATCATGATCTTACCATTAAGTTATCATGCCATGGTATATGACATGTGTGGGAGGATATACACCAAGTGATACCCATTCTTTTTATTTCATGATATCTTTCAATTCAAATAGAGGTCATATAATTA
Organism: Viscum album; assembly: GCA_963277665.1. Classification (NCBI taxonomy): domain Eukaryota; kingdom Viridiplantae; phylum Streptophyta; class Magnoliopsida; order Santalales; family Viscaceae; genus Viscum; species Viscum album. The sequence goes on from OY728136.1 coordinate 432,928,863, forward strand.
TTGTTCCAACCATTCACATAGACGAGTAAAATGAATTACACATATATTAAATTACTAATGAAATAAATAAAAAATATTACTTGGAAATAAAAACTAATATTTTTATTGAATTGAGTATCTAAAATAAAAATATCCTCTAGTAAATAATGGAATAAATGTTTGGGTAAATATTCTTAAATTTTTATAGTATTCAAATGTTATATTATAACAGATATGTGGTCAATTAAATAATAAAAATGAAAAAACATAATTCTATGAGATTAAAGGATCTCTAAATGATATAGAAACATAATTTAAATAGAAATATTAAGAGTGGTAGAATACATATATTCAAATTCTTCATTATGGTTCATAAAGTATAATATGAAATATTTAAATCATATGTCCTAGGATTTTCAAATAAAGTGTCTAGTTAGACCCACTAGTTGTGCCCCATGTGAAGACCGATTTAAAAACCAATCAACCTTTTCAAGGTTATTAAACCTTGGTTCATCTATTTCATAGCCTAAATCCATATTTTTAATTTGGAAAATGATTTTGTTTATTGAAAAGTACCACCATTTTCTTCACCAATGGTTTGGGCATTGGCATAGATAAAATACACCTTTATAAATACATGATGACATATCCATGAAAATAACAAAAAATATTCTTTTTCTTTTGGGATTTTTATTGAAAAACTAAAAAATCAAATATTAATGGGAAAAAATATCCTTGAAACCCATAAAAACATATAATAAATGAATGATAATGAATAATAAGTATGATTTTGGGAAAAAGCAGTCCAGTCGTAATTGTTAAAAAACAATTCTTTAATTCTTTTAAAAAATATTACATGTTTCCTTTATAGAATGAAATAAAAATATTATTTTTTCACAATTATAATTAAATTAGCATATATTAGAAAGTTATATTAAAAAAATTTAAAACATAGAAGAATTTTTTGGAATCATTTTGAAGAATATAGACTTGAAATAAAACTATTCCCAACCTAAATGATGAAATAATGTTGAGTTGGATTAAAAACATATATTCTATCTTTTTAAGAAAAAAATGAAGGAAAATGGAAATAATACTATTAAATACCAATAATAAATATATGATAATAAAATATATTCGGTTATGGAGATAAATTATAAAATATCCCCCATAAAAAATTGAAAACTATGAATTCCAAATAAAATGTGTTATAACAACATAAACCCATGACTCAGATTCCTGCATGATAAGATAAATTAATACCTCTTATAATATATATATATATATATTACTCATATTAATTAGATAAATAATTATCTATATCATTCTAGATATCATTTATATATAACTTACTTTTACCCCTTTACTCATAATTCTATTTCAAAAACAACTATTTAGGTATCAATTACGATGTTTCTCATGAATCTGTTAGTTTAGTGGTTTTGATCAATTAACCTTATACATTGTTTAGTCAAATAAAAAATGTTAATAAATTAACACATATAATATTTATTCATTAAATACACTTTTATAATATTCTATTTAACTTGATTATGAAAAATGAAATAATTTGTTCATGGAAGCAGTTGTATGTATGTAAACATGAGAAATCTTTTCAATTTTAAATAGATGGAATGAAAGGTAGTTATATGATATTTTATCTTTATGAATATTTAATAATTTATTATATATCGTTTTTATTAATTTAATACATCTATATACACATCTATGTGATGTGGTGATGAAATGTGTAGTATGTTGCTCCATGGAGGTTATCGTCTGCACACACAAATGTGTGACATTTTAAATTTACATTAGATTGAATGGATATGAAAAATGTTTATAAAAAAACATAATAAATTTATTGTAAACATGATGATGTAATTATTTTAATATGGTTATAGATGATTTGGGAGAGGTTTAAGAAGAAATAAACATGAAATTGTTTTGTAAGAACATATACATCGTCATTGCCAATGAGATTGTACCCAAGTGGTAGACGCACCTTCTTGGCATCCAAGAGACCTAGGATCAAATTTGGGTAGGGTGGTAATTACCATGTACTTTAGTAGCACTTTATCAGGTACTATATTAGTACTATTGTAGTAGTGGTATGGTAGAAGTGGTATAACTATAGCGTTGACAGTTATGTAGTAGGAACTATAGTGGTGATTATACTATAGAAGGTACTATATAAGCGCATGTACTGTAGCAGAACAATTCACCGAAGGGACCTTTGAAAAAATAGCATTCAAGCCTTGTATTCAAGCCACATGGCCTTAGGACTTCAGGATCAATAATTCGTCTCCCTCTACCCAGAAAAAAAGAAGCATTTAATAATAAAACGAGGCTTCAGCACCAAACATTTTAAAAAAAATAATATACATAAAAATTAGATTATCTCATTTGAAAAACACCTAAATGATTCATAGAGATATATTTTGGGAATAAAAAACATTAAAAAATGCATAATGAATTTTATAGGGTATTTGTGTATATATTGGTTGTTTGGATGGAGTTTTTTGTTAGTGGAGAATTGAGGAGATGATGAGCCCTTCTATAAGTGAGAGGGGTGGAATGTTTGTAAATTATCTAAACATTAAAATAAAATAAATTAATTTTTAATTTAAAGTGGAAAAATTGGACAAAATTTCAAATATTTGGAGATTTAATGTATAAATCCACTCAGAAAATTAATTTTAGAGAAGTTTTAGTTATATTTTAATCCTTATATCTTAGTCTAACAACCTCATTAGCCCTTTTTGACCCTTACCGCGTTAGTAAACTTTTTCTATGTAACCATTCATTAAGAATAAAAAATGAAATGATAATTATTAGGTAATTTTTAAATTATTATTTCAAGTATATAATCCGTTTTTTATTATTCAGTTTCAATAGGTCGTAAAAATTAATTTTATATATGTGTGTGAAAAACTCAATTTAAATATGTTTTTGAAAAAATCCTTTTATGAATAAAAAAGAATTTATACGAAAATAATGTATTTAATTGATTATCATGATATTTATTGATTTATAAATAATATAAATATATTTATGAGGATTTAAAACGAATTTGAAATATAATTTATATTTTTAATTACATAATTAAATAAAAGGATCAAAAGCATACCATTTTTAGTATAAAACACCTAATAGTTTTTAAAATGTAAAACATAAAATTATAAATGTAAACTAATATCTTTAAAATATTTCTAAGAAAAAAATAATTTTTCGATCTATTAAAATGGTATTTAAAATTTTTTATTTCATCCTTATACCATAATGTTTTTATAAAAGTGACATTATTGAAAAAAATGTATTTTCCCTACTCATCTAAAAATCAATCTGTTTAGAAAAATCCTAAAAATGAACATAAAAAAGTTTTCATTTTTGTATCCAAAAATTATTTTCTTTTTATAGATTAAAATTTTAAAATTATAAAATGTACCTTTCATATGAAATTAAAAAATACAAATTAATTCCTCTTTTATTGGATAATTAAAATTTCAAACTTTAAGTGTTATTTATCTTATTTCATATCAACATGAGAATTAATTTGAAAGATTATAAATTAAAATTATCACACCCACATTTCAGTGTATATTTTTAATTTATTTTATTTTAGAATATTTTATTTTAATTTCACATATTTTATGTTTTAGTAATTTTTGAGTTTGATTTAAAATATTTTTGATGGAATTTTGTGAATTTCACATTTAGGCATCATGGTTTGTAAAAATATGAAATATTCATGTGTTTGGATTTTTTAATATGAAATTGTAATTGAAATGGATAGTAATAATTTATTAAACCATGTAGGTCCTTATAGTAAACCTTACAAGGCCATTTTTTTCAAGGTAGTGAGTTCGATATGGTTACCACACTATTTGACAAACATTGCAAGTTTCCCAAATTTTATGCTCAAATTTTTTTACTATTTTATTTTCCTTTTTTATTTTTATTTTCAATTTCCTCTCCCCTATGTCACATGGACCTCCTTCATTTTTAATCCCCCTATATTATAACCCTCCTCTGGTCCCCTCCTCCATTGTTCGATCATCCATGATTCTCCTCCTCCCTCTCCCTAGAATTCTCTTCCTCAACCAATGTGACATCCCCTGAATGAACCTCTATCATGAATGACTCCCTAGAAAAACCTCTCGTATATTCATTTTTCTATTATTATTCCTAATTCCTCACAATTATATTGCTGAATCTCCATGGGGAGTCTTCCTCTTCCCTCATCTTTTTTCTTCCAAATTATTTATTCCTCCATATAACTAGGATTGTGTTCATCAAAAACCTAGGGTTTCATAGCATTAAATATTTTTTTGCAATTTTGTGATTCTATTGTTTGTGTGAGTTCCTCCTTCTATGTTTGGGCGTCCTCTATTTAAGGTGACATGTTTTAATCCATCTTCACTTGTTCCAGGTAGGTTGTCCCCATGTTGCCTCATTAATTTTAGAACACTTGATTATAAAACTTTTAAATTTTTTTATTCCCTAATTAAATTATAATAATTTTATTAGAATTAAGAAAAAACAATTATGTTCAAAATTTGTTTTAATAAAAAGTTAAGGGACCTTCCATTATATAATTGGCTTTAAAAATGTTTTAGGTTTACCATGAACACCATATAATTAAAAAAAATTCCTAAATGGAGCTTATAAATAAATATTATGATTCTAAAAGGTATTTTTGGTCATAAAAAGTTATGCCTCAATTTATTCCATAATTTTCACTATGCATTTCATGTTATACATTAATTTTAATGTATTACTAATGTATTTTAGGAATGGTTTCAAAATAAATATATGCGAGGTTCTATAATTTCCATTTTTGGTATCCAATTGTTAGGCATATATACATGGATATATATATCTTTAAGTTTAAAAATTTATATGGAATCATGTGAATTCATTTAATAATATATATATAAGCGAAATTTTATGTGGTTGTAAAAATGGGATATCATTAATGAATTAAAAATCTATTCTCAAACTTTGTTTTCAACAATGTTTTAAATGGATTTTCTAATGTAAATCATAATGGACCGGATAAAATAATTTATTTTTTTTCAAGATGATTTGTGAAGAGTATATTTATTTATTAAACCCATATAGTAATTGTTATAATGATTTATTATATTTCTCTTTAGAGTTTTATGTTTTTCACTTTTTTTTTATAAATAAAATGTTTTAAAGATGCATGGGGTATTTGAAATGGATTAATATGGGTTGTTGTAATTATATATTGATAAAATGTGATATATATTTAAATGATTAAAGGTTATGAGTATACAAAGTTCTGGGGGGTTATTATTAGGACATGTACAATAGTAAAAGGTTATCCCACCCTATCTTAGGTCTATGATACTATACTAACTAAGAAATACTATGATATCAATATTGTTACCATTGGAAATTTATCTTTACCATCTCAAGTAGAAAATGCATGAACATGATTATGTTTGTTTCAATAAATTAGAGTATATTGATCCAATGATGATTGTAACTAAACATATATTCCTTAGGGTCACTTTTAGTTCATGGATTTAACTTTCTTAATTTTTAATTTTTTTCATTATAATCTAAAATTATCAAAAGCATGGTTCTTTTGAATTTATTTATTCTATCCTATTCAAGTATGCATTCTGATCCATTAAAATATTTTTAAAGTGCAACACTCTTTCTATTTTATAAACTATAAAATCATTTTCTTCCTTCTTATTATATTTTAACAGTTTAATATGTTTTTTAGAATGTTTTTTTTATATTTTGAAATATTCTTTAATGGTGGTTTTCTTGTTTGGTTTTTAAATAATGGTGATGTCGGATAGGAAAAATATTCTACATGATTTATTTATTTAAAATAGAAAGAAAATGAGATTTCAGAAATTTTGTGTGATAAATGATTTTATTATTTATATTTTAAAACTATAATTAAAATATATATTTTAATAAATCGAAGAATGTGAAAATTTATTTGGCTGATTACCATGAGTTTAATCCTCAATCAAATATTAATGTTTAGTTTCAATCCTTTGATAAGTTATTATTAAATCTTGGGGTGCATTGGGAGTTATGTTCAGTGAGTGGCCTATGGTAATTGAGGTCAGTTTCCATATAATTTATCATATTCAAACAGATATTTCATTTAAAATATTTTATAAGAATTTAATTTTTCTATAGTATAATTTTTTGTGTGGTCCTTTAAATGAGTTTTTTACAACATTCAATTATGTTTATTAGTGGGTTCCATTATTTTATTTGGAGATAATGTGATTTAGGGAGATGTAGTATGTTGAGGGTATTTGGGGGTGATCAAAGGGTGATAACATAGTGAGGTAATTCAGATTGTTATTTTAATTGTTAGTTATATCTGGTTATAACTATTATTTATTTATGTCTATCTAAAATTTGGCATAGATGTCCAACTTATGGATGGGTCATTCCAAAATATCAGTAGAAAACTTCTATCACTTACACAGATATTTAATTTACTATATTGGGAAAATCAAACCCAATGATTTCATTTTATGCCTTTTAGGATTTTGTTAATCCTAAGAGGATTAGGGATGGACCTCAGTTATGTTACATGCCTATTTGAGAATACAATAGATGGATGAATCATATTAATTTGTGAAGAAATAGTATCGAAGGGATTTTTTAATTATAGTGAATTGGTTTAAAATATCCCTCTGTTATTTGGGCAGTGAGGGAAGTGTGGAGTTGTATAATAAAAACATTCTAGGTTCATGTGAGTGATGTTTCAAGAAATATATTAAATTTTAAGACTCAAGTTTCATTTATAATTCATGTATTTAGTCATATAATTTTATTTCTATTTGTATTTGTGTGTTTCGATTGATATGGAAATTTATATTTGAATACTATATATATATATATTCATGAATGGTTAGGGAAAATGGTTGAATGCTTCTCTCAAGGGATGATCCTTAGGGTGATTCTTTATTTCATTTATATGAAGTTGTTCTAATTGATAACCCAACCCATATTTGGGATCATGTGGTGTAGAATGAAAATTAAAATCTTAGACCTAGTTCAATGTCCATTAAATCACTATCCATCCTATTTCATTTTTTGATCTAGATTTTCTATGAGTACCATGGAAAACTATAAACATTTTTTTGGGGTGATTCTTTGGCTTGTCTGATGAGGTTTTTTGTGTTAGTTGGGTGATGTGGTTTGGCTATTGATAGAGGGAAATTTTAGTACCTTTGTTGTGTGATTGAGTTTTTAGGGTTTGGATGACACCAATCTAAGTTATAGGTTTACTAATATATTTCATTCTTCTATTAGGTTCACTTCTAGGAAATTTAACATTGATGAGACTCTAGATCATTCATTTTTTGTAGTGATCTATTGTTAAACCCTATGTATTTCATTAGATGTTTCTATGATCTTGGAAGTCTTGGTAATGTTGTTTTGTGGGTTCATGGGTATTTCATTGGTTCAACTCTCTCTTATATTTTTTTGGTATATGGTAGTTGGTTTCTTGTGGGGATCTCAAGAAGAAAGTGATTTTTGGGGGATTTTCATCACTTATTTGTTTAGATATATTGTATATTGTGGAGAGACTCATGATATGTCTCCATCCGCTTAGTATCCTAAGGGTGTTATCTTATCTCCTATTGTGATTCAGGATATCATGTGATTTTATTAGAACAATTTGGTTTTCAAGGATTTATGATGAATGGTTTTGATGAGGGATCATTTGGAGTGATTTTATTTATTCTGATATATTTTTTAATTTTCCCCAACCTCCCCATGTCATGAATTAATGTGCACTGTCCTTTTATATTTTATAACCTTCTTCTTGAACTAGAGATTTCTAGAACATAAATGTTGTGTGATGGGAATTTTTATAACACCCACTCGTGATTGTAAAATATTAAATTATTCTATTTTTAATTATTATATTTTTATTTAAGTTATTTTATGTTTTATTAATTTTGGTTCTTGAATTTTAAAATTTTTATGTTTTTTAATTTTCATGTGATTATATATAATGGTTTGTAAACCCCATGACAATTGTGTTATTGGATTTATTAATTTACAATTCCATTTTTCATGGTAAACGAATGGTTAGTATTTTTTTGTATTTATATAGGAAATTATGAAAGGATAATTGTTTCTAAACAATATTTATCTCAATGTTACCATATAGTTTGAAAAACTGTATTGCTTTCTATTTTTATGTCTTTTTCTTTATTTTTGTTCATTCATTATCTAACCCATTGTCGACGCTCCTTTCGTCACAGAATCTAAAGATTGGAAAAGGGTAATATCTTAGCTCAATGTGATTCAATATTTGGACAAATATCAAAAAATTGACAAAGGATGGAATAAGAAGAACATTGTGCAAGGGTCGTGCAAGTTCTACAATGGTCGTGCAAGTACACACTGCACGCCGAAGTGGGTCGCAGAAGTCACTTGCGTGCCCTAAGTGATAACTGCCCGGGGTCTTCTCTAGCCTTTAAATAACCCAGGTGGGCCCCCTATTTCGAGAGGAATTTTTCCAGAATTCAGATACAGAGCTCTGAATGCCCAAGTCTCTTCTTCAGGACTTCCGAACACTTCTAAGGTAATTATTTACGTAGAATGGAAGGTCTATACAAGAGGAGTAAGGTCTAAGTGTTATAATTCACTAACATTTGCGCACCTAATGTGTTTATCCTTAAGGGAAATGGACACACTTGCGCACTGCCTTACTTCTTCTTCAGAACTTGCGCGCCCCTCTTTTGGAAGTACCTCAGGATAATTATAAAGGCTTTGGTAAAAGATCACCCAAATGTAACCCTACTGGTAATCAATCGCGCAAGTACCCATGTGTCACGCATGTATACCTGCGCGACCAGGACATACATTCCAACGCAGTACCTGTGTGCCTGCCAGGACTTGCAATCCCCTGACTTTTTGGGTGCCTTTCTTTCCCATTCAACCCCTCTTTTGGCATTCCACCTCTCCTATTCAAGATTCAGTCTTCAAGACACTCTTCAAATCCATTTATGGCATGATTTCTTGATTTGAATTCCTTATCTGAAAGGAAATCCATGGAACATTTCTCAAAAACTAGTGATTTAAACATCTTTATGTCACTAAAGATTGAGATTTCATTCATTCAACCTCATCCTTTAAAATGAGAGAAACCCTTAACCTGGGCTTCCTTTTCAAGAATAAACCCCAGTTTCAAATATACAAATGTGGGCATCCTCCTTAGGAATAAGCCCCAAGTCCTCATTAATTTGGGCCTCCTTTTTAGGAGTAATCCCTAAATCCCCTAATCTGGGCATCCTTATTAGGAGTAAGCCCCAATCTTTAAATTTCCAAATATGGGCGTCCTCCTCAGGAGTAATCCCCAACCATAATTCTCTTAACCTGGACATCCTTCTCAGGAGTAAGCCCCAGTTTCAAATATGGGCATCCTCTTTATGAGTAAGCCTCAGTATTAATTTCTCTTAACCAGTCCTAATTTACTTTTGATCTGGGATTCCTTCTCAGGAGTAAAACCCAATCATAAGTCCCCTCCTAATTTGGGCCTCCTTTTCAGGAGTAATCCCCAAGTTAGAGTATCCAAGTCTCCATAAAGCAAATATACCTTTATGGACCATGTTCCTATGATTTCTTCTCTGAAGTAAATCTTAATCTTCATCTATTCGGGCAGTCATACATACATAAGCCCCACATTATTTATTATGATTGCATCTTTTATGGCACAATTGGCTGGTTTTACCAATACCTCTTGTTTCTCACACCGAGCATGACTCATGTGAGATTAGAGTGTAATAGTAATTATGAAATCCTTCTTTGAGCCATCAATCATAAAAATCATATTCCCTTACTCGAACTACGTGGGTTATGATTACTTTTCTAAACAAAGGATACGTAGGTAGCCCATATGTGGGTTCGATCCCAACTCTGAAATAATCCATGTCCTTCTGAATGAAAATGAACTTCAAGTGCCCCACTGAGTGGCTTTAAAACCATTATGGTCATCATAATGACCAAGAAACTTTTAAGTATTAAAGGATACCATTGACTAAGAATCTCTAAAAAAATACATATGATTCTCTATCGATGAAGAACCTCTAATACATATAAAAGATTCTCTAAATTTCCTATATATCAATCATTGATTGTCAGATCTAAAAGAAAGCTCTTTTTTTTACTTGGTAATGTAATAAGGATTCACTAACATAACTTAAATCTATAAAGAGAGTCCCTAAGTAGACAATAATTCCCCTAAAAAAGGTGTGATGAGTCCGACCTCCCATCCACTCGACCAATGCAAATTCCTAGGCCTCATCAGTCTACAACTAATGAGTGCCTACCTTTGGAAAGTAGGTTCAGATGGATATGGAATCATTTGATGTTTCCAGTTCTACAAACAAACCTATTAGAAACCACGTGGAATGTTTGAATCTTAAATCAATGAGATCATCCCCAATTCTAGAGGGAAACAAAAAATGCTGAACCCGATGTGAATCCTTAACCAAGTCAAAATGATGTTTTTCTTATTTGTTAGGCCCCTATTTTAAACTCAATGAGAGGGACAAAAAAATAGTCATTGACATATGTGCTCATCCAAAAGATGTAGTGGCTGAATTTATCTTGATTACGTATGTTATATCAAATAGGCAATCTTTTCCAAGATCTTCTGCATTTCCAGAATGGATTCTCTTATGTTCACATCCGTGAATACGTCTACTATGAAATCTTCTGCTGCAAATGCCACTGCTGCTACTCCTTCTGGATCATCGTCCACTCTGAGGATGACATCACCTACTCAGTGTCTTGAACGATGGGTATCAAATGTGCTGGTTAAGGAGTACTATCAGAATGGTCTTATTCCAAATTTGGAGGCTGCCCGACAAGCCCTCCAGGTAAACAATTCACCCTGGTCATCCAGACAACGACGACCAGTGATCAAGAAGCAGGCGGTTCTAACCACCATCTCTAACCGTTTCGGGTAGTTATCCCCAGAACGCAATCACCATTCACTCCCATATTCTAGGGAGGGGGATGAGCATGCCTCTCATGACCTTAATTCAAGCATGACAGGAGTTGTTCCTAAGGGATCCTATTAACAATCACCGCCAGAGTCGTGCGACAGTGCGCCCTCAACATGATGAGGGTACCAACTCTAGGCATTCGACTCAGGTTCCTCGAACCCGAGCAAGCAAGACGAATTGCTAGAGGAGAAATCCGGTTAACAGTGATCAGGTCCTCATCTTTTCCATCTCCAGAGAAATCCACCAACGTAATTTGGTGGCAAGAAATGAGCTGGCACATACACCCATCCATTTTAATTCAGCTGTCAAGCAGACTCGTCTGGAAGCATCACGCAAATCCCGCCAGCCAATTCCGGTGGAGTACTATAGGCAGAAACATACAGCTGTTTATACATCATCAGCTTGTCAGCAGGCTTGTCTGACTACATATGATGGAGCTTGTCAACCACGTTCGGCGAAGTGCAATCAGCAGGTACCTACACCTGCTAGTATTAATCAAGTCTACCAATAGTCTCGCTTGGTAGCACACAGAGAAGTCAGTCGGAAAGCTCCGAAGACAAACATGAGGCAGACTCAATTCTCTTCCCCCACATTTGAGTACTGTCAGGATTCACTGATTGGAAAAGGAGGACAGGAGCAGGCACATACACCTACTCCAAGCACAGAATGGACGCATATCCCAGTTTTGGCAGCTGAAGTCACCAAGAATATTCTATCAATGGTGAAAGAGCAGAAGAAAATCCCTACTCATATTCTGGATGCTTGACAAGATATTATAACAGCTTCAGCATCATCTCAGGGAAGGACACATAAATCTATCCCTACCAGTGGAGTGACACATCAATAGTTCACTCCGGAACAGACACACACATCTGTTACAGTCCAAGAGGATTGTGGGGCGTACTCCCCCATATCATACGGACAACCAAGTCAGGCACATACAACTTGTTTGAGAGGAGATAATCAGTCTAACCTGATCATTTCTTCTAGGCAGGCACACACTCCTGCTAAATTTAGTAAGAAGGAATCTAAGAAAAAGACCCGCCCAACACAGTCAAGAAATCAAGATCCAATCTGTAACAAGGCCTTTCTCAATGCTGGAGTCCTTGAATCCCTCAGACAGTTATCTGTTGGAATGCAAGATTCTACTCCAACATTTCCCAATAGTGGGAACATTAATTCCGAAGGTCTTCAACAGACACTTCCTCATGAAGGCTTGCTTCATGACAATTCGGTCGATCTCGAAGTTTCATCTTCAGATGAGAGCCACAAGAACCCTCGGTGTGGTCAGAAGACCAAGGAGCAAGAGATCTCATATTTTGCTGTAACCCACCATGGTGGTCCTCCCCATGATGATGAATTTCGCTATGAATGTCCTCTCCACAGTAGTAATTCACATTGCCCGGAAAATGCTCCAGTGGACAATGTAGTGCTGAGAAAGCCCTCTTATCATGAGGCACATGAAAATGAGAAACCAGTCATGTCTAATGCTTAATCTCTAGCAGGTGAAATACTTTCTCAATCGGAAGATAGCCCAGGGTGTAGGTCATTCTCCGAACCACCGCTAAGTCATGCATCTTCTAGTTTGATCAGTGATTTCTCTACCAATCTTGTTAAATCCGATGAAGCAATAAGGAAGCACCAACTATTTTCAAATCAGGTAGAATAATATCCATTGAATGATAAAGAGGAAATGATGAACATGAGAAAAAAACTAGCGAAAGGTGAAGTGACAGTCATGTTTTGGCCTCTATATGACTCTCAGTATGACATTCTAGAGATGTTGACGGAAGATGGAATTCATGATATTCGTCTCAACATATGGAAAACTATTTTTCAGTTGAAAAAGATAGTATTATCTTATGATGAATATGAAAATCATGTTAATATAATAGAAGGGTTACAACACCAAATTGACTTGGCATCTCTATCAGTCTCTCGATATCCGAAAGCTGAAAAGAAGCAGAGAGCCTTTCAGTGTTCATGCCTTGGTGCACTAACAATGTTGTGCCAGTTAATTGCCAATACCCCATCTAGTATTCATGTCAGAGGATGGGGTGTTCATGGAGCACTGCATTTCACGGTGCTCTCTAGTCAGCAAAGCCCACCGAAAAGGGTCACATGCAATGTTATTTCCCATGGATGGCCACAAATACCTGGCTTTATTTGTAATAAAAAGCTTTCTCAAGAACATGCTTCAACTAGTTCCTCTCAAAATCAGGAATATAGAGAACAAGTTGTTGAATTACTCCTACATCAAGCAAACGAGAATATTGAACAGGCCTCTCGTATGGAGCAAGCACATCATCAAGTGACAGAAGTGTCAGAAACCATCGAATGTTCTTTTGAACTGGGTGATAAAAGTGGATATCGATTGATGCATCCAGCTAATTTCAGGACTATGTTACGCAAGACCAGGAGATCTTTCAAGAAAGTCTCAGATATATCATGTCAAGAGACACCCCATCTCGCCAGACTAGGGACTCTTTTAAACCAACCCACGAAATCAAAAAATAGGAATCAAGGAGTTGAGCAAAGATAGTAAGAACATCCCCAGTCCACCGGACTTGGGACATTATCAAATCATCAATCCCCTCCTCAGCAAAACTTGGCCTTCTCTCGATTTTGGAAGAAACCACATGAGGAATGAAGAGCCAAATTATCAGGAGGTTCCCTCCAAATTACGATTCATCAAGAAGTTCCTGAGGGATCGAATCAACAAAAGGCAATGTCTCGTCAATGACATGGAAGAAGACAATATCATAGAAATCCGGATAGAAGAAATGTGATGTGTTATGCATCAATCAATGTCATCAATGCCGTTGTTTCTGATCCACCAGATTAGGCTCATTTAGAGGGATCAGATGAAGTGGTTCCTGCTCAAGAAGGTGTATGCACAGACACAAATGAAGAAGGTGTGCGTACACAAACTCAAAGGATTACATAGAACCTAGGTAATCTTTCAAGTAACCCACTTACCCCTCTCTGAAAGGGATAAAACAAAGTGAAGGGAAAGAATCAGGTTACATATCCTTCCTCTAGAGAAGGCCAATCGCTTTCACTAGAGAAAAGATTTGGGAAACAAAAGGAAGAAATGATTGAATTAAAGAGGTTGAACGCAGAACTACTACAGGGTAGTCTTCCTCTAAAGAGTTCTGGAGTCAGTCAGCCAAGGGAGTTTGTTGCAGCTACTGATATAGATCAAGAATATCCTCCTTTATTAGTATACCCTCACAGTTCTAATCCTAAGGGTCAAGGGCAACAACAATTGGATGTACTGCCATCAGTTGCAGTACCGGCTTCCATACCTGTCCAAGCTCTAGTCAGTGCACCTGTTCAAGTCCAAGCTCAACCAGATGTTTCTCAAAATTTAATAACTATTATTGAGTCATTAACAGCTCTATTAGATACTATGGAGGGAAAGCGTTCACATGTTCAACCAGAAATTAAATCTTACCCTGAATGGGTAGATTCAATCTCTCCCCCATCTTGTTTTGGGAACCATGTATTCCATATTTTCAATGGATCAGGCAATCCTGAACAGCATTTGACACATTACGTGTCTTGTTGTGATCCTATGATGGGAACTCTGGAGTAGCAAGAATCAGTGAAACTCAGATGCTTCGTGCGAACCTTTCAAGGGCCAGCTTTTTTCTGGTATACAAGCTTGAAATCTGGGTCAATTACCGGATGAGAAGATCTCCGAAAACGATTTCTTCTTCAATTCAGCTCAACTTTTCCAAAGACAACAATTTTTGATCTTAAAAACTGTAAGAAAAGGGAGAATGAAAGAGTCTTTGATTTCATTGCTCGCTGGAAGGGATTAACATATTCCCTAAGCTTAGCACTCCCTCAATAGGAACTGTTTCCAATCTATGTGGAAAATCTGCATGACGAATTATGAATGCCGTTGATCCCTGTGAAATACACAGGAGGGTTCTGAGACTTTAATTCAATCGCTCAATAGATTGATGATTCTCTTATACAGACTAAGGATAAATCTCGTGTGATTCTATCAGCTCCTGGAAGGAGAATGGGTAAAGTAGAGACTGCTACAGTTATGCTTAAATAAGCACCTGTACCTGCTTCTACTTTCAAACCTTCATCTACTCGAAGGGCTCCACCTCCTGAGAACCGACAACAGAGGCCGTTTTGTCAAGATAATCAACGAGATCAAAGGTGAAAAAAATTCAAGGATTTGAAAAGAGAAGTTTACTCTTTCCGAAATGAACAAGTTTCTGGTTATTTCATTTCGGCTCTGAAAAATAATTTGGTTCAATTTCAAATGCCCAAACGGCCAAACAAGGAAGGAGATGAAGACCGTCCAAATTATTTCCCATTTCATCAGATGTTGGGGCATCCCATCCAAGAGTTTTTTGTCTTCAAAGACTTCATGCAAAAGATGGTCGACTCGAGACAAATCAAACTAAAAATCTCTTCAGCCCAGGTAGCATGTGTTACTGCTACGGTTCCAGAGGAGGAAGGAAAATGGAAAGAAGTTAAGAACAATAATGTACAAAAATACGATGATTGGATGGTCAGAAAGATGATCAACCAAACTCATTCTATTTTGCAAACAAAATTGAGGAAACAAATTGTGCCTTCTTCCATGAATACCGCAGAAAAACCCTCTTCATCAGAGGGAAAATCCTCAAAGAAACGACATGATTCAATGAAAGAAAAAGAGTTAGAAGAAGGACAATATGTGTCAAATACTATGTTTTTTTTACTCTGGCAGATTTCATGGCATCTACTTCGAAGCCACGGGCACCGCCCTACCAAACGGCACAGCCTAAACAGGTTAATCAGGCAGAGTCTTCATCAGATGAAGAGTTAATATTTGGTTCTGTTAATATGATTCAATTAACAGATCCATATGCCAATCGCGGTTTCAATTTCGATGAGCCTGAATTCCCCGTATCAAACAGAGGAATCAGAGGAAGTTCTAGAGGTTCAGGATACAAGGAAAGACATGGATCTTTCAGAGGCCACTATTCCAATTCTACTCCTGCTAGAACTGTGTATGCGGCAGAAAATCGTGGTAGAGACCTTCAGCAAGCTCAACAAGAACAAGCAAGTTCTTCCACCAATAGCAAACTCAGTCCTTGCACAATTATACTGGAATATCGGTTGAAGGTTCCACTTTATTCTTCTCAGTAACTAAATATACCTAATTGGTCTAATCTTCCAAATCCAGGAGTATTATCAACTCCTACCCTGATAAAAGATACACCAACTTCAAAAACATCAACTTCCAAGGCACCTGTTAAACCACATGTTCCTGTTGGGAAACATATACCTCTGGATCAAAATTATGATGTATTGAAACAATTGGATCAAGTACCAGCCAAGTTATCAATTATGGATTCTTTGAATCTTTCAAAAGATCTTTGGGAGGGACTCATCGAGGCTTTTTCAAGTCCCCAAGAGTTTGAAACTGAAATTGCTGAAGCTGAAGTCTATCACATAGAGAGTAATCCTTCAGAATTCCATGTAGTAATATCTTTTACTGATGAAGATGAAGATGATTTCATGCATGGACATATTAGACCTTTGTACTTATCAGGAAAGGTGAATGGAATAGACGTACAAAGAGCTGACATTGATAATGGTTTAGGAGTCAACCTTATGCCCATTCGTACACTTCGTCAATTGGGCCTCATGGAATCTGATTTATCTCATTTTACCATGATGTTACAAGGATATGATAAAAATGAACAAGAACCACTGGGCAAGGTTACACTCAGAACACATTTTGTTGATCTTGTATCTAATTCAGATTTCATGGTTGTTGATCAAGATTCAGCCTTCAACATCTTTCTTGGAAGACCCTGGCTACATCAACATGTAGCTATCCCTTCATCACACCATCAATGTATCAAATATTGTTTCGATGGTAAAGTTGGGATATTGTATGGTGATAAGGCCTCATTCAAGACATGTGAGTCTCAATACATTGAGGTGGAATTCTATCACATGAAGGGAAAGGATAAATCCACAACCAGGGAGATTACCAAAGTTAATGATCCATATGGTTTGGAGAAGATCCCAGTAAATCCATTTACACATGTGAGTACAGATTATGTGTTGCCTATCACTCAAATCAACAAGATATACCCAAATCAAAATACTCTTATGGAAAGATCCATAATGTCAATTACGGAAATCGAACCAGACAACATGGGAGAAATTGGTAACCTACCAAGCAGTGTTGGAAGTTCAAATAGAGATGTCTTCGTTTCATTTTCTAAAATCTAAAAAATCTATACATCACCAATCAGGACAGAAGAAGTTATAGAAACATCAGAGGTGAACAATGATGTCGATTCTCAATCCATCATCTCCTCTTTATTTCCCAAGGAAGACCCTTCATCATCAATTCGGTCATAAATGGAAGCTTCTTCTTCAAGATGTTCAAATTTTAACATCTCTTCTGATCATGGAAATTCTGCTTTATCATCTACTATGCAAGTAGAAACTGAAGAAGTAACACATGATGACGAAGAAGAGAAAGATCTCAGAGATTCCCCTCCATCATTTGAATAGGGTATCTCTACCATCGTGGATGAACTCAGAGAGATAAATTTGGGTACAAAAGAAGATCCACATCCCACTTTAATTAGTGCGGCCATGAATCTTAAAGAGAAAGAGATGTATATTTCCTTTCTAAAAAAAAATAGAGATATATTTCCTTAGAACTATACAGAAATGCCCAGGCTTGATCCTGATATTGCTACTCATCATTTGGTTTTACCAGAAGAACATCGAGGATTTAAGCAAGCCATGAGAAGAACACACCCAACTTACGCTTACAAAATTGAAGCTAAAGTGGATAATATTACCAAAGCTAACTTCATCAGAGAAGTTCAATATCCCAAGTGGTTGGATAATATTGTCCCTGTGAAGAAGAATAATGGACAAATTAGAGTTTGCATCGATTTTAGAGATCTTAATCGGCATTGTACTAAGGATGATTTCCCAGTTCCGATTAAAGAACTTTTAATTGATGCAATAGCTAGCTATGAAGCTCTTTCCTTCATGGATGGATATTCTGGATATAATCAAATCTGAATGGCCCCAAAAGAGAAAGAATCTACAGCCTTCAGAGCCCCTCAGAGTGTGTTTTTCTACTGGGTAATTCCCTTTGGCTTAAAGAATGCAGGTGCAACATATCAGTGTGTTATGCATCATATCTTCAAACCATTTTAGGGAAGTTTGTTGAATGCTATGTGGATGATTTTGTGGTCAAATCCAACAACTTTCTATTCACTTGGATGATTTGGAAGTCATATTCCTCAAGCTTCAACAACATAATTTGAAGATAAACCCCTTAAAATGTGATTTTGGGGTAACCTCCGGAAAATTTCTCAGCTTTTTTGTATGCCATAATGGTATTGAAGTAGATCCTAAGGAGACAAAGTCAATCCTTGGTATGTCACCTCCTCGAAATTTGAAAGAATTAAGAGGAATTCAAGGACAGTTAGCCTAAAATCGGCGTTTCATCGCCAATTTGGCAGGAAAAAGTTTTCCCTTCACCAAATTGATGAAGAAGGGAGTTATTTACCAGTGGACTAAATAATGTCAATAAGCATTCGATATTCTCAAGTAATACATCTTGATTCCACCGTTACTCATGCTACCTATTGAAGGAAGACCACTTATCCTCTATGTGACATCTTTAGAGTGATCATTGGGTGCCTTTCTTGCTCAGAAAAATGATGCTGGGAATGAAAACAACCTTTACTACCTCAGTCGGACTATTCTTGAAGCAGAAACCCGGTATTCAAGTATTGAGAAGTGCTGCCTGACATTAATATTTGCAGTTCAGAAGTTGAGACACTACCTGAAACATCACGAGGTCCAATTGGTATCTTGCAATAACCCGATGTTCTGGCTGAACACCCTTCAGTGGAAGACACATCTTCAGATATTGAACTGCCTGATGAGGAAGTCTTCTCTATTCAAGAAAGTCCTCAGGCATGGGAAATTTATTTTGATGGTGCTTCCAAAAGTCCAATAGGGAGGAAAATGGAAAATCCTAAATTCAACAACGTTGGCTTAGGAATTGTGCTCATTTCTCCAGAAAATGCGGTGTTACCTTATTCCTTCTTATTATGGGAAGGTGGTACCAATAATGAAGCAGAATACCAAGATCTCATCACAGTCTTGGAATTGGCGCTTCAAGAGCAAGTGAATCACTTAAAGGTGAAAGGTGATTCAGACCTGTTAATCAAACAAGTCAATGGTGATTATTCCATCAGAAAAGAAGAACTAATCCCTTTGTATGATAATGTTAGAGAGTTAATGGAGGAATTCCCTTCGGAACCGACATTATATTATGTCCCACGATCACAAAATACTCAAGCTGATGCACTAGCTAATATTACCACAGCTTTGGCAGATCCAAATTGGGACGAGACAACCATTAGTATTGCCCACCGTTGTGCAATTTCACCTTATGTTCGAATCAGAATAGAAGAAATTAATGAAATTAGTCCCATTTCTGAACCGTATGGCCATACTACAGGATGGATGTCACCTATCAGAGAATACCTTCAAAATGGAACACTTCCACCTGATAGAGCTGAGAAAAAAAAATCCAACGACGTGTGGTCAATTTTACTCTTTATGATTTCCCATATCACTTAGAGAAAATTCTCTACAAACGTGGTTTTGATGGAGTTATCCTTAGATTCATTTGTTGAGTCAATAAGGTTTTCCTTATGACTTTTCCATTCCTTCTTTTTTTGAAAATCACAAACACCTTATCTTTAAGAAAATTGCTTTCTTAAGGAAAATCGCTTTTATAAGAAAAATTATCCTTATCATATTTTCATCCATATTTTTCATAAGTATGAGATTTCGATTCATTTTCTCAGAATCATTGAAACTTTTATATAAAGCATTCTATTTTAGGATTCGGATTCTGGATAAGAACTATAAGGAAGTTTCATTCCGAATTCCGGATATGAACCATGACTCAGTTCTATTCCAGATTCAGGATACGAATTCTGAAGAAGAATTCTCATTACGAATTCTGATGACGAATTCTCATTCCGAATTCTGATGACGAATTCTCATTACAAATTCTGATGACGAACTCTCATTACGAATCCTGATGATTAATTCTCATTATGATTTCTGATGACGAATTCCTATTCCGAATGCTCATTCCGAATTCTCCTATTAAACAAAATTTGAGTATCTTTGTTTTATACACTCTGAATTAAGTCAGACTCCGAAAAATATCTTTATTAGACTCCGAACTTTTATATTGCTTACACTTCTAAAATTTGTCTATTCTTTACTATTGTTATTTACACTCTGAACCTTCACTCTGAAGTTTTCATTCCGAACTTTTATGTTAGAATTAAAACGATGTCGTACATTCTGTTACACTTGTTTTGTTATAAAACGATGTCGTCTGTTTTGTTAAAAACTAATCGTTGTCTAAGTGACATGTGTACGGGTCCTTCCGATCTTTAAGGAAAATATGACCGTTGGAGAAGGAGTCGACCTTACCTATAAATAGGAGCTCATTTGAAAGAGTTGATAGCTGAAAAAAAGTGCTGAAAGGCTGACCAATTTGCTTGAAGTGATTTCTAGAGAGAGACGCTCTTATTAACTCTCAAAAGATTTGTGTGACTCCGAATGTTGGTGATTACATTCGAGGGCTTCCGGGGATAGGAAGACAGAGGTTGCCGACTACCTTAAAGTTCGAGGGCTTTCTTGCTGAGGAAGACAGAGGTTGCCAACTACCTTGAAGTTGAGGGCTTGCGGGGATAGCAAGACAGAGACTCCGATCTTCGTATCGAGGGCTTACCCTGGTGTGGGTAAGACAGACTTGCTTGAAAGTATAAATCAAGGGACCTTTATCCAAGGTTGTTAGATACCCTTCTCTTTGGGTTAAAATACTTATATCTTGTTACTAGTAGTTTTACTACTTGTTTTTTATTCCGCTGCATTTTGTAATATAAGGAAAGTATAACTTTCTTATAATTCCTTATTTGTACTCTGATTCATTTAGATTCTATACGCATTAAGGTAGAATCTGATATTGTAATTGTTTGTTAAGTTTCAATCTCCGGAACCATATTTCCGGAACCTACTTTCAGAATCTCTTTCCTAGTTTACTTTCGGTGATAAGAGGTGTTGTGAATTTTCTTAGATTAACTTTGTTAAACTTAGCCTTTTCCTTTGCTTAAGGAAAACATAGTAATTCTTAACCAACTTTAAAGGTTCCAAAGGAATTTTTAAAGTATACAATTCACCCCCCTCTTGTATATTGAGCATCTCATACTATATTTCGATCCTACAATTGGTATCAGAGGTTGGAAACCTCTTACTCTATACCAATCCTACAATTGGTATCAGAGGAGGTCTCTGAAATACTTGTACTCACAGACAAGTTTTTCTTGCTCACTTTATCCTTCCGAACTTTGTCATTCCGAATTTATCCATTCCGGACTTTCTCATTCCGAACTTTGTGATTACGAATCTTTTCTACTAACAAGTTTGTGTGCAAAGTTATTTTAGTATGGAAGGAATTAATGTTGGATCTATTGACAATCTAAATCCGAAAAGACCACCTATCTTTGATGGTAATGACTATGAATACTGGAGACATAGTATGAATACTTTTGTTATCAATACTGGAGTAGACAACTTTGTTATGCTTACTGGTGATTATAAAATTCCTGACAAGGAAGTCAGAACTTTTACTAACCAGGAAAAGCAAGAATATCAACTCAACTATAAGGTATGCAATACTTTACTATGTTCAATGACTAGAAATATATATATCCAAATTTCTTCTTGTGAAGCAGCTAATTGTATATGGAAGAAGTTAGAGGTTACACACTTTGGGACTTCCAAGGTGATTGAGACTAGAAGAGCTATGCTTAGAGCTGAATATCATGGCTTCAATTTTCCTTATGGAGAACCTATCTGTAAAGTTCAACAAAGATTTATGACTATCGTCAACAGTCTAAAATCTATGGGAGAGAAAGGTTTAGATGATGAAGCTCTTGTGGACAAGATAATTGATACTATGCCCAATGAGTGGGAATCCAAGAGAACAGCTATAGATGAGAACAGGAAGGTAACTCAAATTACTCTTGATGAATTATTTGGAACTCTTCTACAACATGAAACAAGAATGAAGAGAGATGCGGACAATATCAAGAAAAAGAATGGAAATGGTACTGTTGCTTTTACTACAACTTCAAATCAGATGAAAGCTAAGACTCCTGAGAGAGTTACCAGATCCAAGTCTAAGAAAGTCATTTTCCGATCTGAATCTAGTGAGAGTGAAGTCTCAGAAAATGAATTAGCCAATCTTGCTCGAAGGATGAACACGATAGCTGGACAGAGAAACTATCAATCCAAGTATAAGAAAAAGGATAAGAAAGATAATAAAGATGGAGAAGTTACTTGTTATGAATGTAAAAGAGCTGGACATATTAGACCAGATTGCCCTATGCTCAAAAAGAAAGAAAGGAAGGAAATACATTCATACAAGAACAGAAAGAAGTATTATAAAGCTAAAGCTAAGAAAGTTCTGAAAGCTAATGACACCTGGAGTGCCAGTGGTGGTGACTCTTCAGATGAATCTTCTGATTATGAATCTTCAGGACAGAAGAATCTTGGTCTTATAGCCAGATTACCTATTGATAATCATTGTCTTATGGCTAAGGTACGAAATGCTGAATCATTGACCAATGTTTCTTTAAATTATAATGATAGTAAGTATTATAACTCTTCTGATGAATAATCATCTTCTGATGAAGAAAATACTTTACCTACTTATGAAGAAGTCTCTAGGTTTGCTGAACTTCTTGAGATTGAGAATTCAAAACTCAACAAGAAACTTGTTAAGGCAAACTCTAGGAATTATATTCTTACAAAAGAGATATCAGATCTTTCTAAAGATCTTGATAAGAGAAATGCTGATTTTGAAAGAATTTCAAAAAATCTTGAGGAAGTAAGTTCTGAGAAGAACAAACTTTCTAAAGAGTTAGAAAAAGTAATTTCTAATAAAAATGTTTTTGAGCCTAACTCTAGTTCTAAAACTAATAATTTTGAGGATAAAAACATGGTTGTAAAACTCAAGTCCGAAATTATTTCCTTAAAGAAGTGTTTATCAAACTTTACCCATGGTAAAGAAAATTTTGATAAGATGTATTACCAAATACGACCTTTAAGAAATAAATCCGGATTTGGTTATACCCATGCAAAACCTATTTTCAGTAACAATTATTTTGTTCCTCAAAGTTCTCCATTTTGTACCAAGTTTCAATGTGGTGGTCACTGGGAAAAGAATTGTACCTTAAACAAAACCCAATCTCTAGGATTTCACAAAGCTTACTTTTCTAAGAAAATGTGGATACCAAAAATTTTATTGTCTGGAAATCTCGGATCCAAACAAGTTTGGATTCTGAAAATCTAATTTTCTTCTTGATTTCAGGATAATAAAGAAAGTACCGGCAACAATGCATGGTACATGGATAGTGGATGTTCCCGACACATGACTGGTAACAAAAGTTTTTTTAAAAGATTATCAAAACGAAAGGAGGAAAGGTAACTTTCGGAGACAATGCTAAGGGAGAGATTGTTGGTATTGGTAATATTGTTCATTTAGGTAAAACCTTAATTTCAAATGTTCTTTTTGTTAAAGGTATTAAGAACAACCTCATTAGCATAAGTCAGTTATGTGATGAAGGTTACCTTGTGAATTTTAGGAATGATAAGTGTTTAGTTCACAATTCCAAGGAAGAATTTATTTTCTCAGCCAACAGGCAAGAGAATGTTTACACCTTAAACATAGAAGACCTAAGAAGCCATGATTTACCTTGCCTAAGTGCAATGGAAGATCATTCCTGGTTATGGAATAGAAGATTAGGACACTGTAATATGAGAAACCTATGTAAACTCTCTAAGAAGAAACTAGTTAAGGATCTACCGGAGCTTAGATTTGATTCTTCTAAAGTTTGTGATCCTTGTCAATATGGAAAGCAACATAAATCTAGTTTTAAGTCAATCGGTGAAGTCTCAAAAACTAATGCATTACAGTTAGTGCACATGGATCTTTTTGGTCCAACACAAACTGGAAGCATTGGAGGAAAATACTATGTGTTTGTTCTAGTTGATGACTACACTAGATTTTCTTGGGTTTATTTTCTAGCAAAGAAATCTGAAGCTTTTTCTTTTTTCAAAAGTTTTAGAGCTCAAGTTAAAAATGAGAAAAACCTTTCATTGAAAACTATTCATAGTGATCTTGGAGGAGAATTTCAAAATTCGGATTTTGAAACTTTTTGTAGTAAGAAAGGTATTACTCACAATTTTTCAGCACCTAGAACTCCTCAACAGAATGGTGTAGTTGAAAGAAGAAATAGAATTCTTCAAGAGATAACTAGAACCATGTTGAGAGAATATTCTATTGCTAGACATTTCTGGGCTGAAGCTGTAAGTACTGCTTGTTATACTATAAATCGAGTTTTGATTAGACCTTTTCTTAATAAAACTCCTTATGAGTTATGGAATGGTAGAAAACCAAGACTTTCCTACTTCAAGGTTTTTGGTTGCAAAGTATTCATTTTGAATACTAAAGATAACTTACATAAATTCGCACCAAAGTCTAATGAAGGAATTTTCTTAGGTTATTCTACAAACTCTAAGGCTTATAGAGTTAATAAAAATACTTGCACTGTTGAGGAAACAGTACATGTAAAATTTGATGAATCAGATCCTTTTGTTTTTAAACCATCTCAACTTACATCTTCAGATGTGTTTTCAAAAACTGATTGTCAACCTTTGATAGAAGAACCTTCTGATAAGGAAATTGTTCTAGAAGATACTTCTGAAACATTTACCCCAGAAGACTTTCTACCCTTTGTTGATGAACAGGTTTTACAAAACCCAAATCAGGTGTTTCTTAAAAATCATCCCAGTGATAGTATCATTGGTGATGTAAACCAACCTGTAAGGACTAGAAGTTCCTTAAGAAATAATGTAGAACATCTAGCATTTCTTTCCCAATTAGAACCTAAAAGCACTGATGAAGCTTTAAGTGATGATGATTGGATCAAAGCAATGCAAGATGAAATAAATGAATTCGAAAGGAATAAAGTCTGGACCCTAGTTGAAAGACCTAAGGAAACTTCTGTTATTGGAGTAAAATGGGTTTTCAGAAATAAATGTGATGAAAATGGAGTCATTGTTAGAAATAAAGCTAGACTTGTTGCTAAAGACTATAATCAGCAAGAAGGAATAGACTATGAAGAAACCTATGCTCCAGTATCTAGACTTGAATCTATCCGTATTCTACTTGCCTTTGCAGCATTCTTTAATTTCAAACTTTTCCAAATGGATGTGAAATGTGATTTTCTTAACGGTTATGTTCAAGAGGAAGTTTTTTTTGAACTACCTCCTGGCTTTGAAGATACAAAACATCCGAATCATGTTTTTAGACTTACCCAAGCATTGTATGGCCTTAAACAAGCCCCACGAGCATGGTATGATAGACTCACTGGATTTTTGCTTCAAAACAACTATGTTAAGGGAAATGCAGATCCAACCCTTTTTATAAAGAAAGATAAGGAAAATGTTTTGATTGTTCAAATTTATGTTGATGACATTATATTTGGTTCAACTCAGCAATCGTTGACTGACTCTTTTGCAAGTCTAATGAAATCTGAGTTTGAAATGAGTATGATGGGTGAGTTAACATTTTTCCTTGGTTTTCAAATTTCTCAAAAACCAGAAGGAACCTACATATCTCAACATAATTATATTAAAGATCTTCTTAAAAAGTATGGTTATGACAACACTAAAAGTATAAGTACTCCCATTGGTACCTAAAACTCTTTAGATCTTGACGAAGCTGGGAAACCAGTAGATCAAACATCTTTTAGAGGTATGATAGGAAGTCTACTTTACTTAACAGCTAGTCAACCAGACTTATTGTTTTCAGTATGCTTATGTGCAAGATATCAATCCAATCCAAAGGAGTCTCACTTAAAGGCAGTAAAAAGAATTTTTCGCTACCTTAAGGGAACCATGGATCTAGGATTATTTTATACTTCTGGAAATGATTTTGTTCTAAAAAGCTTTTCTGATGCTGACTTTGGTAGATGTAGAATGGATAGAAAAAGTACATCCGGAACTTGTCATTTCTTAGGAGATTCGTTAGTTTCTTGGTCCTGCAAGAAGCAACATTCTGTAGCACTTTCCACTGCTGAAGCTGAATATGTAGCAGCTGGATGTTGTTGTGCACAAGTGTTGTGGATGCAACACACACTCACAGACTATGGCTTGAGTTTTACTAAAACTCAAATTTTGTGTGATAACACAAGTGCCATTTCCCTAATTAAAAACCCTGCACTTCACTCTCGTGCAAAACACATAGATATTAGGCATCACTTTCTTAGGGATCACACACTCAAAGGAGATATTATTCTTCAGTTTATCGGAACGCAAGATCAACTTGCTGATATATTCACAAAATCTTTGACTTCTGATAGATTTGAATATATTAAACAGAAGTTAGGAATGATAACCGTAAAGTAATCTTTCTTAAGTAACTTTCTGTTGAAAAAGTCTCCTTACATTATAAACTCCTTCTTATAGGGGGAGTACATTTGATTGTTTGTTTAACAAAGTTTTTCAAAATTTATTTTCAAACTTTTCAGAACGAAGATTTCCGGAATGGAACTTCTGGAACTAAAATTTTCCAAAATGGACATTCTTGTACAGAATACTTCTGGAATTGAAGTATTCGTATTGGAAATTTCCGAAATGAAAATTTACGTACTGGCTGTTTCATAACCAGATTTTTTTTGTACCAGTTGTTTTTCGTACTAAAATTCTTCGTAATGTATTTTTGGTACTAAGTTCTTCGTACTGATTTTCTTATTAAGTTTGTTTTTCGTACTGAGTCTTTCGTAATGAATGTTCCATAATGAGTTTTTCATACTAAGTTTATTTTTCATAGTAAAATTTTTGCGAAATCTGTCTTCTCTTAATAAAGTTTTTCTTTCTAGTCTATGTTATATTACCCATTATGAATAATCCTCCTAAGCCAATCCTAAAGGTATGATTACCTTACTCAAGTTTTCGTAGTCATATTTTACTTGCTGGAATTTTCTTGTACTAAGTTTTTGGATTATAGTTTTCTTAAATCTTTGTTTTAATAAAAACCTCAAAAATATCGGATTCAAGTTTTCAACTGTCAGATCTGATCGCATCTCTTTCCAACCGTTAGATCAACTGTGGAATGTGAACCGTCATCTCGTCGCCTATATAAAGGGGACCCAAATTCTCGTCCCACATCGATTTCAAAGCTCTCGCGTCCCGAATCTCTACCCCGCTATTTTAAGCCCGTTCCGAACTACAGTTGTCTCCATTCCGTACTTTCCAGAGGATTTTAGATCCGAATGTCTGCATATTTAGCATCTCAAGAAATGTCATCCACTAAGCATATTTCGCAATGGTTAGTTTACAGAGAAAGGTTAGTCCATCCGGTTTTCTTTAGTAACTATGATTCTATCATTTCAAAGAATATTAAGTTGAATGGCTGGGAAGATGTTGCGATGTCAAAAACAGGGAACCAAGATGAAGTATATTCAGATTTACTTGTCGAGTTTTATGAGTCAGTTTCTTTCTTCAAGGAAGATAATAGGGAGAAGTTCTCTTTTAAGTCTTATGGCAAGACTTACAAGCTTTCTCACACCAAGGATACAAGCTTGGTAGGGCTATCTTATGAAGGAGAAGCCGAGTTTATTTCTCATGTGTTTCCAGACTCTAAGGGTAGCTTCAACAAGGAAAAGGCCTTAGAAACTCTTGGACTGGATGATGACAAGGCTCCGAAGATTGCAAGTCTATCTACAAACTTCAGGATTATGGAGTTATGGGTGCAAGGACTTATCGTACCGAGGAAAGGTGATAAAGATAGCTTGAATAAGGGTGAGATCTATATCTTAGATTTCCTGATAAATCTAAGGAAGTTTAACTTGATGAAGCATATTCTTCTTAATATTGAAAATTTGAAGAAGGGGAATTTGAGAGCTCAGATTATTATGTATCCAGGAATCCTCTCCAAGTTGATTGTTCGGTGCCTTAAGTCTTTCAAGGAGGCTTTCAAATCTAATCCAAGAGTTTGCAAGATCATGCTGGTCAGCGATGGTACTCTGAAAAGGATGAATGTGGCTTTCAACAAGGAAACTGGTGAATTCTTCGATTTGCCAAATCAAGAAGAAACGGCTCCGAAAGCTGCTGACCCGGAATCATCTAAGCCGGTAAGGAAGAGAAAGCTGAAAGAAGTGGAAGTACAAGCAGAGAATCCTAAGTCTAAGGAAGTCCATTCCGCACCTCCAAAGCCTAAGAAGAAGAAAGCTTATCCTGATGAGGTTGTTACAAAGTGGAGAGCTGATAAAGAGAAATGGAAAGAAGGGGATCCGCAGTTCGGATTGGACCCTGCGGAGGCTAAGGCCTTGAAGGAGAAAACTGCTGATGAGCTTGAAAGACAAGCAAAGAAAAAGAAGCTCAAGAAGAAGATGTATGAGGCTGAGGTAGCTCAGGCTTTATTGAAATTCAATAAAATGGTTTTAGCAACTATTCCAGTTCTGAGATCTTTCTCCTTGGAATATCTACCTGAGACTCCAGGAAGGAATTTCGCTGCTCTGGAAGAAGCTATTTCTAATAATATTGAGGAGGTAGAGAAAGTTGAACAAGTGGAACAAGTAGAAGAGGGTGATGAAGGAAGTGGTGAAACCAGAGATGTGCTGAAACAAGTAGATGATTACAAAGGGACACCTTCGGAACACTTATCACTCCGGACTTCAGAAGATGAATCTTCGAAGCTAGTTACTCCAGCAATGGAAGAAGAGAAAGGAGAAGAAGAAGTTTCCTATAATGGAGAAGAAGAACAACTTTTACATGATATTTCTCAGATGAAAAACTTAGAGGATGGTATTCAGGAAGTTGCTGATGAGGAAGATTTTGTTGTTCAAGTTTCTGACAGTGAGAAGAGAACTCCGGAACAGGATTCAATTCAGGAAAAAGATAAGGGGAAACAAATTCTTTCTGATACTCCGAGTTCAGAAAAGAGGATGAGAAAGGAAGCTGGTAGTTCTTCAAAGAGAAAGTTGGAGCTTATTGAGGAAGAAAACTCTCCAAGCAAGATTTCAGATTCGGAGTCATCCTCGTTGGGGCATGATTTTGTTGTTCAGTCCTTAAAGAAGTTGGTGGGAACCATTCCGACCTTCTCTAGTATTGACTCAAAATGCCAGATGCTCCAACATGCGTTGAATCAGAAAACCGACTCCATATCTATGGTTATGGATAAGTGTGTTGAGATTGAGGCTCAGTTCAAAACCTTCTTTGTTGGTTACGAAGCTCATAAAAGATCTTGCAAAAGGATGAAAAGCTGGTCGAAGAAGACTGTGGAAGAGATGAGGTTGCTTGATGAGTTTCAAGACAATGTTAAAGATGCCTTTGAGACCGAGGAAAAGAAGATAAATGAGCTTACTTCCTCCTTTGAAGAAAAGCTGACTGAAGAAAAGAACTTCCGGATCCAAGAAGTCAGGGATCTGAATGGGAAACTAAATTCTGTCTCTCAGAACTAGACGTTTGAAAGGGATCATCAGATCGATTTTGAAGAAAGGATGAAGGCTCAGGATGAAAAGATCAAAGCTCAGGAAGAAAAGCTGAAAGACCAGGAAGAAAAAATTGAAGCTCAATCCGCAAGAATAGTGGTCTTAGAGAAGCAAGTTGAAGAAGATCATAAAGACTTAAAGAAGATCAAGACTATTCTTAAGGGGCTCATGTCGAAGGAGAAAGATCCGAAATAACCAAATCCGATCTTTTTGTTGTATTCTTTTTGTTACTGACATTCCAAATCGAATGAAAATTGTGTATCTCGTTTCCATTGTTGTCATTACTAATCTTTCAGGTACTTTTTTTATTTTTTTTTCATTCCCTCCAATTCATTTTGAAAATCACAAAGGGGGAGAAGGAAAAGATCCTTAAGAAAAAGAGGAACTCTAATAAGAGTTTATCAAAGGGGGAGAAAGAAAAAAAAATACCCAAGGAAAAAGAACTCTAATAAGAGTTTGTTTAAGGGGGAGTTTTTTTCTTAAAGAAGACCTTCTTATGAAATATCACTCCGGAAATATGAATACGATCCTTAGAGTTTCAAATCCTAAGGGGGAGTTAGTCGTATTCATCTATATCCTTAAAAAAAGTGAGATAAGCATTAATATGTTTCTTTCTTCTTAGATTTTTTTAAGGATGTTTGTGCTTTCCAAAAAGGGGGAGATTGTTGAGTCAATAAGGTTTTCCTTATGACTTTTCCATTACTTCTTGTTTTGAAAATCAAAAACAACTTATCTTTAAGAAAATTGCATTCTTAAGGAAAATCGCTTTTATAAGAAAAATTATCCTTATCATATTTTCATCCATATTTTTCTTAAGTATGAGATTCAGATTCATTTTCTTGGAATCATTGAAACTTTGATATAAAGCATTCTGTTTTAGGATTCGGATTCTAGATAAGAACTATAAGGAAGTTTCATTCCGAATTCCGGATATGAACCCTGACTAAGTTCTATTCCAGATTCAGGATACGAATTCTAAAGAAGAATTCTCATTACGAATTCTGATGACGAATTCTCCTTCCGAATTCTGATGACGAATTCTCATTACGAATTCTGATGACGAACTCTCATTACGAATCCTGATGATGATTTATCATTATGATTTCTGATGACGAATTCCTATTCCGAATGCTCATTCCGAATTCTCCTATTAAACAGAATTTGAGTATCTTTGTTTTATACACTCTGAATTAATTCAGACTCCGAAAAATATCTTTATTAGACTCCGAACATTTATATTGCTTACACTTCTAAAATTTGTCTATTCTTTACTATTGTTCTTTACACTCCGAACCTTCACTCCGAAGTTTTCATTCCGAACTTTTATGTTAGAATTAAAACGATTTCGTACATTCTGTTACACTTGTTTTGTTATAAAATGATGTCATCTGTTTTGTTAAAAACTAACCGTTGTCTAAGTGACACGTGTACAGGTCCCTCCGATCTTTAATGAAAATATGACCGTTGGACAAGGAGCCGACCTTACCTATAAATAGGAGCTCATTTGAAAGAGCTGATAGCTGAAAAAAAGTGCTGAAAGGCTGACCAATTTGCTTGAAGTGATTTCTGGAGAGAGAGTCTCTTATTAACTCTCAAAAGCTTTGTGCGACTCCAAATGTTGGTGATTACATTCGAGGGCTTCCAGGGATAGGAAGACAGAGGTTTCCGACTACCTTAAAGTTCAAGGGCTTTCTTGCTGAGGAAGACAGAGGTTTCCAACTACCTTGAAGTTGAGGGCTTGCGGGGATAGCAAGACAGAGACTCCGATCTTCGTATCGAGGGCTTACCCTGGTGTGGGTAAGACAGACTTGCTTGAAAGTATAAATCAAGGGACCTTTATCCAAGGTTGTTGGATACCCTTCTCTTTGGGTTAAAAGACTTATATCTTGTTACTAGTAGTTTTTCTACTTGTTTTTTATTCCGCTGCATTTTGTAATATAAGGAAAGTATAACTTTCTTATACTTCCTTATTTGTACTCTGATTCATTTAGATTCTATACGCTTTAAGGTAGAATCTCATATTGTAATTGTTTTTTAAGTTTCAATCTCCGGAACCATATTTCCGGAACCTACTTTCGGAATCTCTTTCCTAGTTTACTTTCGGTGATAAGAGGTGTTGTGAATTTGCTTAGTTTAACTTTGTTAAACTTA
Source organism: Viscum album (assembly GCA_963277665.1). Taxonomy (NCBI): domain Eukaryota; kingdom Viridiplantae; phylum Streptophyta; class Magnoliopsida; order Santalales; family Viscaceae; genus Viscum; species Viscum album. The sequence continues at coordinate 432,960,682 of OY728136.1, forward strand.
GCCTTTTCCTTTGCTTAAGGAAAACATAGTTATTCTTAACCAACTTTAAAGGTTCCAAAGGAATTTTTAAAGTATACAATTCACCCCCCTCTTGTATATTGAGCATCTCATACTATATTTCGATCCTACAGCATTGATGGTGAAGAGACAATGGCTGTCATGAATGAAGTGCATGCAGGAGTCTGTGGTTCCCACCAGTCTAGAAATAGACTGTCTGATCAAATTCCAAGGCTTGGATACTTTTGGCCTTCAATGATAAAAGATTGTGTTGATTTCACAAAGAAGTTTCATTCATGCCAAGTACATGCCAATTTCATTCATCAACCTCCATAGTAGCTTCATACAGCTAAATACCCGTGACCATTTTCCACATGGGGAATGGATGTGGTGGGACCTTACCCTTCAGCTACGACCAAGCAGTTTAAGTATATTCTTACTGCTACTAATTTCTTTTCCACATGGGCAGAGGCAATACATCTTAAAGAAGTTAGTTCTAAATGCATTGTTAGCATCATCAAGTCTAACATCATTACCAGATTTGGTGTCCCTCGTACTATATTGACGGACAATGGCACCAAATTCTGTTCATCTGAGGTGAAGAAGTTGTATTAAGAATACAACATCAAATCCAACTATTCATCTCGGTATCATGTAGCGGCCAATGTCCAGATAGAATCCTTCAATAAGAATTTTTCAAATATACTGCAAAAGATGGTGGATAAAGATAAGAGATCATGTCCTAATAAACTCTTTCATTCTTTAGGGGATTATCAGACTACCACCCGCACTACAACGCGGTCAACTCCATATTCACTGGTATATAGAAAGGAAGCCGTATTTCCCATTGAAGTTCAACTACCCTCGCTCAGAGTAGCTATTTGTGATCAGTCATCTATAGATAAAAAATATCAAAAGCGATTGAATTAATTGGAACAGTTATATGAGAAAAGATTGTGCACTTTGCACCACTTGGAAGTCTATCAGAATCGAATAGCACGAGCTTTCAAAAAAAAGTTCATCTTCACTCATTCACTCAAGGAGAATTGGTATTAGTTCTCAGAACTCCAATGATACTAGGAAAGAAACCTCCCATGATTGAGCCAAAATGGGAAGGACCTTACTCAATACATAGGGTCTACTCCAATGGAGCTTATTCATTAATCTTGATGGTTGGAGAACTCATCACTACTCCAGCCAATGCCATATTTTTGATGAAGTATTTTGTATAAACACAAAATATATCATCATTTGTCTGGTACGAATTTAAACTACACCATCGTCCAGCAAGACGTTAAACTGCATAACCAACGGTCCATGCATATGACCCTAAACTATTTGCAAGTCCCTTACGTCCAGCAAGACGTTATACTATATCATCAACGGTCCATGCATACGACCGTAAACTATTGGCACTTACGTCCAACATGATGCTAAAGTATATCGTCATTTTTTTGTCCAACATGACGTTAAACTATGAAAAAGTACCTTACGTCCAGCAAGACGTTAAACTACATCATCAACGGTCTATGCATACAACCGTAAACTATTGGCACTTACGTCCAACATGACGCTAAACTGTATCGTCCCTTTTTCATCCAACATGATGTTAAACTATGAAAAAGTCCCTAATACATCCAACATAATGTTAAATGGTGTACTCTTTTGTCCTCACTGCATGACATTAAACCGCACAACACCAATAGTCCTAATTACAAGACTTTAAACTGCATAGTCCCTTCATATGTCCTACATGACATTAAACTATGCATCGTTAGGGTTGTTTCTACCTCTTGTTTCTCACATCGAGTGTGACTCACGTGAGCTTAGAGAAAAATTCAACAATAACACTCTCTCTGGGCTACTAACCATGTATAAGTCCCAACAAATTGTTTTTAGGTCATTGTCCCCAAGAACAACTTGATCATTAATTCATTATTTAATTGAACTACATGGACATTGATCCTTGACTTCCAGGCTGGTTATGTAGGAAACCTCCCAAGGTTCAAGCCCAAGATCAATCTTTTCATATCGGTTCACCACCATCTCATACGATGTTGATTCGTGAAACTGCCCCTAGAATCAATACCTTTACATTTGTTCACTTTTTTCCTTGCTATATGAAGTTAAACTATAAAACACTTTTGTCCAGTATGACAATAAAATAAAATATTCTTTGATACTCTCACCTGAGAGGGAATCATTATTTACATTGATTTTCAATCATGTTTCATTTCAAAGACTACGTGCATACATGGCAATACCTGAACCTTTTATCTTGGGTTAAACCATCATTTCACTATAGTCCCCTTTCACCCTTCACATGTACGAACCTAATTTGTACAGAGGGTAATTCTAGAACTATGCGGTCTTGATTCCCATCCTTAAGGGATACGTAGGAATGTTCGAGTGTCCCTCGAATCCAGCCCCATTTCTTTTGGGCCTAACCCCAAATTCCTCTTTCAGTCCCCTGGCTGAAAAGTCCCCATGAAAACACACACTGTGTATTTCTTATAATGGTCCAAGATCTATGACCCTAAACTAAGATCTCTAATCCTTTTGTCCCACATGACGTTAAACTGTAGTTCAAGAACTACGTATGGCTTGATTACCATCTTTATGGGATACATAGTGAAGTCCAACATTTCCATTTAGGACCCAGCCACAACATGGTTATGGTTAGCATTGATCCGTGTATCTCTGAATACATTGGACAATACCCATCTTTATGTGTCATAATCCTAACCTTAAATATTTTCAGATCTTCATAACCCTTTTCTTGAATTCTAGTTACAAAAATGTCAAATTTCTGAGAGTTATTTTTCCTGATTATGTAGCACATGCCCTTCAGTGGCCGTGCATTAACAGTCTACATAACAGACCTGTCAGCCAAAAGATGGTATTATTTAACTATGCACCCAATTCCCTTAGCTGGCCCAACATAATTCAACCCCCTAACGGGTTTTTCAAATACTGGTAACTTCATTCTTGGGAAGAAAACCTATTTTGTCATTATTTGTCTTAATGACAATATGTAGGGATCCGCAAAAATATCCATCGTTATCATACTTGTCCCATATACTTTTTCATGATCTAAAAGTATACAAATCTATGGTTTATATTCTCCTTCCCTACATTTGGGTCAGACCTTCATAGGAGTGACATCCATCCAGTTCTTTGATAATCTTGTTTGGAAATATCTTCTCAATATTCAAGTACCTCTTTCCATACAAAAAACTCTACACTTTGGAAAATTTGAATTTCCATAAACTTTCACTGGCTTTTTAGCACTAGTAAAGTAAATTTCTGAGAGTTCTTTTGCCTGACTATGCAGCACGTGCCCTTAGGTGGCCTTTCATAAGTAGTCTACATAACGGACCTGTTAGCCAAAAGATGCTATTTATTTGACTATGTAGCCAATGCCCTTAGGTGGCCCTGCATAATTCAACCCCCTAACAGGTTTTTTAAATAATGGTAACTTCATTCCTGGGAACTACTTCTTATAATTCCTTTTTATCTCTTTTTCATATCATTCCTCAGATTCAAATATTCTTAAGTCATAGTTTACTTATTTTCCCTTATACTTGAGTATGATAATATGTTTTCAGATAAATTGTCAAAGAATTGAGTCAATTCTAATTCATTCGGTCAAAGCTATTTCGAGTATAAAGATTATCCTTTTTTATGTTTGTTGTGCATGATGTTAGACTGCCCACAAAAGACAAGGGAACTCTGAATAAAAGTCATGTTCCAGCTCAGTAAACACAAATTTTGTATGATTTAGGTAATATTGAGCCATTAAACGGTTCAAAGTTTGTAGGGTTATTTATATTAATCCTAGTAAAAATCATACTATGCTTACTAGGCCCATTGGCTTAGGTAAAATGTAAAGAAGGTAGTGAAAGAATACAAGCACAAATGATTGATGATAAAAGTACTCTCCATTGAAGCAAAAAAATTAGAAGGACATCCACATATTGGAGTCTCTTCTCTTTTTCAGGAAATTACAAAATGCTGTCGACATAAGTCTTCACTTGATGTACAGCATCCCGAGCTTCATCAACAGCTACTTGAAGCTCATTCACTTGACCAACTCCACTCTTTTCATCCTGATGGAGTTCTTTCTTGGCATCCGCAATGGTCTTCATAACATTCGGTTGAACTTCCTCCAGTGAATTATTGAGTTGGTCAAGTTCCCCAGTAACAGCATCTAACTGTTGCTGAAGGTTCATCATATGGATGACTTTTTATTTGATCTTATTCTTCAGCTCCTTCATCTTGGCAGCATAGTCAGCCTCAGCTCAGGACACCACATCCTCAAATTCGCCGAGGTTGACTGACAGTTTCACCCTGGTCAGATCTTCACGACACTTTTTCTCCTACTCCCTCTTGAAGATGACTTGTTTCACCACGGTATGGATCTCTTGGTATTCAAAACCACCAAGTCCTAGAATGACGAACTGGGATGAAAATCGAGGGATCTTCAATGATATATCTTCTAAAGGCACCTCAGATATGATTTTCCATATGTTGTTCCACGCCTTGCGTCATGAAAATCTGAGCACCTTAAGTACCTATGGGTCTAATTCAACTTCATTATCACAGGGGGGGAATATAATCTGGGATTAATGCATTTAGGGAAGTGACCTGTTCTTCTACTTCCCCCCAGACTTGTGCTTCTTCGCTTTCAATTTCCATTGGGGCAGAGGCTGAGGCCTCACCTCCAGATCTAGCCACTGTAGTTGATGGCCCTGCATAATTAATTGAAAGCTTTGATTAGTTTCAAAGGATAACAAAAGAATCGATTGTCTTGAAAATTATGTACAATCACAAATATTGTTATCCCTTACCTGACGGTAGATCAGCAACCTGAGAAGACTCCTCCCCATCCTTTCCAATCTCAACACGATCTTCAAGATGGGTCTCCGAAGGGTTTAATGGGTTTATCTCTACCTGAACTAATGTTTCTACAATGGTAGGGTTGACATCAATGTCCACACCCTCTTCAGGCATTGTCAATTCATCATCTTCTATGGCTGAAACTACATATTATTTTAATTCATGATTAGAAGTGTAAATTATAAGAAAATTTACTAGGTGAATGATAACACTCACACCCAAGGTCTTCTAAATCACATGATAACTTAGCATGATCATAAAATTCTTCGAAAGATATGCCACGATTCATCATTTCATACAATGATATTTCAGAATCCTGGTTAGTCTCACCAGTGGGAGAATTTGATGTGTCTTCTAGACGACTTACATCCTGCGGCCCCTAACCCTGGACAACATCTTCAGATAAAATCACGGCATCAGTTGCAACAGCCGCCAGAAGCTCTAATGCAGGAGTTGAACCTGAAGTATCACAAAATGGAAGTCAGTCGATGTTTCGATCAACATTTTTATGAAGCATTGTTAACATACCAGAAATTGGTTCTTCTCTTCTTGCAACAGCAGTAGGAGGGATACTGGGAACAGATGCTGGCTCTTCTCCAGGAGCATCCAAGTTAGCCTGAATTTGCATTTGTTCCACAGCACCCTCTGTGATCATTGAAGGAGGACCAGTCCTTTCCCTCAGAGGGAAATTGAAGAAGCCCCTAAAATCCCCAGAAATATGAGTAACCGTTTAATGGGTGTAGACTCATGATTACCCAAAGGACATACCACTAATAATGAAGTGTTTAGCTGTGGACTTCCTCTTTTGTTTCTTTCCTTCTTTGGTTTTTTGGGAGTATCGGCAGTCTCCCTTATTGTCACATAGATTGGAGAATGAAAAGTCATTTCAAACTACTCATCCATGGCCTGCTGGCCCGGAGATATCTCGCCCGGTTCACGAGGAGATTCAGCAGTAGCCCCGATGGCAGTACCACCAGGGATATACTATAGAGAAGGAACCTCAGTAGTTTTTGCAAGCTGCAAGATGAAGAAAAAAATTTCCTTGAATAACAAAGCTTCGACTGAAATCAAGTTGCAAAACAAATAGGGAAAGAAAACTTATATCTTTAGGAGCCACATACTCATTCCACTCCTCATCAGTGGCGCCAAGATACATCATTTGCTTCACCCGCTTGGTGATAGGGATAGAATCATTGGTGGAATATATGTAGTCCTTCAACTCTTTGACATAGGCTCTTACTTCATCAGGGTTATCTTTGAAATGAATATTTGCAAGAGCCTGAAGAGTCCCTATTCCAGGGAGATGTAACCCTTCACATAGCTCTATCCAGATATTTTCAATATCGCAGTATACATCTCGCCATGTCTAGATGGCCTCTGGTCGTAGATATGTAGGTGTACTAAAAGGTAGTGAAGAGGGTCCTACAACCTTGGATTTTAATTTCTTTCTGGCTCCTACTACTATAAAAAGAGAATAAAAACTTGTTACTATATAAAGTTACTTGCAATTAAAATTTCCTCAATAAATTAACTCACCAAGAGTTGATGGAGTGGCTCTCTTGATTATGAAAAGAGGATTATATATGGCACAGGGCCGTTTTGACACATGTTGTGTCTCCTGAGAATCTGACAAATCAGCCTTGGTTGAAGAACTCGGTGAACCAGCTTCAGGAGTGGAAGAATCACATACCTCCTGAATTGTTTCTTTCCCAATGGTTCTTTTCATCTTACCAACCCGGTCAATAGGTTTATTCAATATGGCCTCAGGATATGACGCTATCTAGTTTTCAGCATACCATACAGTCAAATTGATTACCGCTTCATTATTTGGTAAGTCAAAGACTGCCCCAGTTCTTTCCATAGCCGTTAACAACAATAGTTTTCGAGAAACCATTGGATGCTGCTCTGATCTAACGTGCACTGAATTAGATACAATAGTTGTTTGTAGACACATGAATTGGCATGCAAATCGATATGGAGCATAGGACTCACATATAATTTCCCCATCAAATCTGGTGGCCAATACACCATCTCTGCAGGCCAGCATATAAGACCTCTGTTCCAAGCTAGCTGATCCACCGTCAACAAATCTCCCTATTGGCGGATTTCTATAGGGAAAGAAGTGGAGTTCCTTATACATACCCAGCCTTGGCCTAATATCATAAGCATTTAGGGACAAAGGACAAACTCCAGAGAAGGCCTGAACAGATGGCCTGAAAGAACATCCAGGAATCTGTATTCCGTTTTGAACAGCATATGTCCGAAAGTGAGTGGCGATCCATACTCATAAAACATGTAATGGTCCCACTAATATCAAATTTGACTTACCCATATAGACATGGAGTAAGATCATGTGAATCTTTTCCAAAAATGTGGTATCCAACCCCACCATCTTCCTCTCAGCCAACTTGGCTACGATAACAAAGGTCCCTGGCCTGACGCCTCCCTTCGAATCTTTAACTGGGAAAAGATAGACAATGAGCCATAAGGCTAAAAAGCCTCCCAGGCGGGACTTCTCTGGGATTTTATGATTCACTTCATACCCCCATTTATCAAACTCTCCTTCTTCCAGAGTCAGCCAGAATGTGCCAGGAATACCTCTCTTATCTGCTCTAGGGCAGCTAGTAAGACAAGTACAGGTGGGCCCCTTTTCCCTCTTCTTCTTGAGAAACACATTCATCAATTTCTCTGGATGAATATCCCTTCTAGAATATGTCTTTGAAGTATTTATGATTTTGAGATTATGATAAATCTTCAATAACTCTCGAAACAAATCTGGAGTCTTCTCTGGATCATTCATGGTTGCCTTTTGAGGGACGAATTCGTCATACATATCACCCAGGATTGGAACCCCTGAGATCTTATAGACATCCCATAAACTAATGCCTACTTCTCTATGGGTCAGATGAAAAGAAATAGTTTCCAGGCTCCAGCGGCTAATCAATTCCGGTGCAAAATTATCATTCCTATAAACATACGTCTGCCCAGCCCAGATGGCTTCATAAATTGCAGCTCCCTTCAAATCCTCGATAAACTCTTCACAAGTTTGTCACACCAAATAAGCCCACATATAAGTTGGATTCCCCCTCCTCCAGAACGGAATTCCCATTTCTCCTTCTAGCCTTTGGATTGATCAATCTGAGAGTTTCGAAAGACTGAAGGATAATAATGTGGTTGCAGCTCGAGCTTGTGAAGTTTCAGATCTGGAGCACACGAGCTATGATGGATTATATAAGCTTTCTTTACTGTTCCATCATTTGAAAATGTTCATAATATTGAGACATTCGCTGAAGAAAATTTGGTATATGACTGAAACCAGGAAGGTGGGAGATAGTTCTTTGCCTCTGGAATATTGACATCTTGCAAGTGACCATGGCCATACAGAGGCAGAAAGATGTTGTGTGCGAAATCACGATGATATTTCTTCATATTCTTAGCCAAGTCTGGAAGATTTCTTTCGTAGATGGAATAGTAATCATGGCCAATGATGTCCATAATCTCATCAATTCTTTTGATCACCAGTTCATCAGATGTTCCGATTCTCTTTGGATCCATTTGATATGCACAAAAGTTGAATAATTAACTCTTAAAGTATGTTAATTTTTCATAAAATTTGTGATGAATTTGAAGAAATCGGCTAAGTCATGTAAGGCGCGCAAGTCCCATAGTTGGCACGCAAGTCTCCTTCTGTCGCGCAAGTATTGGGCACGTAGGTTTGACCGTGCAAGATTAAATACCTTAGCAGCAGCGCGACACAAGAAACAAAAAGCGCAAAACAGCGGAATCACTTACGCGGACGAGAAAAAAGCCGAGAGCCAAGCTGCGCGCTGAGAGCAAGAAATCCAGGAGAGCCGACTGATTTGTGAGGAATGAAGCCCTTTATTTATAGACGCGGTCGTATCCGTGTGTGTCGTACCCTACACGACTAAAGGCCGTACCCCAGCGGGCCATACCCTACGCGCCCAAAGCTCATTTGTGCGCCATACCTTCCCCGCCCCAATTTCCTTTTGATTCTCAATTTCCTCAGAGTAAAATCCTCATTTCTTTTGGATCCAACTCTGAGGGGGGACGTTTTTGACATTCCATTCATCGAAAAATCTAATGATTGGAAAAGGGGAATATCTTAGCTCTAAGTGATTCAACCTTTGGACAAATATCAAAAAATTGACAAAGGAATGAATAAGAAGAACATTGCGCATGGGTCACGCAAGTTCTACAATAGTCGCGCAAGTACACTTACACGCCGAAGTGGGCCACGCAAGTCACTTGCGCGCCCTAAGTGATAACTTCCCGGGGTCTTCTCCATCCTATAAATACCCCCGGTGGCCCCCCCCCCCCCCATTTCAAGAGGAATTTTTCCAGAATTCACATACAGAGCTCTGAACGCCCCAGTCTCTTCTTCAGGTCTTCCGAACATTTATAAGGTAATTATTTACCTAGAATGGAAGGTCTAGACAAGATGAGTAAGGTCTATGTGTTAGAATTCACTAAAAATTGTGCGCCTAAGGTGTTTAACCTTAAGGGAAATAGACACACTTGTGCGCCGCCTTACTTCTTCATCAACACTTGCGAGCCCCTCTTCTAGATGTACCTTAGGATAAATATAAAAGCTTTGGTAAAAGATTGCCTAAATGTTACCCTACTGGTTAACAATCGCGCAAGTACCCATGCGTTGCGCAGGTATACTTGTACGACGAGGACTTGCGCACCCACACAGTACCTACGCGCCTACCGGGACTTGCGCGCCCTTGACATTTTGTGTTTCTTTCTTTCCCATTCAACCCCTGTTATGACATTCCACCTCTCCTATTCAAGATTCAGTCTTCAAGACACTCTTCAAAGACATTTATGGCATGATTTATTGATTTGAATTCATTATCTGAAAGGAACTCCGTGGAACATTTCTCAAAAACTAGTGATTTACACATCTTTATGTTACTAAAGATTGAGATTTCATTCATTCATCCTCATACTTTAAAATGAGATAACCCCTTAACCTGGGCTTCCTTTTCAGGAATAAACCCCAGTTTCAAATCTACAAATTTGGGAACCCTCCTTAGGAATAATCCCCAAGTCCTCATTAATATGGGGCTCCTTTTCAGGAGTAAGCCCCAAATCCCCTAATCTGGGCGTCCTCCTTTGGAGTAAGCCCCAATCTCCAAATTTCCAAATATGGGCATCCTCCTCAGGATTAAGCCACAACCATAATTCTCTTAACCTGGACTTCCTTTTCAGGAGTAATCCCTAGTCTCAAATATGGGCATCCTCTTTAGGAGTAAGCCCCAGTCTTAATTTCTCTTAACCAGTCCTAATTTAATTTTGATCTAGGCTTCCTTATCATGAGTAAAACCCAATCATCAGTCCCCTCCTCATTTGGGACTCCTTTTCAAGAGTAAGCCCCAAGTTAGAGTATCAACATCTACATGAAGCACATATACCTTTATGGACCCTATTTATTGGATTTCTTCTCTGAAGTAAATCTTAATCTTCATCTATTCGGGGAGTCAAACATACATAAGCCCCACATTATTTCTTATGATTTCATCTTTTATGGCACAATTGTCTGGTTTTACCAATACCTCTTTTTTCTCACACCGAGCATGACTCACGTGAGCTTAGAGTGTAAAATTAATTATGACATCTTTCTTTGAGCCATCAATCATAAACATCATATTCCCTTACTCGAACTACGTGGGTTCTGATTCCTTTTCTAAACAAAGGATATGTAGGTAGCCCGTCTGTGGGATCAATACCAACTCTGAAATAATCCATGTCCTTCTGAATGACAATAAATTTCAAGTGCCCCACTGATTGACTTTAAAACCAGTATGGTCATCATAATGACCAAGAGACTTTTATCTATTAAAGGATACCATTGACTAAGAATCTCTAAACAAATACAGAAGATTCTATATTGATGAAGAACCTCGTATACATATAAAAGATTCTCTAAATTTCCTATATATCAATCATTGATTGTGATATCTAAAAGAAAGCTCATTTTTTACTTGGTAATGTAATAAGGATTCACGAACATACTTAAATCTATAAAGAGAGTCCAGAATTAGACAATAATTCCCCTAAAAAAGGTGTGTTGAGTCCGACCTCCCATCCTATAAACCAATGCAAATTCCTAAGACTCATCAGTCTACAACTAATGAGTACTTATCTTTGGAAAGTAGGTTAAAATGGATATGGAATCATTGGATGTTTCCGGTTCTATGAACAAACCTATTAGAAACTGCATGGAATGTTTGAATATTAAATCAATGAGATAATCCCCAATTCCAGAGGGAAACACCCATTTTTCCCCTATGACATGTGATCATCCTATGAACCAAAACCCCCTACATTACACCCCTCCTCCAGTCCCCTCTTCAATTGGTTGATCACCCATGATGTGATTCTTCCCTCAATCTAATATCCACCACCTCTACCCTTGTGACACACCCTGGAAAAAACCATTTCGTTTACACCTCCATCTCGCTTGACCTTCCATACACTATCTTCTACTTAAAATATAGATTTTACTTAAGTTATATTTATTTGAGGGATGAAAATCCAGGATACAACTTATGCACCACTCTTCATTCTTTTCCTCCTCGATTTCTTCCTCTCTATCATTGCAATTTTACTTGACCAAACCCTAGACTTGATTAGATTAATTGATTTTTGTGGTTTTGGTGATTATAGGAATTTATTGGTTTCCATCTTATATGTTTGGTTTTCCTCCATTGAATGATATGCACACTAAGACATGTGATCTTGTTCTGTGTAGGTTTCCCCCATTCTCACCTCTTAAATTTTAGAATCCCTTATTGATGGGCATTTTAAATTAAATTTTCTATTAATGATCGTATTATAATTATTTTTGGGATTTATAAAGACAAAATAATGTTTCAACGTGGTTTTTATAAAAATATAAGGTACTTAAATTTGATAATGGTTTAAAACCTATTTATATTTTACAATCCACACCTGATATTTACATAATTTCCTGAATAAGCCTTATTAATAAGTCTGGGGTTTTTAAAAGGTATTTTGGGTCCTTCAAAGTAAAATCTCATTTTATTCCAAAATTTTTATTTATAATTTTAATTAATACTTAAATTATAATAATTAATCAAGTATCTGAGGAGTATTGGGGAAAAAAATATATTCAAGGTTCTACAAATTCATTTTCGGGCAGCCATTGGTTATGAATATAAACATTTCCACACACACACACACACAGATATATATATAAATATGTATGTATGTATTTAATTATACAAATTCACAAAAAAATATGTTAATTCCTTCAAAAAGAGAAATATATATCTGTTTGAAATATTTGTGGGTATAATGGGAATAAAACCTCATGGAATTGGAAATTCATTCTCAAATATGGATTTTAGTGTTGTTTTAAATAATTTTTTATGTAAATCATAAATCCCCAGTTAACATAATTTACATTGTTCATGATGATTTTTTAAGGATGTCCTAAATTTTTAAAAACATACTCTTATGGTTTAAATTATTTATTGTATACCACTTGGGGGTTTTATGTGATTCTCATTGATTTGAGAAATGAAATGTTTTTAAAAATATAAGAGTTATTTGATTGGTCTTGTGATGGATTTTTATAATTATTTATCTGATAAAATGTGATATATTTAGAGATGGGTAACACATATGGGAACCCTAGGTGCTTAGTTGGGGTGACTTTAAAAAGTACAATATGAAAAGGTCCACACTCGCATTCTGTGGTCTAGGATATGACACTAACTAAACAACATGATGATATGGATATGGTTACTGCTATAACATTTGAATTCATCTTATAAATAAATTCTGGACAATGTTTTTGGTTTTTAATTACTTATTAATTTTTTTACTTCACATTTTTAAATTAATTAAAAAATATTTCCTTTTAAAAAATATTTACCATGTTCGTGTTTTTCTTCTGATTCATTGAAAATTCTAAAGTGTAGCACTTGATATCATTTATAAACTATTATATTTTTTTTACCCAACTATATTCTTTATAAGGTTAAAAATATATTGAGAAAAGGATATTTATTTTTCATCTTCTTTTTAACGATGGTTTTAAATTGGGAGTTTTTAATAATGGTGATGAAGGTTTAAAACACATTTTTCAAAGTGATTGTTTACAATTAAATGGAAAATAAAAGGAGATTTAATAAATTTTACATGATACAATATTTTCTTATAAAATGGGAAGTCTATTTAATATTAATATTTTTATACTAGAATTAAGACATGTCACCTATTTAATACATAAATAATTTTATTACATGTTATAATACATAATAATACATGTTATATTTTACAGTTTAGTTTCTTTCAAATTTGTAATGTAATACATAAAAAACCTAGAAATATTATAATACACTTGAATTGATTATGCATTGGTTCATATTAAGTCACTTTTACTATATATCATATCCTATAGAAATATTTTAAAAGAAAGGGGTGAGAATAAATCCAATTAAATGATAAAAAAAATGAAACATAAATGATCATCATAGATAATAAATGATAAATACCATGAGAGAATTACAATAAGTACATGATAAATGATATGGAAATATGGATAAAGAATAAAATTTATACATTAACAATAATATCACCATGGTTTATCATCAAGGTGCCATAAATCATAATTTTTGAGGTTACACATCAATGTATTATAAAACATTTCATCCCTAATGATTAATTATTTAGCCATTGGATTGAAACTATATCAAGGGGAAACCATCATATTTATTAATTCATTTTATCCAAAAATATCACAATAAAATATTTCATCAATAAGCTATTAAAAATAGAGAATGGATTACATAGAAAATAATATAGTATATAACTTATTTAATAATTGAACAGTATAAAATTTTTTACCCATGAAAAACAAATATGGGGTTTATACAGTTGAATACCTATATAAATATGTTATGTTTACATAAAATTTAATATCCATGTATAAATAAGGGTTTTTTTCTTAATATAACGAAATTTCTTATAAAATAGTGAAATTAAAGAAATGAATTTGGTATTATGATAGTAAACAACATGAATTAAAGAGAGGGGATAATAAAAGAAATAGAGGTATCCCACTGGTAAAACACACTTTTTATAGTACATGGATAATTAATGGTGTTATAAAATAAAGTAATTATATATAAAAAATGTACTTGAATAAAAAAAAGATAATTCCCTTACCATAAATCCTACTTTATTTTGTCTCTTTTCCACCTCATGATTAATATATCTAGCTTTATTAAAGCTTGTAACCGAATGTGAATATTGTATATTTTTTCACTATTTATGAATTATAATAACTATATTATATGTCATAAATTCCATAGTTAATTTTGAAGCATTTATATATAATATTTTCTATAAAACATATCATATTTCTTCAATTTAATGATCTTGCTTAATTTGTTTTATACATTATTATAATTTAATAACAAATATTATAAATATTTTTATTTATCCATTCTATATTAATTTTTTTATTATATTCGTTCTTAATATTTATGAAACATATAAAGTTGGAGATTTACTCATGTATGGTGAACATACCATCGATAAGACATTACCAAGAATAGAAAATAGGGACACATAAATTTTAATTATATCGTAAATTTAATAATTATTGCATTTTATTATTTTTAATGTAATATTATCATAATAAATAATTAAAATTTTAATATTTTTTTATGAATCTGATAGGGAAAAAGAGGAAGAGAATAGGAAAATGAAGGAAGAGTTCATAACAACTTACTCATTTCAGAATTTTTATTATCTTTTAAAACACAATTCTCCCTTAATATTAGAGTATGATTCCTTAAAAATTACCCAAAAATTATATAGGTATTGAGAGAGGGTATTTCGGTATAGGATTTTCTTTGGGATGTGAGGGAGTAGTGGATTTTCATAAATATGTTGATGGTATAACAACCCAATGTTTAATTACACATTAATACATAATTTATTACATAATATTACACCTAATACAACCCAAAAAATCTAAAATTATAGTGTTTTTTGGAATTAGGTATATATCATAACATCTTGAACATAGGATACAACAACATTATTGAAGTCTTCTGTAATATTCTTCTAAAATTCCATGGATTTTAAAGCATCACGGGATAGCCTGGGAATGTTCATAGGAAAGGGGTGACATATAAAGTCCAGTAAAGGATTAAACATGGAATAACATGAAGAGAATAATAAATGTCTGACAATGGACCTATAAATGTGGAATAAAAAGACTAAGAATCATAAATATGAACAATGAGACATTATATAACATGATAAACATAAAGGAAACATGGGAAATGGGTTAACAGCTTAAAGCACTACATTATAACCATCTTTAAAGGATATCTACGAAGACATAAATATGGAAAAAGTCCCATAAAAGAATTTGGTTCACTATCTATCCCAACATGAAGTATCATGAGAGAAAAAATTACCCAATTCATTAGAGACTATATAATTTTGGGCACACCCATCACATTCATTTCATTTTCATTCATATGTGAGACACATAAATCATAAGAAATGTAATCATTTACCATCACATTTTATTCCATGAACAAAGAGTCTATAATTTATACATGTATGTACGAAGTCAAATAGGTATAATGGTGTATTATTAAACAACCATGATTGGAAATGGGTATGGAATTCAATACACAATTGTTTTTTCATGTAAAATCACGCCGAACTTTCGACATCATAACAACATCACTTAACAAATAATAAAATGTGTTGATGAAATATAAATAAGTATCTAATAATTTTAAAAACATATGAGAAGTATTATTGACATGTAGATACATATACTAACAAAAGGAATTGGGAAATAGAAGTGAATTTATAATAAAGAAACATGAATAAATATGATAAGTTGGGGATCCCTTACTTGAGTGTGTGACTCCAAATGATTGAGAGGGGCTTCCTGAGAGCTTGGGGGCACATTGAGTGGACTATATAGAGGAGAGTGAATATTAAGTTCAAAATACATGGAGATTTATAGAAGTTAAATGGGATATTTGGTTGGTTTATAGAGAAAATGAGTGGGTATTTCTTTATTATGTCTCAAACTTAGGTCTTGGACTCTATATATTAAAATAACCTATACCACAAACATTCCATGTGTTTTCCCATGTTTTCTAACAAATGGTAGTGGTTTTTATTATTTTATAATAATAACTATCTTTAATTACAAAATTATAACCTTGCTTTTGTAGAGGTGAGTCATACTCTTAATGAAATGGTTTTAAAAGCATAAAATATTTTAATTGTTTTTTAGGACTCACAAAGGCTTTATAAAATTAATCAAATAAAAATAAAATGAAAATATTTTAAAATTAAAACATATATTTTATATTTTATAACCTTTATATAATTTATTACTACATTTTTCGGTCATTATAATATCATAATACACAATATTTATTTACACAATATTTAATTTTTACACAAATATTCCACTATCTTAAAAAAAATTGAAAAAAAAAGTGGATAATTTTGAAGTTATTATTAAAAAAATAATATTAATTTTATCTAAATAATTTTATAAATATATGAATTTTTACTTTTAAAATAAAATCTATATTTATTATGAAATGTTTGGTTTTTTACAATAATAGTTTTCGAACCCTCGTAAAAATTACAATTCATATTACAAAAATAATATCATCATTTATAATTAAACAAATATTTGATAAAAATATTGTATTATAATTTGAATTATTTCAAAAATTTATTAATTCATTAAAATTAATTCCTTTATTAAATTTTAATATTACCCAAAAATATTGAGTATGTTTTTTTATCAAAATAAAAATCATTTATAAATCAAAAATAATAGGATGAAAAAATATTCATTATTCATTATGAAAATAATTTATAAACTCATATCAATAGGGTGTGGATACATATCCCTTTAATACACTCTCAAAAATCTTTAAGAGTATGGTGGGTGATGGTGAGACTTTCATTGGGTGGTTCTACATTCATGGTTTGGGTGGTGATCATTATGAGCCTAAAATTATTCTGTAAACAATTTTTCTCATGCTTAAGTTGTGGGATCTCTACTTGGGATTTTTCAAGGGAAAATCGATGTGATTATATCTTCCATGGAAGATATAATAAATGGGCTTCATAATGTGTGATATTTCATGTTGAGGCCATCATTTCCTTTGTCTGTGTCAGATTGATTTTTTAAAATCTTATATTTATACTAACCATCTGACCACTATTCGATGGTTATGTTATATATGGTAATAATGATTAATAGTAATTCAATTCTGATAGTAAATAATAAAACTAAATTAGTGTATGTTTTTTCTATAACCACAAAATAATAAATTTAATTAAATCATCAGGGGTTTTATTTATAACAGTTTTGGTCGTTACAATCCTTCACCATTAAAAAATTTCTCCCATGATGTTTTCTTTTCCTGCACTAGAAAAACGAGACTAACTATATTTCATCACTTAATCTAGTTCCCAAATTGCTTCTTAAAACTATTGGTTTATCCACATCACTTTGACATATTTAATTTTCTAATTTGATTTATTTTTGTCTCTATGATGGAAGTTATTTACCATCTCTTCTTCATATGAATAGTCATTCTCCAACGATACCGCCTATGGATTTAGTTCCTTTGAGGGGTCTGGTATGTACTTTTTGAAGAGGGATAAATTAAATAAATCATGTACATGAGATATGTTATGTGGTAGTGCAAGTAAAAAGTCCACCGCTCTGATGCGATCAAGGATCTCAAAGGGGTTGATGTATGTTGGACTAATTGTTACCTTCTTACAAAATATCATCAAATTATTCCATATAGATATATGGAGGAATCCCATGTATCCAACATCAAACTCAATTTATCATTGAAGATTGTTAGTATAGCTCTCCTTTTGACTCTAAGTATCCTTGATGTTCTTTTGAATGGTCTTAACCTTTCCACCATTTCTATGACCATTTTAACATCTAAACATTTTTGTTCCCCAAATTCAACCCAACATGTAGGTGTTATGAACCTCTTCCCATAATGTGATTCGTAAAGATAAATTTGGATTCTTGAGTTGAAACAGTTATAGCAAGATAACATGAAAAGTGTAATATTTTGATCTCGTCCTCCTTTGAAGTCAATTGATCATGTTCTCAACATATCCTCATGTGTTGGGATATTCTACTCAAACTGGCCATTTTTTTGGGGGATGATAAGCCGTGATTAAATTTTTATGAATGTTTGGATCATATTACAAACTTCTCCAGAACATGGTGGTGAATCTAGGATCTCAATCAGATAAAATAGATAGTGATAATCCATGAAACATTAACACATCTCTGATTTATATCCACAAAATTTGATCTGGTGAGATATAATCTTGAATTGAGATAATGTGATTTGTCATCCTAATATGTTTTGCAACAACCTATATAGCATTTTCCCCTAAAATTATTTGGATGTCTGGTTACAAAGACCTTGGTGATATTCTCCCATTTCCATGTTAGTATGGGTAATTCTTTATCTCCCCCATAGACTTCTACATTTAAGCTTTCCCTTACTAGTATATGAGGAACAATGATGTATATTAAGTGATCCCCTTATTCATATTGTCCCACTAATAGTTCTCACAAATATCTTGATATCTCTTTGTGAATCTTGGGTAAATGGAGAAATTCAAACTATGTGCACCATCCAATGGTTCTTTATTTAACTCAGGATTCTATAAAACACTTAGTCTAGACACAAATCTCATAATTACTTCTTCATTAACACAGAAATCATAGGGTTTCCCTTTTAAAATAGTTTCTACATTTTCTGAATTATCAAATCATCTATTTTTGAATCCGTAATATTCTCAAGAAGGGATGTTTAACCAATCTTTTGTGAAATTATTGAAGATTTTCCTTTCTTCATGATTCCATTTTCCATCCTCGTTTAGTCTAATAAGAATGATTCCCTATAAATTCACACTATTATTTACATTGATGAATCATTTCTACAGAGAGCATATACCGCTTTATGGTCTTTATGAGGATGGAAGTGTATGGAGAATTTTCAGTACTTGATCATCTCTAACCATCTTAGTTGGTGCGTATTCACCTCTTTCCATGTGAATTTTTACTTGAGGACTTTATTATATGTATATATTTAACAGTTCTCTACAATTAGATAATGAATATATATTTTCAAATAGAAGATCACTATTTCCAAATCTAGATCATTTTTGGGTAGTTCTCTTCGTGAACCTTCGAATTCTGTCAAGCATAGGCTTTAACATTGTCATTTCTTATTAACACATATCCAAATCTATTCTTTGAGGAATTGATATAAATCATAAAAATTTCTCCACTTGTGGGTAGTGTGAGTATAGTTTCATAAAAAATTATCCTTTACATATTTATAAATCTCTTTTAAAATTCATCATTTGATGAAAACATAAATCCTTTTCGAGTTACCTTGGTATGATGATTTGAATATTCAGATAAATTCATCAAAAATCGACGATAATACCTAACTAACCAAAGGAAACTATCGATATGTTTCATTGATGTTGGACTCATCCATCCTTAAATTAATTTCTTCCATTAAGGTTCTATAGATATCCCATTTCATATAATGATATTCCACAATAATGTGACTTCCATCAACCAGAACACAAGTTTTCAATACTTGTAATATAGTTTCTCCTTTCTTATGGTCTTTATCATAGTGTTCAAATGCTCCTCATTCTCCTCAATTTTTATAGTATATTAAAATATCATCTATACAGACTACAAAAAATTTGTTGAGGAAATATCTAAAGACTCTATTCATCAAGTCTATAAGTATTAAAGTAAAATTAGTGATTTAGAATGGTATTATTATGAACTCATATTTCACATACCTTGTAGGAAAACTAGTCTTGGGGATATCCTCATCCTTCACCCTAATTTATAATACCCCAACTGTAGATCCACCTTGGAGAAGTATTAGCCTCCAAATTTCTGATAAAAAAATTAATAATTTTTCGAAAGAGGATAATTGTTCATTATTGTGTTCTTCTTAAGATCACTATCATCAATGAAATGGTGTATTGACCCATCATTCTTCTCAATGAAATGGACCGGTGCACCCCATTGTGAAGCCCTTGAGAATATGAAACCTTTTTACAGATTCTCCTGTAGTTGTTTCTTCCACTCCTCATGTTCCACAACATCCATTATATATGGAGTATTTGGATAATGGTAATTCCCCATGTAAAAGATTGATTGAAAATTCAACCTCTCAGTTAGTAGAAACACCAGGTAATTCCTTGGTAAACAAATTACCATATTCACTCACAGTGGTCATGTATTCAAGGATTCTTTATTAAGAATCAATCATTTGAGCTAAATATTCTTTCTAATGGGGTGAAATATCTTTGATTGGGATGACCTTGCTAAAAAAGACTCTTCCTCCTCATTGAACTTGTATGTAGACAGAGGATGATTCTCAGTACAGAGGGTGGTTTCCTTTTCATTGAAATTTAAATTGGATATATAGTGGTAAACCCAACCGATGACCATAATTAAATAAAATACCATGATGGAGAGTATGAAAAGGATATTTAGTATTTTAGCACACAAATGTTGGTTGGGGAGGAGTTATATACATAGAATTTAATAATTCCCTCATTTTTTATCTCACTAACAACTCTACTACCATGATTTATGGTCATACTTAAATATTTATACTAAACATTAGAGATTTGAATGATTATGTATAACTAGAATCAAAAAAGTAAATTACATATTCATGATTAAATAACTATAGTACCTATCACCACATAATTTTAAAGAACCACCTCAATAGTTTTAATGGAAAAAGATCTCCCTTTATACTTTTGAGATTATTTGTTATC
This sequence comes from Viscum album, assembly GCA_963277665.1. Classification (NCBI taxonomy): domain Eukaryota; kingdom Viridiplantae; phylum Streptophyta; class Magnoliopsida; order Santalales; family Viscaceae; genus Viscum; species Viscum album. The sequence goes on from OY728136.1 coordinate 432,981,502, forward strand.
TCCAAAAATCAATAGATTATGGAATTGGTTTGAAATGTTCCATGGTTCCTTAAAGTTGTAGAAATGAACAATGATTTGAGGGATGAATAGATAATTCCTTTCCTATCGCGTATTAGTGGGATTATTCCATATGTAATCACTGGATAGGTGTACTTCATTCCCACACTGAAATCATTTATTTATTCCCATTAGGAAATTTCCTTGGTTTTTTTCTGCACTTTTCACAAGTTGGATGTTTTAATTTCATAGAACCATTATATTTCTTTATCGTACTTCCAGAATTTAAATCCACTTTTCTATTTTTATCACCATGATACCCTTGATATTATCTAATATACATTTCTACTTTGAGGCAATTTCAAACAACTTCCTCACATCTATCAAAGTCTCAGTCTTATAGGTCTTTCCATAAAATAGTTTTTATCCCACCAAAGTATCATTCAAAATTGAAATTGGGGTAATAAAAAAGCCAAAGGGGTATCATGGATGTGTTGTGATGTTTTTCCATGTGCCCAATAGTCTTCTCATCATTTTTCTTGAGGGTAAGGACATCCATTTACAATTTAATTAAGAGAGTTAGAGGAATATATTTATAGAAAACATTTTTAAAAATTCCTTGCACCCCATTGCTTCGATCTTTTCCATAGGATTCATATTTTTGATTAATTTACACTATTGACTATTTTTTCCCTACATACAATAAGTAGATAGAAGAATATTCTCTTATACATAACATTGGAGGATGAATAATATCTTATGAATGGATTTGATCAAATGTTCCATGAAAATGGGTTTAATTATCCATTGAATCTAGAGGTCGTTGTCACAAAAAGGGATCAATCGAAACTTGTTCTCTCTTAGGGGGATTTGGTCACTCTTATAGATCTAGGTTTCTATTAATAACTTTGAGTCAGATGAGAGAGTATCATCATAATGTTCTTGATTCCATATCTTATTGGGTTGGGCATCTCATTAGGATAGTCATAATATGGCCCATCACATTGATTGTTCTCTCGGTTCCTCATATTTATGGCTATTTGTGGTAATAAAGAGAAAATTAGGGAGAATTATTTTTAAACTATTAAACACATAAAAGGAAATCCAATGACATTAAATACTAAAATTTTAAATTACTTATATTTCCTTAACATAATTATCTCCAGGCTTTGATCTATGTTATCCACGATCAATTTCTTAACATATACTCTTGTGGTATTTTATATTCCTTTAATTATGGTTTATAATGTGACTATTAATTTACAAAATAATACCCCCTAGGAGTTTCAAACTAGTTGCATAATAAGGACCATTATTTTGTGTCAGGTAGCACTGATTCATGATCCACACACCTTTTTTAATTTGTTACCCCTATGTACATCAACTTTAGAATCGTGTCCACTTGTAGTATCCAGCGAGGGATGTATTTTCTTATTAAACCAATTAATCTATACTCTTAACCAAATTTAGGTATGTTTTCTAATACTTAGTATTATTCATAATGATTTATCTTTAATTTTATAGTCGTAATCCCCAAAATAAATAAACTCTTCCTTTGATACCAACTATAACAATCTTGCTCTCTATTACACATTAATACATGATTTATTATATAATATTACAATTAATTGAACCTCGTCGATAGAAAATCCTAGTGTCTTTTGAAATTATGTGAATATAATGTAATCTAGAACTTGTGATGCAATAACATTACTGAAATCTTCCCAAACATGCTTATAAAATACCATATATTTTAAAATTACATGGCATAACATGATTTCATACATAAGAAATGGATGAGGTATAAATCCCAGTAAGAGAGTAATCATTGAATAACATGATAAGAATAATACATTTTACACAATATGTATTTCAACGGTGAATAAAAATAGAAGGAATCATAAACTTGAATAATGAAGCATAATATATCATGAGAATCATAATTAAAACATGGGAAATTTGGAAAAAAATTAAAACACTGCATCATAAACATAGGTCCAGGCTAACTAAAAAGATATCATGATGGAAAAATTCCCACAAAGAAATTATGTTCTATCCCTATCCCAAAATGATGTTTTGTGTGCCTAAAAATTACCCAATGCATTGGAGCGCTCTATAATTTCATGTTCACCCGTCACATTCATTTTATTATCGTGGTTATGTGTGACACAAAGATCATAAGACGTGGAATCATTTATCACAAAATTTTATTCCATTAACATGGAATGTGGAAAACATACATATACATCCCATGTCAAATTGGTATAATTTTACAAAGTTTACTACAATTGAAAGGAAATGAGTATGGTATTCAGTACAAAATTCTGTTGGTGTATGGAATTGAGGTGTTATTTCAAGAGCATAATGAAATCACATAATGATTAATAGAATGTGTTGATGTGAGAGAATGAGGTATATCATAATTTTGAAATCAAATGTTAAGTATTATAAAAATGGAAAGACATGTCCAAATAAAATAAATTGGGAAAAAGATAGCATAAAATAATAATGCAACGTGAATAAAGAAGAGAAGGTGAGGATCCATTACAGAATTTCGTGACTCCAAATGCTTGAGAGGGTCTTCATGAGGGATTCGAGGAACCCTGGAAGGACTATATAGAGGGGAGGTAAAAGTAAGGACGTTATAATATGATTTTTAGTGAAGATGAATGCGATATTTTGTGGTTTTATATTGTAAAGGAGTGGGGATTTAGTTATTATATTTTCAAACATAGGTTTTAGTAGTTATATTATAAAATAACCAAAAACAAAAACCTAACCATGGTTTCTAAAAAATGGGATTGGTTTTCAATATTTTTCAAAGAAAAGGGCTGAAATTAATAAAATAATTCCCCTTGCTTATGTGTAGGCGATTCATACTCATAAATAAAAGATTTTAAACCATAAAATATATTAATTGGTATGGGGGATTCACAAAGGATTTAAAAAATGAATCAGATAAACATGATATCATATTATTTTATAAGGAAAAAAATATTTTTTCTTGGAGACCCCCTTATAGTATTTTTTACTTCACTTTTGTGTGATTATGATGTCTTAATACAAAATGTTCTTTATATGATATTTAATTTACAAATGAAAATTCAACTGCATTAAAAAATTAAGAAAAATTCACCACTCAATAATATTAATGTTTTGATTCCAAAAATAAAAATCATTTTTTCTTAATAATTTTCTAAATATCTGAATTTTTCCTTTTAAAATAAAATCAAAATTTATTAAGAAATTTTATGTTCATTAACAGTAACAGTTTTTTGAACCCTTATAAAAATAAAATTTGACTTTATAAAAATTATTTGATTATTTATATTAAATAAAAATTAATTAAGAGTAATATTTTATTAAAATATTTTTTATTTGAAAAATCCATTAAATCATCAAAATAAATTCCTTCAATGAAATTTAATGTTAACCAAAAATAATAATTTTGTTTTATTTTATCAAAATAATAATCATATATAAAGTAAAATTAATACAATGAGAAAATATTCATTATTCACAAAAAAATATTGTATATACTAATATCACTAGGACCTTGATATATATATATATATATATATCTAATTAATACACCCGCAAACTCTATATGAGTATGGTTCGTGATGGTGAGGCTTTCGTGGGGTGGTTTAGCTTACAAGATTTGGGCCATGATCTTGATGAGCTAGAACATCTCCAAAAAATGGCATATATAATTATTAAGTTGTTGGATATCATCTTGGTCATGGTCAAGAGAAAAACAAAGTGATACAATCTCCCTCTAAAGCTCCGATAAATGGGATTTAAAGTGTATGATCCTATTGGTTAAGCCTATCACTTCTTTTTTCTATTTAAATTGGATTTTTTAAATCTCTATATTTATACTAATCATGTGATCACTATTCAAAGGCTATATTATTAATTGTAATGAGGATTAATGGTAATTTAAATTAGATATGATATAATAAAATCAAATAAGTTCATGTGTTTTATATAAAAATAAAATAATAAATTTAATTAATTCATAAGGGGGTTTTTATTTATAACAATTCAGGTCGTTACAATGGGTTTATGAAGACACGAGAAGAGGGGTATTTTTAAGTTAAAATATTGAATAAAACATAATATCTATTACAAAAACATTAAAATGTAACATTTTAGACATAATGAAATATATTTGAATAAAATAACATTATTTTATGACTATAGATTCATTTATAATATATGTTTTTAAATTAATCAGATTGAAATGTGGAATTTTTTAAAGATTATAATTTGATGGAATACTGTAGACTTTAGGTTTAGGAAAATTATTTTTTTTGGTTTGGAAAACATGTTTTTTGTATTTAAATGAGTCTTTTATCAAATGTAATATTTTCTTGGAGAACTAATATTTTTAGAATTAAATGGATAATTATTAAATCAATAAGTATGTAACATAAAATACACTAGTTATGGAAAAATATTATTTTTACTATTCACCTAAAAATAGGATCATTTTTGAAAATTTTAAAAAAACTGACCATTAATACATATTAACATGTGGATAGTAAATTTGAAATTAATTTTTTAAAAGTAACTTTCCATCATAAATTATATTAAATTTTAACATAAAAATTATGATTTTTTGAAATATATTTTAATATAGTTTATTAAAAATAAGTACTCTATTTATTAATCATGATTTTTATTTTATTGAATTATAATTTTTATAATTTTTTATATTAATAATGATAAAAATTATTTTAATCTCATTTTATCATTTTAATGTTAAACTAATATTCTTAATGTCATCGTATTATTCCCAAAAATCATGTTATTATTCCCAATAGTCATATTGCTATTTGAACGATCATATTACCTCCTATAAATTCTTATTTTTTATTTTTTTTATACATTCACAAAAACATCTCTCAAGGATATATAATTTCATTTTCTAAGATAGTGATTGGTTTACTAATATTTTGTTAATTTTCTATAGTTTAATTTGTGGTAATGATGATTTTAGAATATTAGGGTGATCTATATTTTCCCATTATAGTTTTTCTATTTCTTATTTTTACCATATTGTAATGTTTGGAATTTTCATTATTTTAGTTGTAGACTAATGTAATTATTTGTATTAATGAAATGAATTGTTTTTTATTTCACAAAGTGTAGTTAATTTAAAATAAAATTTAATATAATATTACAAAAATTTATTCTGGAAACAAATATTAGTAATAATATATGGGTCATTAAATTATTCCCCCATTATAAATTTAAACCCCAAAATTTAAAATCAAATTCTCAATTAAGAGTTGGTAGGGTACATATATTTTACTATATCTTCTAGTTCATATACTACAACTTAATACATATGGGTTTTCCACAACACTATAACATGGTGAGTTGTATTTTTGTGTAGAACATTGTCTCTGTTGTCCAAGATCTTCCCTGGTGGATCCTTATAATATATTTCATTTTCTAGATGTACCACCTCCATAATTATTATTTGTGTAGGATTAGTTATGTACTTCATCAGGAGTGTTACATAGAACACCTCATAAACATGAATTGTTTTTGGTTGATGTACTCACCAATCATCCATAAATCGTATACAATAAAGGATCTTAATGGGTTAAATGTACATAAGGTTGTGATTTTATTTCTTTCCAAACCACATGAATTTATTCTATGGTGATATTCTAAGAAAGACATTACCTCCAATATCAATCTCTATGTCTCCTATATGGTTATCCTCATACCTCTTCAATTACATCAAAGTTGTTTTATATTTTATTCAATTACAAAAAACATTATTACATTTATTAAAAAATATCAAGTCAAATTAGTTTTCATTAACCAAATTCATCTAAAAAATTTGAGGTTATAAATAACTTCCCATAAAATATTTCATAAGGATATATTTGAATACACATGTGAAAACTATTATTGTATGATAACTGTGCTAATAGGATATGTTGATCCCATCTACCTTTAAATTTCATTTATCATTCTCTAAAATTACCTTAGTATGGTTGGTCATTTTAAATTTTCCATAGTTTTTTGGGTTATAGGTTCTACTAGAATTAAATTAATTATTCAGATCTTGTTATAGACTTCTACAGAATTTATATGTGAGCCTTGGATCAAGATAAGATATTATTAAAAGTGGTACCCCATGTAGACTCTCTACTTCTCTTTCATATATCATGGAAAGATTCTCAATAGTGAAATATTCTCTAATAATGATGATGTGTGCTTTCTTGGGGAGTTTATCCACATCAAAAAATAGTGCATTATTTACTTTGGATTTTATTAAGAGACTACTTTAAAGCACATAGTAAAGATATACCATTACAACTTGGGTATTTTAAGTGGTTTCATTATCCCTTTGTACTTATGTCACTCGGATTTAACTTTCTGAAATACCAACCACTTTGAGGTATAAAAAGTGATTTCCTTCTTCATGTTATCCCCCCAGAAGTTATCTACAGGATCATGATATATCATGGTACTTATTAAATGGATGGATAAAGATAAGATAAGTCATTATATAATTACTATTTATTTATATCTTCAGATGAAGGCACACAATGTGTAGTTCAAAATTGGATGATGCCATCTTCATTGTTGTGGAACTCATGAAGATTACACTCCTTTGACCATTTCACCACCTTTGAAGCTCTAAATAACCCCTTTATTCCTCCCTTATACTCTCTAGGATACATGGTTGGAAAATTATTTGTTAAAGGTGGGATTTATATCCTTTCATTATTATTTTTAGGTCAATAATTTCACATGAATGAAGATAGGGTCTATCTCAATATAAATCATGGCAATGGTATAAGGTTATTTTATACTAAGATAATCTACTACATTATTTTAAATTCTAAGATGATCATTAATAGAGCAATCACGGTACTTGACTAGATCTAACCATGTTCTCATGTTCATGTTGTGCACCTTCTGTGTGAATATATACATCAAAATTTGTTGTTATTTGTATATATCACATCTTTCCCCTAAAGATTGTGTATACATATCTTTAAATAAAATATTAATACATGTAGCTTCTGGCCCTGGGTAGGAAAGTTTAGTTTTAGTGGATTTTTCTATCATGATGAATAAACAATCACATTTTCATTTAATATGAGTAAGGGCCGAAGTCCTTTTAAGGATGAATCACAATAAATGAAAAAAACAATCCCTATTAGAGGGTGGATTTTGCACAGGTTCACTAAAAACCCTCTTCTTTAGTTCATGGAAATATTCTTCACACACCTTTTTCCAAATAAACATAACACCCTTTTGAGTTAATTTGGATAGTGGATTAGAAAACGAGGAAAATTGTTTCACAAAATTATTATATTATCATTTTTTGACTAAGGGAACTAAAAATATCAATTATAGTTTTAGGACATGGAAAATCTTCTATAGAATTTATCATAAAAGGATCAACTAATATTCATTCAGAGTTTATGATCTACCATAAGAATGAATATTATTTTAACCAAAACTTACATTTTACTCATTTACCAAAAATTTTATTCACACTCATAGTTTTTAATATGACAAATATATAATAGTCATATTAATTATGAATTTCAAAATATATAATAATATCATCAACAAATACCACAAAAAATATATCAAGGTAATATTTAAAAAATCTATTAATCAATTTCGTAAATATGGTAGGATCATTAGTTAAGCTAAAGGGTATAACCAAAAACTCAAAATATATGTATATATATATATATATTAGAAATTAAACTTAAAGATATCATAATTTTAAATCCTTAACTAATGATACAATGATATAATTTCAATCTTTTATATAAATTAATCTTCATGAAGATAGTTGAATAAATCAGAAATCTTTATACAAGGTTATTTTTATTTAATATGATCTTGATAATTTTTCAATAATCAATGAATAATCGCATTGATTCATCATTCTTATACACAAATATAAACGGTTATCCCCATGGAGACACATGTGGTTGTGTAAAAACATTCCCAAAAAGTTGATGAAGTTTATTATTTAATTTTAATAACTCCACATATTCCATTCTACATGGGCTCTTTGATAATAGATTAGATCTAGGTATGAGTTCAATGGAAAAATCTACCGATATTTCTAGGGGATTTCAAAGAAACTCATTATGAAATTCATTAATTTATTCCAAAACTATAGGGACATTTTGTATCTTTATAGACCCTTATTATTCTTTTTTCACAAATCATTTCCATAATTAATGTTATAGTCGGTTCATCTAAATATTGTTATGGAAGGGATATATTTCCTATGAAAATAAATCTATGTTTTTGAGTCATGGAACCCAAATTTAATTTTTTTTATTGATTTTATTCTCTAATTCCTAATTTATTTTCTACTCATATTACTAATTATAAAGATATTTTTCATAATTGGTGTCAAATTACCATGTTTTGATATTAAATATAATTCATGATTATTATTTGAATTAGTCCACATTCATGTCAGTTTAGTATTTTATTAATAACAAACAATCCAATTATCTAAATATTGTGATTACTATTTTATATGATATAATATTAAAATTAGTATAAATAATTCAAATTTATAATTGGAATATTCATCCATTTCATAGGCCATGTGGAACAAATAAAAAGGCCTAAATAATTTATAGAGAAAAATAAAATAGACATGATGATTCAATTTTTAGGATCAATCCAAAATCCATGATTTTATGAAAACATATAATATGATCTTGTATTTCAAAACACAAATTGGATAAAAATTTAATGACCCTATGTGACTAATAATGAACCCAATATATGCATGAAATTCTAGACAACAATCATGTATAGGATTTAAAAAAATCAAAGAATTCATGATTTTCTCTCAATAAAGTAGTCTAATTGAGGTGAAATTTGTTGTGAACAAATTAATTATATAAGTTAATAACTTATTATAATACATGGATTGAATATGGGGGTATATTACTATCTTTGAAACCATTAATTTTTTGGACTTTGAAATATTATGGATAAAACTAAAGAATAACACATTGTATAAAAAATAGCCATAACTACGACTAAAAAAATCCAATGGAAAATAAATGTGGTGGTAGAGATATTTAAGAATCCATATTTACAACATTTAAGAAGAGGATTCTGGATATTGTGATATCTTCATTTTCAATTGGTTTTTCCAACTTGAGGGGCATTTTTGGGAGACAAACAATCCGCTCCCATTAGAAACAAATAGATACACATAACCACCTTGAAATGGGTTGGAAATTCATTACTTAATAGGTTATATTGACATGAATATGGAATTTTAAAAGTCTTGGGAGTACCTTAAAAAATCCTTTTTCTACATGAGAGGCCATTACTCATTGATTTCATTTCAGGTAATTCAACTTTTTCAATTTAAATCCTACAAATTTGATTGTAATATCATTAGTATTGTAATGAATTTATCATCATAATAATATATTATTCTCATATAAATTATGTTTTCTAAAAATAAATGTATTTAAATAGTTTAAATAATCATAATGAAACCATTACATCATCCACTTTATTATTCAATTGAAGATGTGAGTTTAAATTTTTTCACCGCTCGTGCGTGTGTTTGATACTTGTCTCATTAATTAAATTATTTTCATAAATAATCACCATAAAAATATTAAAACATATTAATAAAATATTAATGGATGAGTATATAATACATTGGTTTGATTCATAATTTGTGGATTTCAAGTGATTAAGAGCTGCTGGTCATTAAATATTCTTTAGGTTAACATTTTGTATGTAAAACATAAAATGTCATGGATTAATGACAATATTTGTTTAACATGTTAATTAAATAGATTATTTGATTACAAAATACACTTCAATAATAAAGTATTTATTTATATAATTACTCTATTTTAGGATTGGATTAAATACTCAATATTATGGATTTTCAATCAAAACAATCTTGTATATTGGTGTTAATTTAATGAAAATACCAAAAATCTCAAGGACTTAATAATATTGAATCCATAATAATGAAGTCACTATAATAGATACAAAATTTTTAAATTAAATTCACCAATAATTCATTTCATCAATGACCTGAATATAAACCCGCAAACATTTCAATAAAGACAAAAAAAGTAATTGAATCCATAATATAAAACAATCAGTGAGAATTTGACCCAAGTGACATTATACACATTATAAAATTACACTATATATTCAATTTGTCATCATATGATTGAAAATAATAATAAATTTATGTTTGGGGGAGTGTATTTAATTTTTTGATGTTCGTTAATGGATTTATGTTAATGTCATTTTCTACAAATGTTTTTTTAAAAGTTTTCAAAAATTCTTTTTTGAAATAACAGAAAACGTGGAATGTGTTGTGTCATGGACAAGATAAAAATAACTCTTAAAAAACCATTAACCTTACTATAAGTATTAAAATATTTTTTTTGTGTATGAAAAAAAGTGTTGATACAAGAGTGTGAGTTTTGTTCTAAGTGTAATTTTTTTGAAAAAAAAAATAGAAAATGAAAAAAAATGAAAAAATGAAAAAAAGGAAAATTACAACATCTTTTCTTGGTTTGATGGGATAATTGTTTTTTTAGATATTACATATCTTCAACCAACTATAATAATCCCTATATAGTCTTTTTTGATACATTTGTACCCTTTTAAATATGTCTTTTAATTTCCATCCATGTTTCATTTAAAAAAATGAAATGATTTTTTATTCAATTTTGGTGTTTCTCCCCTCTTTTTCTTTATATAGAAATTATATCCCCCCTCCCATATATATTGAAACCCCCCTAATTAATACCTATGGATTCTTGTGATCTTTATAATATTAAATAAAAGCTTTTACCTTTTAAAAATGATATGATTTTCACTTTTGGTTGGTGAATGAGTGAACCTCATTGAATAAATGTACATAATTGAGAAGAGTGATTTTTTAGTGTCCACACTTTCCAATTTATATTTGAAACCAAAAATTTATTTTTTCCCATGATTTCAAAAACAAATTGTGTTGGGATTTTTTTGGGATGACTGAACTAGTTTAGACCCCCCTAATATGTGAAAACAATATTTAAATATATTTTGGAATATGAAAATGATTTTTTATGTTTTTGTGTTTGTTTAAAATGAGGAAATGTAAACAAATAATTGGGGAGGAGTTTATATTATACACTTATTAGTAATTTATTTCATACTCCTATTACATATTTTCAATGAAAATATCTTAATTGGTGTTAAATTTTAATTTTTCAATATTAAATATAATTTGGGGTCATTATTTTAATTTGTATAGATTCGAGTTAGTTTAATAATTTAATAACAACTACTATCATAATTAGAGAAATTATTGGATTGTTTATTTGGGGTTATTTATTCCATTTACTATAAATAATTCAACTGGTGGAGTTTCTAATTTTCACATTTTCAGGTCCATATGGACCTCACAAGAAGGCCCATAAAATCCGTAGAGAAAACTAGAATCGCCTTGATGATTGAATTTATGGGATAGATGTTAAGCCAATATTTGATAAAAATCCACAAAATATTCTTATACAAAATGTTGGGTAAAATTTTGAATGCCCAACATAACTAATAAGTTGTCCAATTTATGCATTAAATTCTATCAAAAAATGTTGTACATGATTTTAAAAAAGACCTAAAATTTTAAATTTTCTCCAAATATAGATATACAATTGATTAGTAATTTTGTTTAATGAAATTATAAATATAGGTTCCCAAAATTTTAGAATAAATGGTTTGGATATGAGTTCATATTCATAGCCTAAAATCCATTCACATTGTTTCCTTTTAATTTTTTTGGATAAAACTTAACATTTGTACATGGTTTTAAAAAATAGGCATAACATTGAATTAAAAAGTCCAATGACATCCAAATTTGGGGGAAGAACTCTAAATATACATATATAAAATATTTAATAAGATTATTTTTCTTGATTCATCTTTATTAGTGGTCAAATTTTTGATCCAGTGTGAAGAAAATTTTTGAATGGAAAAAAGTATACTCCCATATGATATAAATGGATACTTATGCACACTATAAAAGTGGTTGAAACATTTCATTTTAAATTTAATTAATTTATCATCTTCATCATCTCTTATTCTCATTATAATTTTTTATTTTATATTATTTCTCATAAAATAGTTTTATTGGACCCAAAAAACACTAAGCCCTTTCACATTATCATTTAATCAATATTTTATCTTTAACTTTACTCACTACATGTGTATAACCACCATGTTCTTCATTTCACATTTAAAAATTATTTATTACATAAAATTAAATAAAATAAAACAAAAAATATAGAAATATCTAGTGTATAATTGAAATTAATTAAATTAAATAACAATATAAAAAAGGAAAATACACAACTTTTTTGAAAACTTCTTTAACATGACCAATACCTTCCTTTGTACTAAACACCGCATTGGATAACCTAACGACATGCATACGTTATGGTGAGCTATAAATCCCAGTAAGGGAATGAAAAAGGAATAACCTGAATAATACAATAAATGTTAGACAATAATAAATTTCTATAGAGCATAAAAGAAACATGGATAATAGGTCACGATATAACATGATAATAATAACATGGGAATTATCTAAACAACATAAAAAACTGCATTATAAAAATAGGTCAAGGATAAACCCTCTTATAAATAATTATTGAAAAATTTCCATAAAACAATTAGGCAAATCCCCAATCCCAATATAATTTATCATGATAGTAAACATCACTCAATGCATTTAAGATCTATCTAGGTTTACCCTTCATAATCATTTCATTATCACGATTATGTGTGCCAGATGTATCATATAACCTAGATTCATTAAACATCATAATTTATTCCATGATCATGTAATGTGAACTAAATACATGTAAGTCTCAAATCAATAAGAATATTTTCATAAATATGAACACCCTTGATAGAAATGATGGTATGTTATTCACTATATAATTATTATGGAATGGAAAATCACGGTGCAATTTTGGCAAAATAATGTCGTCATATAGAAATTCAAAAAATGGTTTTATGAGAGAAAAGGTGGTATTTCATCATTTATACATGGAATGGAAGGTAATAGGTACATGCAAATTCATTCCCTAACATATGTAATTCAAAATAGAAGGTGTCACATAATAAAAAAACTTGAATAAAGAGGAGAAATGCAATAACCCTTACAAATTTTATGCATGGTAATAGGGGTTCCTAAAGGATCATAAGAGGACCAAATGAGAGCTAAAAGGGATAAAATAATTTACAATTTAAGAATATTCTGAAGAAAGTATATTCATTTTTTATAATAAATAATCCACATATTCTTATTTCATGGTTCTTGATAAATATACCCTTAATACACCAGCATATTCCCTTAGAGTAAGGTGTGTCATGGTTGAGATTTCTTAAATCTATTCAACAGACATGGTTCTGGTCGTGATCTTGATGATCTTAAAATTTTATTGTAAAAACTTTCTATCATGAATAAGTTATTGTATCCAAACATTGAATTAGTATAGGGAAAATCCAATAAATGTTATATCCCTCATAATCTCTTATAAATGGGCTTAATTGGGTACGATCCTACTGGTTTTGGTCATCACTTCCTTTTTCTATGACAAAAGGAATTGTTAAATACTTGATATTTATACTAGTAATTTGGAAACTTTCAATGACTATATTATCAATGATAATGATACATAATGGACATTTAAATCCAATTGTATATAATAAAAAAATAAGAGCATATCTTTTCTATAACTATAAGTCATTTAACCAAATCAAAAAGGTTATTTTTTTATAATAGTTCAGACCTTTATAATCTTTTACCATTTAAACAATTTTCCTTTATGGATTCCTTTTTACACAATAAAATAGATGAGGTAAACTCAACTTCATCACTTCCTCTAGTTCACACATTGCTTCTTGAAACTTTTGGTTTATCAGTTACAATTTGACTAGGGGAATTTTTTATTTCATAGGACATTTTATCTATTATATAAAATATTCAATGGATTATACTTATAGGAAAAAGACATTATCCAATGGTTCCAACTCTTTATTGAGTACATGTGATGGTTCTGGTATGAACTTTCTTCATAGGGATAAATGGAATACAAAATTTATTTGAGATAGGTTCAGTGGGTGTGTTATTCAATAGGACACTACTCCAATGTGATCAAGGATCTCAAAAGGTATGATGTACATAGGACTATGCTTTCCCTTCTACCCAATTCTCATCACTATCTTATATGAAGATATACAGAGGAATACCATTTCTCCAACATCAAACTGTAGGTCACATCGAGGAGTGATATTATAGTTCATTTATTGACTCTCAACAACTTCGATGTGATATTAAATGGTCCTAACATTCTACACCATTTCTTTGACCATTTAAGGGCCTATATGTTTTTGGTTTCTAAATACATTTCTATATGATAGTATTATACACCTTATCCCATAAAGGGCTTAATAGGGGTCTATTTGGATGATTAAGTGGAAATTTTTATTGTAAGAGAACCTGGCCACATGAAGATGTTTGTCCCATCCTCCGTTGAAGACAATTGACCATTCTATCAACATGTCCTAATGTGTTTGGATAGTTCTCTTATATTTTCCATCAGTTTGAGGGTGATGAGTCTTACCGAAGTTCATCTCAGTGTTTAGTGAATTCCAGATACTTTTCCCAAACATATAAGTGAATCTTGGATCATGATCGGACACAATAGATTATAGTACATAATGAAACCTTACCAATTATGCAGATGTATTTCCTTGATAGTTGGTCCAGGGGTAAAATCCTATTGAATCAAAATGATGTGTGTAGTATATATAAGATGATCCATAACAAAAACGATAGTATTGTTTCCATTGGATGTCTTTCTATGTCTGGTAGAAAAATACATGGTGATATTTTCCCATTTCCATGTTGGTATGGGTAATGGTTTCATCTTCTCCTTTGACTTATTCCTTTAATTCACGCCTTTCTGACAGACCAAGAACTTTTATGTATAATAAGTGATCACCTTATTCATGTTATATAACCAATAGTTCCCTCAAAGACCTATATACATCTTTGTGTTTCCTGGGTGAACGGAGAAATTCAATCTATGTGCGTCATAAAATGGATAATTTTTAACTTAGGATTTGATGGGACACATAGCCGTGACCCAAATCTCACAATTCCTTTTTAATTAACATTTCACTTTGAGTAATTCCTTTTTTATAGTTTCCACTTTACACTGAATTCCCACATTATCTTTTTTAGAATCCTTTAAACATTCAGGAAGATATGGTTGAGAGATAATTTGTGAAAGGATTGATGATGTTCCCTTATTTATGATTCCCATTTCTATCCTATTCATATATAAGAATATTGGATCCTTCTTAATTCTTAGTAATTATATAATTTCTATATCTTTTCTACTTATAGAATCCACCGCCATGTTCTCTCTCACAGGATGGTTGTATATTTTGTATTCGTAATCATTGAGGAGAAATAATAATATTTTTTTGGAACGTATTCATCTCTTTCAGTGTGAATATATATTTAAATTTTTTTTCTCCAATATATATTTCACATTTTTCTCCAAAGATATAATTAATTTTTTTTGAAGATAACAACTTCTACTTTAGATCATTTGTGGGATATTTTTACTCATTAATTTTCAACTACCATGAAGCATAGAATATGTATTTTCCATTATTCCACATATCAAAATCCCTTCTTTGAAGGAATGATTAAAATTAAAAAAAGTACCCCACTTAAGGGTAGTGTGAGCATTGTGGCCCTGATTAGCCTCATTATCAACTAAATAAATCTTTCTTCATATTCATGATTCTAAGGAAATTTTACCCCATCTGATTTTTCTTGGAAAGAGGTTTTGTTGATCATGATAAATTTCTCACAAATCAGTGATAATAACAAGATAACAGAACTAAGCTATAGATATCTATCATGTATGTTGCCCTTATCCTTCCTTAAATTACTTTTACTAATAAAGGATCCATATATGTACCATTTCATGTTATGATATTTTTCAATAAAAAGACTTCCTTTAACTAGAACTCACACCTTTTGTACATATCATAGAGATTCTCCTTTCACAAGGTCTGTAGCACAGTGCTCAGATGCTTTTCATATTCCTCCTTGGTTTTGGAATATATTAGAATATAATCTACAAAGGATAACATGAATTTATTGAGATAATAAATAAATACTCTATTAATCACATCCCTAAATATTTCTAGAACATTAGTGAGTCTGAATGGAATCACTACTCATAGTGCCCATACCTCATATGAAAAGTAGTCTTGGAGATTTCCTCCATATTCACCCTAACTTGGTAATATCCCAACCATAGATCCACCATAGACAAGTATTGTTCTACACATTGTTGATCAAATAAGTCATCAATCCATGTATAACAATACTTGTTTTTTTATCATGATCTTCTTGAGGTCACGATAGTTAATGAAAATATGCATTAACTCATCATTCTTCTCGAAGAAGAGTACTAGTGAACCCCATGGTGAAGCATTTGGTTGTATGAATCCTTTATCCAAATTCTACTATAGTTGTTTTTTCAGTTTCTCATGTTCCACAATATCTATCCGATATAATGTCTTGGATATTGGAACCTCCCTACTTATAGTCCCTATTGAAATTCAACGTCTTGTCTAGGAGGAGGATAAGAAAATTCCTTGGGAAATAGATCAACATATTACCTAACTATATGAATGTCTTTGACGATGATCCATTCATTAGACTCAATCATTTGAGCTACATATTCTTTATAATAAGGAAATAATATCCATTCTTGAGATGACATTGCTAAAGAAAATTTATCCTCCTCCTTGAACATGTATAGAATTGCGGGTCAATTCACCATATGAAGAGTTATTTTATTCTCATGTAAATTTATATTGGCTCTATATAAGGAAAGCCAACCCATGGCTATAATTTTATCAAATTCCACTATAACCAGTACGAAAAGGTTCCCTCGTATGTTCAGTCCACAAATGTTGGTTGAGGAGGAGTTAAATATTTGGGATGCATTAATTTCTCCATTTTTTATTTTCATCGATATCTCAACTTCTACAATTTATAGAGGTGTTTGGATAGTTATTCTAAATTTTAATGATATGATAGAATGTGTAGAACCATAATTAAAATGTATGTTCTATATTCTTGAATTAATAACTAGAAAATAGTTCACCCATTCGTTATTCAGATTCACATCAACCTTATTGATGGAAAAAAGCTCTCCCGTTCTACCTTAGATTTTATTCATTGCATTTGAAATACATTGGCTTATTTCACTGGTTTGAAAAGTAACTTGGATCATTATAGTTGAAGCAATGGATAATGGGTTGAGGGTTGAACAAATATTTCCATTCCTCTATCACATTGGTGGGTTTCTACTATTGGAAATCATTGGTCAGTTTCCCTTCTCTTTCACACCTAATGCATTTCAATATTCCCCTTCGGTAATTTCTGGGACTGTTCTTCCACATAATTGACAAGTGGGATGCTTGAATTTCATAGAACCATTGGATTTATCCATTGGATCACTAAAATTAAAATAAACTCTTTTATTATTATCCATATAATACCCTTAGGATTATTTAATAACCATTTTGACATTGAGGTAACTGAAGATAATTTTCTCATAGCTATCAATGTCATGGATCACTAAGGATATTTGTAACTCGGATTTCCCCCCCAAAGAAGCGATTAACCTTGTATTCAAGAGAAATTAAAATAATAGAGGTGTGTCATGAAATTATTGTAATGTTTTCTTCATACAACCCAAAAGATTCATAATCTTTTTTCCTAAGGGCAAGGAAAAAAATTTCAATTTTAAGTTGTAGAGTGTGGGGAAAATATTCATCATAAAACATTTTCTATAATTCCTTCCACTCCATTGTTTTAATCTCTCCCCCAAGCTTTGTATTGTTGTGAAATGTCTATCACTAATCAAATTGTCCTTCTATTTGATAAAAAATAGAAGAACCCTCACTTTTTTCTAACATTGATGGATGTAGATGATATTCTAAAAGGAGTCGATCAATTTTCCCATGATTAAAGGATGATATGATCCATTGAAACTTGGAGGCCTTTTTCACATGAAGCACTCAATTATGTCTTGTTTCCTATTGGGTGGGGGGGTGGGGGTTGGGCGCTCCTCTTGATCTAGGTTTCAATTCAGTACTTCAGTATGCCATGAGAGTATCATGACAGAGTTTTTGATTCTCACTCTTATTGGGTAGGTCATCTCATTGGGGAAGTCATCATGTTGGCCTTCACATCAGTTGTTAACCCGATTCCTTATACTATTGGCCATTTTCCAGAATAAAGAGAAATAATTTATGAGTTTTTTAAATTAATAAACATAGTATTGGGAATCCAATGAAAACAAAAGGGATAACATAAAAATTACATTTATATCTTAACATATGAATTTATAGACTTCAATGTATTTTATCCACGATCTATTACCTAACATATATTCCTATGAGATTTTTTTTGTTCCCATAATAATATATTGAAATGTTATTATTAATTCAATAAAGAATATCACCCTTGAGTGACAACCGAGGTACACATTAAGGCATTTTTTCTTGTACCATATTACTTTGAGTCAGTCATAGAACATATTTTCACAGATTTTACTCCTAGATATATCCACATTAATTCCATGTCAACTTTTAGTATCCGAATTTGGATGTATTTTCTTGAAAACCCACTTACTCTATTATTACCCAAATTTATGGAGTTTTTCTTATTCTTAGTTATATACCTGTTTTTTTTTTGATAAAGTTATCTAATTCAAGGATATAATTAATGTTTTCTAATTCTAATTCCAAATTAACTAAACCTATACTACGATACTAGTTATAAATTAACGTCCCATTATTTAACATTTAGACATAATTTATTACATTAAATTATACTTAACACATCCTTGAATATCAAGAGGTCTTTGGTCTTTGGGAAATTTGGTTCATTACATAACAACTAAAAACATGAAAAGAAACATATTTATTGAAAATTTATTTAATGATACCATATAATTATTTCTTACATAACACTACATGGGATAACATGAGGATATATATAATAAAGGGGTGATCTATAATGCCCACTATGTGAATAAATAGTGCATAACATTAAGAAGAAAATACATGTTATACAATAAGAATATCAATAAAGAAGAAAAGGAACATTAAAAATAAGGCATGATATAACATGATAATCAAACCATGGGAAATGTGGAAACCACATAAAACCCTACATCCTAAACATTAGGCCATGATAAACCCTCCAAGAAATCATGGTGGAAAAGGTCCCATAAATGGATCTGGTAAACCCCATTTTCCAACATGACGTATCATAATACTGAAAATTACCCAATGAATTAGAGCATTATCAAGGAGAACCCTTCATTATCATTTCATTCTCTTGCTTAAGTATGACACATTGATCATATAAAATATTCAAATTAAACATCATAATTTATTCCACACTCATATAATGTTTAAAAAATTAATGGATGTTTCAAATCAATAAGTATATTTTCATAATGATAAATACCCGTGATAGAAAAATTGGTATAGTATTCACTACATAATTCTTTTGGAATGGAAAATTGCTGAATAATTTCTACATCATAACGATGTCATATATAAATTCATGAAATGGGTTTCTTGGAGTGAAAGGGGTCTCATATAATTTATTCATGAAATGTATAGTAAAATGGAAAAGCTCATAAATTCTATCTCCCTCTCAAGTTATGATAAATGGTCTTCATTGGGAATTGTCTTTCTTGTTGGTGCCATCACATCATTTTTCTGTGACAAATGGCCTTGTTAAGACCCCTATAGTTATAATTTTCAAGAGATCACAATTCAAAATCTATATTATCCATAGTAATGATACTTAATGTTCATTTATATATAATTGGATATAATGAAACAAATTAAGTTCATCTATTTTATATACCCATAAGACATATAATTAAATCAAAAGGGGAAATTTTATTTGTAACTATTCATGGCGTTAAACTAGGTAAGTGTTTAACATACAACCTTTTTATTATGTTGTTCATTTTAATATTTTTTTTATTCATCACTATCAAAATTTTAAACCAGATTAAAAACTATCCCAATGGATAAGTAAATCATTTATTGCGGTGAGTCATAATTTCGGGATGTTAAGTGATTGATATCACTTGGTTGTTAGACATTCATTAGGTTAACATTTTGTATGTTAAAAAATAAAATTTCAAAGATTAATGACATGATTAGTTTAACACATGGATTATATGAATTATTAAAACCATAAATAGACTTCCACAAACAATTATTGATTGAGTTCAGTATCCTATTTGTGGATTGGATTAAATCCTCATTATTTTTGAAATTTCGATGAAACAAATCATGTCAAGTGGGTGTAAAATTAATGAAATATATAGAAAAGCCCAAGGATATTATAAAATTTCATACCTAAAAATGAAATCACTGAAATATTTATTAATTTGTTAAATTAAATTCATCAATAAAGAATTTCACTTAACCATTGTAAACAAATCCCAACACCATTTCAAAAAATATTGAAGAGAAAAACAATTAACTATGAAATATAGAACCATTGTCGAGGATTTGAATTAATTACCACTATAAAAAATATAATAGAGAACCAAACCTTTGAACTATTGAAGGGTGAAAATCGATCAAGATCCATTTATTCAGTTGTTATGATAATAATAATTTGAGACTTAGTATATCCCTATAATATTTTTGAATTCGTCCATGGGAATGACTACTGGATTTATAATAAGACTTTACATTCCAATGTTGATGCTAGAGTTTCTACACACCATTAGATGCATGGATAATTCCTCTAAGAACTTTAACTGATTAGTCTACATCAAATAACATTGGGTTTGATTACACATTTATAGACCTGAATGAATCAATGGAGTGAGTAGAACTAGAGTGAAACAAAGAAATTTATAGCTTTGATAGAACAATGTTTTTGCCTTACACCACATCATTTAGAGCCTACTTTATCTGTTGTGATTACAGAAGAATGGAAGTTCTCCCTTAGCCTATGATAAGTTTTATAGTGGTTAACCATTATTATCTTCTGATTATTACATTGATTTGGAATGTTTTTAATCTGTCAACAACTGAATTAGCAAACGTCATGTTGTTACTGCACCATGTTGATTTTTTTCTTTTGCATTGATATATTGATGTTTCACATCACTATGATTATTTTGAGGTATATGGCCATCTATTTCACCATTTTATCAATTTGAAACCCCCATCAAGTAGTTCATATAATGTTCTTCCCTCATTTTTAGCATATGAGAAGTTTTATTTTATTTCCTCTCCTTCTATGACCAAAATTATTCAATTGGATTTGATCAATTGATCTATTAATTTTTATTTGGCCTATGAGACCACTATGTCCCTCCTAACTCAGTTTTAACATTTAAATCAATATGAACTATCTCTTAATAGCTATCATTGTCTCTATTGGGTAGATTCTTCCACAAATGGGGTCTTATCCCGCTAAAGAACCAATAAAACACTCATTTAAGATTTATAAAAATGTTAGAGGTGTATCTAGAAAGTCATGTAATGTCCATTTCATAGATTCCCACCAATTAAAATTATTTTTTATTCATGTTTAATTATTAATTATCCATTTTTATAATAATATAACGAAAAATTAATAGAAAATTATTATCCTGAACTCCTTTCATTCTATGGAATCAATATCCTCTCTTCGTTTCGTGTTATTAATTAGTGTCCACCATTGATAATATTATCCTTCTAAGTGACATAAAAACAAGGTGAAATTATCCTTCCTTGAACTATAGAGTATAGAAAATAACTTTTCTATAGAGGTAAACCAATGTTTTATAATTAATGGATTATAAGACCAACTTAACAATAGAGGTTATCGACACATGAAGGACTCAACAATAAGTTGTTCTAGTCTCGCTTGTCGTTGTATGAAGTTATATTCGTCCCAAATTAATTACCCGTTCTTAAAACATTAATATAACATATGTTCAGGGTCGATCCACAGGGAACAATGGAGTGTGTGAATTCAATTGAGTTAATACTTAATTAGGTTAAGTATGAAGAATTTAGAGTTGATTGGTTTGATTTTGGTTTTGGATTAAAACAATATTGTTTTACTTTAAAGAAATTATTAATAGTTTTAATGAAAACAACGAGTGAATTTCAAGAGTTTAAAATGGGAATAAAAGATGCGTCGGGGCTGTGGTGATTAAGGAGTTTTTATGCAGATTGTTTAAATAGTTGTGTTGTTCATAATAATTCAATCATTCTGGATTTCATTTTGTTACAAGATTTCCATGGTCTGGTTCCTCTTGTTTGGAATTAGAGCAGTTGACTCCTTAGTTCGGTAGTTAGTGTTCTTAATTCTTTATTAAGTTCAGTCCATTATTTGAATCGGTGAAATATTTCCAATGGTCATGGATGTTTTCACCATTATTTTTCTTTTGTATCGCTGAGAATTCTTCCCTTGTTCTGGCTCAGAATTCTAAGTTATGTTTGACAGTGAATTAAGAAGAGTAAGATGAATTACAACGGGTAGACACAACTATATAAAACAACACAAAAATTACAATCCCTTCATCCACAGCCCCAACACGAGGGGATTAGTTACACATAGAAACAGGAGAGAAACGACACATGTGATACCTAAAGAATTCATCATTTAAGCATTGAGGTAAGGTGTCAGAAGGTGGAATGGAGGAATAGCGGAATGACGACACCTCGATGGCTTTGGGAATGGTGGTAGCAAAGCTTCTCTCTCCTCTAATGGGTTCTGAACTCTAAAATTCGTAGGCCAAGGCCTCTTTTTATAGAAAAATAAAGTACACGACATGTATAGAAAGTACACTGTGTGTACTTTTCGTCAACACACTTTGGCGCCAATTTCTCCACTGGCAGGTGGCCTAACATGCCATCTTTGAAATTTGACCACGACGCCACCTGGTGGTTGAGTGTACATGGCATGTAGCGCCGCCATACATGGCGTGTAGTATCATAAGTTTGGTCGTCAACCCTTTATAGAATAGCAAACATGGCATGTAGAAATGAAACACGTCGTGTCTCCTTCAACGGCCACATGGGCGTGTAGACTTTTCTCAGCAACCACCGCTTCTAGAATGTAGTACACGGTGTGTAGCACCGCCATACACAGCGTGTATCTTTTACCTGGTGACATTGGAATTTTCTCCCTCCATCGGTCCGTGTCCCTGTCTGGATGTACACGGCGTGTATAAAATTACACACCGTGTAGTTTCAAAATTTTCACAGGCTTCCCTTGATTCGTGTATTTAGCCAGAAAGCTTCTGAAAGTAAACAGAATCACCAAAATCAAAGATTATGTTCATAAAACAAAAGATATTTTCTGAAAACATGTTTTTATCTTCAATTATATATATGGAAATGTATACACAAATTGGGTGCATCAAATTCCCCCACACTTAGTCGTTTGCTTGCCCTCACAAAAAATCTCAACATCTAATTAAAAGAGCCTATACTTTAAAAAGGAAGGAATTTAATTAATCAAACGTATAACTGATAAAGTTACTGAGGAAAAATTCTAAATGGCACAAACAAATTCAATTCATAATATATTAATATTGTGCCTCTTATATAATGCAATTAACTACTCTCATCCTCTTTCAACACATTTTTCAACCTTTCAAAAATAAGCATGCCCCTTGATGGTTTACCTTACCATTTAAAATCACACTCCACACTCAAAATGTTTTTAATCAAAGTTATGCTCAATCTAAGGTATATACACTCTATCCATAGGCTTTCAAGATGCCTTGTTCTCTACATAAGAAAAATTGAATTACAAAAATCATGAGGGCTTAATCAGTAAGGTTCAGATGTCTTTGTGGCTAAGGGTTGGAAGGTTCAGATGTGAAAATAAATTCTGAGGCTTGAAAAAGGAAGGCTAATTCCTTTAAACAACATTGCATGATATTTAGAGTAAATCTCACTGAAAATTCTTCCTTCACAAGCTTAGTCAAATGCTTTTGTAATCATCACCATCTTCTTTCGGCAAGTAGGGTTCATGAGAAAATAAGCATAAGGTCCCCTTTTTGTTTGTTTTTTTTACAACAATACACAAGGGAAACACTTATAAATACAATTAGTAGATGTTTGGAACCCATTCTGCCCCAAATAATCAAGAGGCACTCCCCAACACTTTATTTCATGGCTATACACAAAATATGCCATGTATTTCCAAGTCCTTCTTTAATGCTCAAATGAATAATCACGCAATGTTTAAAAATAAATAGGGTAGGAAGAGAAATAGTCTTGTAATGTGGATTCCTATAAAGGTTGTTCATGGCTTCTATGGGCTTAACGAATATTAAATGTAGGGTAGGTCTCAAGATAGAGGGGTTGAAATAATCTAATGCCTCAATCATTTTAAAGTTATTAAAAAATTTCTTCATGTTTTGAAAAGAAATCTTGAAAATTCTGGTAGTGATGCATATCCTAAGAATCTCTCATGAAAGAGGGTTTTAGAAAAGAAATACGAAAAAGGGTTTAGAATACCTCTCAGGAGTGAAAAAATAATAAAGGGACAATCAGGTCATGACATGCATATAAATGATTAGCCTAATCAATGTAATTTAATCAAGGATGAGAAGTTTCAATTGAAACTATATCAGCAATCATTTTAAAATACTTAATAACTAAAATATGTAAGAAAACATTCCCAAAGTTCCTAATGATATCTATAGTATTTATAAGAATGATTAACCAAAATTGCTTTACATTTTCAAATATAGATTCTAATGATGATGTCTCCTAGAGTAGTTTATGGGCAACGACTAAAGGGAAAAAGAATGATGCTCCCCCACACTTAATACTGCACATGGTCCACCAAGTGAAATAGTAAGGTAAAGGGTGGGGAACGGGGAGATATAGGGGACAAAATGAGGGAAAGAAGTGGAAGAAGTAAATCCAAAAAGAGAGACAATAGAAATGGAAAAAATACTCCCGTCGTGAAAAGTGATGCCCAAGGTTCTCCATGATACCTGTGACTGGCGAGGAAAAAGAAAAAAACAAATATGAACAACATCACAACACAGAAAATGACAAAAAAGCTATATAAGATAAAGAAAAATGTCACTATCATGGGGTCACCTCTGGGGAGGCATCATCCTGTACAGAATCGGCCGGTAAAGACGGCGCAGGAAGTGTTGAAGTGGGAGGCCCGCTCTCTGTATCGGGAAGGGGAGCTGGAGAAGTAGGAGCCGCAGGTGTGAGACTCGGCGAAGGAAGCTCAGCAGCAGGCCCTGGCCTGACAGAAGTGGTAGCAGCAGGGCTCACCGTAGGTAGTATAATAGAATCTGTGGCCTACACAAGAGATGGTGGTGGATCAGCAGTAGATGGGCTCGGAGCGGAGACAGAGGCTGGTGGCGGAGGCAGTGGAACACCAAGATGCTGAGAAATATGTGCCAATAGCTGCTCCATCCGGTCCTGGTGGTTGTCCATACGAATCAAATGGCGTGCAATGGTGTCCTGGCGGCTGATGATATGAACGAACTGCTGCTCCAGCTGAACCTGTCGGCTATCCAAGCCACCCAAGATCTTCTCCATCGTGGCTAGGCGGTGGGAAAGGGCAAGATCGACAGAGGGTGCAGGGGTAGGTGGGATGGGTGATGGGATTGAAGAAGGAAGTTCAGAAGAAGTGGGGTCAGTAGGTCGCGGGTGAGGTGGAGAAGCTGGAGGGGGTGGGGAAGGTGGAGCAGGGTTAGAAGCTAGGGTAGGAGGGGTAGTATGTGGCGGTGCTCGAGCCTGAGAAAGGATGTAGGCACACCCCTGCTTCCGAACCAATCCCATGCGAATGAGCATGACAAAGTCCATTCGATGGGGTGAATGTAACAAGTCATGAGGTAAAGAGGGCTTGAATACCCCGAGGTGGTGGGTAAGACGAGTGGTGTAAAATCTGCCGGTTAGGTTTCCCTGACGGCCGGTAATCATGGAGTGGAAATAGGAGGCTGCAAGATAGGGGAGTTCCAGGTAGTCGTGCCTAATGACATAGGTAAGGAGCCCCATGTCACTGCCGGTAACAACCCCCCATATCCTCATGGTGGGGGAAAAGGATGGCGCTAAAGCACCGGTGGGTGAAGCGATGGATAGGGTCGGCTATATGAGTGCTCTTCTAGGAAGTGGGGGAGTATCGGTGGTTAGGCCCAATGATCTCCCGCCACATGGAAATGAGGTCAGAGCGCTTAGGCCGGGTCAAGGTAGAAATGGGGGGTGGGGGATAGAATGGGGGTAAAATCCACACCCTTGGCCAAACTCTGTCATGTTAAGAGAAAATCGTCGGCCGCCTAGATGGAATCTAACTACGGGTACCGATCGCCCGGTGTCTTCTGGTACTCCGCTCCATCAAACTCAAACGAGGCCGCAAACACCAAAAATAAATCACGGAACACAGAAGTGATGACCTGGAAAATATCGAGGAGTGAGGTGTGCCCAAGAAGTGCCTCCAAATCCTCCCAAATATCGAGCTGATACGAAACACTGATGTCAAGGTACCGGCCACTCAATGGGATCAGCTGACGAGAGAAGAGTCAGACCCTATCGTAAGCTAGACCGGTGACCGGGAATACCGTGCAAGGATAACGTGAACCTGTCGGTCCCGACCTAGGTGCTGGCGCAGCAGCAGCGGCAGGCTCTGTAGGTGGATCATCCGAAGGAGAGGGTGGCTTGGTGGAAGGTGTGCTCGAAGAGGGACCAACTACTGATGAAGATAGCGCAGGGAAAGTGGCAGCTGGTGCAGCAGAATTAGTCCCGGCCTTCGACGAGGGAGTGAGTGGTGGCAGAATGGCTAATGGAGGGAGCTCGAAGACCAGAGCATCTGGGTTCGGCTGTGTGTGAGGTTAGAGATGGATCCGATGATAGCTGGACCCCTCGCCCTCAGTGGCAGAGGCTGGCCGCTTCCTGTGGGAAAGATCGTGATCTTCCATATCCTGAAATAGAAAGAAATAATAAAAACAAAAGAAAAAGAAAATGGAAAGAAAAAAAACAAAGAAAATTTGATAAAACTGGAAAATAAAAGTACACGGCGTGTACTCCAGAGTACACGGCCTGTAGTAAAAAATGAAGAGTATCCCGTGTTCTCTAGACGGAAACGCCGAGGGTGAATAACAGACCATGGAAAAGTACACGGCGTGAACCGAACATACATGCCGTGTTCACTCAAAGTGTAGGTGGTCGTGTGGTACAAATGACACGGCCATGTTTTTATCAGTTCAAAGAAAACAATACACATCGTGTAGGTACAGGACATGGTGTGTACTACACACAAAGAACAAGGCTATGTAGAGGGTGAGACACATGCCGACTAAATATCGAAAATACATGGCGTGTACCAAACACACATGTCGTTTATAGGAACATGGGGTGAGAGGCCTTGTGGAGGGGAGACACGGGCCGACCAAAGACATAAAGGACACGACATGCACTGATCATACACGCCATGTTCTGGAACATGGGGTGAAAGGCCGTGTTATGTGCCACACACGGAGGGGCCAATAGAAATGATTTACACGGCATGTCACAAACACACACGCCGTGTACATGAAAATGGTGTGTGAGGCCGTGTGCAAAGGTGTACTCAGGCACGATGAAAGGGACACGGTGTGTACCGAACATAGACACCGTGTATATTGAAATTTCGAAATATTTCATGTATGACCGTGTACAAAAGTACACGACATGCGTTCTTCATTTCGTAACCATGTACTGGCGGAAGCCGAATGGTCGGCCGATCCAAAAAACACCCTAAACGAGTCTAAAGATTTGAAATAGAGGGTGTAGAACGACGTACCTTGACCGAGGATCACAATGTGCAAGAAATCAGAGCTTGAAAAGTCCTGAAATGGCGGATCTGGAAAATGGGGGTTCGGGTGTCGTTCGGGAGAAGAAAACGGGAAGAGGGGAGGAAATGGGGAAGCTGTGCGACACGGTCTCCAGCTGGGTGGCCCTCGGCCTATATAGGTGAGGTACACGACGTTTATGTTTGGACTACACAGCGTGTATTCCATTATTTTTTTTAATTATATAAATAAATATAACTATTATAGTAAACTATATAATAATTATTAATAATAATTAAAATAAAATAGATATATCTAAAAATTCTATTATACATAAAGCTATACACGACGTATATCAGGAAATACACTCTGTGTATTTTAAAATTAGAAAAAGAGTAGTAAAACCTTTGGTCTGGTGCTTGGGGCGGGATTCGAACCGGTGATCGACCATTCCGAATGAAAGCCCTCAACCATTGGAGCAAAGGTTGTTCTTTTGTTCATATTTATTATATATATATATTTATTCTATATGGCCTATACATATGGAATGAAAGAAAAGCACAACGTGTGGTTTTTAATTAGGAATGGATGGGGGTGAAGCGGGGAGATTAGCGCGATTCAAAACCGGGACTTTTGAACCTGGTGTCGAGACTTTGCCAATCCACCAACTTCACCCACATGTAATTTCTTATTTTTTTGAAACGATTTTAATTTAAATTTTAAAAAAAATATGGCGCACACACGGCGTATATCGGAGTACACATCTTGTGGTTTTATTAAAAGAACAAATGATAGAAATGGGATGGTTGTCTGGGTTCGAACCCGGGTATTTTGAAACCGGATTAAAATTCTAGCCAACCGGTCCATCCCCATCATGGGTTTTATTAAAAACACACACACACACACACACACATATATATATATATATATGGAAAATACCACACATGCTGTGTAAATAAAAGGAGGAACCCCGTGCCGAAGCTGGGTCTGGAGGATTCGAACCGGGGACGACTCGAATAAACTCCAGTGACTTTACCATCGGCGCTGACATCATCCCTAGTTAATTATTTGTTATTCTATAGATTTATACTATTAAGATTATAAATTAAAAAGATAAGTACATGTCGTGTATATAAGTTGGAAACGGCATGTAACCTCTGGGTTGCCTCCCATGAAGCGCCTTTGTTTTAGGTCGTTGGCTTGACCTTATTACCTTGCTTACCTGATATTTACGGTGGATAATGGTCCCAATAGTGGCCGCCCTGGCCATCTAAGTGTTGAAAGTTCTCTGGATCTTCTTCGACATGAAAGTCTGGAATATTAATGTTATCAAAAATATAGGAACATACCAAATTATCCACCAGGGGATCGTCCATGGTAGTTATTGCAGAACAATCATCATGATCGGACGATGATGCCTGCTTGATGGCTTTGAGAACATTGTTGGAGACTCTCTCATCTCTTACCCAGAAAATCAGCTCTCCCTAGTGCACATCAATTTGTCCCTTCCCAGTAGCTAGGAAAGGTCTTCCCAATATAAGTGGTGCCTCCGAAACATCCCCCATGGCAAGGACGATGAAATCAGTGGGAAGGATCAGCCAACCCACCTTGACCAGTACGTCCTCCAGTAGCCCCTTCGGGTGTTTGATGGATCGATCAGCAAGTTGAAGGGCTATATGGGTAGGCTTGAGCTCGTTGAGTCCCAGCTTCTTGAAAACTCCGAGGGGAATGAGGATCACGCTGGCCCCTAAGTCGTAGAGGGCCTTCCCAAACTCACATGATCCAATAGTACAAGGAATTGTAAAAATAACATAATCTTGGAGTTTGGGAGGAATGGAATGTTGAACCACCATCGAGCACTCCTTTGTTAGTTCAATAACACCCCAATCTTCCATCTTCCTCTTATTAGATAGGATTTCCTTCATGAATTTGGTGTATTTAGGCATTTGTGTCAGGGCCTCCGCAAATGGTATGTTGATGTGGAGCTTTCGAAACAGCTCCATGAATTTGCTGAACTGGTGGTCCAGCTTTCTCTGCTTCATTCTCTCTGGGAAAGGTAACACAGTCACAAATGGTTTGACAAATTCTTTTCCCTTGACTAATTGAGCCTATGGTGATGGCTCTTTAGATGAAGAGGGATCTGAAACTAGACCTTCTTTATCAACAAGGGATGAAGGTGTAGTTGACTGGTGGGTTGGGTCCTTCTGTGGAAACGATTTTCCGCTACGCAAGGTTATAGCATTGGCCTCCTCCCATGGGTTCTTCTCAGTGTTTCCCATTAGTGTACCGGACTGCCTCCCTGATAGCTGGTTTGCTATCTGGCCAATTTGATTCTTAAGTCTTTGGATGGAAGCCTCCTGGTTCTGGATTTTTTTTCAGCAGTTGATGTAAATTTATTCATCAGGTCCTCTAACCTTGATGTGTTCTCTTATTGAGATGGCTGGACAACCGGTAGAGGAGGGGGTTGTCGTGGATGATGTGGGCGAGGGTTCTGGTACCCTTTCTACTGATAGTATCCCTTCTAAAACTACTATCTCAGAAACTGATTCTGGTACTGAGGCTGATTGTAGCCATGCGGTCGCTGGGGCGAAGGGTTTTTCTACTGTTGGCCCCAGCCTTGGTTCTGATTATCTCACCACATCGGGTTTTGGTACTGTTGGTATTGATTCGACCCTCAATTTTGAGCAACAAAGCTCACCTCGCATGTCAAAGGGTCGGATGGCAGTCCCGGGCATTCTCCCAGATTGTGGTTGTTACCACAGTCACCGCATGCTGTATGGTTCTCCGCATGAACTTGAGATGCTCCTTTGAGATTCAATGAAAATATTTTCTTGGACACAATGTCTAACTGAGCAGCTAACATAGTGGTAGCGTCAATATTGTGCATACCTCGCTTTTGAGTCCCCCGCTCGAAGTGCCACTGGAAGCTGTTGGCTGACATGTCTTCTAGTAGTTCGAATAGCTCTTTGGGGGATTTTCTCATAACCGTACCTCCAGCAGCAGCATCCACCATGGACTTGGTAGTCGTTGTAAGTCCTCTGTAGAAGGTCTGGACTTGCATCCAGAGTGGGAGTTCACGGTGGGGGCATTTTCGTAACATCTCTTTGAAGCATTCTTAGGACTCATACAATGACTCGAAGTCTTGCTACTGGAAATTGTGAATCTCGTTCCGGAGTGTCACCGTCTTCGATGGTGGGAAGTATTTGGACAGGAACGCATAGGCTAGCTCCTCCCAGGTGAGGATAGATCTTCGTGGAAGCCCCTTAATCCAGTATTTCACCTTGTCCCATAGAGAAAAGGGAAATAGTCAAAGACAGATGGCATCCTCGGAGACACCATCGTACCGAAATGTGTCGCAGACCTCCAAAAAGTTGGAGAGATGGGCGTTCGGGTCCTCGATGGGCAAGCGTCCAAATTGGACAATGTTCTGCATCAGCTACCTGAAAGCAGGCTTGATCTCGAAGTGCTGGGCATGGACCGAAGGATGGACGATGCCCATATTAGTTCCGTGGATCGAATGAAGCTCGTACTCCATAAGGGTACATCTTGGAGGTTGTTGCTGAAGGGGTGGATCTTGTATGAACCGCTCGTGAGGGGTGAAGTATGGTCATGGGAAGAGTTGTTGTGGCGGCCATTAGTAATCCCCTTGGAAGAATTCCAGGAATGCTCAAGGAGCCTACTCCGGTAGACCAGCAGCAGGAGACTGCTGATCCTGGTACTGATTTTCAGCCACAACATCAGTGGCTGGTGCTCCCTCTTCCGTGTATGCCATTGTTTGTGGTTTTTGGTTGTGAGATTCTGTCAGTGCACGCCGATGTTGAAGTAGGGTCCATTCAATATCTGGGTAAAACGGAACTAATTTTGAAGACTCGGCGATTCTGGATCGTGTAAGATGTCTGATCATACACTTTACGTTCTGCACAACACAAAAACAAAAAACCATGCGTAAAAGGGAAAAACAAAAGAGAAAATTTTAAATGGGATTAGAAAAGAGATTTTTGATAATTTTTGATTTTTTTTCACTTAAATCAATTATTAAAACAATTTAAATCTTAGCACTAAAACCAAAGATATCCCCGACAACGGTGCCATAATTTGTTCTCACTTGTCATTAACTGAAGTTATATGCGTCCCAAATTAATTAATTGTTCTTAAAACTTTAGTATAACATATGTTCGGGGTCGATCCATAGGGAAAAATGGCGTGCGTGAATTCAATTGAGTTAATACTTAATTTGGTGAAGTATGCAGAATTTAGAGTTGATTGGTTCGATTTTGGTTTTGGATTAAAACGATATTGTTTTACTTTGAAGAAATGATTAACAGTTTTAAAGAAAACAACGAGTGAATTTAAAGAGTTTAAAATGGGAAGAAAAGACACGTCGGGGATGTGGTGATTAAGGAGTTTTTATGCAGACTGTTTAAATGGTTGTGTTGTTCATAATAATTCATTCATTCTGGATTTCATTTTGTTACACGATTTCCTTGGTCCGGTTCCTCTTGTTTGGAATTAGAGCAGTTGACTCCTTGGTCTGGTAGTAAGTGTTCTTAATTCTTTATTATGTTCAGTCCATTATTTGAATCAGTGAAATCTTTCCAATGGTCACAAATGTTTTCACCATTACTTTTCTTTTGTATCGCTGAGAATTATTCCCTTGGCCAGGCTCAGAATTCTCAATTATATTTGATAGTAAATTAAGAAGAGTAAGTTGAATTACAATGAGAAGACAGAACTATATAAAAAAACACACAAATTACGATCCCTTCATCCACAGCCCCAATACGAGGGGTTTAGTTACACATAGATAGCAGAAGAGAAATGACACATGTGATAACTGACAGATTCATCGTGTAAGAATTGAGGTAAGGTGTCGGAAGGTGGAATGGAGGAATAGTAGAATGACGACACCTCGGTTACTTCGGGAATGGTGGTAGCAGAGCTTCTCTTTCCTCCAATGGGTTCTGAACTCTGAAATCCATAGGCAAAGGCCTCTTTTTATAGAAAAATAATGTACACAACGTGTATAGAAAGTACACGCCATGTACTTTTCATCAAAGTGCTTTGGCACCAATTTCTCTGCTGGCAGGTGGCCTAACACGCCGTCTTTGACTTTTGAACACGGCGCAGCCTGGTGGTTGAGTGTACACTGCGTGTAGCGCCGCCGTGAAGTATCATAAGTTTGGCCACCAGCACCTTCTAGAATAGCAGACACGACATGTAGAAATGAAACACACAGTGTCTCCTTCAACAGCCACATGGGCGTGTAGACTATTCTTAGCAACCACCGCTTCTAGAATGCAGTACACGGCGTGTAGCGCCGCCATACACGGCCTGTATCATCTACCTGGTGAGATGGGAATGTTCTCCCTCCATCGGTCCGTGTCCCTGTCTGGATGTAAACGGAGTGTATAAAAGTACACGCCGTGTAGTTTCAAAATTTTCAAAGGCTTCCCCTGATTCGTGTATTTAGCCAGAAAGCTCCTGAAAGTAAAGAGAATCACTAAAATAAAAGAACATGTTCATAAAACAACAGATATTTGATGAAAACATGTTATTATATTCAATTACATGTATGGAAATCTATACACAAATTGGATTCTCCAGGTTCCATTTTAAGTCTATATAGATTCTCAACATGATTCGTGTCATTATTCATAACTCAGCATCGTTGATTCATCATCCTCGGAAATGGTTTCAATTCAACATCCATCGTGTTTGGATGATCCTAATTTCATCATCCATTTCACTCATCATTTATGTGTTTCCTCATATTTCACACCATTTTTTAAAGAAGGAATCATTATTGATATATGTGTTAGTTTTAAACATCTTTTAATTATAAAGGAAGTTTAAATTATAGAAAAACAAATTTAATTATTTTATTCTATAATATCTTCAAATAAAAATTATCTTTTTTATATATCATTCATATTGGTTCATAATATGTATGTGATTAACCAAACATCTCCCCTAAGAGTTTCAAACTATGCATGAAAAAAAGATAATTTTTGTGCACTAGGTGATGATCTAGTCAAATTAGAATGTTCCTATTTTGGGGTTATTACTAATCAGTATAACTATTCTAAAGACACATCGACTAATAGTACATATACATGGATTTAATTTATTGAAAAACATTTTATTAATAATTCACCAAAATTACAGGATGTTTTACTATACTTATAATTATCCCTAGGGTTTATAATAAAATTTTATAATCCAAGTATCCATAAATGACTAAACAATTATATGATTCCAACTATGGAATCCCACATTTTTAATATAAAAATCATTAATTTCATCTTAAAATACATCACAAAACATTTTATATCTTAATGTTTAGCTTCTTGGTGATTAGAGACATAATATATAAAAAAATAAAAATTATATAATCCACATGAAATGATTCTTCATAGGTTCATTTTAAGATACTTTTAATACATCTCATATTCAGTGGACATACATCAAAATAAAGGGGTGATTCTAAACCCCAATAATGGATAAACAAAGGAAATGAAACATGAATTATCATCATGATTAATAAATGAGGCATAACATGCGAGAATAAATATATTTTCGTGATACATTACAAGGAAATATGGATAAAACATGAAATTTATACATTAACAAGCATATCACCAAGGTTTATCACCATGGTTTCATAAATAATTACAACCAAGTTTATTCCCCTAAGTATCATAATACATGTCATCTATAGAAATTAGTTCTTTAACAAATAGATTACAGTGATATTTCATACATCCTTCATATGTATTAATTCATGTGATCCACAAAGATCACAATCAATCATTTCGTAGATAACCTATTAAAAATAAAGAATGGGTTTAATAAAAAATTATTAAGTATATAATTTCTTAAATACTTAAACAATACATCAATTTTAACACACAAAAAGAAAATGTGGATTTTATCCATGTAAATAAACAAATCAATAATTTTTTATATATCATGGTGAATATACATGGATAGTATAAGGGTTTTGGGTATTCATGATATAATAAAATTTCATATTAAACATAAAAATTAATGAAATAAACTTGGTAGATTTAAATTATACAACATGGATTAAAGAGAGGGAATAATGAGAGGTAACAAAGGTCTAAAATTGGTAAAAAAATTGTTTTTAAACTAACGATATAATCAATGATGTTGGAAAATAATGAAATTTAACACCACGAAGTATGTACTTGAATATAAATGAAAAAGAAGATATTTCCCTTACTATAAAATCTTCTTTATTTCATCCCTTTTATACCTCCTCAGTAATAGAATTAGGTATATTAAAATATTGGAAAATAATTAAATTGTGATCATTTTTTACAATTTATAAATTAAAATAATTATATTTTATTTATTAAATTCAATCATTAATTTTTAAATGTTTTGATTATATATTATCCTTAAAATTTTCCACCTTTCATATATTTAATGATTCTACTTAATTTCTCTTTATAAATTTATAATATAAACTCTCAAAGAAGAAAAATGATTATATTGTACCATTTTATATTATACATAATTTATTATCAACATCTATAATAGTTGTAATATGTATAGAGTGGGAAATTTCCTCATGAGCGGTTAACTGAGAGTTGACGGGACATTGTCATGAATGGGGAAAAGAGAAGTATGGAATTAAAATATGTCAAAAATTAATGAATTGTAGTATTTAAACATCAATAATGTAATTTTATTATAAAAATTAATTGAACATATAATATTTAGTTTGTAAAGTGATAGAGAAAAAAGAGGAATATAAGAGGAAAACAAGAGAAGAGTTGATAAAATCTTACTCTTTTCTCAGTGTATCTTCTCTTGCATGACACAAAAATCCCTTCATGCATGGATTTGGTTTTCTTCATAATGTACCTAAAAACTCTACAGGTATTTGGAGGGGGATTTGGGAAGAGGTTAGACTTTGGTAAGTGATGGTGTAGTGGGTTTTAATGGGGACGGAGTGGGATTTTATATACATGAGGAGAGGTATGTTTTTATGATAGAATATTTTATAAAATATTATATAGATGGGAAACCCTTGACTAGTAACATTTTTGAAATAATAAAAAATATTTTAATATAATAACATGATTTTAATACATTAAAATACTATATAATAATAATTATTTAATTTAATCAAAATAAAGCTGGAAATTAAAAAAATAATATTATAATGGGTTACATTAGACTTTATGTTTTGGAAAATACTTTTTAGGTTTGGAAAACAATTTTACTATATGTCAATGTCTCATTTATAAAATAAAATAATTTATTTTTAGAATAAAAAAATATAATTTATCGGGACATTATAATTTCATGAATTATGTAATTTAAAATACTCCAGTTATGGAAAAATAATATTTCTACTATTCCCCTAAAATTGAAGTATTTTGAAAAATTACCAAAAAACTCACCATATAAAATTTCAACCTGATGATTTTAAATATGCCAATAATTTTTTCAAATTAATATTTTAATATAAGTTATTTTAATTTTTAATATAAAAATTAATATTTTTTCAAAATATATTAAAATATAGTTTATTAAAAATAATACTTATATTTTTAAATATTGATATTTATTTTAGGGGATTATAATAGTTATTTTTATTAAAATAATTATTATAAATATTATTTTTATCACATTTTATTATTTTTGGGTTAAACTACTATTCTCAACGGTTAGGTTACTATTCCAAATGGTCATGTTACTATTACTAATGGGCATATTACTTTTCCGATAGTCATATTACCACTTATAAATATCTCTTAATTATTCTATTAAACATTTAATAAAATTCTTTTATGGTTAAAGATTTTCATTTCCTAAGATAGTGATTGGTTTACAAATATTTTGATTCATTTTTAAACTTTTGTCAATGGGAGGAATGATTCTGGAATGTTGGGGCGATCCATATTTTTCTAGTATAGGTTTATAGTATAGGATTTTCTTTGGGATGTGAGGGAGTAGTGGATTTTCTTAAATATGTTGATGGTATAACAACCCAATGCTTAATTACACATTAATAAATAATTTATTACATAATATTACACCTAATACAACCCAAAAAATCTAAAATTATAGTGTTTTTTATAATTAGGTATATATCATAACATTTTGAACATAGGATACAACAACATTATTGAAGTCTTTCGTAATATTCTTCTAAAATTCCATGGCTTTTAAAGCATCACGGGATAGCCTGGGAATGTTCATAAGAAAGGGGTGAGATATAAAGTCCAGTAAAGGATTAAACATGGAATAACATGAAGAGAATAATACATGTTTGACAATGGACCTATAAATGTGGAATAAAAAGATTAAGAATCATAAATATGAACAATTAGACATTATATAACATGATAAAAATAAAGGAAACATGGGAAATGTGTTAACAGCTTAAAGCACTACATTTTAACCATCTTTAAAGGCTATCTACCAAGACATAAAGATGGAAAAAGTCCCATAAAATAATTTGGTTCACAATCTATCCCAACATGAAGTATCATGAGAGAAACAATTACCCAATTCATTGGAGACTATATATTTTGGGCACACCCATCACATTAATTTCATTTTCATACTTATGTGAGACACATAGATCATAAGAAATATAATCATTTATCATCACATTTTATTCCATGAACATAGAGTCTATAATTTATACATGTATGTACGATGTCAAAACGGTATAATGGTGTATCATTAAACTCCCATGATTGGAAATGGGTATGGAATTCAATACACAATTGTTTTTTCATGAAACATGACGCTGAACTTTCAGAATCATAACAAAGTCACATAACAATTAATAAAATGTGTGGATAAAATATAAATAAGTATCTAATAATTTTAAAAACATATGAGAAGTATTATTGAATATTAGATACATATACTAAAAAAAGGAATTGGGAAATAGAAGTGAATTTATAATAAAGAAACATGAATAAATATGATAAGGTGGGGATCCCTTACTTGAGTGTGTGACTCCAAAGGATTGAGAGGGGCTTCCTGAGATCTTGGGGGCACATTGAGTGGACTATATAGAGGAGAGTGAATATTAAGTTCAAAATATATGGAGATTTATAGAAGTTAAATGGGATATTGGGTAGGTTTATAGAGAAAATGAGGGGGTATTTCTTTATTATGTCTCAAACATAGGTCTTGGACTCTATATATTAAAATAACCAATACCACAAACCTTCCATGGGTTTTACAATGATTTCTTACAAATGGTAGTGGTTTTCATTATTTTATAATAATAACTATCGTAAATAAAATAATTATAACCTTTCTTTTGTGGAGGTGAGTCATACTCTTAATGAAATGATTTTAAAAGAATAAAATATTTTAATTGTTTTTGAGGACTAACAATGGCTTCATAAAATTAATCAAATAAAAATAAAATGAGAATATTTTAAAATTAAAACATATATTTTATCTTTTATAACCTTTATATAATTTATTACTACATTTTTAGGTCATTATAATATCATAACACACAATATTTATTTACACAATATATAATTTTTACACAAATATTCCACTATCTTAAAAAAATTTGAAAAAATTCAAGTGGATAATTTTGAAGTTATTGTTAAAAAATATAATATTAATTTAATCTAAATAATTTTATAAATATATGAATTTTTACTTTTAAAATAAAATATATATTTATTATGAAATGTTTGGTTTTTTACAATAATAGTTTTCGAACCCTTATTAAAATTACAATTCAGATTATAAAAATAATATCATCATTTATAATTAAAACAATATTTGATACAAATATTTTATTATAATTCTACTTATTTCAAAAATTTATTAATTCAATAAAATTAATTCATAAATTAAATTTTAATATTACCCAAAAATATTGTTTGTGTTTTTTTATCAAAATAAAAATCATTTATAAAGTAAAAATAATAGGATGAAAAAATATTCATTATTCAATATGAAAAGAATTTATAAACTCATATCAATAGGGTGTGGATACATATCCCTTTAATACACTCTCAAAAATCTTTAAGAGTATGGTGGGTGATGGCGAGACTTTCATTGGGTGGTTCTACATTCATGGTTTGGGTGGTGATCATTGTGAGCCTAAAATTATTCTGTAAACAATTTTTCTCATGCTTAAGTTGTGGTATCTCTACTTGGGATTTTTCAAGGGAAAATCCATGTGATTATATCTTCCTTGGAAGCTATAATAAATGGGCTTCATAAGGTGTGATATTTCAGGTTGAGGCCATCATTTCCTTTGTTCGTGTCAGATTGATTTTTTAAAATCGTATATTTATACTAATAATATGACCACTATTCGATGGTTATGTTATATATAGTAATAATGATTAAGAGTAATTCAATTCTGATAGTAAATAATAAAACTAAATTAGTGTATGTTTTTTCTATAACCACATAATAATAAATTTAATTAAATCATCAAGGGTTTTATTTATAATAGTTTTGGTATTTACAATCCTTCACCATTAAAAAATTTCTCCCATGATGTTTTCATTTCCTGCACAAGAAAAACAAGACTAACTATATTTCATCACTTCCTCTAGTTCCCAAATTGCTTCTTAAAACTATTGGTTAATCCACATCAATTTTACATAGTGAATTTTCTAATTTGATTTATTTTTCTCTCTATTATGGAAGTTATTTACCATCTCTTCTTCATATGAATGGTCATTCTCCAACAATACCACCTATGGATTGAGTTCATTTCAGGGGCCTGGTATGTACTTTCTGAAGAGTGATAAATTGAATACATCATGTGCATGAGATATGTTATGTGGGAGTGCAAGTAAAAAGGCCACTGCTCTGATGCGATCAAGGATCTAAAAGGGGTCGATGTATGTTGGACTAATTGTTTCCTTCTTACAAAATATCATCACTTTATTCCATATAGATATATGGAGGAATCCCATGTATCCAACATCAAACTCAATGTATCATTGAAGATTTTTAGTATAGCTCTTCTTTTTGACTCTAAGTATCCTTGATGAGATTTTGAATGGTCTTAACCTTTCCACCATTTCTATGACCATATTAAGATCTAACCATTTTTGTTCCCCAAATTCAACCCAACATGTAGGTGTTATGAACCTTTTCCCATAATGTGTTTCGTAAATATAAATTTGGATTCTTGAGTTGAAACTATTATAGAAAGATAATATGACAAGTGGAATATGTTGATCTTGTCCTCCTTTGAAGTCAATTGATCATGTTCTCAACATATCCTCAAGTGTCGGGATATTCCACTCAAACTGGACATTTTTTTGGGGGTGATAAGCAATGATAAAATTTTTCTGAATGTTTGGATTATATTACAGACTTCTCCAGAACATGGTGGTGAATCTAGGATCTTAGTCAGATACAATAGATGGTGATAATTCATGAAACATTAACACATATCTGATTTATATCCACAAAATTTGATCTGGGAGATATAATCTTGAATTGAGATAATGTGATTTGTCATCATAATATGTTTTGCAACAACCTATATAGAAGTTTTCCCCTAAAAGTATTTGGATGTCTTGTTACAAAGACCTTGGTGATATTCTCCCATTTCCATGTTAGTATGGGTAATGGTTTATCTCCCCCATAGACTTCTACATTTCAGCGTTCCCTTACTAGTATACGAGGAACAATGATGTATATTAAGTGATCCCCTTATTCATATTGTCCCACTAATAGTTCTCACAAATATCTTGATATCTCTTTGTGAATCTTGGGTAAATGGAGAAATTCAAACTATGTGCATCATCCAATGGTTCTTTATTTAACTCAGGATTTTATAAAACACTTAGTCTAGACACAAATCTCATAATTACTTCTTCATTAACACAGAAATCATAGGATTTCCCTTTTGAAATAGTATCTACATTTTTTGAATTATCACATCATCTATTTTTGAATCCGTAATATTCTCAAGATGGGATGTTTAACCAATCTTTTGTGAAATTATTGAAGATGTTCCTTTCTTCATGATTCCATTGTCCATCCTCGTTTAGTCTAAGAAGTTGGATTCCCTATAAATTTTCACTATTGTTTACATTGATGAATCATTTCTACTGAGTGCATATACCGCTTTATGGTATTTATGAGGATGGTAGTGTATGGAGAATTTTCAGTCCTTTATCATCTCTAACCATCTTAGTATGTGCATATTCACCTCTTTCTATGTGAGTTTTTACTTGAGGATTTTATTATATGTATATATTTAACAGTTCTCCCCAATGAGATAATAAATATATATTTTCAAATAGAAGATCACTATTTCCAACTCCAGATCATTTTTGGGTAGTTCTCTTCATGGACCTTAGACTTCCTTCAAGCATAGGCTTTAACATTGTCATTTCTTATTAACACATATCCCAATCTATTCTTTGAGGAATTGATATACATCACAAAAATTTCTCCACTTGTGGGTAGTGTGAGTATAGTTTTATAAAAAATTATCCTTTTCATATTTATAAATCTCTCTTAAAATTCATCATTTGATGAAAACATAAATCCTTTTTGAGTTATCTTGGTATGATGGTTTGAAAATTCAGATAAATTCATCAAAAATGGACGATAATACCTAACTAACCATAGGAAACTATCGATATGTTTCATTGATGTTGGACTCGTCCATCCTTCAATTACTTTCTTCCATTATGGTTATATAGATATCCCATTTCATATAATGATATTCCACAATAATGTGACTTACATCAACCAGAACACAAGTTTTCAATACCTGTCATATAGTTTCTCCTTTCTTATGGTCTTTATCATAGTGTTCAAATGCTCATCATTCTCCTCAATTTTTATAGTATATTAAAATATCATCTATACAGACTACCAAAAATTTGCGGAGGAAATATCTAAAGACTCTATTCATCACGTCTATAAGTATTAAAGTAAAATTAGTGATTTAGAATTGTATTATTATGAACTCATATTTCACATTCCT
The DNA here is from genome assembly GCA_963277665.1 of Viscum album. Classification (NCBI taxonomy): domain Eukaryota; kingdom Viridiplantae; phylum Streptophyta; class Magnoliopsida; order Santalales; family Viscaceae; genus Viscum; species Viscum album. The sequence continues at coordinate 433,023,433 of OY728136.1, forward strand.
TGTAGGAAAATTATTCTTAGGGATATCCTCATCCTTCACCCTAATTTATAATACCCCAATCATAGATCCACCTTGGAGAAGTATTAGCCTCTACATTTCGAATAAAAAAATTAATAATTTTTTAAAAGAGGATAATTGTTCATTATTGTGTTCTTGTTCATATCACTATCATCAATGAAAATGTGTATTGACCCATCATTCTTCTCAACGAAATGGACTGGTGCACCCCATTGTGAAGCCCTTGGGAATATGACACCTTTATATAGATTCTCCTATAGTTGTTTCTTCCACTCCTCATGTTCCACAACATCCATTCTACATGGAGTCTTTGGATAATAGTAAATCCCCATGTAAAAGATAGATTGAAAATTCAACCTCTCAGTTAGGAGAAACACCAAGTAATTCCTCAGGAAACAAATTAGCATATTCACTCACAGTGGTCATGTATTCAAGGATGATTCTTTATTAAGAATCAATCATTTGAGCTAAATATACTTTCTCATGGGGTGAAATATCTATGATTGGGATGATCTTCCTAAAAAAGATTCTTCCTCCTTATTGAACTTGTATGTAGACAGAGGATGATTCTCAATACAGAGGGTGGTTTCCATTTCATTGAAATTTAAATTGGATCTATAGTGGTAAATCCAACCGATGATGATAATTGAATAAAATACCACGATGGAGAGTATGAAAAGGATATTTAGTATTTTCAGCACACAAATGTTGGTTGGGGAGGAGTTATATACATGGAATTTAATAATTCCCTCATTTTTCATCTCACTAATAACTCTACTACCATGATTTATGGTGATACATAAATAGTTATACTAAACATTCGAGATATGAAGTATTACCTATAACTAGAATCAAAAAATTAAATTACATATCCATGATGAAATAACTATAGTACCTATCACCACATAATTTTAGAGAACCACCTCAATCATTTTAATGGAAAAAGATCTCCCTTTCTACTTTGGAGATTATTAGTTATCTCTAAAAATCAATAGATTATGGAATTGGTTTGAAATGTTCCATGGTTACTTAAAGTTATAGAAATGAACAATGAGTTGAGGGATGAATAGAGAATTCCATTCCTCTCGTGTATTAGTGGGACTCTCCCATATGTAATCACTAGATAGGTGCACTTCATTCCTGCACTGAAATCATTTATTTGTTCCCCTTAGGAAATTTCCTTGGTTTTTTCTGCACCTTTGACAAGATGGATGTTTTAATTTCATAGCACCATTATATTTCTTTATCGTACTTCCAGAATTTAAATCCACTTTTCTATTATTATCACCATGTTACCCTTGATATTATCTAATATATATTTCCACTTTGAAGCAATTTCAGAAAACTTCCTCACATCTATCAAAGTCTCAGTCTACTAGGTCTTTCCATAAAATAGTTTTTATCCCACCAAAATATCGTTCAAAATTGAAATTGGGGTAATAATAAAGCCAGAGGTGTATCATGAATGTGTTGTGAAGTTTTTCCATGCACCCAATAGTCTTCTCATCATTTTTCTTGAGGGTAAGGAAATCCATTTACAATTTAATTAAGATTGTTAGAGGAATATATTTACAAATAAAATTTTTAAAATTTATTTGCACCCCATTACTTCGATATTTTCCTCAAGATTCATATTTATGATTAATTTGCACTATTGATTATATTTTACCTACATACAATAAGTAGATATAATAATATTCTCTTATACATAACATTTTAGGATGGATAATATCTTATGAATGGATTTGATCCAATGTTCCATGAAAGGGGTTCAATTATCCATTGAAAGTTAGAGGTCATTGTCACATAAAGGGATCAATCGAAACTTGTTCTCTCATAGGGGGATTTGGTCACTCTTATAGATCTAGGTTTCTATTAATAAGTTTGAGTCAGTCGAGAGAGTATCATCATAATGTCCTTGATTCCATCTTTTATTAGGTTGGTCATCTCATTAGGATAGTCATAATATGGACCATCACATTGATTGTTCTCTCGATTCCTCATATTTCTGTCCATTTGTGTTAATAAAGAAAAAATTAGGGACAATTATTTTTTAACTATTAAACACATAAAAGGGAATCCAATGACATTAAATATTAAAATTTTAAATTACTTATATTTCCTTAACATAAGTATTTCCAGGCTTTGATCTATGTTATCCATGATCAATTTTTTAACATATACTCTTATGTTATTTTTTATTCCTTTAATTATTGTTTATAATGTGACTATTAATTTACAAAATAATACCCCCTAAGAGTTTCAAACTAGTTGCATAATAAGGACCATTATTTTGTGTCGGGTAGCACTGATTCATGATCCACACACCTTTTTTGATTTGTTTCCCCTATGTACATATACTTTAGAACCATGTCCACTTGTAGTATCTTGCGAGGGATTTATTTTCATAATAAACCAATTAATCTATACTCTTAACCAAATTTAGGTATGTTTTCTAATACTTAGTATTATCCATAATGATTTCTCTTTAATTTTATGGTTGTAGTCCCCAAAATAAATAAACTCTTCTTTTGATACCAACTATAACAATCTTGCTCTCTATTACACATTAATGCATGACTTATTATATAAGATTACAATTAATTGAACCTCATCGATCGAAAATCCTAGTGTCTTTTGAAATTATGTGAATATAATAACATATAGAACTTGTGATGCAATAACATTACTGAAATATTCCCAAACATGCTTATAAAATACCATAGATTTTAAAATTAGATGGCATAACCTGGTTTCATACATAAGAAATAGATGAGCTATAAATCCCAGTAAGATAGTAATCATTGAATAACATGATAAGAATAATACATTTTCCACAATATGTATTTCGACGGTGAATAAAAATATAAGGAATCATAAACATGAATAATGAGGCATAATATAGCATGAGAATCATAATGAAAACATGGGAAATGTGGAAAAAACTTAAAACATTGCATCATAAACATAGGTCCAGGCTAACTGAAAAGATATCATGATGTAAAAATTCCCACAAAGAAATTATGTTCTGTCCCTATCCCAAAATGATGTTTTGTGAGCCTAAAAATTACCCAATGCATTGGAGAACTTTATAATTTCATGTTCACCCGTCACATTCATTTTATTATCGTGGTTATGTGTGACACAAAGATCATAAAACATGGAATCATTTATCACAAAATTTTATTCCATAACATGTAATGTGGAAAACATACATATACGTCCCATGTCAAATAGGTATAATTTTACAAAGTTTACTACAATTGAAAGGAAATGAGTATGGTATTCAGTACAAAATTCTATTGGCGTATGGAATTGAGGTGTTATTTCAAGAGCATAATGAAATCACATAATGATTAATAGAATGTGTTGATGTGAGAGAATGAGGTATATCATAATTTTGAAATCAAATGTTAAGTATTATAAAAATGGAAAGACATGTCCAAATAAAATAAATTGGGAAAAAGATAGCATAAAATAATAATGCAACGTGAATAAAGAAGACAAGGTGAGGATCCATTAATGAATTTCGTGACTCCAAATGCTTGAGAGGGTCTTCATGAGGGATTCGAGGAAACTTGGAAGGACTATATAGAGGGGAGGTAAAAGTAAGGACGTTATAATATGATTTTTAGTGAAGATAAATGTGATATTTTGTGGTTTTATATTGTAAAGGAGTGGGGATTTAGTTATTATTTTTTCAAACATAGGTTTTGGAATTTATATTATAAAATAACAAAAAACAAAAACCTAACCATGGTTTCTAAAAAATGGGAGTGGTTTTCATTATTTTTCAAAGAAAAGGGCTGGAATTAATAAAATAATTCCCATTGCTTTTGTGTAGGCGATTCATACTCATAAATAAAAGATTTAAACCATAAAATATATTAATGGGTATGGGGGATTCACAAAGGATTTAAAAAATGAATCAAATAAACATAATATCATATTATTTTATAAGGAAAAAAATATTTTTTCTTAGATACCCTTTATAGAATTTTTTACTTCACTTTTGTGTGATTATGATGTCTTAATACAAAATGTTCTTTATATGATATTTAATTTTCAAATGAAAATTTGACTGCCTTAAAAAATTATGAAAAATTCACCACTCAATAATATTAATGTTTTGATTCCCAAAATAAAAATCATTTTTTATTAATAATTTTTTAGACATCTAAATTTTTTCTTTTAAAATAAAATCAACATTTATTAAGAAATTTTATGTTCATTAACAGTAACAGTTTTTTGAACCCTTATAAAAATAAAAGTTGACTTTATAAAAATTATTTGATTATTTATATTAAATAAAATTTAATTAATTATAATATTTTATTAAAATATTTTTTATTTAAAGAATCCATTAATTCATGAAAATAAATTCCTTCAATGAATTTTAATGTTAAAAAAAATATAATTTTGTTATATTTTATCAAAATAATAATCATATATAAAGTAAAATTAATACAATGAGAAAATATTCATTATTCTCAAAAAAATATTGTATATACTAATATCACTAGGACCATGATATATATATATATATATATATATATATCCAATTAATACACCTGAAAACTCTATAAGAGTATGGTTCGTGATAGTGAGGCTTTCGTGGGGTGGTTTAGCTTACATGATTTGGTCCATGATCTTGATGAGCTAGAACATCTCAAAAAATGGTATATATAATTATTAAGTTGTTGGATCTCATCTTGGACATGGTCAAGAGAAAAACCCAGGGATGCGATCTCCCTCTAAAGCTCCGATAAGTGGGATTTATAGGGTATGATCCTATTGGTTGACACTATCACTTCTTTTTTCTATTTAAATTGGATTTTTTAAATGTCTATATTTATACTAATCTTGTGATCACTATTCAAAGGATATATTATTAATTGTAATGAGGATTAATGGTAATTTAAATCAGATAGGATATAATATAATCAAAGAAGTTCATCTGTTTTATATAACCATATAATAATAAATATAATTAATTCATAAGGGGGTTTTTATTTATAACAATTTAGGTCGTTACAATGGGTTTATGAAGACATGAGAAGAGGGGAATTTTTAAGATAAAATATTGAATAAAACATAATATCTATTACAAAACATTAAAATGTAACATTTTAGACATAATGAAATATATTTGAATAAAATAACATTACTTTAAGGCTATAAATTCATTTATAATATATGTTTTTTAAATTAATGAAATTGAAAGGTGGAAATTTTTAAAAATTATAATTTGATGGAATACTTTAGACTTTAGGTTTTGGAAAATAATTTTTTTGGTTTGGAAAACATGTTTATTGTATTTAAATGAATCCTTTATCAAATTTAATATTTTCTTTGAGAACTAATATTTTTAAAATTAAATGGATAATTATTAAATCAATAAGTATGTAACATAAAATACACTACTTATGGAAAAACATTATTTTTACTATTCACCTAAAAAGATGATCATTTTTGAAAATTTACCAAAAAATAACCATTAATACATATTAACATGTGGATAGTAAATTTGAAATTAATTTTTTAAAAATAACTTTCCATCATAAATGATTTTAAATTTTAACATAAAAATTATGAATTTGTGAAATATATTTTAATATAATTTATTAAAAATAATTACTATATTTATTAATCATGATTTTTATTTTATTGAATTAAAATTTTATAAATTTTTATATTAATAATGATAAAAATTATTTTAATCTCATTTTATCATTTTAATGTTAAATTAATATTCTAAATGTCATCGTACTATTCCAAAAAATCATATTATTATTCCCAATGGTCATATTGCTATTTGAACGATCATATTACCTCCTATAATTTCTTATTTTTTATTTTTTTTATACATTTAGAAATACATATCTAAAGGATATATAATTTCATTTTCTAAGATAGTGATTGGTTTACTAAATTTTTTTTTTATTTTCTACAGTTTAATTTGTGGTAATGATGATTTTAGAATATTGGGGTGATCCATATTTTCCCATTATAGTTTTTCTATTTCATATTTTTACCATATTGTAATGTTTGGAATTTTCATTATTTTAGTTATAGACTAATGTAATTATTTGTATTAATGAAATGAATTGTTTTTTATTTCAAAAAGTGTATTTATTTTAAAATAAATTTAATATAATATTACAAAAATTTATTCTCGAAACAAATATTAGTAATAATATTTGGGTCATTAAAGTATTCCCCCATTATAAATTTAAACCCCAAAATTTTAAATCAAATTCTCAATTAAGAGTTGTTAGGGTACATATATTTTACTATATCTTCTAGTTCATATACTACCACTTCATACATATGGTTTTTTCACAACACTATAACATGGTGAGTTGTATTTTTGTGTAGAACATTGTCTTTGTTGTCCGAGATCTTCCCTGATGGATCCTTATAATATATTTCATTCTCTAGATGTACCACCTCCATAATTATTATTTGTGTGGGATTAGTTATATACTTTATTAGGAGTGTTACATAGAACACCTCATAAACATGAATTATTTTTGGTTGATGTACTCGCCAATCATCCATAAATCATATACAATAAAGGATCTTAAAGGGTTAAATGTACATAGGGTTGAGCTTTTATTTCTTTCCAAACCACATGAATTTATTCTATGGTGATATTCTAAGAAATACATTACCTCCAATATCGATCTCTATGTCTCTTAGATGGTTATCCTCATACCTCTTGAATTACATCAAAGTTGTTTTATATTTTATTTAATTACAAAAAAAATTATTACATTTATTAAAAAAGATCAAGTCAAATTAGTTTTCATTAACCAAATTCATCTAAACAAGTTGAAGTTATAAATAAATTCCCATAAAATATTTCATAAGGATATATTGGAATACACATGTGAAACCTATTATTGTATGATAACTCTACTAATGGGATATGTTGATCCCATATACCTTTAAATTTCATTTATCATTCTCTAAAATTACCTTAGTATGGTCGGTCATCTTAAATTGTCTATTGGTTTTTGGGTTATAGGTTGTACTAGAATTAAATTATTTATTCAGACCGTGTTGGAGACTTCTATAGAATTTATATGTGAGCCTTGGATCAAGATAAGATATTATTAAAAGTGGTACACTATGTATACTTTCTACTTCTCTTTCATATATCATGGAAAGGTTCTCAATAGTGAAATATTCTCTAATAATGATGATGTGTGCTTTCTTGGGGAGTTGATCCACATCAAAAAATAGTGCATTATTTACTTTGGATTGTATTAAGAGACTACTTTAAAAGCACATAGTGAAGATATACCATTCCAACTTGGGTATTTGAAGTGGTTTCATTATCCCTTTGTACTTATTTCACTCAGATTTAACTTTATGAAATACCAACCAATTTAAGGTATAAAAAGTGATTTCCTTCTTCATGTTATCCCCCCAGAAGTTATCTACAGGATCATGATATATCATGGTACTTCTCAAATGGATGGATAAAGATAAGATAAGTCATTATATAATTACTATTTATTTATATCATCAGAGGAAGGCACAAAATGTGTAGTTCAAAATTGGATGATGTCATCTTCAGTGTTGTGGAACTCATGAAGATTCCACTACTTTGACCATTTCACCATCTTCAAAGCTCTAAATCACCCCTTTATTCCTCCCTTATACTCTCTACGATAGATGGTTGGGAATTTTTTTGTTAATTTTGGGATTTATATCCTTTCATTATTATTTTTAGGTAAATAATTTCACATGAATTAAGATATGGTCTATCTCAATCTAAATCATGGATAGGGTATAAGGTTATTTTATACTAAGAGAATCTAATAGCTTATCTTACATTCCAAGATGATCGTTAATAGAGAAATCACGGTACTTGACTAGATCTAACCATGTTCTCATGTTCATGTTGTGCACCTTCTGTGTGAATATATACATCAAAATCTGTTGTTATTTGTATATATCACATCTTTCCCCTAAATATTTGTATACATATCTTTAAATAAAATATTAATACATTTAGTTTCTAGCCCTGGGTAGGATAGTTTAGTTTTGGTGGATTTTTCTATCATGATGACTAAATAATCACATTTTTATTTAATATGAGTAAGCATCGAAGTCCTTTAAAGGATGCATCACTATAAATGAAAAAACCGTCCCTATTAGAGGGTGGATTTTTCACAGGTTCACTAAAAACCCTCTTCTTCAATTCATGGAAATATTCTTCACACACCTTTTTCCAAATAAACATAACACCCTTTTGAGTTAATTTGGATAGTGGATTAGAAAATGAGGAAAATTGTTTCACAAAATTATTATATTATCATTTTTTGACTAAGGAAACTAAAAATATCAATTTTAGTTTTATGACATGGAAACTCTTCTATAGAATTTATCATAAAAAGGGTCAACTAATATTCATTCACAGTTTATGATCTACCATAAGAATGAATATTTTTTTAATCAAAACTTACATTTTACTCATTTACCAAACATTTTTTTCACACTCATAGTTTTTAATATGAACAATATATAATAGTCATATTAATTATGAATTTACAAATATATAATAATATCATCAACAAATACCACCAAAAAGTTATCAAGGTAATATTTATAAACTCTATTAATCAAATTCATAAATATGGTAGGATCATTAGTTAAGCTCAAGGGTATAACCAAAAACTCAACAAATATATATATATATATTAGAAATTAAACATAAAATATCATAATTCTAAATCCTTAACTAATGATACCCTGATCTAATGTCAATATTTTATATGAATTAATCTTCATGAAGATAGTTGAATAAATCATCAATCATTATACAAGGTTATTTTTCTTTAATATGATCCTGTTAATTTTTCTATAATCAATGCATAATTTCATTGATTCATCATTCTTATACACAAAGATAAAAGGTTATCCCCATGGTGACACATGTGGTTGTGTAAAAACTTTCCCAATAAGTAGATTAAGTATATTCTTTAATTTTACTAACTCTGCATATTCCATTCTACATGGTCTCTTTGATAATAGATTAGGTCTAGGTATGAGTTCAATAGAAAAATCTACCGATATTTCTAGGGGAGTTAAAAGAAACTCATTATGAAATACATTAATTTATTCCAAAACTATGGGGAAATTTTGTGTCTTTATAGACCGTTAATATTATTTTTTCACCAATCATTTATATAATTAACGTTATAGGCGGTTCATCTAAACAGTGTTATGGCAGGGATATATCTCCTATGAAAATAAATCTATGTTTTTGAGTCATGGAACCCAAATTTAATTTTTTTTATTGATTTTATTCTCTAATTCCTAATTTATTTTCTACTCATCTTTCTGATTTTAAAGATATTTTTCATAATTGGTGTCAAATTACCATGTTTTGATATTAAATATAATTCATGATTATTATTTGAATTAGTCCACATTCATGTCAGTTTAGTATTTTATTAATAACTAAAAAACCAATTATCTAAATTGTGTGATTACTATTTTATATGATAGAATATTAAAATTAGTATAAATAATTCAAATGTATAATTGGAATATTCATCCATTTCATAGGCCACGTGGAACAAATAAAAAGGCCTAAAGAATTTATAGAGAAAACTAAAATAGACATGATGATTGAATTTTTAGGCTCAATCCAAAATCCATGATTTTATGAAACCCTATAATATGATCTTGTATTTCAAAACAAAAATTGGATAAAAATTTAATGACCCTATGTGACCAATAATGAACCCAATATATACATGAAATTCTAGCCAAAAATCATGTCTAGGATTTAAAAACATCAAAGAATTCATGATTTTCTCTCAATAAATTAGTTTAATTGAGGTGAAATTTGTTGTTAACAAATTAATGATATAAGTTACTAACTTATTATAATACATGGATTGAATATTGGGGCATATTCCTAGCTTTTAAACCATTAATGTTTTGGAAATTGAAATATTATGGGAAAAACTAAAGAATAACACATTGTATAAAAAATAGCCATAACTACGACTAAAAAAATTCAATGGACAATACATGTGGGGGGAGAGATATTTAAGAATATATATTTACAACATTTAAGAAGAGGATTCTAGATATTGTGATATCTTCATTTTCAATTGGTTTTTCCAACTTGTGGGGCATTTTTGGAAGGCAAACAATCCACACCCATTAGAAACAAATAGATACACATAACCACCTTGAAATGGGTTGGAAATTCATTACTTAAGAGGTTATATTGACATGAATATGGACTTTTTAATGTCTTGGGAGTACCTTAAAAACTAAATTTTCTACATGAGAGGCCATTACTCATTGATTCCATATCAGGTAATTCAACTTTTTTAATTTAAATCCTATAAATTTGATTGTAATCTCATTAGAATTGTAATGAATTTATTGTCATAATAATATATTATTCTCATATAAATTATGTTTTCTAAAAATAATTCTATTTAAATAGTTTAAATAATCATAATGAAACCATTACATCATCCACTTTATTATTTAATTGAAGATGTGCGTTTAACATTTTTCACCGCTCGTGCCTGTGTTCGATACTTGTCTCATTAATTTACTTCTTTTCATAAATAATCACCATAAAAATATTAAAACATATTAATAAAATATTAATGGATGAGTATATAACACATTGGGTTGATTCATAATTTTTGGATTTCAAGTGATTAAGAGCTGCTGGTCATTAAATATTCTTCAGGTTAACATTGTGTATGTAAAACATAAAATGTCATGGATAAATGATAATATTGGTTTAACATGTTAATTAAATAGATTATTTGATTACAAAATACACTTCAATAATAACGTATTTATATATATCATTACTCTATATTAGGATTGGATTACATACTCAATATTAGGGATCTTAAATCAAAACCATCTTGTATATTGGTGTTAGTTTAATGAAAATACCAAAAATCTCAAGGATTTAATAATATTGAATCCATAATAATTAAGTCACTATAATAGATACTAAAATTTTAAATTAATTTCACAAATAATTCATTTCATCAAATATCTGAACATAAACCCCCACACATTTCAATAACGATAATAAAAATAATTGACTACAAAATATAAAACAATCACTGAGAATTTGACCCGAGTGACATTATACACATTATAAAATTACACTATATATTAAATTTTTCAACATATGTTTCAAAACAATCATAAATTTATGTTTGGGGGAGTGTTTTTTATTTTTTGATGTTCGGTAATGGATTTATGTTAATGTCATTTTCTACAATTGTTTTTTTAAAAATTTTCAAAAATTGTTTTTTTAAATAATAGAAAACGTGGAATGTCTTGTGTCATGGAAAAGATAAAAATAACTCTTAAAAAACCCATAACCTTACTATAAGTATTAAAATATTTTTTTGTGGATGAAAAAAAGTGTTGATACATGAGTGTGAGTTTTGTTCTAAGTGTAATTTTTTTGAAAAAAAATAGAAAATGAAAAAAAATGAAAAAATGAAAAAAAGGAATATTACAACATATTTTCTTGGTTTGATGGGATAATTGTTTTTCAGATATTACATATCTTCAACCAACTATAATATTCCCTATATAGTCTTTTTTGATACATTCGTACCCTTTTAAATATGTCTTTCAATTTCCATCCATGTTTCATTTAAACAAATGAAATGATTTTTTATTCAATTTTGGTGTTTCTCCCCTCTTTTTCATTATATAGAAATTTTATTCCCCCCTCCCATATACATTGAAACCCCCATTAGTTATTATCTATGGATTCTTGTGATCTTTATAATAGTAAATAGAAGCTTTTACCTTTTAAATATGACATGATTTTCACTTTTGGTTGGTGAATGAGTGAACCTCCATGAATAAATGTATATAATATTGAGAAGAGTGATTTTTTAGGGTTCCAATTTTCCATTTTATATTTGAAACCAAAAATTTAATTTTTTCCCATTATTTTAAAAACAAATTGTGTTGGGATTTTTTTTGGGATGACTGAACTAGTTTAGACCCCCTAATATGTGAAAACAATATTTAAATATATCTTGGAATATGAAAAAGATTTTTTATGTTTTTGTGTTTGTTTTAAATGAGGAATTGTAAACAAATAATTGGGGAGGTGTTTATATTATACACTTATTCTTAATTTATTTCATGCTCCTATTACGTATTTTCAATGAAAATTTCTTAATTGGTGTTAAATTTTAATTTTTCAATATTAAATATAATTTGGGTTCATTATTTTAATTTGTGTAGATTCAAGTTAGTTTAATATTTTAATAAAAAACACTATCATAATTAGAGAAATTATTGTATTATTTATTCTATTTACTATAAATCATTCAACTGGTGGACTTTCTAAATTTTGCATTTTAAGGTCCATAAGGACCTCACAAGAAGGCCCATAAAATCCCTAGAGAAAACTAGAATCTCCTTGATGATTGAATTTATGGGATAGATATTAAGCCAATATTTCATGAAAATCCATAAAATATTCTTATAAAAAATGTTGGGTAATATTTTGAATGCCCAACATAACTAATAAGTTGTCCAATTTATGCATTTAATTCCATCAAAAAATGTTGTACACGATTTGAAAAAAGACCTAAACTTTTAAATTTCCTCCAAATATAGATATATAATTGATTAGTAATTTTTTTAAAGAAATTATAAATATAGGTTCCCAACATTTTAGAATAAATGGTTTGGATATGAGTTCATATTCATAGCCTAAAATCTTTTCACATTGTGTCATTTTAATTTTTTTGGATAAAACATAACATTTGTACATGGATTTAAAAAATAGGCATAACATTGAATTAAAAAGTCTAATGACATCCAAATTTGGGGGAAGAACTCTAAATATACATATTTAAAATATTTAATAAGATTATTTTTCGTGATTCATCTTTATTAGAGGTCAAATTTTTGATCCAGTATGAAGAAAATTTTGGAATGGAAAAAAGTCTACTCCCATATGATATAAATAGATACTTATGCACACTGTGAAAGGGGTTGAAACATTTCATTTTAATTTTAATTAATTTATCATCTTCACTATCTCTTATTCTCATTATAATTTTTTATTTGATATTATTTCTCTTAAAATAGTTTTATTTGACACAAAAAACAATAAGCCCTTTCACATTATCATTTAATCAATATTTTATCTTTAACTTTACTCACTGCATGTTTATAACCACCATGTTCTTCATTTCACATTTAAAAATGATTTATTACATAAAATTACATAAAATAAAACAAAAAATATAGATATATCTAGTGTATATTAGAAATTAATTAAATTAAATAAAAATATAAAACATGAAAAGATACAACTTTGTTGAAAAATTCTTTAACAGGACTAATACGTTCCTTTGTACTAAACACCTCATTGGATAACCTAATGACATGCATAGAAAATGGTGAGATATAAATCCCAGTAAGGGAATGAAAAAGGCATAACCTGAAGAATACAATAAATATTAGACAATAATAAATTTCTATAGAGCATAAAAGAAACATGGATAATAGGTCATGATATAACATGATAATAATAACATGGGAAGTATCTAAACAACATAAAACACTACATTATAAAAATAGACCAAGGATAAAACCTCTTATAATTAATTTTTGAAAAATTTCTATAAATGAATTAGGCAAATCCCGAATCCCAATATAATGTATCATGATACTAAACATCACTCAATTCATTAAAGATCTATCTAGATTTACCCTTTATAATCATTTCATTCTCAAGATTACGTGTGCCAGATGTATCATATAACCTGGATTCATTAAACATCATAATTTATTCCATGATCATGTAATGTGAACTATATACATGTAAGTCTCAAATCAATAAGTATATTGTCATAAAGATGAATACCCTTGATAGAAATTATGGTATGGTATTCACTATATAATTATTATGGAATGGAAAATCACAGTGCAATTTTGGTAAAATAATGTCATCATATAGAAATTAAAAAAAATGATTTTATGAGAGAAAAGGTGGTATCTCATCATTTATACATGAAATGGAAGGTAATAGGGACATGTAAATTCATTCCCTAACATATATAATTCAAAATATAAGGTGTCGTATATTAAAAAAAACTTGAAGAAAGAGGAGAAATGCAAGAACCCTTACAAATTTTATGCATGGTAATAGGGGTTCCTAAAGGATCATAAGGGGACCAAATGAGAGATAAAAGGGATAAAATAATTTACAATTTAAGAATATTATGAAGAAAGTATATTCATTTTTTTATAATAATTAATCCACATATTCTTATTTCATGGTTCTTGATAAATATAACCTTAATAAACCAGCATATTCCCTTAGGGTAAGGTGTGTTATTGTTGATATTTCTTGAATATATTCAACAAACATGGTTTTGGTCGTGATCTTGATGATCTTAAAATTTTATTGTAAAAAATTTCGTTCATGAATAAGTTATTGTATCCCAATATTTAATTTGTATAGGTAAAATCCAATAAATTTTATCTCCCTCATAAGCTCTTATAAATGGGCTTCATTGGGTACGATCCTACTGGTTTTGGTCATAACTTCCTTTTTCTATGATAAAAGGAATTGTAAAATACTTGATATTTATACTAGTCATTTGAAAACTTTTCAATGACTATATTATTAATGATAATGATACATAATGGACATTTAAATCCAATTTTATAGAATAATAAAAATAAGAGCATATGTTTTCTATAACCATAAGACATTTAACCAAATAAAAAAGGTGAATTTTTTCATATTAGTTCAGACCTTTACGATCTTTGACCATTTAAACAATTTTCCTTCATGGTTTCCTTTTTACACAATAAAATAGATGAGGTAAACTATACTTCATCACTTCCTCGAGTTCACACATTACTTCTTGAAGATTTTGGTTTCTCATTTACAATTTGACTAGGGGAATTTTTTATTTCATAGGACATTTTATCTGTTATATAAGATCTTCAATGGATTCTACTTATAGGAAAAAGACATTATCCAATGGTTCCACCTCTTTATTGAGTACATGTGATGGTTCTGATATGAACTTTATTCATAGGGATACATGGAATACAAAATTTATTTACGATAGGTTCGGTGGGAGTGTTATTCAATAGGACACTACTCCAATGTGATCAAGGATCTCAGAAGGTATGATGTACATAGGACTATGCTTTCCCTTCTACCCAATTCTCATCACTATATTACACGAAGATATATAGAGGAATACCATTTCTCCAACATCAAACTACAGGTCACATCGAGGAGTGATAATTTAGCTCATTTATTGACTCTCAACAACTTCGATGTGATATTAAATGGTCTTAACATTCTCCACCATTTCTTTGACCATTTAAGGGACTATATGTTTTTGGTTTCTAACTCCATTTCTATATGCTAGTATTCTAGACCTTATCCCATAAAGGGATTAATAGGGGTCTATTTGGATGATTAAGAATAAATTTTTATTGTAAGAGAGTCTGGCCACATGAAGATGTTTGTCCCATCCTCCGTTGAAGACAATTGACCATTCTATCAACATTTCCTAATGTGTTTGGATAGTTCTCTTATATTGGCCATCATTTTGAGGGTGATGAGTCTTACCTAAGTTCAACTCAGGGTTTAGTGAATTCCGGATACTTTTCCAAATCATATAAGTGAATCTTGGATCTTGATCAGACACAATAGACTATGGTACTTAGTGAAACCTTTACAATTATCTGATGTATTTCCTTGATAGTTGGTCCAGGGAAAAAATCCTCTTTAATCACAATGATGTGTGTAGTATTTATAAGATGGTCCATAAAAAAAATATATTATTATTTCCATTGGATGTCTTTCTATGTCTGGTAGAAAAATACATGGTGATATTTTCCCATTTCCATGTTGGTATGTGTAATTGTTTCATATTCTATTTTGACTTATTTTTTTAATTCACACCTTTCTGACAGACCAAGAACTTTTATGTATAATAAGTGATCACCTTATTCGTGTTATACAACCAATAGTTCCCTCAAATACCTATATACATCTTTGTGTTTCCTGGGTGAATGGAGAAATTCAATCTATGTGCGTCATAAAATAGATAATTTTTAACTTAGGATTTGATGGGACACATAGTCATGACCCAAATCTCCCAATTCCTTTTTAATTAACATTTAACTTTGAGTAATTACTTTTTTCATAGTTTCCACTTTATTATGAATTCCCACATTATTATTTTTAGAATCCCTTAAACATTCAAGAAGATATGGTTGAGAGATAATTTGTGAAAGGATTGATGATGTTCCCTTATTTATGATTCCCATGTCTATCCTATTCATATATAAGAAGATTGGATCCTTCTTAATTCTTAGTAATGATATAATTTCTATATCCTCTCTACTTATAGAATCCACTACAGTGTTCTCTCTCACAGGATGGTTGTATATTTGGTATTCATAATCCTTGATGAGATCTAATAATATTTTTTGGACCATATTCATCTCTTTCAATGTGAATATATCTTTAATAAAATTTTCTCCAATATATATTTCACATTTTCCCCAAAGATATAATTAAAAAAAATTAAAGATCACAACTTCTACATTAGATCATTTGTGGTATATTTTTACTCCTTAATTTTCAACTACCATGAAGCATAGAATATGACTTTTCCATTATTCCACATATAAAAATACCTTCTTTGAAGGAATGATTACAATTAAGAAACGTTCCCCACTTAAGGGTATTGTGAGCATTGGGGCCGTGATTAGCCTCATTATCAACTACATAAATCTTTCTTCATATTCATGATTCTAAGAAAATTTTACCCCATCTAATTTTTCTTGGTAAGAGGTTTTGTTGATCATGATAAATTTCTCACAAATTAGTGATAATAACAAGATAACAGAACTAAGCTATAGATATCTATCGTGTATGTTGTCCTTATCCTTCCTTAAATTTCTTTTCCCAATAAAGGATCCATAGATTTACCATTTCATGTTATGATATTCCTCATGAAAAATACTTCCTTTAACTAGAACTCACACCTTTTGTACATATTATAGAGCTTCTCCTTTCACAAGGTCTGTAGCACAGTGCTCAGATGCTTTTCATAGTCCTCCTTGGTTTTGGAATATATTAGAATATAATCTACAAAGGCTAACATGAATTTATTGAGATAATAACTAAATAATATATTAATCACATCCCTAAATATTGCTGGAACATTAGTGAGTCTGAATGGAATCACTACTCATAGTGCCCATACCTCATATGAAAAGTAGTCTTGGAGATATCCTCCTTATTCACCCTAACTTGGTAATATACCAACTGTAGATCCACCATAGATAAGTGTTGTGCTACACATTGTTGATCGAATAAGTCATCAATCCATGTATAATGATACTTGTTCTTTATCAGGATCTTATTGAGGTCATGATAGTTAATGAAAATATGCATTAACTCATCATTATTCATGAAGAAAAAGACTAGTGAACCCCATGGTGAAGCACTTGGGTGTATGAATCCTTTATCCAAATTCTCCTATAGTTGTTTTTTTAGTTTCTCATGTTCCACAATATCCATCAGATATAATGTCTTGGATATTGGAACCTCCCTACTTATAATCCCTATTGAAATTCAACCTATTGTCTAGTAAGAGGACAAGAAAATTCCTTGGGAAACACATCAACATATTACCTAACTATATGCATGTCTTTGATGATGATCCATTCCTTAGACTCAACAATTTTAGATACATATGCTTTATAATAAGGAAATAATATCCATTCTTGAGATGACATTACTAAAGAAAATTTATCCTCCTCCTTGAACTTGTATAAAATTGGGGGTTAATTCACCATATGAAGAGTTATTTCATTCTCATAAAAATTTATATTGGATTTATATAAGGAAAAACTAACCATGGCTATAATGTTTTAAAATTCCACTATAAGAAGTACAAAAAGGTTCACTGGTATGTTTAGTCCACAAATGTTGGTTGAGGAGGAGTTCAATATTTGGGATGCATTAATTTCCCCATTTTTTTATTTTCATCGACATCTCAACTTCTATGATTTATAGTGATGTTTGGATAGTTCTACTAAATTTTCAAGATATGTTAGAATGCGTAGAACCATAATTAAAATGTATGTTCTATATTCTAGAATTAATAACTAGAAAACAGTTTACCCATTCGTTATTCGGATTCACATCAACCTTAGTGATGGAAAAAAGCTCTCCGTTTCTACCTTATATTTTTTTTCATTGCATCTGAAATACCTGGGCTTATTTCACTGGTTTGAAATGTAACTTGAATCCTTATAGTTGAAGCAGTGGATAATGGGTTGAGGGTTGACCAAATCATTCCATTCCTCTGTCACATTGGTGGGTTTCTACTGTTGGAAATCATTGGTCAGGTTCCCTTCTCTTTCACACCTAATGCATTTCACTATTCCCCTTAGGTAATTTCTAGGGTTGTTCTTTCCACAGAATTGACAAGTGGGATGCTTGAATTTCATAAAACCATTGGATTTATCCATTGGATCACTAAAAATAAAATAAACTCTCTTATTATTATACATATAATACCCTTAGGATTATTCAATATCCATTTTGACACTGAGGTAACTGAAGAAAATTTTCTCATAGCTATCAATGTCATGGATCACTAAGGATATTTGTAACTCGTATTCCCCCCCCCCAAAGAAGTGATTAACCTTGTATTCAAGGGAAATTAATATAATAGAGGCGTGTCATGCAATTATTGTAATGTTTTCTTTATACAACCCAAAAGATTCATCATATTTTTTCCTAAGGGAAAGGAAATAAATTTCAATTTTAAGATATAGAGTGTGGGGAAAATATTCATCATAAAAAAGTTTCTATAATTCCTTCCACTCCATTGTTTTAATCTCTCCCCTAGTCTTTGTATTGTTGTTCAATGTCTATCATTAATCAAATTGTCCTTCTATCTGATAAAAAATAGAAGAACCTTCACTTTTTTTTAACATTGATGGATGTAGATGATATTCTAATAGGAGTCAATCAATTTTCCCATGATTAAAGGATGATATGATCCACTGAAACTAGGAGGCCTTTGTAACATGAATCACTCAATTATGGCTTGTTTCCTATTGGGTGTGTGTGTGTGGGGGGGGAGGGGGGGGGGGTTGGGTGCTCCTCTTGATCCAGGTTTCAATTCAGTACATCAGAATGCCAAGAGAGTATCATGACATAGTTTTTGATTCCTACTCTCATTGGGTAGGTCATCTCATTGGGGAAGTCATCATGTTTGCCTTTACATCAGTTTTTAACCAGATTCCTTATACTATTGGCCATTGTCTAGAATAAAGAGAAATAATGGATGAGTTTTTTAAATTAATAAACATAGTAATGGGAATCCAATGAAAACAAAAGGGATAACATAAAAATTACATTTATATCTTAACATATGAATTTATAGACTTAAATGTATTTTATCAACGACCTATTTCTTAACATATATTCCTATGATATTTTTTTTGTTCCCATAATAATATATTTTAATGTGATTATTAATTCAACAAAGAATATCACCCTTGAGTTCCAACTGAGGTGCACATTATGGCATTTTTTTCTTGTACCATATTACTCTGAGTCAGTCCTAGAACATATTTTCATAGTTTTTACCACTAGATATATCCACGTTAATTCCACGTCAACTTGTAGTATCTGAATTTGGATGTATTTTCTTGAAAACCCACTTTCTCTATTATTACCCAAATTTATGGATTTTTTCTTATTCTTAGTTATATACCTGTTTCATTTGATAAAGTTATCTAATCCAAGGCTATAATTAGTGTTTTCTAATTTTAATTCCAAATTAACTAAACCTATACTACGATACTAGTTATAAAAAATAGTCCCATTATTTAACATTTAGACATAATTTATTACATTAAATTGTACTTAACACATCCTAGAATATCAATAGGTCTTTGGTATTTGGGAAATTTGGTTCATTACATAACAACTTAAAATATGAAAAGAAACATATTTATCGAAAATTTCCTTAATGAGACCATTTAATTATTTCTTACATTACACTACATGGGATAACATGAGGACATACATAAGAAAAGGGTGATCTATAATGCCCACTATGTGAATAAACAGTGCATAACATTATGAAGAAAATACATGTTATATAATAAGAATATAAATGAAGAAGAAAAGGAACATTAAAAATAAGGCATGATATAACATGATAATCAAACCATGGGAAATATGGAAACCACATAAAACGCTACATCATAAACATTAGTCCATGATAAACCCTCCAAGAAATCATGATGGAAAAAGTCCCATAAATGGATCTGGTAAACCCCATTTTCCAACATGACGTATCATAATAATGAAAATTACCCAATGAACTAGAGCATTATCAAGGAGAACCCTTCATTACCATTTCATTATCTTGCTTATGTATGACACATTGATCATATAACATATTGAAATTAAACATCATAATTTATTCCACATTCATTTAATGTTAAAAAAATTAATGAATGTCTCAAATCAATATGTATATTTTCAAAATGATAAATACCCGTGATAGAAAATTTTGTTTACTATTCACTATATAATTCTTTTGGAATTGAAAATTACTAAATAATGTCTACCGCATAACGATGTCATATATAAATTCATGAAATGGGTTCCTTGGACTGAAAGGGGTCTCATATAATTTCTTCATGAAATGGATAGTTATAGGGAAAATCTCAGAAATTCTATCTCCCTCTAAAGTTATGATAAATGGTCTTCATTGGGTATTGTCCTGCTTGTTGGTGCCATCACATCATTTTTCTGTGACAAATGGCCTTATTAAAACCCCTATATTTATAATTGTCATGCGATCGCAATTCAAAATCTATATTATCCATAGTAATGATACTTAATGTTCATTTAGATCTAATTGGAGATAATGAAACAAATTAAGTTCATCTATTTTCTATACCCATAAGACATATAATTAAATCAAAAGGGAAAATTTTATTTGTAACTATTCATGTCGTTAAACTGGGTAAGTGTTTAGCATACAACCCTTTTATTATGTTGTTCATTTTAATATTATTTTTATTCATCACTATAGAAATGTTACACCAGATTAAAAACTATCCCAATGGATAAGTAAATCATCCATTTGGGTGAGACATAATTACAGGATGTTAAGTGATTGACAACACTTGGTTGTTAGACATTCATTAGATTAACATTTTGTATGTTAGAAAATAAAATTTCAAATATTAATGACATTATTAGTTTATCATATGGATTATATGAATTATTAAAACCATAAATAAACTTCCAAAAACAAGTATTGATTGAGTTCAGTATCCTATTTGTGGATTGGATTAAATCCTCATTATTTTTGTACTTTCGATGAAAAAAATCTTGTCAAGTGGGTGTAAAAATAATGAAATATATAGAAAATCCCAGGGATATTATAATATTTTATACCTAATAATGAACTCACCGAAATATTTATTAATTTGTTAAATTAAATTATTCAATAAAAAATTTCACTTAATTATTGTAAACAAATCCCAACACTATTTCAAAAAAGATAGAAGAGAAAAACAATTAACTACGACATATAGAACCATTGTCGAGGATTTGAATTAATTACCACTATAAAAAATATAATAGAGAACCAAACCTTTGAACTATTGAAGGGTGAAAATCGATCAAGATCCATTTATTCAGTTGTTATGATAATTATAATTTGAGAGTTAGTATATCCCAAGAATATTGTTGAATTCATCCATGGGAATGACTACTGGATTTACAATAAGATTTTACATTCCAATGTTGAAGCTAGAGTTTCTACACACCATTAGATGCATAGATAATTACTCTATGAATTTTAACTAATTAGTCTACATCTAATAGTTTCGGGTTTGATTACACATTTATAAACCTGAATGAATCAATGGAGTGAGTAGAGCTAGAGTGAAACAAAGCAATTTATAGCTTTGATAGAACAATGTTTTTTCCTTACACCACATTATTTAGAGCCCACTTTATCTGTTGTGATTACAGAAGAATGGAAGTTCTCCCTTAGCCTATGATGAGGTTTATAGTGGTTAACCATTATTATCTTCTGATTATTACATTGATTTGGAATGTTTTTAATCTATCATCAATTGAATCAGTAAACTTCATGTTGTTACTGCACCATGTTGCTTTTTTCATTTTGCATTGATATATTGAAGTTTTACATCACTATGATTATTTTGAGGTATATGGACATCTATTTCACTATTTTAACAATTTCAAACCCCCATCAAGAAGTTCATATAATTTTCTTCCCTCATTTGTAGCATATGAGAAGTTTTATTTTATTTCCTCCCCTACTTTGACCAAAATTATTCAATGGGATTTGATCAAATGATCTATTAATATTTATTTGGCCTTTGAGACCACTATGTCCCTCCAAACTCAGTTTTAACATTTAAATCAATCATAACTATCTCTTAATAGCTATCATAGTCTCTATTTGGTAGATTCTTCCACAAATGGGGTCCCATCCCGCTAAAGAACCAATAAAACACTCATTTATGATTTATAAAAATGTTAGAGGTGTATCTAGAAAGTCAAGTAATGTCCATTTCATAGATTCCCACCAATTAAAATTCTTTTTTATTCATCTTTAATTATTAATTCTCCATTTTTATAATAAAATAAGGAAAAAATTAATAGAAAATGATTATCATGAACTCTTTTCATTCCATGGAATCAATATCCTCTCTTCGTTTCGTGTTCTTAATCAGTGTCCACCATTGATAATATTATCATTCTAAGTGACATAATAACAAGGTGAAATTATCCTTCCTTGAACTATAGAGTATAGAAAATAACTTTTCTATATAGGTAAACCAATGTTTTATAATTAATGGATTATTAGATCAACATAAAAATAGAGGTTTTCGACACATGAAGGACTCAACAATAAGTTGTTCTGGTCTCGCTTGTCATTGACTGAAGTTATATGCATCCCAAATTAATTACCCGTTCTTAAAACATTAGTGTAGAATAAGTTCGGGGTCTATCCACAGGGAACAATGGTGTGCGTGAATTCAATTGAGTTAATACTCAATTAGGTGAAGTATGCATAATTTACAGTTTATTGGTTTGATTTTGGTTTTGGATTAAAAAAATATTGTTTTACGTTGAAGAAATGATTAATAGTTTTAACGAAAACAATGAGTGAATTTAAAGAGTATAAAACGGGAAGAAAAGATGCATCGGGGATGTGGAGATTAATGAGTTTTTATGCAGAATGTCTAAATGGTTGTATTGTTCATAATAATTCAATCATTCTAGATTTCGTTTTGTTACAAGATTTCCTTGGTCCGGTTCCTCTTGTTTGGAACTAGAGCAGTTGACTCCTTGGTTCAGTAGTCAGTGTTATTAATTCATTATTAAGTTCAGTCCATTATTTGAATCGGTGAAATATTTCCAATGGTCATGGATGTTTTCACCATTACTTTTCTTTTGTATCGCTAAGAATTCTTCCCTTGGTCCGGCTTAGAATTCTCAGTTATATTTGATAGTGAATTAAGAAGAGTAAGACGAATTACAACGAGCAAACACAACTATATAAAACAACACACAAATCACGATCCCTTCATCCACAACCCCAACACGAGGGGATTAGTTACACATAGAAAGCAGGAGAGAAACGACACACGTGATACCTAACGGATTCTTCGTTTAAGCGTTGAGGTAAGGTTTCGGAAGGTGGAATGGCAGAATAGCGGAATGACGACACCTTAGTGGCTTCGGGAATGGTGGTAGCAGAGCTTTTCTCTCCTCTAATGGGTTCTGAACTCTAAAATCCATAGGCCAAGTCCCCTTTTTATAGAAAAATAAAGTACACGGCGTGTATAGAAAGTACACGTTGTGTACTTTTCATCAACGCTCTTTGGAACCAATTTCTCCACTAGTAGGTGGCCTAACATACCGTCTTTGACTTTTGAACAAGGCGCCACCTGGTGGTTGAGTGTACATGGCATGTAACGCCGCCATGCATGGAGTGTAGTATCATAAGTTTGGCTGTCAACCCCTTCTAGAATAGCAAACACGTCGTGTAGAAATAAAACATGCCGTGTCTCCTTCAACGGCCAGATGGGCGTGTAGACTTTTCTCAGCAACCACCACTTCTAGAATGTATTACACGGTGTGTAGCACCGCCATACATGGTGTGTATCGTCCGCCTGGTGACATGGGCATGTTCTCCCTCCTTTGGTCCGTGTCCCTGTCTGGATGTACACGGCGTGTATAAAATTACACACCGTGTAGTTTCAAAATTTTCACAGGCTTCCCTTGATTTGTGTATTTAGCCATAAATCTCCTGAAAGTAAACAGAATCACCAAAATCAAAGAATATGTTCATAAAACAACAGATATTTGCTGAAAACATGTTTTTATCTTCAATTATATATATGGAAATGTATACATAAATTGGGTGCATCAAATTCCCTAACACTTAGTTGTTTTCTTGCCCTCAAGAAAAATTTGAATATCTAATTAAAAGAGCCTATACTTTAAAAAGGAAGGTATTTAAATAATCAAATGTATAAATGATAAAGTTACTAAGGAAAAATTATAAAAGGCACAAACAAATTCAATTCATAATATATTAAAATCATGCCTCTTATATAATGCAATTAACTACTCTCATCCTCTTTCAACACATTTTTCAACCTTTCAAAAATAAGCATGCCACTTGATGATTTACCTTACCAGTTAAAATCACACTCCACACTCAAGATGTTTTTAATCAAAGTTATGCTCAATCTAAGGTATATACACTCTATCTATAGGTTTTCAAGATGCCTTGTTCTCTACTTTAGAAAAATTTAATTACAAAAATCATGAGGGCTTAATCAGTAAAGTTCAGATGTCTATGTGGCTAAGGGTTGGTAGGTTCAGATGTGAAAATAAATTCTGAGGCTTGAAAAAGGAAGGATAATTCCTTTAAACAACATTGCATGATATTTAGAGTAAGTCTCACTGAAAATGCTTCCTTCACAAGCTCAGTCAAATGCTTTTGTAATCGTCACCATCTTCTTTTGGCAAGTAGGGTTCATGAGGAAATAAGCATAAGGTCCCCTTTTTGTTTGTTTGTTTTTACAACAATATACAAGGGAAAAACTTATGAATACAATGAGTAGATGTTTAGAACCCATTCTGCCCCAAATAATTAAGAGTCACTCCCCCACACATTATTTCATGGATTTGCACAAAATATGCCATGTATTTACAACTCTTTATTTAAATCTCATATGAATAATCACGCAAATCTTAAACAGAAATAGGGTAGGAAGGGAAATAGGCTTGTAATGTGGCTTCCTATAAAGGTTTTTCATGGCTTCTATGGGCTTAACAAAGATTAAATGTAGGGTAGGTCTCAAGATAAAGGTGATGAAACAATCTAATGCCTCAATCATTTTAATGTTATTCAAAAATTGCTTCATGTTTTGAAAAGAAATCTTGAAAATTTTGGTAGTGATGCATATCCTAAGAAACTCTCACCAAAGAGGGTATTAGAAAATAAATTCGAAAAAGGGTTTAGAATACCTCTCAGGAGTGGAAAAATAATAAAGGGACAATCAGGTCTTGACCTGCATATAAATGATTAGCCTAATCAATGTAATTTAATCAAGGATGAGAAGTTGCAATTGAAACTATATCAACAATCATTTTAAAATACTTAATAACTAAAATAAGTATGCAACCTTTCCAAAAGTTCCTACTAATTACTCTAGAATTTATAAGAATGATTAACCGAAATTGCTTTACATTTTCAAATATAGATTCTAATGATGATGTCTCCTAGAGTAGTTTAAGGGAAAAGACTAAGGGGAAAAAGAAAGATGCTCCCCCACACCTAATACTGCACATGGTCCACCAAGTGCAATATTAAGGTAAAGGGTGGGAAACGGGGAGATATGGGGGGAAATGAGGGAAATAAGTGGAAGAAGTAAATCGAAAAGAGAGACAATAGAAATGGAAAAAATACTCCCCTCGTGAAAGGTGATTCCCAAGGTGCTCCATGATACACGTGACTAGCGAGGAAAAAGAAAAAGCAAATATGCACAACACCACAGCACATAAAATGACAAAAGAGATATATAAGATAAAGAAAAATTTCACTATCATGGGGTCTCCTCTAGGGAGGCATCATCCTATAAAAAATTGGGCGGTAAATACGGCGCAGGATGTGTTGAAGTGGGAGGCCCGCTCTCTGTATCGGGAAGGGGAGTTGAAGAAGTTGGAGCTGTAGGTGCGAGACTCGGTGAAGGAAGCTTAGTAGAAGGCACTGGCCCGACAGAAGTGGTAGCAGCAGGGCTCACCGTAGGTAGTAGAACAGAATCTGTGTCCTACACAAGAGATGGTGGTGGAGTAGCAGCAGATGGGTCCGTAGTGGAGATAGAGGCTGGTGGTAGAGGCAGTGGAACACCAAGATGCTGAGCAATATGTGCCAACAACGGCTCCATCCGGTCCTGGAGTCCATCCATACGAATCCAATGGTGTGCAATAGTGTCCTGGAGGCCGATGATATGAACGAACTACTGCTCCAGCTGAACCTGTCGGCTGTCCAAGCGACCCAAGACCTGCTCTATCGCAGCTAGGCGGTGGGAAAGGGCAAGATCGATTGAGGGTGCGGGGGGTAGGTGGGATGTGTGATGGGATAGAAGAAGTAAGGTCAGAAGAAGTGGGGTCTGTAGGTGGCAGGTTAGGTGGAGAAGCTGGAGGGGGTGGAGAAGGTGGAGCAGGGTTAGAAGCTGGGGCAGGAGGGGCAGTAGGTGGCAGGGCTTGAGCCTGAGCAAGGATGTAGGCACCCCGTACTTCCGGACCAATCCCATGCGAATGAGCATGACAAAGTCCATCTGCTGGGGTGAACGTAACAAGTCATGAGGTAAATAGGGATCAAATACCCCGAGGTGGTGGTCAGGACGGGTGGTGTAAAATCTGCCGGTCAGGTTGCCCTGACAGCCAGTAATCATGGAGTGGAAATATGAGGCTGCGAGATAGGGGAGGTCCAGGTAGTCGTGCCGAATGACACAGGTAAGGAGCTCCATGTCACGGCCGATAACGACCCCCCATATCCTCATGGAGGGGGAAAAGGATGGCGCTAAAGCACCAGTGGGCGAAGCGAAGGACGGGGTCAGCTATATGAGTGCTCTTCTGGGAAGTGGGGGAGTATCGGTGGTTAGGCCCAGCGATCTCCCGCCACATGGCAATGAGGTCAGAGCGCTTGGTCCGGGTCAAGGTAGAAACGGGGGGAGGGGGATAGGATGGGGGTAAAAGCCACACCCTTGGCCAAACTCTATCATGGTAAGAGAAAATAGTTGGCCGCCTAGACGGAATCGAACTACGGGTACCGATCACCTGGTGTCTCCCGGTACTCTGCTCCATCAAACTAAAACGAGGCCGCAAACTCCAAAAATAAATCACGGAAAACATAATTGCTAACCTGGAAAATATCGAGGAGTGAGGTGTGCCCAAGAAGTGCCTCCAACTCCTCCCGAATACCGGGATGATACGGAACGCTGCTGTCAAGGTACCAGCCACTCAATGGGATCAGCTGACGAGAGAAGCGTCAGACCCTATCGTAAGATAGATTGGTGACCGGGAATACAGTGCAAGGATAAGGAGCACCTGTAGGTCCCGACCCAGGTGCCGGCACATCAGCAGTGGTGGGCTCTGTTGGTTGATTGGCCGAAGTAGAGGGTGGCTTGGTGGAAGGTGTGCTCGAAGAGGGACTAGCAGCTGAGGAAAATAGCACAGGGAATGTGGCAGCTGGTGCAACAGAATTAGTCCCGACCTCCGACGAGGGAGTGAGTGGCGGAAGAATGACCAATGGAGGGAGCTCGAAGACCAGAGCATCTGGGTCCTACTGCGTGTGAGGTTGGAGTCGGATCCGACGATAGCTGGACCCCTCGCCCTCAGTGGCAGAGTTTGGCCGCTTCCCGTGGGAAGGATCGTGATCTGCCATATCCTGAAATAGAAATAAATAAAAAAAACAAAAGAAAAAGAAAAAGGAAAGAAAACAAATCAAAGAAATTGTGATAAAACTGGAAAATAAAAGTACACGGCGTGTACTCCAGAGTACACAGCGTGTAGTCAAAAATGAAGAGTATCCCGTGTTCTCTGGACAGACACGCTGAGGGTGAATAACAGACCATGGAAAAGTACACGGCGTGAACCGAACATACACACCGTGTTCACTCAATGTGTAGGTGGTCATGTGGTACAAATTACACGGCCATGGTTTTATCAGTTCAAAGAAAACAATACACGCTGTGTACGTACAGGACATGGCGTGTACTGCACACAAAGAACATGGCTGTGTAGAGGCTGAGACACGGGCCGACTAAACATCTAAAAGACACGGCGTGTACCAAACACACATGCCGTGTATAGGAACATGGGGTGAGAGGCCGTGTGGAGGGGAGACACGGGCCGACCAAAGACATAAATGACACGGTGTGTACCGATCATACACACCGTGTTCTGGAACATGGGGTGATAGGCCGTGTTATGTGACACACACGGAGGGGCCAACAGAAATGATCTACACGGCGTGTATCAAACACACACGCCTTGTACATGAAAATGGTGTGTGAGGCCGTGTGCAAAGGTGTACTTGGGCATGATGAAAGGGACATGGTGTGTACTGAACATACACATCGTGTATATTCAAATTTCGAAATATTTTGTGAATGGTCGTGTACAGAAGTACCCGACGTGTGTTCTTCATTTCGTAGCCATGTATTGGCGGAAGCTGAATGGTCGGCCGATCCGAAAAACACCCTAAAAGAGTCTAAAAATTTGAAATAAAGGGTGTAGAATGGCGTACCTTGACCGAGGATCACAATGTGAATGAAATCAGAGCTTGAAAAGTCCTAAAATGATGGATCTGGGAAATGGTGGTTCGGGTGTCGTTCGGGAGAAGAAAATGAGAAGAGGGGAGGAAATGGGGCGGCTTTGCGACACAGGCTCAAGCCGGGTGGCCATCGGCCTATATAGGTGAAGTACACGACATGTATGTTTGGACTACATGGCGTGTATTCCATTATTTTATTTAATTATATAAATAAATATAATTATTATAGTAAACTATATAATAATTATTATTAATAATTAAAATATAATAGATATATCTAAAAATTCTATTGTACATAAACCTATACACGATGTATATCTGCAAATACACGCCGTGTATTTTAAAATTATAAAAAGAGTAGTACAACCTTTGGTCCGGTGCTTGGGAAGGGATTCAAACCGGTGATCGGCCATTCCGAATGAAAGCCCTCAACCACTGGAGGAAAGGTTGTTCTGTTGTTCATATTTATTATATATATATATATATATTCTATATGGCCTACACATATAGAAAGAAATAAAATCCTGGTTTGTGGTTTTTAATTAGTAAAGGATGGGGGTGAAGCGGGGAGATTAGCGCGATTCGAAACCGGGTCTTTTGAACCTAATGTTGAGACTTTTCCAATCCGCCAACATCACCCACATGTAATTTCTTAATTTTTTGAAACGTTTTTAATTTAAATTTAAAAAAAAATATGGTGCACATGGCGTATATCGGAGTACACGTCGTATGGTTTTATTAAAAGAACAAATGATGGAAATGGGATGGGTGTCTGGGTTCGAACCCGGGTCTTTTGAAACCGGATTACGATTCTAGCCAACCGGTCCATACCCATCATGGGTTTTATTAAACACATATATATATATATATATATATATATATGGAAAATACCACACACGCCGTGTAAATAAAAGGAGGAACCCCATGCCGATGGTAGGTCAGGAGGATTCAAACTGAGGACGACTCGAATAAACTCCAGTGACATTACCATCGGCACCAGCATCATCCCTAGTTATTTATTTGTTATTCTATATATTTATACTATTAAGATTATAAATTAAAAAGAAAAGTACACATCGTTTATATAAGTTGGACACGGCGTGTAACCTCTGGGTTGCCTCCCAGGATGTGCCTTTGTTTTTGGTCATTGGCTCGACCTTATTACCTTGCTTACCTGATATTTACGGTGGATAATGGTCCCAATAGTGGCCGCCCTAGCCATCTATGAGTTGCAAGTTCTCTAGCTCTTCTTCGACAAGAAATTCTGGAATATTAAAGTTATCAGAAATATAGGAACATACCAGATCATCCACCAGGCGATTGTCCATGGTAGTTATTGCAGAACAATCCTCATGATCGGACGATGATGCCTGATTGATGGCTTTGAGAACATTATAGGAGACTCTCTCGTCTCCTACCCAGAAAATCAGCTCTCCCTAGTGCACATCAATGAGTGCCTTCCCAGTATTTAGGAATAGTCTTCCCAATATAAGTGGTGCCTCCGGATCATCCCCCATGTCAATGATGATGAAATCAGCGGGAAGGATCAGCCAACCCACCTTGACCAGTACGTCCTCCAGTATCCCTTTCAGGTGTTTGATGGATCAATCAACAAGTTGAAGGGATATATGGGTAGTCTTGAGCTCTTTGAGTCCTAGATTCTTGAAAAATCCGAAGGGGATGAGGTTCACGCTGGCCCCTAAGTCACAGAGGGCCTTCCCAAACTCACATGATCCAATAGTACAAGGAATTGTGAAACTACCTGAATCTTGGAGTTTGGGAGGAATGGAACGTTGAACCACCACAGAGCACTCCTTTGTTAGTGCAATAACACCCAAATCTTCCATCTTCCTCTTATTAGAGAGGATTTCCTTCATGAATTTGGCGTATGTAGGAATTTGGGTCAGGGCCTCCGCAAATGGTATGTTGATGTAGAGCTTCGGGAACGCCTCCATGAATTTGCTGAACTGGTGGTCCAGCTTTTTCTGCTTCATTCTCTCTGGGAAAGGTAACACAGGCACAAATGGTTTGACAACTTCTTTTCCCTTGACTAATTGATCCTCTGATTATGTCTCTTCAAATGAAGAGGGATATGAAACTAGACCTTCTTTTTCAATAGGGGATGGAGGTGCAGTTGACTGGTGGGTTGGGTCCTTCTGTGGCAACGATTTTCCGCTACGCAAGGTGATAGCATTGGCCTCATCCCGTGGGTTCTTCTCATTGTTTCCCGTTAGTGTACCGGGCTGCCTCCCTGATAGCTGGTTTTCTATCTGGCCAATTTGATTCTCAAGGCTTCGGATGGAAGGCTGCTGGTTGTGGATTTTTTTTCCGCAGTTGATGTAAATTTATTCATTAGGTCTTCTAACCTTGATGTGTTCTCTTACTGAGATGGCTGGATAGCCGGTGGAGGAGGTGGCTATCGTGGCTGCTGTGGGAGAGGGTTCTGGTACCCTTGCTGCGGATAAGATCCCTGTTGGAACTACTATCTCAGAAACTGATTCTAGTACTGAGGCTGATTGTAGCCGGGCGGTCGCTGGGGCGAAGTGTTTTGCTGCTGTTAGCCCCAGCCTTGGTTCTGATTATCTCGCCACATCAGTTTTTGGTACTGTTGGTATTGATTCGACCCTTGATTTTGAGAAATAAAGCTCACCTCGCATGTCGAAGGGTCGGATGGAAGTCCTGGGCATTCTCCCAGAATGTGGTTGTTACCACAGTCGATGCATGCTGGATGGTTCTCCGCATGAACTTGAGATGATCCTTTGAGATTCAATGCGTCTATTTTCTTGGACACAACGTCTAACTGAGCATCTAACATTGTGGTAGCATCAATATTGTGCATACCTCGCTTTTGAGTCCCCCGCTCGAAGTGCCACCAGAAGCTGTTGGCTGACATGTCTTCCAGTAGTTCGAATAGCTCTTCAGGGGATTTTCACATCACCGTACCTCCAGCAGCAGCATCCACCACGGACTTGGTAGTCGTTTTAAGTCATCCGTAGAAGGTCTGGACTAGCATCCAGAGTGGGAGTCTGTGGTGCGGGCATTTTAGTAACATCTCTTGGATGTTTTCCTAGGACTCGTACAAAGACTCGGAGTTGTGCTGCTGGAAATTGTGAATCTCATTCCGGAGTGTCACAATCTTCAATAGTGGGAAGTATTTGTACAGGAACTCATGGGCTAGCTCCTCCCAGGTGGGGATAGATCTTCATGGCAGCCCCTTAATCTAGTATTTCACCTTTTCCCATAGAGAAAAGGGAAATAGGCGAAGACGAATGGCATCCTCAGAGACACCATCATACCGAAATGTGTCGCAGACCTCCAAAAAGTTGGAGAGATGGGCATTCAAGTCCTCGCTGGGCAAGCCTCCAAATTGGACAGTGTTCTGCATCAGATGCATGATAGCAGGCTTGATCTCGAAGTGCTTGGCATGGACCGGAGGACGGACGATTCCCGTATCAGCTCTGTGGATTGAAGGAAGCTTGTACTCCATAAGGGTAAATCTTGGAGGTTGTTGCCGAAGGGGTGGAGATTCCATGAACCACTCATGAGGGGTGAAGTATGGCCGTGGGAAGAGTTTCTGTGGCGGCCGTTGGTAATTCCCTTGGGGGAAATCCATGAATGCTCAAGGAGCCTACTCCGGTAGACCAGCAGCGAGAGGCTGTAGATCCTGGTACTGATTTTTAGCCCCAACATCCATGGCTGGTGCTCCCTCTTCCCTGTTTTCCATGGTTTGTGGTTGCTGGTTGTGAGTTTCTGTCAGTGAACCCCGATGTTGAAGTAGGGTCTGTTCAATATCCGGGTCAAAAAGAACTAATTTCAAAGACTCGACGCTTCTGGATCGTGTAAGACGTCAGATCATACACTTTACATTCTGCACAACACAAAAACGGAAAACCAAGCGTAAAAGGGAAAAACAAAAGGGAAAATTTGAAATGGGATTAGAAAAGAGATTTTTGATAATTTTTGGTTTTTATTTTCACTTAAATAAATTATTAACACAATTTAAATCTTAGCACTAAAACCAAAGATATCCCAGGAAACGGTGCCAAAATTTGTTCTCGCTTGTCATTTACTGAAGTTATATGCATCCCAAATTAATTACCCATTCTTAAAAATTTAGTATAGCATAAGTTCAAGGTCGATCCATAGGGAAAAATGGCATGCGTGAATTCAATTGAGTTAATACTTAATTAGGTAAAGTATGCAGAATTTAGAGTTGATTGGTTTGATTTTGGTTTTGGATTAAAAGGATATTGTTTTACTTTGAAGAAATGATTAACATTTTTAAAGAAAACAATGAGTGAATTTAAAGAGTTTAAAATGGGAAGAAAAGACGCGTTGGGGCTGTGGTGATTCAGGAGTTTTTATGAAGATTGTTTAAATGGTTGTGTTGTTCATAATAATTCAATCATTCTGGATTTAATTTTTTTACAAGATTTCCTTGGTCCGGTTCCTCTTGTTTGGAATTAGAGAAGTTGACTCCTTGGTCCGGTAGTAAGTATTCTTAATTATTTATTATGTTTAGTCCATAATTTGAATCAGTGAAATCTTTCCAATGGTCATGGATATTTTCACTGTTACTTTTCTTTTGTATCGCTGAGAATTATTCCCTTTGTCCGGCTCAGAATTCTCAGTTATATTTGACAGTGAATTAAGAAGAGTAAGATGAATTACAATGAGAAAACACAACTGTATAAAACAACACAAAAATTACGATCCCTTCATCCACAGCAGCAACACGAGGGGTTTAGTTACACATTGAAAGTAGAAGTGAAACGACACACGTGATACCTGATGGATTCATTGTGTAAGCGTTGAGGTAAGGTGTCGGAAGGTGGAATGGCGGAATAGCAGAATGACGGCACCTCGGTGGCTTTGGTAATGGTGGTAGCAGAGCTTCTCATTCCTCCAATTGGTTCTGAACTCTAAAATCCATAGGCCAAGGCCTATTTTTATAGAAAAATAAAGTACACAACATGTATAGAAAGTACACGCCGTGTACTTTTCGTCAAAGTGCTTTGGCGCCAATTTCTCCGCTGGCAGGTGGCCTAACACGCTGTCTTTGACTTTTGAACACGGTGCAGCCTGGTGGTTGAGTGTACACGGCATGTAGCGCTGCTATACAAGGTGTGAAGTATCACAAGTTTGGCCGCCAACACCTTCTAGAATAGCAGACATGACGTGTAGAAATGAAACATGTCGTGTCTCCTTCAACGGCCACATGGGTGTGTAGACTTTTCTCAGCAACCACCGCTTCTAGAATGCAGTACACGGTGTGTAGCACCGCCATACATGGAATGTATCGTCTGCCTGGTGACCTGGGCGTGTTCTCCCTCCTTCGGTCTGTGTCCCTGTTTGGATGTAAACGGCGTGTATAAAAGTACATGCCGTGTAGTTTCAAAATTTTCGAAGGATTCCCTTGATTCGTGTATTTCTCCAGAAAGCTCCTAAATGTAAATAGAATCACCAAAATAATATAACATGTTCATAAAACAATAGATATTTTCTGAAAACATGTTTTTATCTTCAATTACATATATGGAAATGTATACAGAAATTGGGTGCATCGGGTTCCATTTTAAGTCTATATAGATGCTCAACATGATTCGTGTTATTATTCATAACTCAGTATCGTTGATTCGTCATCCTCAGAAACGTTTTCAATTCAACATCCATCACGTTTGGATGATCTTGATTTCATCATCCATTTCACTCATCATTTATGTGTTTCCTCATATTTCACACCATTTTTTAAAGGAAGGAATCATTATTGATATATGTGTTATTTTTAAACATATTTTAATTATAAAGGATGTTTAAATTATAGAAAAAAAATTTAATTATTTTATTATCTGATATCATAAAATAAAAATTATCTTTTTTATATATCTATCATATTGATTCATAAAATGTATGTGACTAACCAAACATCTCCCCTAAGAGTGTCAAACTATGCATGAAAAAAGATAATTTTTGTGCACTAGGTGATGATCTAGTCAAATTAGAATGTTCCTATTTTGGGGTTATTACTAATCAGTATAACTACTCTAAAGCCACATCTACTTAAAGTACATATACATGGATTTATTTTATTGAAAACCATTTTATTATTAAGTCACCAAAATTACAGGATGTTTTACAATATTTATAATTATCCCTAGGGTTTACACTAAAATTTTATAATCCCAATATCCATAAATGACTAAACAATTATATGATTCCAACTATGGAATCCCACATTTTTAATAAAAAAATCATTAATTTCATCATACAATATATCACAATACATTTTATATCTTAAATTTTAGCTTCTTGGAGAGTAGAGACATAATATATATAAAAATAAACATTCTATAATCCACATGAAATGATTCTTCATAGGTTCGTTTTAAGATACTTGTAATACATCTCATATCCAGTGGACATACATTAAAATAAAGGGGTTATTCTAAA
Organism: Viscum album; assembly: GCA_963277665.1. Lineage (NCBI taxonomy): Eukaryota > Viridiplantae > Streptophyta > Magnoliopsida > Santalales > Viscaceae > Viscum > Viscum album. The sequence continues at coordinate 433,058,862 of OY728136.1, forward strand.
CCCCAATAATGGATAAACAAAGAAAATGAAACATGAATTATCATCATGTTTAATAAATGAGGTATAACATGATAGAATAATTATATGTTCATGATACATTACAAGGAAATATGGATAAAACATGAAATTTATACATTAACAAGAATATCACCAAGGTTTATCACCATGGTTTCATAAATAATAACAACCATGTTTATTCCCCTAAGTATCATAATACATGTCATCTACAGAAATTAGTTCTTTAACAAATAGATTACAGTGATATTGCATGCATCCTTCCTATGTATTAATTCATGTGATCCACAAAGATCACAATCAATCATTTCTTAGATAACCTATTAAAAATAAAAATGGATTTCATAAAAAATTATTAAGTACATAATTTCTTAAAGACTTCAACAATACATCAATTTTAACACACAAAAAGAAAATGTGGATTTTATCCATGTAAATAAACAAATCAATAATTTTTTAAATATCATGGTGAATATCCATGGATAATATAAGGGTTTTGGGTATTCATGATATAATAAAATTTCATATAAAACATAAACATTAATGAAATAAATTTGGTAGATTTAAATTATACAACATGGATTAAAGAGAGGGAATAATGAGAGGTAATAATGGTCTAAAATTGGTAAAAAATTGTTTTTATACTAAAGATATAATCAAAGATATTGGAAAATAATGAAATTTAACACCACAAAGTATGTACATGAATATAAATGAAAAAGAAGATATTCCCCTTACTATAAAATCAGCTTTATTTAATCCCTTTTATACCTCCTTAGTAATAGAATTAGGTATATTAAAAAATTGGAAAATAATTAAATTGTGATCATTTTTTACAATTTATAAATTATAATCATTATATTATATTTACTAAATTCAATCATTAATTTTTAAATGTTTTGATTATATATTTTCCTTAAAATTTTCAACCTTTCATAGATTTAATGATTCTACTTAATTTCCCTTTATAAATATATAATATAAACTCTCGAAGAAGAAAAATGATTATATTTTACCATTTTATATTATAAATAATTTATTATCTACATCTATAATAGTTGTAATATGTATAGAGTGGGAAATGTCCTCATGAGCGGTTAACTGAGAGTTGACGGGACATTTTCATGAATGGGGAAAAGAGAAATATGGCGTTAAAATATGTCAGAAATTAATGAATTATAGTATTTAAACATCAATAATGTTATTTTATTATAAAAATTAATTGAACAAATAATATTTAGTTTGTAAAGTGATAGAGAAAAACAGGAATATAAGAGGAAAACAAGAGAAGAGTTGATAAAATCTTACTCTTTTATCAGTGTTTCTTCTCTTGCATGACACAAAAATCCCATCATGCATGGATTTGGTTTTCTTCATAATGTACCTAAAAACTCTACGGGTATTTGGAGGGGGGATTTGGGAAGAGGTTAGACTTTGGTAAGTGATGGTGTAGTGGGTTTTAATGGGTATGGAGTGGGATTTTATATACATGAAAAGAAGTATGTTTTTATGATAAAATATTTATTAAAATATTATATAGACGGGAAACCCTTGACTAGTAACATTTTTGAAATAATAAAAAATATTTTAATATAATAACAACATTTTAATAAATTAAAATAATATATAATAATAATTAATTAATTTAATCAAAATAAAGCTAGAAATTAAAAAAATAATATTATAATGGGCTACATTAGACTTTATGTTTTGGAAAATACTTTTTAGGTTTGGAAAACAATTTTACTACATATCAATGACTCATTTATAAAATAAAATAATTTATTTTTAGAATAAAAAAATATAATTTATTGGGACATTATAATTTCATGAATTATGTAATTTAAAATACTCCAGTTATGGAAAAATAATATTTCTACTATTCCCCTACAATTGAAGTATTTTGAAAAATTACCAAAAAACTCACCATATAAAATTTCAACATGATGATTGTAAATATGTTAATAATTTTGTCAAATTAATATTTTAACATATGTTATTTTAATTTTTAATATAAAAATTAATATTTTTTCAAAATATATTAAAATATAGTTTATTAAAAAAAATACTTATATTTTTAAATATTGATATTTATTTTAAGGGATTATATTAGTTATTTTTATTGAAATAATTATTATAAATATTATTTTTATCACATTTTATTATATTGGGTTAAACTTCTATTCTCAACGGTCAGGTTATTATTCTAAATGGTCAAGTTACTATTACTAATGGGCATATTACTTTTCCAATAGTCATATTACCACTTATTAATATCTCTTAATTATTCTATTAAACATTTAATAAAATTCTTTTATAGTTAAAGTATTTCATTTCCTAAGATAGTGATTGGTTTACAAATATTTTGATTCCTTTTTAAAATTTTGTCCATGGGAGGAATGATTATGGAATATTGGGGCGATCCATATTTTTCTAGTATAGGTTTATATTTTAGAATTTTTATTCCATTATAATGTTTGGAATTTTTATGGGCTTCCATTTGGACTAATATATCGATTTGTGTTAATGAAATAATGTTTTTTTGATTTCACTATGTGTTGATATTGTGTAATACTTTATAATATAATATAACACATATTAATTTAGGAAAAAATATTACTAATAGTTTCTTGTTTGTTATTAGTATTAAAATGGGACTTTAATTAAAGGGAAGCTTGTAGAATGGTGTGTGGTGGCCTACTGATCCTTTTTATGCTCACTCATATATTAATTTTCTGTTTTAATCCATTTTGAGTTATAATTGTCTTCCATGAGGCATTTGGAGCCAATGTCAGTTAATGACCTATGGGGATTGAGATCAGTTTCCATTGTATTCATCACATTTGACCATGTATTCCTTTTATTTGATTTTATTTGATTTTCATATTTTCCTCCATATAATTTCTAGTGAGTGGCCCTTTTAAATTTGTTTCTTTATTTCAATTATGGCCATTAGTGGATTGCATTATTTCATATCGATAGTAGATGATTTTGGGAAGGGCGTCATTTTGAGGGAGTTCAGGAGTGAGTGGAGGGTACATGCTAGGTGATGTAGTTTAGAGGATGGGATGAGTGATTAGTAATATTTTCCCATGTCAACTATTTACTTATTTCTACCCATAAGGCAGTTTGTTTTGATTTCCAATTTACATACTGGTCATGTTAAATTTTTCATATAAATATATTTTAATTTATACACATATTTAATTTACTTTTTTGGTGAAATCTATCCCATTAATTTCTTGTGATTTTTTTGTCGCTTGTTCTTATCCAGAGGGGATTTAGGACACCCCTTTGATACGTTGAAGGTTGGTTTAAGATTCTGATGAATGAATGGCTTGGTTCTACTTATTAAAGAAATAATTTATATTTTCATCTTCTAAAAGATAACAATTGAATACAGTACCTGTAAAAAATAGTTATAGAATATCCCATTTTAACATTTAATTATTTCCATAATATCATATTAAACAAATAATACTCTATAAGAATCTTACATTATTATTATCATTTTATTTTTTAATAGATCATTTTTTTAATTCTTTAATCATTTTAGTTCAGTGTTGTGTGTAGGAGAAGAAATTAAATATTTCATTTTTAGAGTAAAATATGTTCTAAAATATTGGGGTGATATATTATACCCCACTTATAGAAATTAAATCCATGCTATTTCAATAGTTAAATAACAATGAAATTATCTAATGGTATCCATAAGAAAGATATTAATCAAAATATAATTTATAATATGATTTCAACCACACTCTATTATTAAAAATTGGTAAAATTATTATTAAAATTTCATTATACACATGTGTATCCTTATAAGAATTATAATTGTGAAATAGTTTCTATGTGTAAATAATTGAGCAATTTCATTCTTTTATTAAATTTATTTTTCTATTCAATTATATGAGTATGGGAAAAATACACACATTATTCATTCTGACTTCCTATGTGAAAATTTTCCTTTTTATTATGTTATTAAATAATTTTTCACTTCTTATTCTAAAAGCATATAATAAGTTGAAAATTTTCTTTTTGGGTAAATGAAAATAAACTTTTAATGGATTATAAAAACTAAATAATAATTCAAATTTATTCCACTTAATGCCAAGATGGTTTGAAAAATTTAAAATAATACTCAATGAGAATAATCATGATGTGAAGTAGTAATACATTAATTTCTAAAATAAATAAAACCCATAAAAAATTATAATACCTTAACCATTATATTTTTTTATAATACCACCTATTCAATATAGATTATTTCATGATTAATCTACTAATTCATCAATGATTAATTCAAAAATTAGAACTATTTCAAATTCAACATGGATTGTAACAATCAAGTTTGAAACTTGTTAGTATATGTGATTATTATTACATACTTCTTAATATATTATCATCAGAACCTGAAACCATGTGGTTACCTGATTAGTAACTCCTTACTCAATTTTTAGTGGGCGATTTGACACTCTCAATAGATATAGAAGTTTGTATTGGTATTTAATAAACCAAATCATGAGTTTATGATCAAATTACCTACTATTAAATTTTAAGGGACTACAAATTAACCTTTATAATTCACATAATAGTTTTCCTAGTCTCTTGAAAATATCTGAGGTAAATTTCATTGATTATTGAATCCTTGGTTTGAATATTTCCCAATCTCATTATATATGAAACACTAGATATTGGTGTCTTCCTTACTTTCCTTGTATTCACGATCCATATAGTATTTATCATCATACATAAAACAAACATGGATTCCTTTTAATAATTTACTAGTTTGTTTCTTTCCATAATTATCAAATATTGAATGTTATATCCTTATGTTCTCATATTTCGCTTCATTTATTTTTTCCTTGGTGCTCAATCAACATATTCATCTCTTCATTTCCTATGAAAATATAATATTTATAGAATAATTTCTTTTTCCTAGTCACACATGACACCATATCCTCATATGATGAAAAACATTAAGACACTAATACCATTCGGTATCTTGGCTTAATCCCAACAAATAAATAATCAATCTTAATTTTTTGGACTATGTGTGTAGTTCATATCATATATTTCCAATCACATAATGTATACCTCATACTCAATAAAAAATTATTATTCCTTATATCTTAATTTATGTAATTTTATTTAAATATCAACTCGTTTCACTCATAAAAAATATTTTTCATATAATATCACTTTAAATTAAATCCACTCTAATCTCTCTGTCTCTTCCTCATCCTTTGTAATTTGAATAAATTACCACCATTGGTCAACATCTCCCTTCAATTAATAAAATTCTTTAATAACACTTTAAGGTATCATATTTTCCTAAAACCATTTTTTTATTTTTTAGATTAATGGGTTATTAGAGAAATCTTCCCTTTTAAATTTATATTTTTTATTATACAGTCTTTAAGATCCTTTGTGATGCACTTTTAAAAATTAAGGTTTATCCAATTATAAGGTTTTAACAATGCCCTATTTTTCTCTATTAAATGGAGTATTAATAGTGATAAAAAATTAATTTTAACGAGTTACCTATATCATTACTTGTAAAAATGGTTTGAGAAAGGCCCTCCCCTTATTAGGGAAACAAAAAAATTGCAGATAAAACAAGCATTTATATGCGCTTCTAAAAATATACTGATTAAGGGGGTTCTTTATCAGTGCTTAAAAAAATATCTGATAAAAGGGTGTTCATTATCAGTGCTTTTCTAGAAGCATTGAAAAAGTCCCCTTATAATTTATTTATTTCTAGCATAGATAAAGGGTAAATTTCAAAAATATATATTTCCTTAATAGACACCGATAGCAGAAGTTATGCCCATTTGGATGACTTTTGTGTTTTTTGGCCTCAATACTGGTGAACAAGTATTTTTGTGGGTGAATAAGGTGTAGATCTAAATGAAAGATTCAATTAGATATGTGTTATAGGAAAAATGGACACTAGGTTTATAAGTTTAGGCCGTCGAATGTGAAAAACCCTTAAAACCCCTGAAATCACTAAAAACTCTAAAAACATTAAAATAATCATAACATTCAATATGGGAGTCAATTTTAGCAGAACATTTTTCAAATAGAATGTAACAAAAAGATATAAATCTGAAAAATATATATATCATGTGATAATAAAAGAAATAAAATATGTTATTATTTCAATAAAGTTATTAATCAAACTCGAACTACAAAAAACCATAACTTTTGGTCTGGGTGTCCATTTGGGATCTACCGCATATCAAATCGAAGCTTCTGATTAGATCTATTCCACATAGGGTCTGGAACAGAGGTATAAGATCTCTTTATCATGTTCCAAACCCCAAAAAGTCCCAGAAGGCCTCCAAAATAATGTTTCATGTCCCCGACTATGGTTTCTTAAAATTCAAATGGATGTAAAATCTGATAAAGGTTTTTGTTCATCCCGTACCACATATCCTATTTAATATTATTTAATGATATTAGATTTTAATCATTTTTTTGCTTAAATGGAATCTCATATCAAAAGTTATGGGTTTTCGTGGTTCTTAGGGGTTTTAGGTTTTTCAATGTTTATTAACATCTTTAGGTGTTTCAGTGTTTTTAGAGTTAGTATTCTTTTTAAAAAAAATATATATAACATTATTTTAAAATATATATACAAATATATATAGAAAATTATATATAAATATACAAATATATGGACAAAAATAATGAAATATATATAAATACATAAGTATTTGATAAAATGTAAAACAAAATAGTATATAGAAGTAGAAAAGGAATTTGTGTATAAGCTGGAGGTCTCAGGATCCAAACTCTTTATAGGTAGGGGTACACTCTAGGGTGGTAGAAATATCTAAAGTGATGATTAATGGGTGTTTTATGTCTTAATAAATGGGGGGGAGTATATTAACGTGGTCAGTGTGAAAAAAATTATACCATTTATCAGTGGGGTATTTTCCAGCACTAAAGAAGTGTTGTTAAATTCTTCCTTTAATAGAACTAAAAAAAGAATTGATAATGATCCCAATTATTAGTGCCAAAAATGTGCTAATAAAGGCTCCATTTTATATCATTAGAATGTGCTGATAAACTCCCCCTTTATCAGTGTTGTTAAAGGGGGTCTTTATCAAGGCCTTTTACAAGCATTGTTAAAGCTAACCCTTTAACATCACCTACATTATCAGCATTGATAAATCCATTTTATTAGTTCTATTAATGGATATATTTTTATTAGTGAATCTTTCATGAAAAAGTTTTTCATTTTTTTTATAAATTTATGTTGTTATGAATTTTTTTATAAATAGGTGAAAAAGGTTAATGTAATATTGTTAAGAATGATTTGATGTGAAGTTAAAGGGAGAGATAAATTTTTCCTAATCAATAAAATTGGATACAAATTTATCAAAAATATAATGGGACATAAGGTTCTAGAAATATTTCACGAAATGGAAGGTAATGGGATATAGATGTTTCTAAAAGAGGGAGATGTACTATTTTTTTACTAGACATAGTCAAACCAAACAAAAATAATTGGATAGATGAAAGTAGATGGATATTTTCTTACTCCACTAGATGTAGAGAAAAAGAATATATTTTTGGAGATAAATTATAAGACTTTTTTTCTATAGTTTGTTTTATAAATATAAGAACCCTAATTATTAAAACTCGTCATTTGAGTTTTATTTTTGTAAAATTGAAAATATGGTGAAAATAAATGTTTTAATAAGTTTAATAAAAGTTGAAGTTTTTACAAGAAAATTAAATACACCAGAAAATATGTTGTGTGACCTTGAATACTTTATATTATTCAATAACATAGTAAAAAATATTTAGTGGGTCATGAGAAATGAATAATGAAAGTAGTGGTTTATATATAGATAGATTGTATAATGATCAAATAGAAATGTTCTGTTATAGGATGTTTTGGGATTGATGTTATAAATAATGATGAGTTATGAAGCCAACATATCAAGTACATATAATGAATAACTATGAGATAAACATATCACGGATATACATTTCAAAAACTTTTGTTTCAACTAGAATTTTGAGATGAGGCGGGTTGAATAGATGAATTAACCATAAAGATTTAGTTGTTCAATGAATAAAAAATAGACAAAACAAAACATAATGTTCTCAAAAAATTCATCAAAAACATATTTTTAGATAGTGAATTTCTAAAAATATTTAAATATCATCATAATTTCCCAAAATACGAAAAATGCATACTAGGTTTTCCATTGGATTGTTATATATTCGAGAAAAGGGTGTTTAAAGAAGTTACAAAAAAATAAGTTAAAATATGGAATACTATTGTGATCACTGAATAATTCATCAAGATTTGGGAATATTCATGAATACTATTGAAGATTCCACAATAATCTAGTGAATTTCAAATGAAATGAGACATTTATATTTTTTCCGTTAATGTGATATAGAAATTGGTTACCCATCTTGTCTAATTTGGGAGATCTTATAAATTGGGATGCAATTAAATTATGAATGTTCATTGAGAACATTGTTCACCCATTGACAAATTTAAAACACTACAGATTTGTGTTTGTGTGATTTTCTATAAAATATTTTTTTTTATTGAAGAAACATACTAGATTGAATTTTGGATCGGAGCATCAAACAAAGATTTCAATTCATATATTTTATATTGATTTAAATGGAAAAATTCTCCATTATTTGTCTAAAGTGAAGTAAATTTTTTTAATTAGGAAACTACAGATAATAAAATGTTACAGTTTCATGGAGGTTGACTAAATAGAGATTATTCATATAGAGGAAGAGCACACTAAACATACATTTATGAACTATAGAAATAAAATATACTTTTAATGAATAAATATTTTGGAGAAGAATTCATAAAGTTTTAAAAAAATTATACTAGTTTTTAATAAAATTATTTTATCAAATAATTTGAGTTAGTTTAATCACACTTATTAGGACATATAATGATTTTAATAAAATTTATCTAAAAGTTTTATTCACATCATACTAAGAAAAAATTTCCATAGGCTAATGGGAGTCTCCATGAAAATGATGAAGGTACTCAAACTGACACCAAACCTTGTAAATATTATGTGCCTTATTTCTTTATAAAATTATTCCATACTTGTGAGTTAGTTATAAAATGTTTTTAAGGATAATATTCAAATGAGTTATATTGATAAAGTTTTGATAATTTTATATTTAAAAAAGTCATTGTTGATCACCAACTCCATTCTCAGTGGTTCCAATGATCCTAAGGAACTTAAATTGGTGTGATAGGGATGATTTTTATGTAATATCTTTATCATGGAAAATAAAAATCGTAGTGAAAAATAGTTGAATTCCTACATTTGTTGGAAAAAAATTATTATTATTTGAAAAAATAATGATACCCTATCTTCTCAAACTTGTCCAAGATGTTATTGATGCAATAATAATAGTGTTTCCACCCATTAATAAAAATTCCCCTACAACATTTGCTGATAATATAAATATTAATGTTGATGATAACTCATGATATTTATTTATTATTTCATTATTAAAATATGATTTCGTGAGTGTGATGGGTCTCAAAATATAAAATAAAACATGGGGAAATATTGAAACTTTTTTTGAGAGTTATATTAATGTGAATGTGGAAAAACTATAAATCTGTTATAGTTGGATTGAATATATAAATATAGATGATGAAGAAAATGTTGTTGAAAACTTCACTATAGATAATGAAGTTGTCTATAACATCAGATGTTTTAGATATATTTTGGAAGATTCAATAATTGTGTAAAAAATAATATGAAAATTCTCTAATAGGTTTGTCTAAAAATTATTTTCTCTAAAAGATAAATTTTATTTATTGCTTGCTGTATTGCAGAAAATTATTGTTTCCTATGATATTAGAAAGCTTCGTTATTCAAAAATATGGTCATGGATGAAATGGATTTTTAACCTTTGAGAAATATGAAAATCCAAGATGCTATGAATGTTGAGAAATGTGATTCACAAGAAAACACATATGATGAAATGAATAAAATGTTCAATCCTATTATCACTAAAAATAATTGGATGGGAATAAGAATGTATGGAGTAAAAACATCTCTTAAATATTGTGAGTGTGGAGGTATTTATATTTTATTATGATGTTTCCAACGATTAAATTTGGATAATATGATGATAATTATGAAGAAAACTCTAATAAGAATAATTTTAATAAACCTACTAATAAAGATAAGTATTACACCAAAAGTCAGAGAAAAAACACATAATATAAAAGATGTATGTAGAGTGAGGATGTTGAAGATTAGAATCCTAAAAAAATATTCATAAGTTGAAAATCTAGAGAGTCTTTGAACATTATTTCATAATTTTGAGAAGCTGGAAGATTTACCAAATAGGTAGGAAGAAAAATAATGTAAATAAAATTATTGGGAGTGTCAGATAAAATAAAAAATAATTACTTATCATGATAAAAAAACCGAAGAAATATATCAAAATGTTAAAGAATTAAAGTTGAAATTATAATTAAGAATTTTTTTTACCTTATACTAGTATATTAGTATATTCTAGAGATCGTAAACATCAAATTGAGAGTTCATTCACAAGGAATGATAGTGTAAGATCCTAGTAAGAAAAGTTATTCTATGGAATATAAGGCTTGTAAAACTCAATGAAGTGTTTTTAAAGATTATATTACCTTAAATAATATGATAAAAAATTTCAACATGTCCTAAAAGATAAAATATGAAACAGCTCTACCTATAGTGAAATATCATTCCATGAATTAGGTGAAATCTTTTCAAACTAAATGTAAAAGTTAATCTATTTTTAATAACCATATAGGTGTTCAGAAATTTTTTAAGGAATCCTGAGTAGATAAGTGATGTGGATGTCTACCACATCAATAAATGTTGAAAATTTAATTTATAATAATGTTTCGCCGTGCCAGCAAGAAAGAAGAAATGAGAAATGCAATAAACCTTAACTAACTTTCAATAGGGGAATATCCTAATTCTTTAGAAAACTAATATTCAAACTTATTTTGGGTGATATGAAATTTATGGGAACCAAGATTCTAACTATTGTTATAACATATCTCTCCTTGAAAATAGGATTGAACAAATGGGGAGAAACTATGCAAGAAAAGTGAATAACTTTCCAAATTTCTAAGTAGAAAGAAAGAGAAGAATTCCTAGATATTATAAAGTAGCCTTTCAAAAATTAGTTTGTTTTGCTAGATAATGTTTATAGAAGATGTTACCAACTAAGTTACATTTCAAAATAATTTACGAAAACTCTTCTGATAAAACATTTTTATGCTAGAAAGGATGAAATGATGAAAATCTAAGAAAGAGAATTTATTTTTGAGAAATCTATTAAGGACAATTAGGGGAAAAAATTATATTAATTACAATGGTTATTAATAAAAAATTATAACTGATAAAAAATTATCAAAATATGTTAAAAATCTCGAATGGAGAGTAGTTACTTTTTCAAATGAATGTTCTTTAAAAATCATACGAATAAGAACTATTTATATTGATTCTCGGAAACTAAAACCTATATATGTTTTGTATGTTCATGAGTTGAAACTAACCTTACTAGATTTTATCTAACTCTTTGATGTTATTAAGAAATTTATCATTTGAAATTATTATTACATCATCATATATATCGATGATGTTTATTTTTTTTACCAATGTAGAATCAATTAGCATAAATATTTTCTAGATCATAGAACATTGTAATCATTGTACTTCTATGCGGAGGTTGAAAATAGTTTGGATAAAAACCTTGTTTATTATATGACATTCATACATGATTTAATAAGATAAAATTAAAATTAATAAAACATGAATGTTTGAGATGAATAGTGTCTTGGGAAATTTGGAACATAACATAATAAATTAAATTATGAAATTAAATATAATTATTGAAAACATCTTTTACAAGACCAGAACATTACTTCATACATAACATTTCATGGGTAACCTGAAGACTTACATAAAAAAGGGGTGAGCCATAGAGCTCAGTAAGGGAATAAACATGTAATGAAATCAAGAATACAACACATGTTAGACAATAGGAATATCATTGGAGAATAAAGTAAACCAAAACATAAAGGCATTATATATCATGATAATCATAACATGGAAATGTGGAAATAATGTAAAACACTGCATCATAGGTCAAGGATAAACTGGAAAGTCATCATAGTGGATAAAGTCCCATTATGAATCAGGTAAACCCCTATCTCAACATTTTTTATCATTATTCTAAACATTTACCAATGCATTAGAGAGCTATATAATTTTGGGTGCACCCATAACTTTCATTTCATTCTCATGCATAAGTGTGCCACACAGATCATAATGCGTGGATTAATTCATCATCATAATTTCTTCCATGAAAAAGGGGTTTGGAATACATAAATTTATGTCCTCCATTAAAATTAATATTTTTATAAAAATGAAATCCCATGATAAGGAATGGGTACACTATTCACTTACATAAATGTTTAGTAATAGAGATTCATGGTGAAATTTCGGCAGCCTAACAGTGCGACATAAAAATTTATAAAAATGCTTCATTGGAGATAAAGATTCCACTTTTCACATATAAAAGAAATGGATTATAATGGGGTCATATTGAAACATGTACCATCAATATTAATTTTAAAATAAAAGGCATAAAATAAAAATGAAACATGAAGAAAGAGGGAAAATTGAATAACTCCTATGAAATTTTTTTATGGTAACGGCTGCATGTATGAGGGATTAATTAGAGAGAAAGTGTTCTCTAATCATTAAAAAATGATAACGGTAGTATGGGTGAGGTGAGAAAACATACCCCATAATTTTTTAATGATAATAAAAGGGTGTAACAATATATGTAATCTTGGATAAAAATGATAATAGAAGCATCCCTTACTTGAGTGTGAGACATAAAAAGCATGAAGATGGGCTTCATGAAAGCATGTGGAACCTTTCAAGGATTTTATAGAATGGATAAATGAGTATGTAAATGATACGAGAATTATTAGTGAAGATAATTGGAAACATGGGTGTCTTTATATAGAAAATGAGAAAGGAATTCTTTAATATTTCACAGACATAGTTTTTGAAATAAATATAAATAAAAATTTAAAACCAAAAAGCTTCTAATAGTTTATTCTAATGGGTTTTGAAAAATAGGAGTTAATTTTTTTTTCATAAGACCTTGTTCCAATGATATTAAAATATCACCCTTTATTTTGTGGAGGTGAGTCACATTATTAAATAAATGAACATAGAATCATAAAATATATTATACATTTTTTGAGGATTCACTATGGCTTTATATTATAAGTCAAAAAAATATATAATCAACTCATTTTAAAGGTAACTCGTATATTTTCCCTAATATACCTTTTACAGTGTCCATTACATCACTATATGGCCATTACAATATCATAAAACTCACTATATTTTTAGGGAATTTAATTGTTACCCAAAACGTCAACTGCCACCAAAAATTAAGAATAATTCACCATTGGATAATTTTGACCTCCAAATTAAAAAAATAGTATTCATTTTAACCTTTTATTTTTATTAATATTTCAATTTTCACTATTAAAATAAATAACAACATTTATTAAAAATTGACGGGTTTTGACAGAAAACAGTTTTTAAACTGTTCTAAAAATTACATTAGACCTCAAAAAAATATATGATCATTTATATTTTATAAAAGTTATTTAATAATAATATTTTACATCAACATTATTTATTAATTTAACAAAATATATTTCTTAATTTAATTTTAATATTAGCCTAAAATAGTATTTGTGCATTGAAAACAATAATAAAATGAAAGTGTATTCATTATTCTTTTGAAAAATAATGTATATAATCATAACACTAGGGTCTTGATACATATCCCTTTATTTCCCCAGCATACTCCCTAAGAGTAATGTGTGTGATAGTGGGGGAATTCATGGGGTCATTCAGTGAACATGGTTTGGGTCGTGATCTCGATGAGCTTGAACTTATCCCGTAAATGGTTTCTCTCAAGCATAAGTTGTTGGATCTAGGCTTGGGATTGGTATTGTGAAAGCATAAAAAATCTATCTCCCTTAGAAACTATAATATATGCGATTTATAGGGAACGATCCTACCAGTTTAGGTCCCTACCCCCATTGTCTGTGTCGAAAGGATGTGTTAAAACCCTATATTTATACTAGTCATGTGATCATTTTCCAATGGATACATTATCAACAATAATTATACTTATCGGTTAATTTAATCCAATTGAATGTAATAAAAAATGGTGCATGTGTTTTCTATATCCATTTTACAAAATAAGTCATTTAATTAAATAAAAATGGATATTTCACTTATAATAGTTCAGGTCATTTCAATCACCCAACCTAAAAAAATTTCTCCCTTGAAATTTTCATTTCCCACATTAAAAAAGATTAGGGTAACTTTGTTTCAGCACCTCCTCTAGTTCACATGTTTCATCTTCAAACATGTTGTATCTCCACAACACTTTGACCTGGTGCATTGTCTATTTATTTTGAACTTTTTCTCTATGATATAAGATTTTAACTAGTTTCTCTTCATAAAAGAGGTCATTATCTAATGGTAACACGTCTATATTGAAGAAATTTAAGGGATATGGTATCCACTTTCTCAAGAGGGATACATGGAATACATCATGTACTTGAGATGGGTTAAGTTGGAGTTCTATTAAGTAGAACACCACTCTGATGTAACTAGGGATCTAAAAAGGTCGGATTTACCTTAGACTAATCTTTACCTTCTTCCCAAATCTCATTAATCTCTTTCATGGAGATATGTGGTAGAATACCATGTATCCAACATCAAACTCTATGTCTTGTCAATGATTGTCAACTTAAATTTTCGGTCAACTCTAAGAATCCTTGATGTCTTGCTAAATGGTCTTAACCATCTCCACCATTTCCTCGACCATTTTAGGACATAACAAATTTCTTCCCCAACTTCATCCCATCATGCATGTTTTCTGAACCTCTTCTTATAAAGGTATTCATAGGGAGACATTTGGGTGCTTGAGTGGAAACTGTTGTGGTAAGATTACTCAATCAATGGAATATGACGATACCATCCTCCTTCTAAGTTCATCGAGAATGATATCAACATGTCTTCAAGTGTATTTATAGTATTCTCAGATTGGACTTCATTTTGAGGGTTATAGGTCATACAAAAGTTTTACTCAATATTCCAAGCACGTTGGAGACTCTTCTAGGACTTCTATGTGAATCTTGGATCTCAATCAGATTTAAATGATAGTGGTACACCATGATGCCACACCACTAATCTAATTTATATCCTTGAAATTTAATCTAACGATAAATCCCATCGTATTAAAATTATGTATGTTGTCTTTTTGGATGATACTACCCATCCTAGATAGCATTATTTTGTCTAGATGTATTAGGAACCGTGGTGACAAATTCCATGGTGATGTTTTACCATTTTCTTGTATGTATGGGTATTGGTTGCAAAATCCCTATATATTTTTTCCTTTACACCTTCACTTTCTATCATACGACACATCTTGATCTTTATTCTATGACTTACTTTTTCATATTGTCCCTCCAATAGTGTTCACAGAGATCTTGATACTTCTTTTTACTTCCAAGGTGAATAGAGAAGGTTTAGCTATGTGAATCATCCAACAAATCCTTCTTTAATATAATATTTTTTAGTACACATTGACTTGACCCAAATAATAAAACACCATATCCATTAACATCAAACTATAAGGAATTCCCTTTTCTATTACTTTACACTTTCTTTATAATTTTCACTTCATCTCTTTGAGCATCCTTTAACCTCCTCAGAAGAGATGGTTGAGTAATCATTTGTGAAGGGATTGATGATGTTCATTCTTTTATGATTCCCATGTCCATCCTATTCTAGTATTATAGTATCATATCCTTCTCAATTCTCATCAATGAATGATTTTCTGGATCCTTTATACAAGTTGTGGCTTCCACTTTATTCAATTTCTCTAGATGGTTGTTAATTGAGAAATCAAACTCTTTGATCATCTCTAACCATCTTCATTGGATTCTATTCAACTATTTTTATGTAAATATATACTTGAGGCTTTTATGAGATGAATATATTTCACACTTCTCCTCAAAGAGGTGACGGTGCCAAATTTTCAAAGATAATATCACTACAACAAACTCTAGATCATATATTTGATAGTTCTACTCATGAACATTCAACTTCCTTGAAGCAAAGGCAAGGAGTTTTTCATTTAGCATCAACACATAGCCCATTCTGTTCTTTGAAGCATTACTAAATACCACAAAAGATATCCTCTTATAACTAGTGTGATAATAGGTACATTGATAAGCCTCCTTCTTAAATCCATGATTCTCTCTTCACAATCATCACTCCAAGAAGATATAACTCCCTTCCGAGTTATCTTGGTAAGATAGTTTAAAAATCGTGAGAAAATTATTAAAAATCAATGATAATACCCACATAATACAAGGAATCTGTGGATGTTTATCCAACATGTTGGACTCAATTATCCTTAAATCACCTCAATCATAGAGTGGTCCATATATATCCCATTACTTATGATGATATGTCCCACGAAAAAGGCTTCCTTCAACCAGAACTCACATTTGTTGTACTTTTCATAAATATTTTCCTTTTGCATGGTCTTTAGCATAGTACTTAAATTCTCCTCATGGTCCTTTTTACTTGTGGAGTATATTACAATATCATTAATAAATACTAACACAAATTTTTTGAGGTAATATTTAAAGACTCTATTTATCAAGTCTGTGAATATTTCTATATCATTTATGAGTTAGAATGGCATCACTATGAACTCATAATGCTCATACCTTGTTCAAAAAGGAAATCTTGGGGATATCCTCTTCCGTTACCCTTACATGGTAATATTCCGACCATAGATCCACATTAGAGAAGTATTGTTCTCTAGGTAGATAATCAAACAAGTCCTCAATTAGTGACAAAAGATACATGTTATTTATAATTATTTTTTGAGATCATGATAATCAGTGGAAAGATGCATTAACCCATCCTTCCTCACGAAGAAGAGGACTGGTGGACCCCATGGTGAATCACGTGGGCGTATAAACCCTTTATCCATATTATCCTATAGTTATTTCCTCAGTTCATCAAGTTCCACAATATCCATTCTATAAGGAGTTTGTTATATTGGAAACAACCCATGTATTTGATCAATTGAGAATTCAACATATCTACTAGGAGGAAGACAAATAAATTCCTTAGAAAACACATCATTTAATTCCCTCACAATATGAATGTCTTCACAGATGGTTCCATCCTTAGAATCTATCCTATGATCAGGATACACATGCTCTTAAGCTAGAAATCTCTATACTTGGGATGATGTTGCTAAAAAAGATTCATCCTACACAATTAACTTTTATAGAATCTTGGGTTGATTTTCAATATGTAGAGTTATTTCCCTCCCATAGAATTTTATGTTGGATCTATATAGAGATAGAAAATCCATACAAAAAATTTCATCAAATTCCACAAAGGAAAGTATTATATGGTTTGATGGGAAGTATAATCCACAAATTCTTATTGGGGAGGAGTTATATACATGGGATTCTATAATTATTCCTTTTTCCTTTTTTACTTACATATATACAACCATGAATTGTGGTGGTTTTTGGATTTCTCCAATAAACATTTAGGATATAAATTCATGCATATTACCAGAATGAAGAAGTATGTTTGTTATACTTGAATTAATTACTAGGGTACCTATCAGTACATCATTATCAGGATTCACTTTAGTTGTTGTGATGGTGAGTGCTTTCCATTTCTACCTTGGATGTTGTTTATTTCATATTAAATCCCTTGGAGTAGTGTATTGTTTTGAGAAATACATGGTTCCTTGAATTTTTAGCAATGAAAAATGCATGGATGGTTTACCAAAGCATTCCTTTCCTCGATCGTAGTAGTAGATTTATCTTGTCAGAAATCACAAGCTATGTTCCCTTCCATCTTGTACCTAATGAATTACCTCATCCCCATTAGTAAAATTATATGGTTCTTCTTTCCTCACATCTGGAAAGTGGGGTGTTGAACTTTATTGGCATCATTAGATCCATCTATCATACTTCCCTAATATGACTCCACCTTATTATTCTTATCCACATGATACCCTTCAGATTCATTGATCTCTATTTCAAATTGACTGCACGTCGAAAACATTCCTCATAGCTATCAAAGTCACATATAACATATAAAGGCAAATCCAGTGACATTAAAGGCATAAATTATAAATTACAATTTTTTCCTTAACTTTTTAATTTCTGGGCATCAATCTATATTATCCATGAACTATTTCTTAATAACAATTCATATGGGATTTGTTTATTCCCATAATAATGTTTCCTACTATGCTTATGAATTTATCAAATCATATCCCCTAAGAGTGTGAACTTGGTGTACAACAAGGCCCATTGTTGGGCACCAGTTATCGTTCAATTCTAGCTCAATGCGGTATCTTCGGGTTTTACCCAAAGATACATCTATTCATGAGCATCACCCAATTTTTCATATCCATAGTGTTATGTATTTTCTCTATAAAACACTTACTATACAATCCCCATGACTTAGGTATGTTTTTCTTATACTTATTCTTATCTCAATGTTTTTCACTACAGTCTTCTTATCATAATCCTAAAAATAACTAAACATTCTTTTGATTCCAACAATAACAACCTTGTTCTTTTTGTTGAATTCATACATGGTTTAATGAAATAAAATTACAAATAGTACAACATGAAATATGAGTAATAGTAGTGTCTAGGGAAATTAGGAACATTAAATAACAACTTAAAACCTGAAATAAATCATCATTATTGTAAAAATCCTTTACATGACAAAAAAATACTTTTGTACTTATCGTTGCATAGGATAACCTGAGGAAATACCTAAGAAATGGGTTATCTATAATGCCAATTTAGGTAATAATCATTGAATAACCTGGGAAAAATACATCATAAATAATAGGAATATCAATACAACATAAAATAAATATGAACATAAATCATTGTATAACATGATAATCATAAAATGAAAATGTGGTCACAACATAAAATATTGCATCATAGGTCAAGGTTAAACTTCTGGAACATCATAGTGGACAATTACCCATGAAGAAATCAGGTAAAACCAATTCCAAACATGTCATATCATGATACTAAACATTACCCAATGCATTAGAGCACTATATAATTCTGAGTGAATCCATCAAATTCATTTCATTCTCATGTTTCAGTGTTCCATATAGATAATAAAGCATTGATTTATTCATCATTTTATTTTATAACACAATAAAGGAGTTATTATACATTAATTTATGCCTAAAATACAAAGGTATATGACTATAAAAGTGAACACCCTTGATAGGTAATGGATATGGTATTCACATAAACAATTGTTTTAGAATAGAGATTCACAGTTCAATTTCTACAGCCTAATGAAATTACATACGAATTAATAAAAAAATTGAGAGAGAAATAGGTCTCTCATAATATAAATGAAATGTAATATAAGATGGTCATATAAATAAATGTCCAGACATAATGTTTTTGGAAATAAAAGTCATAACATATTAATGAAACATGGAGATAGAGGAGAAATGGAATAACTCTTAAGAAATTTCGGCATCGTAACAGGTGTACATAAGAGGGATTAATGAGAGATATAGTAGTTTATCATCATTAAAACTGAATAAGGGTAATATAGGGGAGGTGAAAAACATACCCCATCATTTTTAAATGAATATAAAATGGTGTAACAATATAAGGAAACATGGATGAAAATGAGGATAAAAGGAATACTTACTTCATTATGTGACATGAAATGTTTGAAAATAGTTTTTTTGAGAGCTTGGGGCATGTTAGAAGGATTATAGAGATATTTTGATAGATCAAGGACATGATCCCACTATTTTCAGTGAAGATAAGTGGGTGTATCAGTGGCTTTATATAGAAAAAGAAAGGCGACTTCTTTAATATTTTACAAACATAGGTTCTGGAATCTATATAATTAAATATTCAAAACGAACATCCTTAATAGGGTTTTCCCATGGTTTTTTCCAAAGTGGAGTGAAAAAAATTATTTTATAAGGCCATGTGATGAAGATATAATAATATTAACCTTGCTTTTGTGGAGGTGAGTCACATTATTGAATAAATGAACTTAAAATCTTAAAATATATTATACATTTTGGTGGATTCACTAAGGATTTATAAAATAAGTCAAAAAAATATAAAATCACATTATTTAGAAGGTAAACTTATAATTGGATTAATAACTCTTCAATAGAGTTTATTACATTCTATTGAGCCATTATGAAGTCATAAAACACACTATATTTTTATATGGTGTTTAATTTTAAACGAACAATTTCACTATCTAATAAAATTATGAATAATTCACCATTGGATAATTTTGACATACTGATTCAAAAAAAAATATCCAAAATATCCAAATTATTTTCTAAATATGTCAATTTTGAGTTATAAAATAAAAAACGAAATTTATTGAAAATTGTTGGTTTTGAGAAAATATGTTTTTAAACATTATTAGAAATTATATTTTCCATCATAAAAATTATATGATCATTAAATTTAATAAAATTAATTTAATAATAATATTTTATTAAAATATTATTTATTAATTAATAAAATTATATTTCATAATTCAATTTGAATATTAATAAAAAATATTATTTTTGCATTTACAAAAAATAATAAAATGAAAGTATATTCAATATTATATAAAAAATAGTGTTCATAATCACAATACTAGGTTATCAATACATATCCTTTTATTACACCAGATAACACCATAAGAGTAAGGTGTGTGATTGTGGGGATTTCATGGAATCATTCGGTGAACATGGTTTTGGCCATGATCTTGATGAGTTTGAAATTCTATCATAAACGGTTTCACTCGTGCTTACGTTATTGTATCTCAACATGGGATTAGTCTAGGGAAAATACCTAAAATTCTATCTCCCTCAAAAGATCTCATATATGGGATTCATAGGGAATGAGTCTATATTTTAGGAAAATCCCCTACTTTTTTATGTCGAATGGATTCGTTGAAACCCTATATTTATACTAGTCTTGTGATCACTATTGAACGACTACCTTATCGAAGAAAATGATACTTAATGGTAATTTAAATAAAAATTAATATAATAAAAAATGAAGTACATATGTTTTTTATATCCATTTTACACAATTAGACATTTAATTAAATAAAAAGGTAAATTTAACTTATAATAGTTTGCATCATTACAATTTATGGAATCAAATACTTGAGAATATTTTCTAGAAATATATGTGAACACATTATATAATTTTTATATTGGAAACTTTCTATAAATAAATTATAAGGAAAACGTTATTATGATAACTTATCAGAAAGTAATGAAAATTAGTAAATGAAATAATATTATTAAAATTTAATCTACCAGACCACTCGAGCATATACACTCTAGTATTTATGGGATGATGAGACAACAATAAAAATAAATGGGATGTGTAATATTTCACCATTATTAATTACCACACTTAAATAACAAAGATCATGTTAATGAATAATAAATTAGTGGTTGTATAAATGTTCATATTATTTAGAAAGAAATTTTAATGGGGAATGTGATTGTATATAATGATGCTAAGAAGTTAAAATGAAATAGAATCCACAAGAAATAACCTTGAATACTATATGTTGAAACATAGAATCAAACATCAATACAATTCTCCATACACCCCTTAACAAAATCTAGTCAAAAAAAGGGAAAACATATTTTTAGTGGAAATTAGAAAAATTATACTAGCTGAATAAATTTTTTTAATGAAAATATTTTTTTAATATTGTATATATAAAAAACTGATTTTTTTATAGCTAAAATCTAAAACAACTTCTTAGAAAATATGTAATAATAAAATCCTTCAGTGAAATATTTCAAGGTTTATGGGAGCCCTTCCTTTATTATGATAAAAAATCAGGATGAAGGAAAATTTGATGAAAAATATGATATAAGAATTTTCCTTGGATATTCATCAAATAGAAGAAGTTTTTAATATTGTGAAAAAAATGAACAAAAGTTGGTGGATTCAAATAATTTAAATGTTATTAAAATTCAATATTTCTTAACAAATATTGTTAAATATTTTTATAATATAAATTATTTACATCCAATGAGAATAAAAAAAGTAAATTTAAAACTGAGAAAAAATAGGTTTCTAAAGATTCTAAAGAATGAAATTGTGATGAAACGAAAATGGAAAGAAAATCACAATAATTTCATACTGAATAGATATAGTTGAGTGTAAAAAAATTATTTTAAATAATAAATCCCTACATTTTACTAGAATAAAGTTGATAATAGAAAATCAAACATTAATTATCTCACAGGTTGAACCATGATCAGTTTCTGTGTTATGTGGATACAAATAACAGGTTAATTCTATAAGTGAAAAATTAAATCAGATTAAGAATAATGAAACATATGAACAAGTTCCACGACCAATATCTAATAATATCATTGAGAAAATTGGTGTATCGAAACAAGATTAATGAAGATGGTGAATTTTTTGGAAATTAAGAATGACTTATTTGTAATGGATATTCATATATAGAAGGTTTGGATTTTGATTAATCATTTTCCACTATTGAAATATTTGAAACTATATGAAATTTCATGGAAATGTCTACACATCATTGTAAAAATTTCATGAGAGAGATGTTATATCAGTTTTCATAAATGGAGAAATTGAGGTAGAAGCTTAAATTGAGAAACTAAGTGTGTGTATACATGATAAATATTAAGCCAAGTTGTTTAAGTTGATAAAATCATTTTAAATGTTTATATATTCTACATGAGTATGGTACTAGAAAATTAAAAATTTCTAAAATATTTTTATCTTTTTTAAAGTAAATGTTGATAGAAACTTATATTTGAAAGAGATGAACCCATATACCTTGATTGTTATTATTTAGGTTGATATTTTTTCTGTTGGGGATAGAGACGAATCTTGTAAATATTTTTGTAATGAAATGAAAAATACATTGAAATTTTAATTCTCAGAGAAGTTTCATTATTTCTAAGTATTCAAGTTCATTATAATTAATGATATATTTTTCTATTATAATAAATGTATGACTATGAGTTAATACCAATGTAATTATTAAATTATTCTAAAGATATTTCTACTCTTATTTCAATTTTGATGTCAGTGAGAAAATATAAAGATGGGAAAAGTTTCAATCAGAAATATTTTATAAAGTTGATAATATTTTTTCTCTATATCACTGATTCAATGACAAAACTTGATTATGATATTACTTTCTCTTCCATATATCCATGTAATCACAAGTAATCTCACATGGGGTATGACAAAAAATTATCAGCTATTTTAAAATAACATCTTTTTATTTGTTGTTGTATAAAGGAACTTATCATGTAAACTTTCTTAGCTACAATGAAGTTGATTGAGTTAGATATTTCAATATTAGAAAATAAATATCTTGAAGAACATTTTTTGTTCGATATTTTTTTTGTAATATATATTATAATGAAACATAGATCAATTTTGTTATGTATTGATGAAAAAAATTTTACTACGAAAACCCATGATTATATATATGTTATATGGGTAAACATTTATCAGCATTATTTGAGGGTGACTTTTTCTACATCACTAAATGTTATTTGTTATAATAAAATTTTCATTATTCTTTCCAAAAATATTGTATAAATTTCAATATCAAAACACATTTATAATAAGTATCACTTTATAAAATATTTATTTTCTAGTGGATATGTTATTATAGATTATATTTCAATAATTTAACTAATTTCAAAATGTTTTCAAAAAATTGAATCCAAAATAAAGGTTTTTAGAATTGAAGAAAGAACTTCATGTTCATCCTCTACTAAATGCTTCTTAAAATTTTTATAGAACCTCCCTAAACATTATTTAGATTATTATTTCCATGATTTAGAGAGTTTTTATAATTTTTTCCTGAAAGTGGAAGATTAAAACCTTTCCATAAAATAAAAAAAATGAATCTAATGTTGTAGTTATAAAAAATTTAGTGAAAAGAACATTTAAGAGATTATAAAATTAGGAAAAGTTTATTTTAACATAACAAAAAATTCATTGTCACTTATGGATTAAATTACTTCAATTACAATAATTTATCCTCTACTATAGTGTTATGTCCTTTATTATGATAAAGGCTATTTTTTGGTAAAATTTAATAAAAAAATTAGATTTTATAAATTTATATTCAATGTTATAATATTGCTAACAAATCTAAAGGGGGGATAGAAGATCTTTTATTATGATTTCACTGCATTGTTTTGTACTTTTTGACAATGTTATTTTGTAAAGATTGTATTTTAAATAGATTAAAAAGAAGTTACAAGGATTTTTTAAGAAAGATTTGTTGTGATGTTACTGGAGGAATGTTATAAAGTTTCCATAACATTATTAATGAATAATATTTATAAATTTATATGATTATAATCTAATAAAAAAATTCTAATGTCATGAAACATCATGATCCATGATGATGTGTACAAACATTAACATGATATGTCTTGTAAAAGTGGAGATCCACTTTGTATTCAGACAGATAATTCTAGAAAAAAATATATAGAAAAGATCATTGGGCACAATATTTCAAACAATGTTCTCTAGATGGAAGATGACAGATGATGAATTTGATTTAAGGGAGAGAAGTATGAATTTTTTATTAGATTTAGGATAACGAGACATAGATATATGGGTAGATGAAATTGGGTGGACATTTTCATAATCCACAAGACACAGATTACCAGACTAAGATTCGAGACATTGAATTGTAAGAATATACTAATGTGATGTTTGTAAAAATTTAAAACCCCAAAAATTAGGATTTAGAATTAGAGTTTTATTTTTTTTTCAAACACAAATGTCAGAAAATAAATTTCATTAGAGTTTTGTTAAAAATTGATGTCTCTACTAGAAATAGTAGGTCACAATACAAATATGTTTCTTGTGAATGAAGTATCTAGTAGTTGAAACCATGTATTCGACCATATTTAGATTGTTAAGAGAAATATACATACAAATAAACAAAATTTATGGACTATTTGTAAAATTTAAAAATGAAAATTTTTTGTTACTAGACAGTTGGAGTTAGAAACTATAAAGAACATTGAGTTATGAAGAACGTGTATTGATTCCACCGGACAATGATTCATTGTATGAAAATTTATTTGAATTTTTCTTGAATAAGAAAATATTATGAAGTTGTTTTCACTGAGGCAGATTGGCTAGACTAATTTATAGAATATAGTCTATTAGTCAATGAAGATTAAATAGACATAACTAGACGAAATGTTCACGAAGAAGTCATAAAGAAATTTATGTAAAGATATTTTCTAATTATGAATACATATATTTTTAATGAAAATAAATATAATGATGTTTTATTAGTTTTTAATGGGATTTTTATCTACCAATGAAAAGGTAATTTAAATAAGTTTCTCAAAAAAATTGGGTTGAATGTCTAAAAAAGTTTTTGATTCTTAGATAATTCCTAAACTTTAAATAATGTTCATGAATATTATAAAATAGTTGAGAAGTTTCCATAGAATTTGAAATGAATTGAGGTATTAAGCTTTTGGAAATTTAATGAGTGGGAAAATGAAATTTGTTTCCCATATTTTATACATTAGAAGAACCAATAAAAGGGGTTGAAAGTATAATCTAATGTGTTTTGAGAACACTGTTCACCCTTGAATGAATATGAAATAATACAGAGGTTCTATCAGTGTGAGTTTCCAACTAATATTTATTTTAGGTTGAATAATACTATCTAACATAGGTTTTGATTAGAGTATCAAGCATAATATTTAATATAGAGATTTCAGAAAGAGTTTCCCCTATAAATTTGATGGGAATTAGTTTTTTAAGCAGGTAAACAAATATAAGAAAAGGGTTCCATTTAAATGACGCACACCAAACATAGGAATAGTTTACAAGAAAGATATTCTATAAGGAGGAAACCAAATAGATTTTTCAGTATGAACTATTTAGAGAATAATTTTCAAAAGATTCATATCATTTATAATGGGTCAGTTTTATAAGAAAAAAATCATAAACTGATCAGGATAGTATAATAATTATTATCAAGAGGTATAATTTTTCTAATAGTATTTAATATAAGGTTTTATTCACTTATTTATCATAGTGGATTTCCATGGACTGATGATAATTAAAATGGAATAGATCTTAGTTCTCCCACTATGTTCGAACATTATAAATATTGCATTCTTTATTTCTAATTTTTATTATTTAATAATTATGAGTTTTTTATAAAAATTTTATATGGAAAAAACTCTAAAAAAATTAGGGTTTAATTTTAGATAATATGAAATTTTTAAAATTCATCACTAATTCAACCCCTATTCTTAATGGTTTTGATTATCCTACAAAATATTATGTATCTTGACTAGTTGTGGGGTCACTATTTTTTTCATGTAGCATATTTACTGATTGATTGGTTGAATGTTTTTTCATGCATCCAGTCCTTCATTCGTGTGGTTTCTTTTATGATTATTTATTTTCTTGACTAACCATGAGAGCACTAGTTTTTTGTGTGTTCTCTTGACTGAACATTCTATTGAATTTTTGGTAATGTGGTTGATCCATTCTTCATGTGGTTTATTTTTTGTTTGTATGGCTGATCCTTCATTTATTTGTTCCATCATTGATGCGGTCAATAAGTGGTTGTGTTGTGGATAATTTTCTATAGGAATTCAATCCTTCCTTTTTTCATGTGGTCAATCATTCCATTTTTCATGTATTTGATCCATGCTTTTCTTCATTTAGTCAATCCCATGGTCATGTGGTTATCCCACTTGGTTCGATGGATCCATACAATCACTCATTTTGTTCATGTGGTTGACTATTTAGTCATTTTTTCGATCCCCGAAGTCAATCAATGTGGTCTCTATGCATGGTTTATCATCCCAATTTTCATCTAATTAAGGATAAAAATATTAATTTTTACTACAATGAAATAAAAACACTTTTTTATCAATAATAAATAAATAAAAGGTATGTATAGCTTAAATAATTGTGTTTGAGTTATAATACGATTAAGATAATTTATATATTATAATTAATTGAATCTTGGGGCTTTAAATGAGTCATGTATAATGATATTTAATCTATACTAAATTAATGAAAAATTAAGAAGGTGATTTTAATTATGTTTTTAGAAACATGATAGAATCATATATATTTTCTAAAAAGGGGAGTCATTTCCGCTAATTAATTTTTTCACTTTATCTCAAGTTAAAATAATCTAACCTACCCTCTTAGAGTCTTGCATTCCTCATGTAATCTACCCACCTTTCATCTTATAATTTTCTAGCCAATCTATAACCCATCTTTCTCCTCTATTCTTTGTGTAGTGAAATCAAGAAAGTTTGTCACAATGTATGGGATATGAATCATATGTTTTCTTTTATGAAAGGTTTTATTTATTGAATGTTTAATTCCATGTATAAAATAATTTTGATTAACATTAAAAAAGATAATAATCTATAAATTTCATAAAGAAATAATATTTAATAATTCAGAAACATATAATAGAATAATAAGATAATTTTATGAAGTAAATATTATTGATTCATCAAATTATGGAAATAGAAAGTTGAGTTATATGACTAATATTTTTGTTAATACTTTCCAAATAAGAGAATTTAATGAACTGGCATATTTCATCTTAATGTATTATGATTTTATAATATGTAAAAGTATCCAAGAGAGAGGAAGAATCAACAATAGTGACCAAAATATGTCATTCATAAATAATACCTCTTACTAGTGGAATATTCATTATATGTTAATATGATCCATTCTAGAACCATAAATTTCTTGTTCCTTCAGTAACATAGATACATAAAAGCTGTTATATTAAATTTATACACCATATCCCAATTTGTTCTTCACAATTATAAACCTTATTCAACATTTCATACTTAAAACCTTTGTTCATAACCTAGGGAAGGGATACATAATAAAGGGTGATATCATATGCTCTATAATAATAAACATAATAGATATCAACAAATGATCATAATTGATCATAAGATAAGTATAAGGGTATCATAACATGATGATGAGTTACAATAGTCATACCTACATAGTCATATATAATTAATCATGGAATATGGTGTATTGTTTTTTTAAATAAGAGATATAATGAATAAGGGTGTAGAATCATTAATAATAATTCATGATCCACAAAAACATACGAAAAGAATATGTCATAAGTTTTCATTATATACCTAAGAGAAAAATTTCATTTCCTTTTCTAAGATCACTTCCAATACTATCATAGTGGATTGGGATCACTCCCCATTCCACCATTTCCTTAGTCAATGTTCACTACCAATACTATGTTATTGGACAATGTTGTATACTGAACTGGGTACACTCTCCATTCTAGTCCTTACATTTATCAAGTCATACAGTTCTTTACCCAATTCATTGGAGGGATATATAAATATGGGCATAGCCATTGCATAATGAAAATCATTCCCATGTGTGCTATAAGATTATAAAAAATTCATCGTATCGTCATATCATTACATGTGGAAAATATATGGGTTTCATAAACATTTCATCATCAAAATAATAAACGATTCAAATAAAAAATAAATATTGTAAATTTTGATCGTATCATCATTAAATCACAAAAATCATCAAAGTGTGTTGTTATAGATATAAATATCTTTAAAATATCACTAGAATATTTCATGAGGAAAATAACCATTAAATTTTGATATAGCTTATTGAAAATCAAAAAATATAAAAAATGTTTAGGAAATAATTTTTTTTGAAAATATCCACAGAAAATTATATTGTAAGATTCAAATTAAAATGTTTTCATAATGGTGGAGAAATCCATTTGTTTTGTTTTACGTTAAAAAAACTCCTTTTAAATTATTGTTATAAATTCAAAAGAGCCATGTTTAGAAAATGATAAGAATATTGATTTTTAAATTCTCTATATAATTTAATAAATTCATAAATTTTGTTTATATAATCAATTTTTAATGTTTAAAACAATATAGAATATTTTAAAAATAAAATATAATCATCAAGGATAATACTATTGACTGAAGAGTTAAATGATGGTACTGTTCATTATAAAAAATATTTCAAACTCTTTAGTACTTAAATAAAGAATAATTCAAGGGACATATGTAATATGTAAAAATAACCAGAGCATAATAAATAAAAAAATTATTATAGATAGATCATCTAATATTATCATTTTAAATTTAAGCCTAAAGAATCCCAACAGAAATTAAATCCAAACATAAAACCCTCACCTCAAGTCTATATTTCTTTGTAAGTACTCTAAAATCCTACATAAAAAATTTATATTTCATATAATTATTTAAAATAACTATATTAATACATATAATATCATACATGGATTACTTATATAATATCACTAACCATTTATTAACAGTCTTTCATTGTCATCATCATTTTGGGTGTTAACTACTTCATTTTCATGTATGATTTGTTTGGATGTTATGTTCCAAGAACATTGATAATGTTCTATTTAACACAATTAATTATATCCTGACATAAATATCATATATATTCATTAAAAACATATTATAACCCATTTATATAAATATTTTAGGAAAAATTAATTACATATTTATGTGAAGATGGTAGTCCATACAAACACTCGAGTGATGATTCCATTTTTCAATGGATGGAATTAAAGAAATATAAAAAATAATACACAAACAAAAAAATTATATATCATAAATATAATATATATAATTTTTAAATATAAAATAATTATAAACCATGAAATATTGGGATGGAAAATGAATCATAATGCAATATGAAAGCGGTAGTCTAGAAATATTCACGAGCGATACTTTCATCTCTCATTTTATGTAGTAGAGGTTGTAAATGGTTATGAAAACAATATAATAACACCTGATTATATTTATGATATTATATTAGTCATTTCATGGTTGATAAAACATGTTTATAGGATGCATATTAAGAAATAAATTTGAAAGATCAAGGTTAATATTTACACCTCTTCTTTGAGAGACCTCCTTCTGATTATGCCTTAATCCCTGAAGGATTGGTCTTAAGAGATGAAAACAGATATATGATAGTTTTAATGAACCGATTAATTTTTTTGAGTATGTATTTTCCAATATATAAGGCTCATTTTATGTAAATAAAGGAGGAGAAGAATTTCACATTTATAATTGGGGAGATAGACTGACATAGAATTTAATAAATGATTTCAATGATATTAGGTCACATTCATGTAAATGTTGATTAAAAAGAAAAAATATTAAAATCTAGGCTAATATTATGTATAAATATATTTAAATAATAATTAATATATTTATGATATTATATTAGTCATTTCATGGTTGATAAAACATGTTTATAGGATGCATATGAAGAAATAAATTTGAAAGATCAAGGTTAATATTTACACCTCTTCTTTGAGAGACCTCCTTCTGATTATGCCTTAATCCCTGAAGGATTGGTCTTAAGAGATGAAAACAGATATATGATAGTTTTAATGAACCGATTAATTTTTTTGAGTATGTATTTTCCAATATATAAGGCTCATTTTATGTGGATAAAGGAGGAGAAGAAGTTCACATTTATAATTGGGGAGATAGACTGACATAGAATTTAATAAATGATTTCAATGATATTAGGTCACATTTATGTAAATGTTGATTAAAAAGAAAAAATATTAAAATCTAGGCTAATATTATGTATAAATATATTTAAATAATAATAAATATATTTTTTTGGTAAAAATACATCCACTTTCTATTACATTAACCCCCCTCCCCCCAGTAACCCGTTTCAACTATAATTGTAACAAAATTTTATTGCTTTTACTATGCACTTAGACCAAAAATTAAATTGAACCGATTAAATTTATTAATTACCAAAAATAAATTTTTTCAAAGATGAATAAATTAATTAAAATTCATTGAGTAAAATATAATAAAACCCATTTTCGATTAAAATTTATTTTGAAAACCTAAACTAGAATTACATATAATTAAGAATTTACTTATTATGAATTAATAGATTAATTTTGATTATTTAAAAACATTATAAATATTTTTTCAAAATTTTGTTTTTATAATTCATATATTCTAATTCAATAAATATGTTATAAGTTATTTTTATATTATAGTTCATTTACACTCTTGGATTCCTGTAATGAAATCTATTGCTTTATGTTTATATCGAAGAAAATATAAATAAAATATTAAAATATTTAATTAAACCCCCTTGAAAATAATTTAACCTTTTTAATTGCATCACAGTAATAAAAATTTAGGATATATCCATTACATCACATCATCAGGTATTTATGTTTCTTACTTCAAAACTATGATTACTCCAATGATCATTAACTAGGTGAGTAGTCTTATTTTATTAATAGTTTGTCTCTGTAATCCATGATTTATACTAGATTCTATTAATAAGTAATATCATGCTCCAATATTAAAACCAATGAGTTAATTACATGTTAAGGTTCTAGTATGAACATCCCCTAAAGATATACATGGAAAAAATCATGAACTTGAGAGATGTTTGGTAGAATAACATAATGAAAATCTACAGTCCATTCTCCACTATGAATATCTAAGGGACAAATATACATAGGGCTCAACTTTATCTAATTTCCAAATTTCATAGCCTTACTCAATTGGTAAATTTACTAGAAAACCTTCTAACCAAATTCAAATTCCAAATCTCATGTAGGATTGTCAGCATTACTCTTTTATATGCTTTGAGCTTCCTTAATGTCCGGCTAGAGGGATCTAACCTTATCTTACATTTATTTAGTTAGATATGTTCCCAATATGTTTATTTATCAAAATTTAACCCATTATTATGTATTTATAAACATATTAGGATTCTTGAGCATCCATTTGAAGTCTCATATGAAGTAAAGTTTTTTAAGTGAATTCAACTTGAAGAAGGTGTGGATCACAAACACATTTAGAATTTATATAACAGGATATCAACATATCCTCTTGGGTTTTAATGGTCTTCTTGGACTAAATGTACATCTAGGTATGATATGGAGAACCAAAATCCTACTACATATTTTGATCATTATGAAGACTTCTCCAAAACACTAACGTAAAACTCATATCTTCATCAGATATAATAGAATGTGATAATCTATGAAACTATACCACTTCCTTAATTTGTACCTAGACAAGCCGATCAAGAGATAAATATTCTCTAATAGTAATGAAATGTGATTCTCTTGTAAGGTGATTCACCACAACCCATAGAGCATTACAATCATTAAATTTTTTATGGAGTCCAATAATGACGTGAATAGTGATGTTTTTTCCACATCCATTCTTGAATGGGTAAGGGTTATAACATTTCTATAGGATTCTATCTTTTATAATTTACTTTCTAACAGAAAAATAACATAGGTACATACACTTTAATATATCTCTTAAAGTTGCCCACAAGAAATTTCATATCTGTAAACATCTTCAAACTTCAAGAATGAATTGTAAATGATGAGCTGTGACCTTCTTCTATTATCACATTATTCATGTTTGGAATTTATGGGTAACATACTGTGTTCCTAAATCTTATTATTCCATCAAAATCAAGGTTTAAATATGTAAAATTTATCACCTTCTTTTCATCTCCATATCCTCCTTTCACAACTCTTTAATTATCAAATGGATAAATAGTTGATCACTATATGAGTAAGATAATATTTCTCAACGTCCACTATTATATAAATTTATATAATTTGAAAATATATAAATATTGGATGTTTTTTATACTCATAGTTAATAAGCATTCACGATTCATTAAACTCGAATAATCATCCACCTTGTTTTATTTATTAATATGGTAATCCATTGATTAGTAATAATTTTTAATCAACTAGAACCAACTTCTCCGGTTAATATTCTACTCTTTCTTAGAGAATATATACTTTTAAATAAAAAGATAAATATATATGTCATACCTTTATTTTTAAAGATATTTCATCCATATCATTAATGACAAGATTACCACTACTAAATCTAAATCATGAGTCAAGTAATTTCTCTCCTGAACCTTCAATTAGAATGATACAAAAGTAACACTATATCACTCTTTCATAAGAATTAATCTCAACCACTTATTTTATGAATAATTATAAATAAAAACTCTTCTCCACTATAAAGTAGTGTGAGAATAGGATCACTGGCCAAAATTCCCTTCAGTTCCTTGATATTTTATTTACATTCATTAGCCCAAATCAACATAACTTTCATCCAAGTTTGTTTTTTGAGTGGACTAGATATTTAGGATAAATTCTTCCCAAAGAATTATTAAAGTCCATAAAATCCAATAAAACTATAGATATCATTCAAAGTGGTTATTTTAAGATAATTTTCAATTACTTTTGTCTTTGATGGGTCCTTTGGTATACCCTCGTCTAATGTTATATGAACAAAAATGAAACTTTCTATAGCCAAAATTAACATTTGGTATTTTTTTCATACAACTTATCCATATAGGTGTCTTTATTAAAATTAATTAGTGATCTTAAAATTATTCCATTCTCTTAGAATATATAAAATATTAACTATAATTATTGAAAAAAACTAATCAAGGTAATCTATAAATACACTATTCATTAAATATATAGAGATAAAATGTTAATTATTAAGACAACATGTAGTTAATATAAATTAAAAGTATCCATACCATTAATATAAATGTTTCTTGGATATGTCTTCACTTTTGACACTCAACTAATTGTATCTATATTGATGGTAAATCTTGTAAAATATTGATCTCCTCACAATTTATCAGAAAAAAAATTAATATAGGGTAGAGGATACTTATTATTGATCACGATTTCATTAAGTTCTAGATAATAAATGAATATTAAAATTGATCCATCATTCATATGAGAAAAATGAATTGGTTCACCCCATGTTGATGCACATTTCTGAATGAATCCCACAGTAATATTCTAGTGTATTTGTTTTTTATATTCTTGAACTCAAGTAGGGACGTTCTATTTGGATTCTTTTAAATAGATGTATCACCATGTATGAGTTCTATTGAAAAATCAACTTCATGATTTAGAAGAATACTGTGAAAATATACATTAAAAACATCATAAAAATCTCTTATTCATTATCCATATATTTGATGATGAGTTTCTCCCTAACTATCTGACATAAATATTCACTTTGAGTAGGAGTAAATACCTAAGAAATGGTTGTAATTTCCATTGGAATTTCATATTTATACTCAAAATGATTAAAAATAATATGTTGATTTTAAATATCAATTTTGACTTCCCATCCATGAAAATTGATATGATATTTATATAGTGAAATCCAATCCATTCCCAAAATCGCATGAAATTTAACTAGAGGGATAAAAAATTGATATTCAAGGAGCTCATTCCCATAAAATTAAATTATATGATAATCGTATACATGATGTGTGATCATCATATCATTATGATTTTTTACAGCTACTTCAGCATCTTATCATTGATAATATAAAATTATATTCCTTGAGAATTTTTCAAATATACATGAATTCATATATATTAGATAGAATTGGGTAAATTAATAGTTTAGATTACCTAAAACCACCTCAACATAATAATTCTATAATCAATACCATAATAAAATAAAAATGGATAGAATAACCATCAATTATTATTAATCGTAGTGATTTATCATGATAAATAATTTATTGGATATCTAAATCCTGATTCCTTATTTTAAATATAGGACCCATAATGTTTAACATAGGGCATCCCAAGTTATCATCTATTCTAATCCATTATAATTATTCATAATGAAAATGTGAATTAATCCAACCATGTCCCCCAAAGAGTGTAAAACCAAGTGTGATGTAAGAGCATATTCATTATGGAACAAAATTACCACAACTAAAAATTAAACCATCAATGATGGGGAAATTGCAATGTGGTCCCATTGTAATTGCCCTATCATTGAAAATGGCTTCAAAAATAATTTTATTTTGCGATGGGAATTCATCCCATCACAAATACTTTATCCGTTTTTTAAAAATCATTTAATGACGGGTCATCACAAAAAACAATTTTAAATGGGTTTGTCACAAATAATTAATTGTGAGGGGCCCCTCACAAAGAAATAAAAAATTAAAAAGATAATAAAAATATTATTAAAATTTAACAATATAATAAATAAGAATAGTAATTATACTATAATAATATAATAAAAAATGGATAGGATAATAATAATAATAGTAAATAAAAACTTATAAAATAAGTTAAAATATAATTAAAATAGTAAAATTATAGAAAAAAAATATTCAAAACAATTAAAAAATAATAAATTAATAAATTAATAAAATGTAATAATGAAAACAGTAAATAAATAATATTAATATAATATTAGTATAATAATAAGAAACAAAATATTCGTAATAATATAAAAAATGCACTATATAGTAATATAAGTATGCAAAATAATAAAAATATAACAAATTTTTTTACATTGAAATGTTTATCCTAAAAATCAAATTGGTCACTAAGGGGGAGGGTCATCTAGAAGAGTTTAAGGAGAAAGATGTGGGAACTCCATCCCTAGACCTTGATTCAGACATTAAATGTACTTCATCATCTACTCATGTTGTTGTTACTTCTATTGATGCATTTATTCCTACTGTAGCTATGGACAGAGCTCTTCTTGCTCCCTCTGCATACTCACTATAAGCTCAGCCTGATATTGTAGCTGCTCCTAATACTATGCAACAGAATATGTTGGCTGTTCAAAATCTCCTCTCGATCTTCATGAATACATTACATCAGTATCATAATAACTCTCATACGTCAATCAAGAGGCGATACCAACGAATCAACCTTTTCCAAAGGCATGTTGGGTCTCCTACGTCATTCCTTCCTCATCAAATATTACTTTAATAGTATGATCCTCTATCTCGGACTGAATCATAGTGTTTTTATGAGATTTCATGGACACATATGACCAATTCATTTTAAATTTAAAATTAAAATAGTTAAAATATTATTTTTAGTTTATTTCCAAATTAAAAAAGAAATTATACTGACCACAATCTGACACAAGAAATCACCTCTAATCTCTCTTGTGATATAATCTCTATAAATCCTCCTATAAACATAGAAATCGATAATAATAAGATGTTTTAATGCCTATATGAATAAAAAATAAATATTTTATATTTAATGTTATATAAATTATTTAAAAATTTTACATACAATATGTTACCAATGTGTACTAAATGTATGACTACCAACATTATGTGTCAACTCCTATCTCCCCCATTTTTTTTCAACCAACTGATGAACTCCAAATAAAATTACCACAAATCATGTGTGTACATAGTTCATCCAAAATCATAGATGAAATGTAATTTGGTATGTGGGCATAGTAAGTCTCATCAAACACTATGACTCCATCATTCCTCAAATATGTCCTCCAATTTTTTTTGTAAAAAGAGATGGAAACACTCAGGCATATAGCCCAACCAAGCCTCCCAGATTGATTTATGCACACTATCATTGATGGGACTCCATAGAACTTAATTATAATTAATAATATCAAGTTATTAATTAAATAAAAAGCAATATTAATATTATTTATTTACATAACATCCAATAATCAAACATGCGGTACTGCATATCAATGGGAATCTGATCCCTTATAACCCATGATCCAAACAAAATTCCACAATATATCACTCCCCCGTAAAATATCTATATGATAAAAGATGTGAAACAAGTGAAAAACTAATCAAACAATTCGAATATAAATAACTTCATGGAATTAAGGAAAACTATCTAAAATACAAAAGTAAACATACAGCTTCATGTCTGGGTCGAACACAAGACATTAATGTCACTCGGGGATAGTGTCAGGATTCATCAATCACTCAAGACCACAACCCCTCTATGTCATCACTGAATTTCTAATTTTATAAGTGTTAGATAATCCATCATCATGCTCATCCCTAGTTATATTACCTCTTTAATTAATGAAACAGATCAGAGTCCATCTAAAACACAAAATAACTATTATTATAAAATAGTTGAAAACAACTAGTATATATGGATTATATTATATATGATTATACATATCATTTAACAATGTCACTCTTCACCTATATCCTCATCATCATATATGAAAGTGTAAATATCTTCATATTCCTCTTTATTATCATTAGTTTTTATAAGATTTTCAGTTTCATCATAAAATTCCATTTCAAATTCATTTGATGCATCAATAACATCATCTCCTCCCTCAACCATTAAATATGGGGTTTCATCATATATATTCATGTCTCTTCATGGAAAATATGGATTCAGAGTAGTCTCTTGAAACATTTCAATTTCATGAACTTTAGGGGAACCACATTTACATTTAACAAATTGATTTTCTTCAGATTTCATTTTAATTATACTCCACCAATCACATAAATCTCTAGATGTAGAACAATATTTGTCATAGTAAATTTAATGTTCTTAGTGGACCAATAAAGATGCTTCATTTATTAAATGAAGTATTTTATATTTAATATTAAGGATTCCATGGTTCAGATGAACTTGCGAGCCTCTCTCAATATCAAATCTCTAACATCAAAACATTGTTATGTAATTATATCCTAGATAAAAAATTAAATTATTTCTTCCACCAGGTCATAGAATTCAAATTAAATTTCACCATCATGATATCCACTCAAGAAAAAACTAATGTTAATTACTTTTTTGATTCACCATATGCAAAAGTATGAAATAAAAAATCATTCACCATATATCCATTATAAGATTAAACTATTTTGGGTGGTGGGTTTATCAATACACACAATTGATTATCAATTTTATTAACATGGTGTGATATCTGAAAATTTCTTAAAAACATCATCAATATAAAAAGTAATAAATTGATTTTATATGATAAACCATAAATAGTTTATTTTTCTAGTTCTTGATACCAGTAAAAATATTAATTTTTCATACATTCTTTAAAAGTAGCTTCTGTAATTTGTGGAAACTATTTCTTGATATGATTATCATATAATATACAAAAAAATATTATTATTTTACTGTAACAATGATTTTAGAATATGTGATTAGTGAACTCATAGTAAAAATTGTTTCATTTCTTCATAGTTGATAAGAACATATGAATGTGATATTCTATGTTCATCATCTAAAATACATCTTTCGTAAACTCAACCATAGCCACTTTCGAGCTGAATAAAAACAGATAATTTATTTTTCATTTCATTTTCAAAATTTTCCGCAATAGGACTATGTATTTATATTTTTAGGCATATTCATATTTAAAATAATGAGAGTAAAAAAAATTCCTCTTACAAATAACCCTCTGTAATTGATCCTTCATCCAATGCGATGTTATATACTTTTTTCTTCAATTTTTTCATCCAAATCTCAAATAGGTACATCAATCGAAACTATACTGGATCTCCACATTTTTCTCCATTCCTAAACTGTAATATAAAATGTTCCATTAAGTCAAAGAAATATGGTGGGTATATTTTTCCAGTTTATAAAAAATTAATACAATATATTCTTGAAATATACTTAATGGATCATAGTTTTTTTCACCCCACAAATGTCTCAAAAAATATGTTATTTCTATTAGTTCATCAAAAATCATAGAATTATGAAAAACTCTAAATAAAATTGGTGGAATTATTTCAATTATAACAGGATATTCATGACTTTTTGATAAAATAATTTCACCATTTCTAACACATCTAGCGAAATTAGAATCCAAACCATTTGGAAGACTCAAATC
Source organism: Viscum album (assembly GCA_963277665.1). Classification (NCBI taxonomy): domain Eukaryota; kingdom Viridiplantae; phylum Streptophyta; class Magnoliopsida; order Santalales; family Viscaceae; genus Viscum; species Viscum album. The sequence continues at coordinate 433,097,859 of OY728136.1, forward strand.
TTTAATCCACTGACAAAATTATTAATGGGTTTCTTTTGAAACTATATAAGATACATTAGGATTCATTATCTTCTATGATCTATAATTTTCAAATAGTTTAAGTTCTTGTTTCATATTGATTTGGGAATGATCTAATAATTCCATTGAATTGTCTTTTTTCTTACCTGGTGTATCAAAAAATGTATTAAATATACTATCAATATAGTTCTTCTCAATATGAATGACTTATAAGAAGTGAAAAAGCAAAAAATAAAACCAATATAGAATATATCAAATAATGAATCATTTCATCTAATTTTGTTCCTTCCAAAAGACATCAATTTTTTCTTGGTTTATAGTTCGTCCAAATTTAATGGGAGGTAACGAAGAGAAAATGAATTTTAAATCAGTACCAAAGATAATTTTTGGAGTTCAGTCTCTTTTAGAATTTTTTTTGAAATGATATATGTACCCCAGAAAGGGGTGGTCATTTAGAATAAATATTTGATGATATTCAAAGTAATATGGTTTTAATCCATTAATAAGAATAATCTCTTTACTATCTCTCGTATAATAAGGACATGATTTTGGACAATGTGTACTCCAACCAGATAACTTTCCATATGATGGGAAGTCACTAATTGTCCACATCAATGAATCTCTTAGTATGAAATTTAGTTTTCCAATAACATCATACTTTGTTACACCATTAATCCACAATAAATTTAACTCAATAATCAACGGATTGAAATAAAAAACATGATACATTTTCAGATGTCCTGAACTAATATGATCAGAAATATATATAGTTCATTCACTAACATCAAGAAGGTAAATTATAAAAAGTTATAAAGGTAGATCAACATTAATATTAACTATTATAAGAACCAAATAGATAAAAACCATCAATAAAAAGACATAATCACACATTTCGAGCTTCTAAAGAAATAAGTGGATGTACATGGTCAAAAAATTTCCCTGAATCACCATCAACAGGATGGTTTAATCCTTTACCAGTTTAAATATTGGTTTTCTAACATGACATTAATAAACCCTTGTTCTGAGACCTAAATAAACACTATAATGTAGTTGTAATCAAGAAAAACCTAAACTATTTTATATGAATGAATCTATACATCCCTAGTTTAGCCCTGTTGTACCTTGATTCTCCACATATATGAAAACTGACTAAAGGATAATTTTCATCATAATATAAAATAGAATCATTTGAAAATATATGAATGTTATGATAACCAAGACCCACGTTATTAAAAATTTACTTGCTCATGTATAAATTAGTAGGCAACACATTTCGTTCAGGTAATATTGATTTAAAAAAAAGATAATATCTGATCACAATAACTATTTGGCATTCAGTTATCTAATTTAATAGAAATAAATTTTTCAACCACTTTTAATTTTCTTATCTTGCAACCAGGATATAAGTCATCCCCAACAGACATCAACAACTCATAAAATGTGGATAGTTCCAACTCTCGAGATAAATAAATATCAGCCTAAGTTTCATTTTTTTAAATGACGGACGAACCACATCATGTAATAAATTATGAAACTGTGATAGAATAGAAACTAAATTGTTAGTATCTTATCTATAACTACGTTCACCATGTTGATACAAAAAGTCATAATAGTACTGAGAACCAAATTGCAATAGATAACCCCTCACATTTTCAAATATATCAAACCTCCTCTGATCAGATTTCTTGCATAGAAAATTCATTGTCCCTTCTGAAACATATTCTGGTTTTCTTGATGAAAATTACAAAAAATATTTAACACCCTCAATATATACTAGATTTACAACAAAAACCCTTGGAATCTTGCCACAATTTATCCAATTTTGATCTTTTAATAATGACTATTGTTAAATTCATTTCTCTATATTACACAAATTAATATAAAATAAATTAATTGTTTATAATTAATTTCATACAAGAAAAAGACAATCTAAAAAAGGGGAAACATTAAAAACAATCATAATTAACTTTTAAATATTATCTATTTTATATATTTTCCACTAATTATTACTAATGACTGTTAATTTTTAATATTTTTCATGATTTAGTGTTCATTTATACTAATCATTAAAATTTTCACAAAATTTAAAAAAATTATAACTACCTGAAGATTAAAAATTCTATGATTTACTAAAAATTATTAAATCATATATTTTATAATATTTCAGTAAAAAACCAATTTATGCCAACCAAGATCAATTTTTTCATTGCACTACTTTCTTTAAACCATGCCCTATCCTCAAAGTATCTCATATTCCTGTAACTTCTACTTCTTTTGATGCATCACATCGTGTTTTTACTAGTTCTAGAAATCTAATTACAAATTTAGACATGGTTTGCATAGATTGGTCATTTCTAATCACCTAAATATTGGAAAGTATATAATTTACTAAATTGTTTAAATAATAGATTTCTCAATTACCAGGTAATGAAACCAATCTATGAAAACCATATCAAAATTTACCATTACACTATTTTTTTCAATTATGTCAGGTCATTGACATATCTTCAAGTCCTGTAGTTGATTCTATCATTGTGTCACATCAAATCTATCCCAGTTCTTAGGACCTAATGATATATTTGGAGATTATTAGTGAAAATTGGCCATTATTAATCTGTATCATCCATGTATGTATAAATATTTGGTTGGAATTAATTGGGCATTACTAATTTGTGTCAACAATGTATGCACAAATTTTTTTATTTCTCACAGGATGATAATTATTACTAATTAAAACTAATATTAACAGAATTGTTTATAAATTAATAAAAATTATTATAATATGCTATAAATTAATATATTATAATAAATTGCTAAAGAGATGTAAATAATAGAATTTATACTCTATAATCCATGAGAAATGATTAATTAGTGTCAACTATGTATGTAAAAAAATTATTCCTCATGTCCTGAAAATTGATGACATATTTCAATTTTACATTTCTAGTAATTTGTAATAATTTCTGTTATATCCTTATTATTTATAGTAGAATGTTTAATATTTATACTAATCTAAACTAATTTATAATAATTTCTACTATTTAAACTAATTATTACAAATTAACAACACTATTTCAGAATACCACTAATCTGTACTATTTTTTATAACAATTAATATTAATTATTACTAATCATTACTAATTAAAAGTAAATTATTACTAATTATTAGAAATAATTACTAATTATTAGTAATTACTACTAATTATTACTAATTATTTCTACTTTTTTTTTAATTATAAATTTTAACAAATTATATATAATTATTACTAATTAATACAAATTATTAGTAATTTTTTCATATTATAATTAATTACTGCTAATTATTTGTAATTATTTCTAATTAACACTTATTATTACAATTTTTTGTTAGTTTATAACAATATTTACTACTTACCGTTAATTTTAAATAACTTTATTGATTTTGACAATAAGTTTTACTAATTACTTCCAATAAGTAATAATTTACACTAATTTTTACTAATTTGTGCTAAATTTTACTAATTACCAACAATTTTCAATAATTATATTTATTTACTGCTAAATATTACTAATTATCTCTAATTAATACTAATTACCACTATTTTTTATTTATTACCATTATTTAATACAAATTTTCATTAATTATGACAAATTTAATCTATTTTTTACTAATTGTCGCTAATTTTTACTAATTTCTGAAAAAAATTTATTATTACCTCTATTTCTTAATAATTAGTGATAATTAATACTAATTAACTATAATTATTACTATTTATTACTAATTAGCACTTATTATTACTATTTTTTATTAGTTTGAATCATTTTTTTCTAATTACTGCTGGTTTTTAAAATTTATTTACATTTATCGCCAATATATACTAATAATCATTACTTAATACTATTTAATTTAAATTTTTTCGAATTACTATTAAATTTTACTAATTTCTATTAATATTTACTAATTACCCCTAACTTCTACTAATTACGAATAATTTTTACTAATTACCACTAGTTATTACAAATTACTACTAATTAACTCTTATTATTTCTATTTTTAATTAGTTTAATACATTTTTTTACTAATTATAACTAAATAATGCCAATTATTACTAATTACTACTAAATACTTCTTATTATTAGTAATTTTTATTAGTTTATAACAATTTTTTAATAATTACTTCAGATTTTTACAGAATTATATTTATTTATCGTTAATTTTTACTAATTACAATTAATTTTTACTAATTTATATTAATTAAAAGTAGTAACTACTAATTATAGATAATTAATGCAAATTACAGCAAATTACCACTAATTGTGTCTAATTATCACTAATTATCGCTAATTTTTACAAATTACTACTAATTTATATTAATTAATGCTAATTATTATTATGTACTATTAAATACACATTATTATTACTAATTTTTATTAGTTTAGGATAATTTTTTCTAATTACTTGCTAATTTCCACAAAATTTTCTGAATTACCGCTAATTATAGCTAATTACCATGAATTATTAATAATTACTGATATTTTTTTAATTATCCCCAATTTATTACTAATAACTGCAATTTATAACTATTTACCATTATTTATTAATATTTACCCCTAATTATCACTATTTACTGCTAATTGTTACTAATTACAACTAATTATTACTAATTGCCGATGTTTATTACTATTTAATGTTATTTATTACTATTTATTACTAATTATTACTAATTATTATAATTAATTACTTATTGTTAAAATTCTTACTAATTACTACTATTTATTAACATTTATTACAAATTATTACAAATTATTACTGTTTATTACTATGTGTAACAATTTATTACAATTTATTACTATTTCATACTATTTATTATTAATTAGTAGTATTTATTTGTAATTATTACTAATTATTTGTAATTGTTACTCAAAATAACTAATTGTTAGTAATTATTAATAACTATTACTTATTATTTCAAATTATTACAAATTATTATTAATTACAACTATTTATTCCTATTTATTACTATTTATTCATATTTATTATAAATTAACACTAATAATTAGTAATTATTAGAAATTATTATTATATATTACTATTTATTACTAATTATTGTAAATTACCCCTAATTGTCGCTAATTAACACTAATCATAAAAAAATTTATTAATTATTACTGTTTATTAATAATTATTGCTAATTATTACTAATTTATTCTTATTGATTTTAATTAATACTAATTACACATAATTATGAATAAATAATGATAATTGAACCAAATTATTACAAATTATTAATTATTATTATTTAAATGAAATCATTAAATCGTAATAAAACAACATATTTGTTCAAATCAATAATTTAAAATAAAACTATCTAATTCTAATTTAATTTAATTATTACTAATTAATAATATTTATTACATATAACGAATATAATAAATTAACTAAAAAATAAAAACAAGAAATAAATTCATTTAAAATGAATCATTCATTGGGTGAAAGTTTTGAAAATTGCTCCGTTATAAAATATAAAACTTTAAAAAACCTGAAAAGTGAAATATGGGAGCGGAGATATAGAGGGGAGTTGAGTGAATTGTGAAATGAGGAAAAAATATGATGGGGGAATATTTTGGTGAAATCATTTGCGACGGGGTATTTGGGACTAGTCCTATCTCAAATAGTTAGGTGGTTATTAATTGATATGGCAGTAAAAAATTGTATTTGCGTTGAGTACCGTCACAAATATTATCCTGTCAACACATTATTTATGACGGGCTGTCACAAATAGATTTTTTCGACTTGTCCTGTCACAAATAGTTAAATGGTTATTAATTGAGGCATCGTTAAATGATAGTAGTTGCGACAATTCTCATCATAAATATTATCATGCAGCATATTATTTGTGATAGGGATCCTCCCCCTCACTAATAACAAAAACATGGGAAGGGTATTCGTGATGGACCGTCAAAAATACCACTTTTTATGGATCATTTGTGATGAGTAAAAATTACTATCGCAAATAGTGTTTTTCGACAGACTATTTGCGACGGGCCCTACTCCCATCAAAATTGACATGTCACCTATACTCGAAATTCTCATATTGTATGGTCAAGTTGCACTTGACCAACTATTTTCAGAGTTATTACCCCATGATTCATCTGTCCTGAAATTACATCTACTTATATTACCCATAGACGGATGTGTTTCTAAGAAAATTATATAATCTCTTCCATACCAAAACATTAGAATGTTATCCCTTACTTAAGCTTATCTAAAGGGTTCTCACCAAAGTTTCATCATCTCTAGTTTCAAAAAAACTACTCCTTCCTCGATGGCCAACTATAGAAACCTAAACTTATCATACATAAAAACTAAATATTATTGCTATAATATTAATTTCAAATAAATATGGTCTATACGTGAATCATAGTGGTTTAGTGAATTTGGAAACATACAAACATAAAGTGGTACATAAAATATTTACATTATCTACAACATAGTTTCTCACAGTGAGTACCCTCCTTAGACATATCATAATGAAAACCTTTTTCATAACCCAATGAAGGGAAACATAAGAAAATGGATATAATATTCTCAATATGGGTAATCATAATAGATATCAATCAATGATCATAAGTGAACAAAATAATAAGGGCGTGTGATCATGATCACGACCTAAAATAATCATACATAATTAGTCAAACATCAGTAATCATGAAACATGGCGTGAGATTTTTGAATAAAAAATGTATAAGGAAATATAGTGTGGAATAATCAATCCTCAATCATCATCTATGGTAACATAACATAATGATAATGCATATGTTTTTGCATACACATAAGTATATATAATCCTTTCTAATGTCAATGATCACTGCCAATAAAATCATTATGGTAAAGGTTCACTCGTCATATCATCACTTCATTAGTCAAGTTTCACTCCAAAGACAATCATAGTGTATAAATTCTCTTGCTCTAATGGGTTCACTCCCCATCCCTATCATTATTATCACATTAGATATTATTCTTTGCCTAATGCATTGGAGAGCTATATAATTCTTGGTCCACCAATTACATAATGAAAACCATACATACATGCACCATAAGATCATAAAACATTCATCATATCATCATATCACAACCAATGTAAAGTATACAAGATTCATAAACATTGAATCATAATCATCATAAATAATAAAAATAAATATTAAATATGTTATCATTGAATTTTATCCGCATAAAATAATAAGAAACAATAATGGATGTTGTTATAGATGAAAACACCTTTAAAATTCAGTGTAATGTTTCTTGTGGAAAACCCATTTTCATTTTGAAAAATTTAAATTATATTAAGGAAAAATATTATTTGAAAATAAAAAAGGACACTTATAATTTTTTTCATCAAATAAAAGAGTACTCCTGATGGATGGGAATATCATTCATGTGGTGTACATTAAAAAATATTAGATTCATGTTTTTTGTAAAAATACTAAATTAACTCATTCCGAAAATGCCAAGAAGATTAAATATAAAAAATATATATCTATAATAGAAATTGGTTAAAAATGAATTTATAAAATAATTATCGAATGGTGGAAACATTATTTAAACATTTTAAATGAAATATTTACATGAAACCACATATTATTTACAGAAGTGATAATTAAAAATGGTTTTATTTAAAAACATTCATTCAATATAGTTATTTTTTGAGGAGAGGAAAATAGATTGAAAACATGCAATCTACATAAATAAAAATATAATAATAAAATAAAATATATTTGGGATAGATAGATAATATAATTTCATCATTAAAAACTTTGGCATAAATATTCTCAATAAAAATTTGATTGTAACATAAAACTCTTGCATCAAGTCTATCTTTTTTCTTATGAACTCTAACATCCTATATAATAAATTGAAATTTATGAAATTTCTTTACTAAAAACATATTAATACCTTCAATTTAACAAATTTTTTACTAATAACATCTTATCACATATATGTTGACAATCTTTCATTATCTTCATCAAATCATGTGTTAACTACGTCATTTTACCTGTATGTTTTGATTCTATAGTAATGATCCATTTACTTTGATAAATTTTCATACATCTCAAGAATTTTAATAATTATCTAAATTTTAAAAATATTTATTATATAAATATTTATAACCGTACAAAAAAATAGGTGATGAAAGAAGAATTATATTCCTACATGGAGATGTTAGTCCATACGTATGCATGAGTGATGTTCTCATTCTCTGATTGATTAAAAAAGGTAAATAATAATTATCCAATACATTACAATTTTTATATCATTAATATCATATATATATATATATACATTTTAAATCTATCATAAAAACCAACCATGATATAACATATTATTTAATACATAATATATAAATCTAATTGAAAATATTAATCAATAGATATTAATTTAATGCACTAACATATAAATAAATTGCGCGTATACAAACAATTTTCATAAATAAAATGTTTTTAAAACCAAAAATGTTATTATACCAGAATCTAGTATAATGATAAGTCTTATTTAATTAATTATATTATTTATAAATAATTGAAAATGTATTACTTTAAGAAAAATTTTAAAATTTAATGGGTCTTTTACATGAAAATAAATGATATTTTTTTTAAAAGTAGTATTTTTTAACTATTTACTGAACAAGAAAAATTCTTAAAAAACTTATGAGAAATCACACAATGATGATATTAGCATGAAAATTTATAAAAATTCGATTTATAATTTAAAATACCATTTCATGAAATGTTATAAATTATTTATAATAACCATTAAAAAATTCAATAGAAACCATTTTACAAGAAAATAAATTTTTATAGAATAAAATGACATTAATGAAAATTGAGTATTTATTTATTATAAAATAATTAGTAGCTTTACATTATTTTAAAACCTTAATTTTTTTTCATAATGTGGTTATTATTATTCCTTGTTAATAATTAATTGGATAGGTTATAAATGTTTTCTATATCACGATCTATTTAGACTTGGGGTTCTGTGTTATGGAAGTTATTTAATACTTTGTGTTTATTTTAGTGGAAATATATATAAAATATTGGGGTGTTATTTAAACAAATCAAATAATTATTTTAGTATTTCAAATATATTTATAATTCCAATTTATATTATCTTATAATTCTAGGTATTTGAGATTCTAAATAAGAGAATTATTGAATATCTTAGATAATTGATATTTCATATTATTTGGATGAAATATATAGTTTATATTTTTAATCACTTGGATTTTTATTATATTCTTAATGTTATTGATATTTTCATTTCAATAATATTTGTTAGATAGTGTTCTATCTATTTGGTTGTGTTCAGTTTTAGATTTTATATCATGGTTTAATTACATGAAACTGATAAATAACGTAAATCCAGTAATATCGATTGAATATTGGAAGTACTATGATAAATATTAAATATTCATACTAAATTTTATAAATTATGTGAAGAATGATTAGTGATATTTTGTGTATGTTTTCTATTATAATTTTCTCTTTTAGGTTTTGTGATGTGTAAATCACAGTAACAATACAATAATTAATTTAATATGGAAATTAAGATTGTTTTTTAAACAACATTGATTAGGGATGAATGATCCCATTCTGGTTAGTGGGATGTATAACTACATTGGTGTTATGACTTTAGGGCCTTTTCTTGTGGGAGGAAACATTTAATTGAAATGTACGTATCCTCTATGATGATAAAGTCTTTATTATGATTATATGTGATTGATTCATAACTTATTTTGGTTTAGAACATTAGATTCACAATGGTATAGAATCATGGGGAAATAGTGAATGTTTATGTCGATGATGGGGGGATATATTATTCTATGAAAAAGTGTTTGGTAAAGACACTAGGGTAATCAAGTCAAGTACACAATAGGGATTTGACATTAATACATTCTTAGTTGAAACATTCAAGTTGTTGGTTACCTAGTTATTATATTATTATTTTTTATTTTTGTTATTAAAATAGACTATATGTATGGAAGGTTCACCTATAACATGGTTTAATAGGATGATCCCTAGATTAATCAGATATATTATGGAATGTAAATGAACTAATAAAAGAATGGGGACTATTTTTCGTGTTTATAGATGATGATGGAATACATGAATGTTTAAGTAGGGAAATTTATAGTGATAAGGTAATTAGGTTTATAAGATTAATCCATAAATATTGGAAATGATTATAGAATAATATTCATTAATGGAATATTACCCAGTAATAAAAATATTAACTCTTGAATTATTCTTAAGATATAATCCTTAGCGGTGGAATATGGGTGTCTTGCTCGATGATTGTTGTAAATGAGCATATTTCATGGTAGTTTCCCATAGTGTGGATGTGTGGGATATATTTTATATAATCTCACTTTAAATGCTTCACTAATAGCATTGGTAGGGAAAAGGACACCCAAAAGTTTTTATGGGGGAGTTCTTCTAAACATCTAGGAGAGTAACGGAAGAAATGGTTGACTTTTTTCTTCTAACTAACACTCCCTTTGAGTACAGTTTATGTGTAGAATTTTTTCAGTATATAATGGCTTATGGTATACGGCGTGTTCCAACCCAGGCTATGATGTATCTTGATTTTATTATACTTTTACATAAGGTATGTAATGGCTTGTAGTACAAAATATTTTTGTCTAGTTAGGGGGTTCTTGTTTTACCATGCTATATGTTAATGGGCTATTATGGATTCAGGTATAATGAATTTTTATGAGATGAAGCAGCTTATGATCATTCACATAGTTACTACTAGAAATGATAATGATGGGATTATAGGTTTCACAAGATGTATAATGGCTATTATATGATTTCATTATATGTAGGATTACTTATGGAAGGGATAAACACAAGAGGTGAGTCATTGGGAGGTCAATGTGACAACACAGAGTGGGAGTGTAAGTGTGGTATCTTTATATATATATATATATATATATATATATATATATATTCTTGATATATAATGTTTTACTTGTGTGTTACTTGGTGAGTTTATTAGGCAGAGAGTGGGGAAAATATATTTACCTACTTAATTTATGATTTGGTAACATTTTTATATTTACTTTTCTTCAGTGTGCTTCTTTCACATTTGACAAGGGAGGTTTCTTGGAGGATCTTATAGAGTATACATGTTATGATCACCCTATATATATGTAAACTATTTTTATGACTACATGATCTGGTTGGTTATTTGGATGTGCATTACTATTATGTTGGATTTTTCCAAAAGTTACCGGAGATTTATGGTACCTACCTAGGATTTATTTTTAGTACATGTTGTTTTCTATTTATATGTTTATGATTTTGTATGAAATTACATTACTTATTGGTATTTATCCATTGTTTATTCAAGGTTTACATTAATGGCTACTCATATTATAACATATTATTTAGAAATATATCAAGGGTAATTCCTCCCATATGTGTGATTTATATACATTAAATTTTAGTTTCCAACCAATGTCATGTTAGTTGTGGGCATCATGGTTTATTTTCTCACTTTATTTTTTATTGTCCAATGAGGTGTTCCTTTAGGGGGAGGGGTAGTGATAAAGGGTTATCAAACTTGATGGTGGAGAGGTAGAATGTAGTTTAGAGTTAGGCATTATTGTGGATGTATAGTTTTTTAGGGAAATTGTTCAAGTAAGGATTGTAACTTGTTGTAAAAAATTGTCATCAATTAATAAATTAGATTTTAAATCCCCATATGATATGATACAAGGACCATCATGTTAGTTAACATGCTAAGTAATGGGATGCTTCTTGTAGGGAAGAGACCTAGGTAAGGATTATGCATTATTATTATCTGTGTCTATGATTCAATTGTTAGAAAATGGGATTTATTTTAAAATGAATGAATTAATTAACCTTAATTTTTTTCTATTACATGTTTAGGAGTTACAAATGTTTTTTATTTTGATGATATGTATTTTTTTTCAATGTTCTCTTTGGGTTTATGTTGATGATGTTCATTTGTATGTTCCATAAAATATCCACATAGTAGAGGATGAAAATAACAACACTTTTCCGAGTAAAATCTTTGATTTTTAGTTTCATGGTATGTGAAAGTATTATGGATTTGTTTATAATCAGGTTACATAGGATAGTCCAGATCATATGATGTATACCTTTAGGTCTATTTATTCTCTGAAGGAGCAATGGGTTTCGTTGTCTTGGATTATTGTGTGTGGGTTAGATTAACAATGGAGTATTTTGTTCCTCATGGATCAAAATTATTATGTTAATGAATGTGATAAGATCCTAGTCCCACATCAGAATGATTTTGTTCATTAACCGATATGGTAAAGAGTTTAGTATGAGTTTTTTATGATTAGTTTTTTTGGATGAGTTTTTTCATCATAAAGGGAGTTTCATTGTATAAGAGTTCAGTATCTAATATAAGAACCACTTATGATATGCTTTAAGACTTATTACAGATCACGTGGATAGGGTGATGCTTATTAAAGATAATTTTCATCCAAAGATCCAACACAGGGTCACCCCATTTATATTGATGTCGTATATTGAGGAGCTGGTGATGGAAAAAGTCATCAATATGAGATTTCCTAGGACTAGGTCATCATGGTATATGAGTGATCATAATTTAACATGGAGTGCAGCTATGACCTATTCTTATTTTCTTATCTAGAAACGAAGTTACAGTCAATAGGGAGAAAAATTCCACTTTTTGCAACCCATTTCACTTGGGTAAGAAATTCGCAGACACCTACTAAAAGTTCAAGCATGGTTTTATTTTATTTTTGAGGTTATAAATATATAATTGAGTGTGATTAAATTTTCCTAGTATTCATCATTTATTTGGAGACCCATTTCTGGATTAGTCATTGTATAGGTATCAATTGAGGTATCAGTATTAAGGATTTCTTGATTTTTACCATCTAAGAATTTAAGTGGAATGTAGAGGGTAGCCTCATGATATACCTTATCCATAGGGTTAGTGGTTTGATCAGGACCAAATATTTGGTTTAAATCAAGGTTATAGAAGTCAAAGATTATGATTTGGTGAGATTCATATTTTATCATTGCCATCAACGAGAAATATAGAATTCATGAAATGCACCATCTAGCTATTTTCAAATAAAATTTATTCCTTGTTTAATTCAAGAGATATGAGCTCATTTATTACACCCAAACTATTCCTCACTTTGGATCATTATCTGGGGTTTCTAACGATTCCATTTTCCATGACTATGCTATTTGAAGGTCATGCTAGCCAGTATAATGTGCGCAGAGTCTATTAGTTGGTGCTGGGAAACATTGTTCTTTGGGAGATTTCTAGTGTTTATGAGTATAAAAATATGATATCATCCTCAACAAGGATCCATTTTATTCAGTAGCAAATACTATATATTTATTAATAAATAACATTATATTATAGGATTTCAATAGAGACTAATCAGTGTTTGTTAGAAAGTAAGACCATCAGACAGGTAAGATGTTTTTTGAGTCTCTATCATCACTGATGGTTGGGATGATGTTGAGTTCTATGGAGGATCAACTTGTGATTCCTCCTAGTGTGGTAGTGTACCCTGATTTCTTTTATAAATTGGTTGTGATGTTACCCCTTTGGTGAGCGATCATGTTTGGGATAGATTTACAATAATTTTTTCACTTTTTTGTATGTCTCTTTATATGATACCCACTTTTCATCTATGGGGGATAAGAATTAATATTTATGATCTTTTACAGGGAGGATTCATTTTAATTAAAGAGTATCTTTGGAGAGATCTTGTTCTATTTTCAAAGAATTTTGATATCAATATTCAATTATATGTCGATTATCACCATTTTAATCATGTGATGGTGAGGAATCACTACTATCTTCCATGGTTTGATAATTTTTTAATCAGTTGAAGGGTTCTACTAAGTTTTTAAAGACCAAATTCTGGTTTGGATAACATTATATATGAGTTAATGTTGAGAATAAGAAAAATAAAATTTTCATATGTCATTATGGGATTTTCTAGTTTTTTCTGATGCCTTTTGGTTTTATGAACACTCCATTCATGTTCATGGGGATTATGATTGTATTATTCTATGAGTTTATAGACCGATTAATGATGGTATTTATCCATTTCATCTTTATCTTCTCTAGGTTATAGGATGAATATAGAGATAGTATTTCAGTTGTTTTTGGAGTTATTTAGTTTCAAATATAAATTATAAAGGTATCAATTTGTGAGTTTCATGCTTTTGAGTTCTATTTCACATGTTAGGTTATGTCTCATTAGATATTATTTTTAAATACATTGAATATTTTGGTGATAGTGTATTGGGTTTACCCTAATAATATTACTTGGGAAATTTTTTTTCTTGGCCTCACCTTCTATTATAGGAGGTCTATACCCATCATCTCCTAGATTGAAACTCATGTGAAAGCATTGAACAATAAGGATCAGACATTAAATTTTATTGTCCATTACTTGGATACAAACCAGTATTTGAAGGGGAAAACAATATGTGATTTGATTTTTTTAGTACAGGGAATGAAATTTTCGGTTAATTGTTATTCTTAGAATCTTTTTTTAGGTTATGTGTTTATGGAGTATAGTGAGATTGTATCTTATGGGTCTTAGTATTTATGGCCACATGAATATAACTATGAAACCCATGGTCTTAAACTTTCCATAGATTTAATTTCATTGATGTTTTGGAAGAATTATCTCATTGGTGAACATTTTTTCGTCTCCACATATCACTAGAGAACGAAATATTTCTTCAAGTAGTGTGACCTTAATTTTTGGTAGCAATGATGGATTGAGTTATTATAGGAGTATGATTTAGTGATTTTATTTACATGTGATAAATGGAATTTTATGGAATATTATTTATGTAGGAATTCATGTGGGTGGTTTTATGTGAGTGCAGATAACCTTGGAGATTGATGAATTATTTTTTTGCGATTCACCTTGACATGGAGAAAATTGATTGATGTGCATGTATTTATTAGATAAAAATATTTTCCTCCTTGGTGTAGTAGGTGAAGGATTTATAATTATGGGATTATAAGATATTCATTTAGTGTAATTTTTTTTAGTTATTATCCAATGGAATGGTCTATGGATGAGTATTATTTGTTTTCATTTTAGGGAATTCTAATAATTCATTAGGCAATGCATGTGGTGGTTCTTTATAATTTCCATAGTTTATCATTGGTGATGCATCCTAGTGTGGCTAATATGTATCTCACTCTAAGGATCTAGTTTTTATGGACTTCATTGAGGAAATTAGTTACATGATTTGTGTCTAATTATGGGGTTTTGTAGAGGGTGTTAGCTGAACATTGTGTTCACATTGTTTGTCTTCAGCCACATGATGTTCCCTAGTGGAAATGAGAAGGAATTTCAATGAAATAAATCAAAATTTTCCCTATGGTTCTGGGTGGTTATGATGCTTTATGGATGATCGTGGAATTATTGATGAATTCTAATCACTTATTATTGATTAATGATTTGATATTAGTGGTGTTTTTCAAATATAGTATCTAGAGGATGTATTGAGAATTTATGGGGTAATAAAGACCAAAATATTTGATCATGATCTTTTTTTTAAATATATTGTTTAGAGAGGTTATCAATTTTCTTTTAGCTCTTAGTTATACTATAGAATTTATTTTCATACATGAAGTAATTTCCAAATGGAGTATAATTTACATACATTTGTAGTCATGATGCACACATTTATCTTATTTTTTAGATGTTTTGGGTGAGGCACCTACACTAAGTGGAGTTTTCATACAATAATAGTTACTTCTCCACTATTAATAGGGAATTATTTTATAAACTATACAACCAAACATATTGACCTATATTGATATGGACCATGGTTATAGATTCATTTAATCTTAAACTATAATTCAAGAAGGGTACAATAGATACGTTATAGGTGATCCATGAGAAAATAAAGGTTTTTCTTGAAAATCATCATTCCAAGGTGAATCATAATATAAAGAACCTAGTGTTTGATGCTAAAGCTCATGTATTCTTGATGGTATCTCATATTCATGGTTTAAAATGGATCATTATATGGATTCATATATCTCCTTATTTTTTTTAATATTTCATGGTGTTTTTTTCATGTTAGAGTTTTATCATATTGGTTAGAACTACGACCACACATTATCCAAATTCAAGATATCTTTCACGTGACACAACTTTTTTGGTATGTTAATGTTGATCCACATGTCATGTTTTAGGGAAACATAGATGGTTAATATAGTTAAATATTAGAATAACAACCTATAAAGACTTAGGTATTTCAAGAGAAGGTGTTTTGTGGGTGTGTTATTCCACTAATTCATGACCAATGGTGGCATAATTCTTTTAAGGTTGGCACTTTGATGAGGGAGTCATAAATGAAAACTTAATATCCCAAGTTATTTAATTTTTTATCTTCCTTATTGATATTTTTTTATTTTTTTCCATCAATTGAGACAATAAGTTTGAACATATGTAGTTTTATGGGATTGATTCACTTCATCAATGTGATTCTTATTTATGGCCATAACCATTTTCTGATTGGTTTTATCCTAGTTGTTTTTTGACTATTGTTGCTGATATTTCATGGTTATGTGATTTATTCATCTATTGGGATATATTTTTTCTTATTATAGAGAGTCCCCTTATAGGTATCTCATTGGATGGTTATTCATACCATTGTATCATCTTAGGGTTTTTTTTGTAAATTCCCATGCATGATAATTTTTTGATAAGTATCTGATTTGAGGCACGATATTATTCTAAAACCACTCGTTTTTATTTTTTTAGATCATATATAGAACTTAGAACATTTTCCCTTTTAAATTTATATGTATTTTCACACTACCACTTGACTGGTTGTGTAGTCACATATTTTTTTCATGTCATTACTTGATTGAATGTGTGATTGTAAAATTAGTTTTGTGGTTGATCCTTTCATTATATAGTTTATTGTTTTTCTGTATGGTTGGTTGAATAACCATGTAAAAATGAATGTTTTTACAAGGTATCTTAACAAACCATGTGTTTATGATGTTTTGTCTTGTGGTAAATTGTCTCTTCTTATGGTTTATTTCCTGTTTATATGTTTGATCCTTCATGAGGTCAATCCGTTGTTCATGTGGTTGATCTATGGCCATGTGTCTGCTCCTTTTCCATATAAAGGAAAATGTTCATTTTTATTTTTTGTTGAAACTGCCTATTTTCTTGTAGTAATCCATCATTTTCTTTCTTATATTGATCCCTTAATTATGCGATTAATTCATGAGGTGTGATTAATACACACACTACTAATTTTGTGTATGCACTCAATTGTTTGGTCACTGGTCAATCCAAAAGGTCACTTCAAAAGGTAAATCCTCATGGTCAGCCATATAATTAAACATTATAATTCCAATTTTTCACAATATGACATTAAACCCTATTTTTTAAACAAATATAAGGAAACATAAGGTAAATGTAACTTAAATCATGGATATTAAATAAATATTTGATTAAAATGATTTATTTATTTTAATTAATTTATGTTATAGAAATTAAATGATTCATTATGAAGGAATTAAATATAAATTAAACAAAATATAATTTAAAAAAAGAAAATATTGGGTTTTTAGATACATAGGATAATCATCTCAATTTTTCTAAAAAGGGTAGTCTGTTCTACTTGTTCATTATTTTTATTTATATTGAGATTAAAAAATATAAAATTTACCCTTGAAGTATTGAAAAACATATGAAATCATCCCATCCTTCTTTCAATGAGTTTCTATCTTTCACATGACCCCATGTTACCTTTTATTTTTGGTGATGTGAAATCAAGAAAACTCCTCATGAGTTAGGGAATCTGTTTATTCTTATTTTTTTTGCATGGATTTATTTGTTAATGATTTAGTTTCTCTTAGTAAATAGATGTAATTAAACATAATAAAGATTATAATATAGAAATAACATGATGAAAAAACATTTGTTAATCATGAAATTATTGAAGAATAATATAATTATATTCATTGTATATTATTCATACATAAATTTCTAAAAATCACATATTGATTTATATTATTAATATTATTGTTAATAAGAACAATAAATTATAATTTAAATAATTTTCATGCTAAATAATAAATTATAAATATTTTATAGTATGTAGAAATATCTAAGAGGGAGGATGTAGAAAAACATTTACCAAAATTGATTTTATTATTTGAAATATGAAAATAGTTTATTTAGTTACATTTATCTTGAAATTATGGGAATTGGAGGTTTAAAATAAGATAAGTATCACATATCTTAGAGAATTGATATTTATTGTTATGGAGATCAAATAATTTGTAAGAATTTTTTGATTGTCTATGTTTTTATGATATTCTTCATGTTAGTAATACTGTTATTTTCTTGATATTTATCAAATAGTGTGTTCTGTAGATTTTTTTATTTTTTTTCTTTTTTATCATGTTTTAGGTTTATAAATTGAATATATAATATAAATTTGGTAATATTATGTGAATAATGGAAGGGACATGGTAATGTTTTTACATTATTCCTAAAACTATTTAAATATTGAAATAATTATAAAAGAATGTTTTTATGTATCCTAATTATTGTTACCTACTCACTATAGGATTATTTATATAAAAAACCTATTAATAATGAACTATTTAATTTTAAATAGGAATTAAAATATTTTATTCCTAAAGAAAGTTGATTGGGGCTGAATGAGACCATTCTTAGTTAAATGAGGCGTGAAAACCATGATTTCATGGCATTAGTACCTTTTCTTTTGTATAGAAACATATATTTAATATGTATAAATTCTATATTATGATCAGATCCATGTTTTGACTTTCTGTTTTTGTTTAATAAAACTTTATAGTTTGATACATTTTTTGATCAATGGATTAGAGCCTTAATGCTAGAGTGAAGGTCGATGGTAGAATGGTTTTTACTATATGAAATGGCGTGAGAATGACATTGCAGTGGTTGAGATAAGTTTTGAGTGGGTCATAATCACCAACATATTCATTCATGATGATTCTAAATAGAAAGATTTCCATTTATTATATGATTAGTTTCCACATGTTTGATGAAATTTAAATCTATGCACATCAAGTGCATCTTTAACATGGTAGCATAGGATAAGTCCCAATGTGCCCAGATATGTTAGGAAATGTAAATGACTAAAAAATGAATTTTGATGGTCCAAGGTGTTCATAGATTATATGGAATATTTATGAATATAATTAGTGAAATATATGGTTTCTATGGAATTTGGTTGAAATAAATTTAGTCTAAATCCTAGACATTAATACATAATAATATTAATAAATAAATAATAAGTTTAATGATATGGAACCTTATTCTTGTATATTTTTTGAGATATTTTCCTTTGTGATGGAGTCTAGGTGTCATGTGCAATGATAGATTCTGATGAGTCTACCGGTATGTATTTTCCACTCCTGTGGTTGTGTGTTATATATATTATATATTTTTTAATTTAATACATTTTACCACCCAAGTTAGTAGGGAATCCAAAGCCCAAATGTTTGATGTGGTGATTTCCTCAATATCTAGGATGGAAAGGGAATCAATGGGTGACATCCTCCTCTTAACTAATCTCCCTTTGAATGTATTTTCTGTGAAGGTTTATCGAGGGATATAATAGATTATGGTATTGGATGAATTCTTACCTTGGTTATGATGGATATCAGATTTACTATACTTTTATGTAAAAACTATAATGTATTGATTTATTACACTCACATGTATCTGGTCATCGTGTATATGAATTCCCAATGGCGTACATTCATGGTAATTGATGGATTTTGTAAAAATGTATTTATGTGGGCTATAGTGGCTCAAAATCAAATTGTTATCTACTATTGGGGAGGATCGTGACAATGTGTAAGGATATATGGGATATAAAATATCATTGATGTTATTTCATGATATTTCAGATGACCTATGGAATGGATGAGCACATGATGCGAGTCATTGGGGTGTGAGAGTGAAAACTAACAAGGAAGTCGAATTAGGGGTCCATCATTTATTTACATATTAGCTTAATATAAAATATTTTACTTCTATTAATTACTTAGTCTGTGTTCTAGGGTGAGGATGATATATTAACTTTTCCAATTTAAGTGGGAACTTAGTTTCTTTTTTTATTCACCGAGACTTAATATGAATCTCTCATATTTTTTGGATAGGTTTTTGGGATGATTCTAACATGTATACATGTTATGAGCACCCAAATTATATATAAAATAATTTTCAAGTCTATAATTTTTCACCGGTGATTGGGTTGGGTGTTACTAATTCATGGGAGTTGTTTAGTTTTTATTGGAGGTGCATTGTCACTTCCAAGGAATTCATTATCAAAATGTTATTTTTTTTTCTGTTTTTTAAATTGATGTATAAAATTACATTCGTTATTTAGATCTCTTTTTTATTTATGTACATTTTTGTTTTTTGGCCTCACATATTTCTTATTTTCAGTTACACATATATTGATGGTAATACTTCTCATTCCTATTACTTATATTTCTTTAGAGCTAATATTAACTAATGGACAGTTGGGTGTGGTCTTTGATGATGAGTATCTTTCTTTCATCATTTACTACCCAAGAGGGGTTGCTTTAGGGGGAGGGGTCATGAGAAACCATCACCCATTCATTACTTTTCAATGTCGAAAATATATTTTCACCATAATTGACCCAATGTTCTTTTATTAATGGATTATTAGTTCTATTAAAATATGGAGTTTTCTAACATATGAATCATTCCAAAAAATAATTGTATCATGTTTTGAAGAAAAATGTTGTTCAATATGAGCATGATTACTAGTCATAAATTAATTAAATTTATAAAATATATTCATAATAGGATCAAATACTATAATGATAGAGTATTTAAAAGTGATATATTTTTTTCCCATATTAAATATGTTATATATTGTATTGTATTATACATAAATATCACACAAAAACCCCAAAAATAATTTATTCTATTTAAAGATATCATTACATTATTAAACAATTAAAACTAGGAAAATGCCCGCGGGGGCTGGGTGAGTTGGTTCAAGGCGGTGGCGTCCCGTCGTTGGGGTTCTGGGTTCGAGTCCTCACAAAGGCAATGTGCACCATACGCCAGCGATCCTCTAATCCCCTCGACTCCATGGGAACTGGCCCAAGCCCAAGGTTGGCCACCTTGGGCCTAGCTGGGGATGTCCGACAGGGGGTGGGGTAAGGCCGCCTCAATACCCTCTAAACCGATAACACGTTTGATATAATATTTTTATGAATTGGGACGCTTGACGAGCTGCTGCGGAGCTTGCGTGGAGCTTGCGATGCAGGAACCCTAGTGCATGTCGCACGATTACTTCCCCCCCTTCCTGACAGTGGGAGGGAGGAGGATGATCCGGTTCCTCTGACGTTAAAGCCTCGAACCCCCTTTGTGCTGTTTACTAACCCTAATTACCTCCCAGATTTTTCGTCGATTTCTTTACATCCGAAGGTGCCTGACCTTCATCTCGGGAACCCTAATCTACCGATCTCAGAGTTGGAGTTCTCTGAAGCGACAAAGCATCTTGATCTGACCCTGGTGGCTCGATTCAACTCACGAAGGCCGTCTGTTGATGAATTTGATCGATGTGCCCTTGCCATGTGGGACTTGCGGGATCGAGAAGTGGTTGGCCTCCTCGACAATTGTAACATAATGATTCATTTCACCTCAGATGAAGATCTGGTTCGTGCTTGGTCCAGCGCCCCTCAACGTTGAACAGGTATAAGTTCTTCCTATTTCGGTGGACGATTGAATGTTTTATGAATCTGGATCCCACTTCCCTTCCGATCTGGGTAAGTCTCCCCAATCTGCCTTTACCCTTTCAAAATCCAGTGATTTTTTGTATGCTTGGGAATATGATAGGTCGCTTCCTTTGTTCTGATGTGCGTACTTCTACCCTGTGCCACCCGATTAATCCCCGGTGCTGTGTTGAAATGGATGTTTCTAGACCGCCGGTGGAATGGGTGTGAATTTCAGTTGGAGAGGAATTTCTATGGAAGCAAGCAGTTGTCTATGAATCCTGGGTTGATTATTGTTCAAGCAGAAAAATACTGGGACATTCCTGTATGAGATGCCATGCTGGGTTACAGTGCAGGAGGCCACCGGCACTGAGCTCTCTTGCTGAGGAAAGGGGACCCACTGTGGTGGAAGCTGAGACAGGAAATCTCAGACCGTGGAGCATGCTGCCTGTTAATACATCCACGAGTGCTCCTTCGAACCCGTTGGTGTCTAGAGTTTTCGCACGACTCATGCAGGATTTGAATAGGGGGAAGGAACTGCAGGTATGTGATCCCAAAGGTGCTGGCGATGGTGGGGCGACATGTCCTTCAGATGGTCTCACAGCAGCAGTTCTTCAGTAGCAACCTGAGGCATTTGCTATGTCGAACAGGGGTGTCAATGCTCAACTCGGTTGGTCCAAGGATGGTGCAGATACTCATAGGGAAGGGGGTAGCAGTGTTGGTATTATTCAGTGTAAACAGGGCTCTGATTTTAGTCATGAATTGGATATCATGCAGGGGTCTTCCCCATATGTGAGGCAGTTGCAGTCTGCTAGATGTAAGAAGAACCAAAATATGGAGATTGTAGGCGACTGCATTGGTCAGGGTAATGTTGCTAGTTGAGTGTTGATTAACGTACCCACTGGGAATCACTTTCAAGGGTTAGACATTGCGGTTGGGGAAGAGATACCTCCTATATGTGGCAGTGGCAGCACACAGAATGAGTGCAAGGAGAATGCAGTAAGGTGTATAGCTGGGATTGACGCTGAACATACAATGGATGACCAACCTCACTATTTGGCTATGAGTGACATGAACAATCATTCTCAGCAAAATCAGCTAGTGCAGTATCAAGAGATACAGTGCCATGGGAAATGGGGAGACCTCGCTGACAGTGATAAGGAAAATCATGCAGAGATGGTTAGGCTATCATACAGTGAGATTGTCCAGGTGGGGAACAAGGCGATACCGGTGATCGAGGACAAGGTGATTGTTTCTCCCCAAGGAAGGAGGAAGAAATACTACTACTATTTGGAAAAGCCGATGCCTACCAGATTGACTGTCAGAAATATGCAATCTTCAAATGAGTTTCTTGAGCTGGAGCGGCTGAATCTGAGGAGGAAATATGCAAAGGTTCTAAAGCACTACGAAAGTTCGGTGTGGGAAACGGTGACAGAGGAAGAGTCTGTTTATCAGGGAGGTGGTGAGGGGTATGATTTTGAGGATTTCCATTGACTTTTATGGTTCTGTTATGTTTTCTCTCCTGTCATTTTCTTTTATCTTAATAAATGGTCAGAGGCCCTACCTATGGCTACGCTTTCCTGGTAAAACTAGGAAAATTAAAGATATTCTAATTCGAAAAAAGGATCATATAAAAAGTAGACTTAGAAAATATGGATCATATAATTCTTCTAGAATCATCATTCCCACAAATAAACTATGGAAAAGGAACAAAATATTAGTAAACAAAAAATATATATATAAGTAAAATATATAACTTGGGGAAAAAATTTAGTGAAAGATATATGGAGGAATTAATAGCTATTTATATGATTCAATATAACCTTTGGAATCATAATGTGATTGTCGGAATTGTGACATGACAATTAGGAATAATAACCTTACATTATAAATAATAACATGGCCATTGACCAAGATGGATCGGGAACTCCCTTTGGTAAATCATTTTTGACTCCTAGGGTTTTCCTATAATTCCCATGATGTCTACTTCTTGATGTTGTAGATATAGAATACATGACGGATTTCGACCCTAAATGGGAAAGATCCTTCGAGGGTAGTGGTGATAAAGCACAAAAAGAAGATACCCTACTAGAGGAAACTACTACGTGAAAATTGTTTGAATGATCCCAAGGGATTTTCATCCTTGAAACACTCAAAGTTTATTATTATTATAAAAATACCTTGACAAATAATCCTCTTTCTAGAAAATTGAAAGATAGTCGCTTCTCAGTCGAGGCTGATCTTGGGACCCTTTAACAGCGCACTCAAATGTGTAAGTCTTTAATTATAGGTTGAGTTTCATACATTATAAGAGTTAAAGCCTGGTCATACACCGATCTTAAACCTAAAATTACAAACATTTGGGGAATCATGGATTGGAAACTTGTTCCAATATCAAAGGGTTACATTCATGTTTTTTTAATTTGTAAGTGGACGTAGATAATGTTTGGAAGTTAGGGAATATAAATCTCAAACCTAGTATTCCTCGAACCACTGAAAGGGATTATAATTTTAATCGTCATACTTATAGGAACACCAAGGCTCAATTATGGGTTAGATTGAATAATATCAATTGGTTTTTCTAGAACCCCAAGATATTGAATGACATAGTCTCTTACATAGGCACTCCCCTTATCATATATTAGAAGACATCAAATACAGATCTAGGGTTGTATGAAATAGATATGGTGGAGGTCAATATAGACTCAAAACTCAATGATGTTTTTTGTTTTTATGGGAAAGATTACAAAATAGAGGTTAGGATAGAGTTTTAATATAAATCCCCAATATGAAAACTATGTAAAATCATTGGGAACTCCATTTTAAATAGTTGGGTTGTGAAAAAAAATGTTTCTTAACAAAAAACAACGAATAGATAGAAGTTAGACAACATAATAAGGATAAAGGCACTATTATTAATAAACTTGAGCTGTCCAAGAAGAAAATTGAAATATGGTGAAGAAATCCATACTTTAGGGAGAGAACTTGTGTACAACCTGGGTTGATTTTGTGGATGAAGAGGAGAATGATACTATTGAACATACACTTTATAAGAAATAGAAAAAATGTTCTTCAATACTTCTGATCAGTCCTAATATGAACATGTAATAGAGGAACCTCGTAGGGAAACCTATATATGTTCTAAATAGAATGGTATAACAGTTCCCACTTGCAGTGGGACAATTATCTTTTACATTTATTGTTCTTGCGGACTGACCTAGTAGAAATTTAATAAGAAGATCCTTTAAGATTAAAGAAAACTCACATACTAGTACACAGTAGGTTTAGGAACCCAAAACCTCTAAGGATCTGGATTTTTCTACTTCTCAAAAAATTGAAATAATTTTATTGATTCCACATAATCCCTATAGGAGGGAAGCCTTATGGTTTTGGACAAAGAAATGATTGGTTATATCCACCCCTCCAAAGGTGTTGTTGAATACAACAATACTGATCTGATGTGAACTCAAAATGACATCAATGCTGAAAACTCTAGAAATAATCCTAGAATAGATGTCACAGGTCTGGTTTCCCTATGTACTTTTACATGTACTACATCAAAATATACAATTTCGTTACATAATGATTCCTCTGAGAAATTAGGCACACACCAAACTATTTAGACATTATATTCTTATTTTTTATGCAATGTTCATACTAAAAATTATTTAACACCTTTAATGGAAAAACCAAGGGTTACACCGTTGAAGGCAAAAACACCTGAAATAACTCAGGTGGTTTATAATGAAGATACTTATAACACATCTTTTGTTTCCTCTATGACTAAATAGGGAAATAAACCTTTTTTAAACATTATTCAAAATTTCATAACATCTAATAGGAGGAAGGGCCCAGGTAGTTCAAAAAAAGGGTATTACTACCCCTAATTCACGTCTTGATATATTTTATTTTTTGGAATTTTTAGGGTATTGCCAATCTTGGAACCATTATTGTGCCTAATTTTTTTAAATTCTCATAGAACTAATCATATGGATATTTTTGAACCTAAAATAAAATTTTCATCTGAAATTATGCATATGTTCTTATATGGTAATAGTTTTTTTGATGCATACAAAGATGGTATTGATGTTGAAACTCTCTGGATTTTTGTCATTCCTCTCTATAGAGTATGAATTATTTCAATGATTCTGAAAATATGTTTACTTGTGACTTCTCTTTTGATGACTGGCATATTTTTTGTTCTCTTGTTTGTGGAAAAAATATATACCTGGAAAAAAGAACACTTTTTCTTTACCATTATTATTTAGCAAACAACATTCCTGATCTCAGGTTTGTTATTGGCGAAATTAATGCAATTCTTACATCTAGTGTGAAAATTGGCTCATCCCACTCCTCTATCTCATCAGGAAAATTTAAAACTTCTATAGAGGATAATACTCTTGTGGAAATCAACGTCAGTATTTCCATGTTCACATGGTATATAAGACACTACACCAAGGTGGTTACTAGAATATTTGATAGAGCTTTCGGGAAGTAGGCCTCTTTAGATAAATTGGACACCAACTTAAGCATTACACTTCCTATGCTTAACTTGGATCATCATGCCATCCTTGCTAATATTTATAGAAAATCCTCAACCCTATTCTTCCTTAAAAATTTAATAATTCATGGTACTCTGAACTCGATTTTTCTAATATGATATAAAATTTTGACGTTTAAGAATTATTACAATGATTCTTCTACTTTAATCACCATTATAAACCATCTAAAGAAGTGTCTTAATGTTTGGTGTAGTTACAAATCAATAAAAATTGACAATGACATCCCTTTTCATGAGAATGAACTTATCCGACTTCAAAAAACTTCAACTAGCTCTGATTTTATTATGGATCCTCAACCTTAAATCAACACTTCTCTGAAGCTAAACTTTTTCTTCATCCTTATAGATAGCATGTAAAAGAAATATTAAAAATTAAATGGATCAAGGATAATGATATAAATAAAATATTATAAAACTCTCTCCAAAGAATCATGAATGTTTGTATACCTCTCACCTTTCGTAGAGATGGGGACACCCTCATTGATACTGAGGATGGAATTTCTAATAATGCTTTCTCTTATTATGAAAATATTTTTAAGGGCCCGGATTTCATCGAAGACCTCATTCCAGATATCATTCTAGCTATGGTGAATGAGGAAGATGATTCTTATCTTTTAATCATCTCTCTTGATCATGAAATTAATGACATAATTTTTAGCCCTAATCCTTATAGTGCTCCGAGTACTGATGGTTTCAATAATGGTTTCTAACATCATTTCTTGGAGGTTATTTATATGGATGTTTACAAAATTGTTAAATATTTTTTTCTAATGGTGTGCTACCTCATGGCTTGAATTCTCACTTTATTACATTAATTCAAAAAGTGGAAAATTCTTTTAAGATTTCTCTCTTCAGACCTATTTTTCTTATTATCACTCTTTACAAAATTTTCATGAAAATTATTTATTATAGACATACTGATATCAGCAACAAAGTTGTCTCCTGGAATCCATTTGGTTTTATCAAGGGTAGTTCTATAAAGGATTTCATTTTTTTTTCCACTGAATTCACTAACACCATAAACAAATCCACCAGGGGAGACAATATTTCAATTAAACATGAAACCAGGATATCCATTGATTCAATTTATTGGAGTTTTATTTTCACGTTCTATTAGAGATATAATTTTTATAATACCTTCATTAGTAGAATTGATTCCTTATTCAAATATACTTCAATATCCATACTTTTCAATGGTTCCCATGAGGTTTACATTAAATTATCCAAAATAACCAGATAATGTGATCCCATATCTGTTACTCTTTTATCAGTTGTAGAATATTACATAAGAAGATTTCCCACTCGCCTTATTGATCAGAACAATCATAAACCTATTCAGGCTTCCAAAAACATAATTGTGCCCACACAACTTTTATAGGCTACTGACATCATCTTATTCTTATAAGGTTATAAAAGGAATATTTAATGTCTGAAAAGTACCATGTCACATTATGAAGAAATCTGTAGTGAAACAACTAGCTAAATAAATTGTTTATTCTTCTTTGGGTAAAATTCCCTTCTAATAAAAATGGTAATATTTTCAATAATTTAGGTATCAAGGAAGGATCCTTACCTTTTACTTATTTTTGTGTATCCATTTTTTGGGGAATTCCTAAATCCTAATATTTTTCCATGACCATTGACCAAATCCTCAATCAACATTCCTCATCAAAGGGTAAACACCTCTCTATGGCTAGTATAATTTTTCTTGAAAAATCTTCACTAGTCTTTAAAATTTCCTACTCATTGATGGTTTATAAATTTCTGATGTTCACCTTAATAAAATAAATGTTTACATAAAAAACATTTTTTAGACCGTAATCACTCCCTAAAAGAATCTTCTGACCATTCCTAGGTAAACTTATTGTAAACAGTTAGATTAGAGCAGTCTAGGAATTAAAACCTTAAACTCTTTATTGATTCTTTACAAGCCAGAATCACTTGGAAGCTGCTTCACAATATCTAAGATACCATTGTTTTTCTAAATAAATGATTCCATTATATGTTAAGAAATGTAAATATGAATTATATTACATATTTTATTTATCGTTCATTAGGAAAACATTTACCAGTATACTGAATAACTCTATATGGATGATTTGTACCGATTATTCCAAAATAATTTGGTTAGAGAACAGGACTGTTGTTTCTTTAATCTCCATATTGCCTCTAAATATTCTTCCAGAGCACACCAACTGCACTATCAATAATGATGTAAACTCTCATATCATCAATCTTCCTAATAACATTATTCAGGTAATTGATAATTATATCAATTCCAATTTGAATGATTTCCTTATCTAGGAACCTACTCATAATATCATCATAGACTCCAAATTTTTTTATATTCATAATATTCAATAAATTTATAATAATTTATGTACGATAATGTTTTTTTTGAAAATCCTTAGATTAATACCTTAAGTATAACACTTTTTTAGTGTATTTCTCAAAATAGGGTCCTTGCTAAGGATTGTCTTCAATCATTTTCGATTTAACTTTTCTCTATGTGTCATCTTCTTAACCAACATAGAGAAGATAATAACCATATTTTTATTTCTTGTGCTAAGTAATTAGCACTTTGGAACTATATTTTTCGAATTTTTTATTGCATATGGTTACTTCTTGATTCAATCACCTCTCAACTAAAGCATTGTTTTGATATATAAACCTCTTAGAAAATCATGAATATTTTCTTAACTTTTATTGCTAAGCTCCTCTATATGACCTGGTATGATAGAAAAGATCTTCTTTATAATAATCACTCATATAGTATAAATACTAATCATAAGTGGAATCTCATTTCCATTCAGGAAGCCGCCTTAATTCAAAACACTAATTATGGATACATTTTTAAAGAAATTTAGATCTTCCAACAACTTCGGATTGAGGGAACTTAACGTCAAACTAAATGCGATTTTGAGGTGTTTTGGCAGGCCCTCCTCCCATGTTGGATTAAAGTGAATATTGATGGTTCTTATAAAGACTATCTGAGACCCTTATGTTGTGGTGAAATCTTGAGAAACCAACTTGGGTAGTGTCTTAGATGCGTCTTTGGCAGTTGTGGCATCTCCTCATATTTGGAAGAGGAAATGATGAGTGTGATCCATTCCCTTTATTTTGATAAGAAAAAGGGTTGAAAAAATATTTGGATTGAAAGTGATTCAACCACTGTTATCAATGCTATTTGGAATGGTGTGGTGCGTCAGGCCAGGCTGCATAAAACCCATTGGATGAATTGTTTTTTTTCATCTAGTGATTAGCTACATTGTCACACATACCTTTCATGAATCAAACATGGTTGAAGATGGTCTTGAAAATAAGGGATTCATCCATGTCATACCTAGCTGGATGACCTGCTTATTGATTTTCTCTTTTTTATGGAAAATATTTTTATTTGATTGTGTCTTTCATACTCATGTAACTGTTCTTTCATTGTATAATAATTTGTGCTTTGGTCTTTATCCCAGGCAACACCTTATTCAAAAAACACTCTATCATTGGAATAAAAAATTTACTTCCAAATAAAAAATATCATATAAATAATATATAAAATTATTCATTTAAGAATATATTAATATTTTATATTCATAAAATAAAAATAAATATTAAAACCCCAAATAATTTGTAAGATCTTTTTTAATAAATATTATTTTAAAATATTTCATAATAATCATAAATTTCATGGATATTATGATAAATACCTATGTTAGAAAATTATATATTTAAAATAAATATCAATTTTAGAACCATCATGTTAAATGTTTTGAATAGTTGTTTTTTGATATTTTTATGGGAAATTTCAATTTTTACATGAATAGTAATAATACAGTTCTTTAAATACCGCATGTTTTCTGATTTGATAATGTTGTAAAAAAAAATTATATAATAAAAAATTGGTTATATCAAACCAAAATCAATGTAATAAGATAAATGGGTAATTTAAAAATAATAAAATTCATGTACAAAGATACGATGCAATTTTCAAAGTCTAAAAGTCAAATGTATCCCATTAAATATTAATTTTTCATTGTTCCATTTAACCTTTACCTAAATAGATAAATTTAAATTATGATGTTTTATAAAGATTATAAATCAAGTAATTTTATTCAAATATATATCAAAATTTCAATATTATTACTATTAATTGTTTCACCATGGATACAATAAATTATTCATTGTTATAACTTAATAATACTCTTCTCTAAAACTATAAAACCCCTCTCCCTCCCCTTGGAAAACCACTTCCACCTTACTTACCAAACCAAATATATTCATGAATAACCTCTATTATTACCCTTATAATCATTAGGTATGTTCTATAGTCACTCAAATCCGAACATGCAATGTGTTTAGTGTCATAGAAAGAAAGCAATAAGTATAATATGGTATGGTTTCACCAACATTTTATATCATTTTCCTAATATATTAATAATTTTATCTATTACATTGAAATACAAATCATATAATATTAATTGAGTATTATTTTGACATTGAATTAATAATCTTAACCTATTTTGATGCTTCTATTTATTCTGTATTTATATTTCATACCTATCTCTCATTCTCTTTTGATAATATCATTTCAATGGTTAGTTAACAACCTATGAAGCCATTTACAAAAATCTAATTATCATATACATTATATAATATTATAATAAATAATTAATATCATTTTAATTTATAAAAATATGTATTTATAATTTTATATAGTTAATCTAAATAATTTATAAATTTAAATAAATCAATATAATTAAATTGAAGAAAGATGATATATTTTAATGAAAATATTGTATTAAAACATTTCACCTTTAACAAATGAAACCAATTAATAGAATAAAATGATTATAATTTATCAATAGTATAATAAATAAATATAATTATCTTCTATTTAATTTTTTTAATAACGCTATATTCATTATATTGAAGTTGGAAAAGGGATGAAATAAATAGGGATATAAAGTAAGAGGTTTCTCAAACCTAAGTCCATCACTTTTGGGTTATCCCATCTTTCACATTATTTTGAGTACGGATATTCCACTAATATATAAAATATATACTTTAAATATTATTTCCATTACTTTAATGGGGATTTAAATTTTTTCAACTTGTCAAAAGGGGTTTATAAATAAAATATAAGGATTTTTCAAAGTCACTTTTTTCCCATGATATTAAAAAAATTATTATTTGTTGACTTTTTTATTGTTTAAACTTTTTATATATTAGAAAATAGTGGGAACTAAGAGAAACTAGGCAACAAAACAATGTGGGGATTATGAAATGACTGAAAAAATGACATTCCCAATGAAATGGGAGGTGGAGTTAAAAACCCATTTGTGATTATTACCTAACTATCTGAGGATATAAATAATAACCTAACCCATGGGTAAATTTCACCTTCACCTATGATGGATAAACAAGCTACAAAGCCTCTTTTTCATAAATGACAATCAAAATTTTAAAAATCTTACGATCCACATGTCATATAATAGTGGGTTCACGCAATGGAGATTATATTTTTTATTCTCTAACATTATGATAAGAATAATGTTACTCTATCCATATATTATTTAGATGGGTAGGATAATATATTTTTTTATTGAAAATAATATAATGTGAAAGATGAAATTGAGTGGGAAGATGTTGAGATGACATTTCTTAATAGTGTTTTCCCTCAAATGCTTTGAATGATGATCAAGAGATAATTACATGTTCTTAATAAAAATTATATTGTATCTATAATTTATTATGAGAAAAATTTAAAAAAGTATTTAAAGATATGTCTCAGGTCTTTTTATCGATAATGATTGAAAAATAGGTTGATTCTTCGGTGGTTTAAGACACGCCTCTAAAAGGCTCCATCTATATGAGACATTAATAGTTTTAATTTTTTTTGATGTTCTCTCAATGTATATATGGAGTTTAAATAGTATTACCATGTATATGGAAATAATTATAGAAAAATGGACATTTAATCTATAGGTTTGAATGGGAAAAATAGAATGAATACAAATCCACCCACATGTCGAATGAGTAGAAAGAAGAATCATTGGAAATACCTTAAAGGGAAAAAATGAATAAGATATATGATATATGGCAAAAAATATCATGAATGTTAAAGATATATGAATAATCCAACCAAATTGATGAAGGATTGGAAGGAGACTCATAATGAACCACCCATGGTTTAGTTGTTCAACTATAAGCAGAAATTTCACTATGCAAGCCAGTGCACTGAACCATGGGTCATTGAGGGTAATCCACATTAGCAGACAATAAATATAAAAGAGAAAGGGAAATCATATACCATTAGAAATACTAAAGTGGAAAATGAAAATGAATTCATACAAGGTATTCTTCCCATTCAATCATGAATGTAAATTTTTTTATTTAATTCTGGATCTACACATTCCTTTATATTTTGAAAGTTTCCTTGAAATATTCAATAACATCTCCAATAACATGAAGTAAATATATCTATAAAAAACACATAGTGCTTTGACTAATAATACCCAAGTGTTACACTCTTCTCTTATTTCTATCTATTGAAAGATTCCTTTAGAAAATCATGAAATAATTTCCTAAATGGAATTTAATGCTATATTTTCAATGAATTGACTCTCCTTATATATATCTCAAATCATATATCAATAAATGGAAATAACTATCAATATTTTGAACCATCCAATGTTCTTATAAAAAATCAAGGAATATTATGAATCTCTATTTGAAATTCCCTCAATGGTGTGGGTGACCTAGTGAAGTATTTTTTCTTGACCAAATGGTTTTGTCAAAGGAAATCACAGACCTTTAAGAAATTCCAATTGTAAGGGAATATTCTAATGCATTTACAAAACTTTTTCCCAACCATCTCCCATATTATGATTTAGAGTTCTCAATAGATATTATTCCCAAATCCACATTTATATCCAAATTTTCATACGATATTATAATTATGGAAATAAAGGAGTTTAATAAGAAGTTATGGGATCTTTTGAAAAAAGGGTCCGTACACCCAAGTGCATCACTTTGGGGTGAACCAATGCTCTATTTTATGAATAATGATGTATCTATATTTATATGTATCAATTACAAAGAGCTCAAAAAGATCACCTTAGAGAATAAATAAACCCATTCAAGGATTTATGAACTTTTCAATAAACTTCAAGGATCTTAGTAATTCTCAATTATGGATCATTGTTCTAGATATAATCAGATTAAGGTTAAGAAAAAAGATATTTAAAATATATCCTTAAATGAAAGTTATGTACACAACAATTTCATAGTAACTAATCTGAATAATTCACCTGTAATATTCTTGGATTTGGAAAATAGAGTCTTTAAAGAATAACTTGACAAATATATGGTAGTATTTATTGGTGAAATTATTATTTACTCAAAGATAAAGGAGGAAAATTAATATAATCTAAGGACTTTGTAGGACAAATAAAGAGTATAGAAATTGTATACTATTTTAATAAAATATGATTTTTGATAGAAAAATTCATATTTTTGGGACCATAATCAAATGTGGTGGAATTTTTATAATCCCTTTAAACAAATGACCATTGATAAACCACATAACCCCACTATCTTCACAAGAAACAATAGATTCCTTGACCTTGAGGGATACGACATTTTCTTTGTGATAGAATTCTCATGATTAACTATGTCTCTAAGTATGTTAACCAAAATAGGGAAAAGTATATCATGAATGAAAAATGATAGTAAATAGTTAAGTCTCTCAATAAGAGGCCAATAGTTATTCATATACTCACTGTACCCTCTTGTTGAGAACTATTTGGGATATATAATGATTTGTCGATGAAAGGCTTGGGTTTTGTAGTTATGAAAAATGAAAAATTTATAGACTTATACTCATGAAAATTGAGTATTCTGGAGTAGAAATACCTGAAACATGATCTGGATTTAGTAGCTATGATTTTATCTTTGATGATATGGTGGTACTACCAATATGGTGATAGGTGTGACATATATACAGTTAATTTAATTTTAAAGTACGTAAATTAACAAAGAAAGAGATCAATATTAGTCTCCAAATAATGTTAGAGATGATCAAGGACTATGATTTATCTATTCACTACCATCCTTGAAATGTGTACAAGTTATATGATCTAGTTTGAAAAAAACATATTACTCTATCTATGATGCAGATTTTGAATGTCCCCGTCTTTATGTATATGAGAAGGATAGATCTAACAATCATTATAATATAGAAGACAACTTACCTTTCTCAAATGATTTCCTACCATACAACTAGGAGAAGATCAAGGAGGCACAAAGAAATTATTTGGAGACCCAAAAGAAGGAGAAATCAATAAAAGAAAGTTAGCTTCATAAATTCCACATCGATAAAGATAGTGTCAACTAGTTTTGAACTATACGTGTGTCTCTTAATCACATAGGATGATGAAATTACTTTAAGATAATGTAAAAAACCCAAATTTCTAAACCCATCCTAGAATTTCTAATATGTACCATCAATTTCAATATCACTTCTATTTGGGAAACATAATGAAATTTATTGTTAATTACACCTCTATGTGCTTAGAAAGTTAATAAGATAAATAAGAGAGATAAAATTATAAGAGTGTGATGCAACAATTTCCCATACCCACATGGAAATGAGATAACATCATCAGGGATTTTTTTCAATGACCTCTAAAGTACATCCAAAGATACAATGTGGTATGGGTTATATTGAATCATCTCACCAAGATGTCCTAAATCATCGCTATTCTAGAAAACAGTTATCTTGAACAACTTGATAATATATACATAAATGAAGTTGTGAGGCTATATTTGGAACCAAATTCATTCATATCAGATCACGATTGGAGGTTCAACTCTAAATTCAAAAGACATATTCAATATGATCAAAATACTGAATTGAATTCCAGTATGACATATCACCCCCAAATTGATTTCCAATCTAAAAGGACCATTTAAACACTCAAGGACATACAAAGATCTTACTCCATGTAATTTAAAGATGTATGGGATCAACATCTCCCATTATTTTAGTTCTCAACCAATAATATCTTTAATTGAGTATTCAAATAGCCCATTATGAATCTATATATGGGAAGTGAAGTAGAAATACTACATGTTGTGATAAAGTTGGTGAATGAATGTGATATACATATGATATTTTGTAGGATATGACAGAATATGTTCAAATCATCCTAAAAAAATAAAATATACTCAGATTCACCAGATGATCTATGTCGATAACCATTGATGAGGATTTGAGTTTGAGGTTGGAGATAGTGTTTTCCTTTTAATAGCTATATGTAAGAGATTCATTCAGTTTAGAGAGAATGGAAATATTTTTCGAAGGTATATTCCCCCCTTTTAGATCCTTGATCTCATAAGGATAGTTTCCTTTGAGATCTCTCTCCCACTAAACCTAGAGCATGTATATGATGTGCTCTAAATATCACACTTGATGAAGTACATACCCGATTCTTAATGTGTATTGAATGTATAGGTGGTAACACTAGATCATGAACTTTCTTATAATAATCATCTTATGAAGATCTTAGACAATATAGAAAAAAGATATATGAAATAATACAACATACATTATCAAAGTGTTGTGGTCAAAATATAAATATGATGATTTGGAATGGGAACATGAGGACATAATGGAATAGAAGTCCACTTATATATTCTAAAATCTAGATATGACGTTAAATCTTAGGGGAAAATTATAAATGTGGGAAGAATATAATGAACCATAAATTATAAATTATATTTGTTTCTGAATAATTAGGTTTTATATTATATTGTATAGTATTATACAAATAAAAAAATAAAAAATAAAAAAATATTTTATTAATGTAAATCATAATATTAGTCAATAAATAATCCCCTAAAAATTCTAAATATTAAAATTTGATAAAAATTAAAAATATAAAAAATAGAATAGGAAATTATATATCATCTTGGTCTACTAGAATCATTGGTCCCATGAAAAACACAATAGAAATAAAAAATATATTAGTAAACCAATAATAATTTTAGAAAATAATATTTATATCTTTGGATGTAAATGTATTGAATAGTTTATAATGGAATGAAGAGGTATTTATAAGAAATTATATGATTATTCAAAAAGTAATGTGATCACTAGAATAGTAACACATCTATTAAGAATAGTAACCTGACCCTTGGAAAAAGGAACATGACTGTTGGAATAGTAAATTACCCCCAAAATATTAAAAATTCTAATTGATAATATCAAAAAATATTAATTTAAGAAAATATAAATATTTTCATTCAAGAAAATAATGTTCAATATTAAAAACATAGAGAAATTATAAGCTCTTTTTTAATAAATTATATATTAATGTATTTCAAAAAAACATAATTCTCATGATATTATTTAGAATATTTTATTTTAGAAAATTATTATAATAAAATGATTATCATTTGTATATTCATCATGAAGACATTTCCCAAGAGTTTTTTATAATTCACTAAAAACATACACTTTTACAAGAGTAGTACAATTATATATTTTTTAATTACACAGGTTTTATGAAAAATTAATGATATAAAAATGAGTTTATAAAATAATAAATTGGTTATATCAACCAAAAGTAAATTTAACATGATAAATGGTTCAATAAAAAATAATAAACATTATTCCACAACCTAAAACGAAATTTCTACATTCCAAAAATCTAATATATTCATTAAAATAAATATTTTATCATTTTTTCATATCTTTTGATTAAAGTAATTAATTGGCATTATAAAACGTTTTAAAGCCCTAAAATCATGTCATTTTATTACAAAATATTTTATAATTTCAAAATTATTATTATTGAGTTGTTAAACTTAGAGATAATAATTTATTCATTATTTTACCTTAAAAATAAACCTCTCTAAAACTATAAATACATGCTCTCCTTTACCTTGGAAATCTACTCCTAATTCACATTAGAAAAAGAAAATATCAACCTATATACCCCTATTATTGTTCTTAAAATCCTTATATACGTTATTGATTTTCTCAATACCAACCCTTAATGGAGTTTAGTGTCATTCAAAATAAGGATCCCTGAGAAGAGGGTATGGATTCACCGAACTTTTCTCTCATTTTCCTTTTCTCTTCCTGGTTTTCTCTATTACATTAAAAACCATATGTTATATGATTAATTTAGTATTATTTTATGTTAAATTGATTATTTTATACTAGTATAATGATTATTTTTTACCTCATATTTATATTTTATACTTCTCTTCCTCCCCTTTTGACAATGTCCCATCAATAATTAGTTATCTTCCGAAGAGGGTTTCCTATCACTCTAATTATCAAAACAATTATGGATTTTTATACAAAATAAATTATAATTTATAAATTTAAAAATAAATTTATTTCTAATATTTAGGATATATCCTTAATATTTTATAAACAGTAATAAATCAAAATCAATAAATCTAAGTAAGATGGGATATTTTAAGGATAACATGATATCAACATATTTTACCATTAACAAAGGCAACTAAGAAATATAATCCAATTATTATAAATGAAAAATAGTGACAAAAATTTAGACAATTTAATTCTATTTCTATGTTTTAATAATCCTATGTTCATTATACTGGATGCATAAAAGTGAATAAATTAATTGAGATATAAGGTAAGGGGATTCTTGATCCCAACTCTATATCTTTTAAGTTGTCACCTATTTCACATTGTTTTCAATATTAATATTCATATAATATCCTCAAATGGCCCATTAAATACTATTTACCTTATAGTTTTGAGGATATATGCATTTTTACTTGGTTAAAACGATTTCTAATCAAGATACCAATATTTTTCAATGAGAATTTATTTTCCAAAACATTGCATTGACTCTTTTTATGTTGATTATTCAAATCTAAAGAATGATTATGTTTGATTAAAAAAAATATGATTTCCCTTATTCATTTTGGAATCCAAATGTTATTCATGAAATTATTCTTTATAAAACCTTTATTAAACTCATTACCTTCCATGGGTTAATTTTAAATGTTCTCTTTCCATGTAACATACATGATTATGATCATTTTATGATGCGATGAGTGGACTCAGAATTATATATCCATCCAATAAATCATGTATTTTGGTAGATCTCATGATATTATTTTCATTTTCATAAAATGATGCTATAATTTTCAAAATTATGATTTTACTATTTCTGTACATATGTTATACATGAACATGATGATATATTTTTTCACAATATTGTGTGGTATTTGACCATTATGTTATAATGTTTCATTATTATGAGTATTCTATATTTCATTCCTTTTTAAAATGTTTCCCCCACTATTATGATGAATGCCCTATGATTATGATATTATTATTATGATTATGCTCTCCCATGTATAATTTATTCATGTCTCTTATTCATCCAATGTTATTCCTCCCCTTAGCGGGCTTTTAGCTAACCCATTTCGTGGAAGTATCTGATTAGGTGATTACATGTACTAAAAAAATTGTGAAATATTTTATGAGGATAAATAAGAAGAATTTAAACAATGTTTGTGTTTTAGAATGCCCACAGATACATGAATATAATTTTACCAAGATACTAAAACTTTTGATCTTCGAATGTATTACTATTATGTTATTTATCTTTAAAATCATATAATAGTCATGCATATAACATTGGGTTTCTACATATCCAACCCCATCCACATTGACATTTTTGGGAGGGAAATCCCTTTACATATTACATGGATTGATACATTTTATATTCATTCCCCTAGAAATCATCTTGATATAGAAAAATACATATAAATAATACTAATCATTATATATAGTAATCCATAACATAAAATCCTTTAATATGAATTAAATATTCTTGGGTTCTATTATAATGCTCACGATAGAAATGATCATCTAAAATCAAGTTCATAGATTTTAAACTAAACATGTTTTCAAAACAACTTCAAAAAAACCAACTCTAGTAATCTAGGTCGATTATTCATTTTATTACATTGGTGTAATATAAAAGGGATATCATAATGATAGATTAAATATTCCAATAGTATTAGTATTGTAGATACATACATGATTGAAATAATACATTTCAAACATAAACCATATCATGTAATCTTAATAAAAAATTTCTTATTTCCTTTAGTAAATCCTTGAAATAATTCAAAGATCCCTTCTCGGTATCACAGAGAAAAGAGAAAATAATAAAGGTTGATATTATATTCTTAGTACGGGAAAGAAAAAAATTGAAGTTATCATGAATAAATAAGCCCGAAAAAATATATAAGTGAGGAAAAAATAATAAATGTTCTATATAATTATTAATTTGATTATGAAATACATCCAATGATAATAATATAAATAATCACATGGAAAATAATATTTGATTCCACAATTATGGAATATATACTTATAAAAATAATAAGTTCAAGACAATACATCTTGATCACATTATCAAGGAATATACTAAGAGATTATGGTAATTCCATCAGGGGTTCCATCCAATACAATGGGATATTACCATCAAGACCATATTTCATGACGCCATAATCTAACTATTAAGACATATATTACACAACCTTTAATATAAGGACTAGAATAACCCAAGTGATACGCATTCTTGTTTTTCTCATGAGACCTACCTATGCATCAAGGGGGTATAGAATTATAATCCCCTCCCTTCACTTACACATGTCTAATAAATTCCTTATATATTGGATGAAAATTACAATGAATATTCAATATGCCATAGAAATCAATAAATATACACATTTAATCAACTAAAAATTATAAATATTAATTAATCAATAATGGAATAAATTTCTGGTTAAACATCACTAAATCTTTAAGGTATTCATACATTATATAAAAAAATATATGATTATGCCAGCAGTGTAAATTGTATAACATAAATCCATGAGATTAAAGGATATGTACATGATGAAGATAAATAAAATAAATATAGATATAAAGAGTGATGGAGAAAATATACTCAATTCCTTAATTATGGTTCATATATATGAACTGTTAAATATCCTAAAATGTCCCATAGGAGTTCCAAATCAATTGTGCAGTTAGGACATCTTGGTTTTCACTAGGTGAAGATTGGGTTAACAACCAATCATCCTTTTTCAGGGTTATTGACCCTAGATGATTTATGATTGACCCTATATCCACTTGTTTGTATATATAAAAAACCTATAATTTATAAAAACTGTACCTTTTAAATTACCACAATTTTAGGATATTGTAAAAGCTAAAAAAACCTTTATAACGACATTAAGAGGTAGGTTTGAAAAAAATATATTTTTTTAAATAATAATTATTTGAAAAATTATAATTTAAATTTCATTGTAATCCATAAAAATATATTAAAAAATTCATAATGAATAACAAAAATAATGGAGGGAAATATGGTTGAGCTATAAGTAGTAGAGAAATTCATTCTTACATTATTGAAAAGTCAAATGTGACCAAAATTAAGAAGATTATTTTTAAACATTACTAATGGAATTAAAATATATTTTTAGAAAAACCTATATAATCATTTAAAAGTATAAAAGAAAATTATTGAAAAATTTTAATGAATATATACATGTAATAAAATATTTCCAACCTAAAGGAACAAAAAAGTCCTCCTTTGATTAAAATGTTCATTTGATTTCATTGAGTACCAAAGAGGTGGAACTGGAAAGAAAACATAAAAACCTAAAAAATATAAAAGTTGAAGAAAATTGATATGGTTTAGGAGAGAAAGAAAATACGATTTTACATCATATAAATTGATAGATAAAAAATCCGGATAAAAAGCATGATTGCAACATAAACAATTTCCCTGGATTCATTCTTGGTTGATGTGTTCTAACCTCTTATATAATAAATTTGTATTTATTATTTATCTTTATTAGATCCATATTTGTATCTATTATAACACATTTAATATAGTATCCTATAGCCTATGTTCATTTTACTACATTGTTATAAGATAAAATAGATCACATCACAAGGGATCAAATAGTTTAGTGGTTTTAGGAGACTAGATACATACATGATTTTCGATTTACACTTGAAATCATGAAATAAAATTATAATTATGAGGGAAAATAATTATTTTATTTATTATATCCATGAAATCATTCATAGATCCCTTCTTATTATCTTGTGGAAATTAAAACATAAAATTTTTTGAACGTTAATTCCTAAAAAGGTAAAGTGTATAATAGAAGCAATCATAGAATAAATAATGCATGAATAAAATGGTATTGATAAAAAATAAATTTTATTTTAAATAGATAATATCATAAAAGGTTAATATATGTATGGATGACATAATA
This sequence comes from Viscum album, assembly GCA_963277665.1. Taxonomy (NCBI): domain Eukaryota; kingdom Viridiplantae; phylum Streptophyta; class Magnoliopsida; order Santalales; family Viscaceae; genus Viscum; species Viscum album. The sequence goes on from OY728136.1 coordinate 433,139,624, forward strand.
ACACAAATGAACACTTTGAGAAAAATACCTCATTTCATAATGAAAAATTAATAATGTTATATATCGTTGTCTTACCATCTAGGCTTTATTCCAGGACATTATACATGAATAGGTAAGGTGTAAAACTAATACCCAAAATATTTCCCTAATGAGACATGATCATGAATTTAGAGGGAATAAAATTCCCCCATTATCACTTACTATATAGAATGAATGAATTATATTAATTAATTGAATAACTATTTAATACATAATCAATATAAATATTCTATTTCAAAATGATCCTAAAAATGTTAATATTTTTTATAGTCAATAAATAGATTAACTTGATCATAAAATATCCAATTTAATATGGTAAATATTATCATTAGAGTATATCCCCTAAGATTTATAACACTTAACAAAGAATATTGGCATAGTTAAAAATAATTTTAATGTTTCCCTAGTGCATTTCATGAGGAAATACCCATTTCTTTTTTAAATAAATAAATTTAAATTTAAAATTTACATAATATTAGTAAAAAATTTATTTGAAATCAATAATAGAACCATATAAAATAATTATCAAGAAAAATAACATTCATGAGGTTGGGAGATGTATTTTGTGTTCTAAGAATTAAAAAAAATATCTTTTTTCACATCATGGGTAAAAAGTGCCAAATTCGAAAAACAATAAGAAGATTCCTTTTAAAAAAATATAAAATCTAAATTATTGGTAAAATTAATTTTAAAAGTCATTATAGAATGTTTAAGGAATTATTAAAAATATTTCAATGAATATTTGGACATAGACGTGGAGGATTCTTGATGGATTAGAGAAATAGATCCAAGTTTTCTGACAAATGATTTTTGGATGTTTAAGTACTTAGAGAGAGGAAAAAAATGGAATACCATAAATTTCTAGAAATAAATATATAATACTAAAATATATGGATATAAATATCTAAATATCATACAATTCCCCAAATATAATCTTAAGCATAAAAAATTCGAATAAGGATTTGACTGTGAAATAAACCCTTACCTCTTCTTCGACTTACATTAAAAGTTCCTTAAATGAAATTTATAATAATTTTTAATTTAATAGAATTTTATAAAATAATAATAATCATAATTATAATAATATATATTGTTAAATGACAACATATTATCATTAAATCATTAACAATCTTTCACTATCATCATCATTTCATATGTTATCTGCTTCATTTTTCATATGTGTTTTGATTTCAAAACAATTATCCTTTATTCTGGATAATGGTGAAATCATATATAATATGTTAAAATATATATAAATATCATATATGTTCATTATATACATATTTAGGATCAAATTTGAATGGTTTACATGAATTATTAATCACATCGCTGCATAGAGGTGGTAGTCCCCACGTATGCAAGAGCGGCGATATAATTTTCTAATAGGGGAAAGGTAATAAGTTAAATGACATATTATATTAAAAAATTATCATTATTTCAAAATTATAATCTATATTCATTATTTACATATTTATAACCATCCATGTAAAATGGTGATGAAAAATTAATTACACTAGTACATGGAGATGATAAGTAGTACATATGCACGAAAAATGATTTAGTTTGACATAAGATGGAAAATATGTGGATAATTATTGTATTATAATTATAACAACATATAATTATAATTTTTATACCATATTATTTATTTTATGATAAAAATATATTTATATTTAGTATATTATTAAATAAACATTTAAATATTTAGGAAATACAATTATCTTTTTTTTGAGAGACCTCATTTAGATTACATTTTAAGTATTCATAGGATGGTCTCAGGTAAAAAAAAGTCTCAAAAAAGAAGGAATGTAATATAGGAATTTGTTTGAGTAGTTTTTTGATGATATATAGCAACTAATGATTTTTAATAATGGTATACAAGATGTGCCTTTTAATAAGTGAGGGTAGGGACACACATGGACTTACATTAAATATTTAAATAATATAAAGTAATTTTATAGTGAAATATAACCCAAATGGAAAAGACATTGAATTTTTATAATATATTCTATGAATATATTCAACCAATATGTTTTATATAAGTTTATGTGTCATGTTTACCTTAATTACTTAGTTTAACCCCTCTCCCCGATAAACCCTTGTTAGTCTTCACCATGGTAACAAATTTTAATTATGTATACAATTCATAATGGTTAAAATTTTGCATAAAATTATTTCATAACATTAATAAATATGATTAAAAATATGGAATATGTTTTGAAATATTTAATTCATAGAAGTTTCAGAAATTATTTTTAATATAAGTGAGAAAATTGAAATTAAAACATTTTTTTAATTAAAATGTTTTCCTTAAATATAAAAAATATTATGTATAAAAATAATGTATAATTTACATTAAAAAGTAATAAATAGGATTATGTTAAATATTGGGTGAATTATTTTACATTAAAATAATAAAAAAAATTAATGAAACTTTTGAATAATTGATTAATACTAATAACTGGAAACATTTTTTATTTGAATGAAAACATTACATAGGTATCCAAAATGTCATGCATAGGATAAAAAGTTCATAATTATATTTTTATATGAATTTTATTACTTATTTAATATATTTTTAGTATAGAAAAAATAGTATTTAAAGTTATTATTATAACATTATAATTTCTTAAATTGATTGTTATTATAAAATTTTTATTTTTCCCCATTCACCAAAAAATCATCCATTTCTGGAAAAACTCATAAATTTACCATAATCTAAATTTGAAATAATGAATTAAAAAATTATGTTCATTTATTTCTAATAAAATTTCTGAAAAACCAAAAATTAGTTTTATTTATTCTCTCAGAAAACATATAAACTGCATTTTTATAAAGAATGTATTCTTAGGGGATTTAATGAATTAGTTCATAAATTTTTACTAGTATAAAAAAATAGGTAAATTTCAACTTGTTTTAATGAATTAATTTTTCATATTAAGGGAATAATTTATACATATATTTTAAAGTCTAGTTTTTTATATTTCTACCCTCCAACCTAATGGCTTGTATGTATGAATAATATTTAAATAATATCATTTTTCTGTTCGTATAATCTCAGGGTTATGTATAGCCCATACAATCGAACATTGTATTCTTTTAAAGGAATAAAACATATTAGGGTATCACATTATCCACTCATTAACTAAATTTCAACCCCAAAATTTTAATTTATTTTGTGCATCTCATTTCATTTCATTATAGTTTACCATGAATATTAATTTCTTGGTTAAGACTTGAGAACATATTATTTTGTAAAAAAAAATTTGTACCTATATAAGACATGAAAGTTTGAATTTTTTTCAGAAGAATAACTTAATAATTAACATATAATTTCCATACAAAATATAATTGATTTATCTTCCATGTATTTAGTTTTAGGAATTATATGAAAATATACTTACTTGATTCTTTTCAGTATTCTATGTAGAAATGGATTTTTTTCCTTTGATAGTGTATTTAATGTAGCTTCCACTAGTGATTATAATTATTAATTATTATTAATATTTTATGAAAACATAATAATGAATAAAAACCTTTAATGGATCAAAAAATCCATAGAAAATGACAATTTATGTCACTCATATAAAAAATTATTAAACATGTTAAGGAAATACCTGATATAAATAAACTGTTTTTTGAATGAGTAATTCATTAAACCCTAAAACATCAATAATAAAAATAATAATAATTGTATATTAATTTAATCATTAAATTATAATACCAGTAGTTCAAAATATATTATTTTATGGTTCATCTACTAATTCCAAAATTCTAAAAATAAATTAAACCAAATAAATCAGGATTATTTCAAATCCAAACATTGGAATAACAACCTTGTCTATAACTAGGGAATATTATTTCATATTAATAAAAACTATTTGATATATTATAATTGTATAAATATCCCCATAAGTTGTCTTGATGGATAATTCTTTTTGTGGAGTGTCAATGGATGATTTGATAACCCAGAAAAACATAAAATAGTGTTTAGATATGGAATAAAATAAAGCATGGGTTTATGATCAACTTTCATGTTTTCAAAAAATAATAGATTTAAAATTTTGATTTAGGAATTATATAATCCAAGCCTTATTAACTTTTCATTTTTCAATTAAATTCACTTGATTCTTAGGGATTTAATTTCACAGTGGCCCATATCCAAATAGTTGAAACACTTAACATTGATTATTTTTTCCCTTTCCCTAGATACGAATTATTGATGACCATTCTCTCTACACTTAAAGAAAAATTGAATTTCCTTAATTAAAGTACTATGTTTTTCATTCCATAATAATAACATGTGGAAATTTCAATCCCTCCCTTATTTTTCTTCTATTTAGTTGTTTTTTCTTGGTTCTCAGGTATACTCTTATTATCATGATTTCTTATGAAAATATGGGGCTTAAATAATTATTTTTATACCCTGATTTAACGTAGTACCATATCATCATATATAATAAAAACATTTGAGATACTATTTTCCTTTGAAGGCTTGGATTAATCCAATCAAAAGAAAATCAATATTACTTTCTGGATTATATTTATAGTTTGTGGCATGACCTGTTGATGTTTTAAATTTTTTCTCAAAATAAATAATACATTCCTCTTCTTACTATCTTATATATATGAATTTTATTTTCATGTCATTTTATCCCTCAGAATGAGTTTTTTTCAAATAATATCTCATAATCAATTCTATACAAATCCACCTACAATATTCTCTTTTAAATAAATGACCACAATTGATAAAAATATTCATTTAAACTATACATTGGCAGGATAACGTTCTATATTTCTATACATCTTAATGTTAGAGATATATTTTTTAGGGAATCTATCCACTATTAAGATTTTAATAGATTATTAGTTTGATTAATGAATTTATTTTTCTACCAAATAAAGTGATGAAACCTTAATGAATCATGTCGTGAAGAAAGAGGTTGTTTTATACGGGAAAGGTTATTGGTTATAACTTATTTCAAATGTCTTAATATAGTCATAATAAACTCGACTCCAATACCATAAATGTTAACTTGATCATGATGAAAATCCCTAAACTGATTATGGGTTTTGACTAAATATCCATTCCTTCCACTAGGCATCATTTCTCAAAATTTATATACACCCGATTTCCTTATAAAAAATGAATTATAGTGTATAATTATAAAATAGTGCAATACCTAACAGAAATTGGGAATTTATGCATAGATAATTTCAAAATAAAAACCTTGGTATCATTTGGAATATCATCAAATCATAATAATATTTTCAAATCATTCAAAATTGTTCATAAAGAGTGTGTGAATAATTCAAATTCAAACCCCATTAGCGTATCTATCTTGGCTTTATTATTTTACCCCTCATTGTGTATCGATGATGATCAAGATAATACCCAATCTACCCCATTCATAGGTGTTACCCCAAGGTTTATTTGTTCCACAACCACATAAAATTTTCAATATCTTTATTAAGATGTATTTTTTTGGTAAACCATTAAATATTTACTTTTTATAAGCTATTATCCCATAAATATATATTTCCTTAGAGACTATTATACAATTATGTTATATAATCTATGTTTACCTGAATCAAGTTTTGAAGGATTATACTAAAATTCATCTAATACCAACTATAACACCCTGACTCTAGTATCCATGATCCAGTGGCCACATTACTACATTGGTATAAGATACATGGGATCAAATTCTGATGTATTGAACAATTTAGTAGTCTTGGGAGACAAGATAAATACTTGATTTTAAATTTTAACATCAAAATAAAATAAACAACTTTAAATTATTGTGGGAATTTTTTTATTTATTCCATTATATCCCTAAAATAATTTATGGGTTCTTTCTTGGTATCCTAAGGAAGAAAAAATATAATATATTTAGTGATTCGATGCTCAGTAAGGGAAATCATAGAATAGAAGATACTATATAAAAATTAAAGCATGAATTATATGGTAGAGTTAAATAATAATTATATATTATATATAACTAATATAATAAAAGATGAATATATTAATGGATTATGTGATATTAAACAATAATATTGATTATAATAAATTTTTTCATAATTAATCAATATATAATCTCTATCATGATAATCTTACTACCATGTCTTTATGTCAACACATCATACCTAAAGTGGTAATTCATATACCAAATACCCAAACTAGTTTGTCTAATGACGTATATCGATGCATAGAGGTCCCATAATGGGTCCCTCACCTCACTTACTATGTTTAATTCATTTATCTTATGAAGTAAATTAATAACAATTCAATGCATGATCGACATAAACAAACACATTGAAAAAATAGAATAAAACTATTAAAAAATTTCAAGCAGATAACAAAAATATTATAATAAGACATATATAGAAATATTTTGGATTATATCATAATTTTTTATCCCTAATAATGATTAAGACCCATAAAAGGAATTTGAAATATATAAATATAGATTTAAAACGTCACAGGAATATTTCTTAATGAAAATAACTATTTCCTTTGAAAATCACATATTCAAAATATAAAAAAATATAATATTAGGAAAAACATTTTAATTGAAAATAAACATGGATATTTTTAAATTAATAATAATGGGAGATAATAGTCACGACAATGGGAAAATCTATTTCTTCTATAAATATTAAAACAAGGACTTCATTCACACCTTTTGTAAAAAGTGTCACATTACTAAAACAATAAAGAATATTCATTTTAAATATTTTTCTGAAAGTAAAACATGGATAAAAATTAATCTAAGAAATAATTTAATAATTTTAAAAACATTGTTAAAAATATTTTAAAATAAACATGCACATGAGAGAAAAATATTACCGACCAAATAGAAAAACAATGTCATTTTTTTCTTCAAAATGTTCATTTAGGATTTTGTGTTATTTGAGATGGTAAAATAAAATTAAGAATTTTAATTTATATAAATATTTATATGATAATAAAATAGATGTTTTTTAATATATAAATACCATATAATTCCTTTAATGATAACTTGAATAGAAACAATCCCAATTAAGGATGAGATTATGAAATAAACCCTCACATCTTGTCCTAATTGATTCATAAGCGATTTTAAGTTCTTTTATCATAAATATAAATTTATTATAATGATATTATATAAATATTATTCATACTTATAATTAAATAAATTGTTTACTTGTATCATAATATCACTCTTTCACCAGTATCTTTTCATCATCTTCATCATTTCAAGAATTAACTAATTTATTTTCTATATATCTTTCGATTATGAAGTTATAGTCCTTACATATTGATCATGGTTCCATAATATTCATAATTTAAAAAATGGCCTAAATATCATATATATTAACTATATATATATATAATTAAAATAATCCTAGAAAGTTAGACATGAAACATGAATCACATCACATTGTTGAGGTTGTAGTCCATACGTACACACGAGCGACATTATCATTTTTTAATGTGTGGAATTATAAGATAGAAAATGATATATTATATTTTTAAAATAATTAATTTTTAATAATTATTATATATATATTAATTTATTTCATAGATATATCCATTCATGTAAATTGGAAACAAAAAACTAATTATAATAATACGTGGATCCAGTTAGCCATATGTACGCACCTGTGATGTCTTAATTTTCTAGTGGATAGAAAAGAGGTGGAAAATGATTATCCCATAATTAGAATAAAATGATCGTTTATTCATGATATTTTATTAATTTTTTATGTATGGATACGAAAAATTTAGATGATGTAAAAGGAGAAATAAACTTTGAAAGAGTCAGGTAAGATAATTACCTATTCTTTGAGAGTCCCAGTTTACCTTAAACTTTCCACCTTCGTAGAATGGTCTTATTATAAGGAATAAAGCTCATGAAAATATGGATTGAATAAAAAGGAATTTTTTGAAGGTTTTTTTTTTGATTTATAAGGTTCGATGTTATCAAAATAGGGTTTATATGAGGACCCATTTTATAAATAAGTGGAGGGGCACACATGGAATTATATAAAATATTTAAATAATATAAAATCATTTTCTTATAAAATAGGGAAAATGGACCAGAAATATAAATTTATATTAAATTGGGAAAACATATCTTAAAAACATTATTTATAAAAGTATAAGTGGTACTTTTACTCCCTATATCTTAGTTTAACAACTCAGTAATCCTATTTTAACCTTATCCATGATAATAAATTTTTACTATTTTTACTTTTCATTATAACAAGTAAATATGGTAACCTTATTACGTAATTTTAATTTTGATAATTAAAAATATATATTCCATTTTAAAAATTAAATTTTCATAAGTGATAGAAATTACATATAATATATTTGTGAAAAATGAAATGAAAACTGTTTTAGGAAAATTATTGTTATAAGCATAAAACAAATTTTATAGAAAAATAAAGTATAATAATTATTATAGTGGAATTAATAAGATTATGTTAAATAAAAGGATAATTTTATTCCCTTAAAACTAAACCAAAACTGAAATGAACCTTATCAATACATGATTAAGAGATAAGAATAAAAAATAGCTTTTATTATAAAAAATCATTACAAATATTTCTAAAATGTTGAGAATATTATTCTATGTTCAACATTATATCTTTATATGCATTAAATTACATATTTAAAATGTAATTTCTCTCAAAAAAATGGTATGATAATCTTTCAATATATTCTTATATCTTTATATTTTTATAAGAGTGACGATTTTTACAAAATCTGTATTTTTCACTATTCATCCGAAATTGAATTATTTATGAAAACTCACAAAAAATGACTTTTTGAATTTCTTTTAATACATAGTCTAAAAAATAATTCCATTTTTTAAAATATAATATAAAAAAATTATTATACATAAAGTATAATTATTCTCACAAAAAACACTTAAAATCTATTTTTAAGAGGAATATATTTTTATGTCATAAAATGATTTAATTCTTATACATTACATAATAATGAAAATTATATTAATATAATTTTTTTATTGAATTAATTTTTCATATTTAGGAAATATTTTCCATTTATATTTAATAATTTGGTTATTCATAATCCCAATCATCATCCCAACAACTAGGATATAAAAGTCTTATTTAAATAATATTATGTTGTGGTTCGTTGATGTTTGGGTTTGTGAGTAATGAATGATAACAAACACAATATAAATTAATAGAAAACTAAATTATTTTGTTTTTAAAATTTTCTTTCTAGATATCATTTATTAAAAACATAATTTTACCAATTGAATCCTAATTCATTGTCAAAATCAATTATGAAGGGGTTAACTATCAAGTTTCTCATGCATGTGTTGATTATTCAGTTCCATTACATTCACCTATGTCATGATATAATCAAATCCAAAATGTTGATAATTAAATATTTGTCATTTTTATTTTATAAATTAATTTTTTAAGAATACATGTAAGGAGAGTATGGAAAATGAAAAATGTCATTCATGGAGGTGGTAGTCTGCATATATACTAAGGTGATGTTTTCATTATCAAATGAATGAAAAGGGAGGTATGTAAATAATGATTTAACATTACATAAAATTAATTATGTCCCAATTATAATTTTCATCATTAAATAAATTTATATATCCATTCGTGTGAGCTAGTCATGAATGATGAAAAATGTTTTTTCAGGGAGTTGGCAGTCCACATATACTCAACGATGATGTTTTAATTTGTCTTTTAATAGAAATGGGATATAAAACGGATATAATAATAACAAAACACATTTAATTTTAGTTAATTTAATTATTTAATTATGTTAATGTGGTTATATTTTAACACCCTTAGTTTTTATGAATTATTTTTTTCAAATAAATTTTGATTATTTGATAGTTTGAATTACGCACTACACTATGTCAAGATTGCTTTAAAACCAAAACAATGTCAAGTGTGCACTACAAAAAAAACCAAGATTATATTTCATTACATGAAAAACCGAGCTAAGAATTTTTTATATGTAGCACAATGTTTGGCTTGTGTTACACACAATACCATGTTCTTTCAGCATCTTGAGTTACGTGCACGACTGAGTTTTACCAACCTAAAATACACTATAAAAATTATTATTAAAATATCATTATACTTACCACCTAACTATTGTAATGGAATATATTAATAATTTTTACTAAATTTTGAAACTAAATTTTATACATGACTATAAAATTAATTCTTTGGTAATTAATTAATTCGATAAAAAAATAAATACCAATTGAATATACAGGATTTGTTTAGGAAAAACTATTTTTATTCCCCCAAAGTCGTTTTATCTTAATTAATTAAAATAATCACTATTAGTGAAAAATAGTAATTATATTTTTATTTTACAAATTCAACAAAATGTTTTGAAATTAATCAAATAATTTATTTAGGCATAAAATAAGAACAAATCAAATGTTAAACATAAAGAGTTTTATTATTCTAAATGGAATTTTTCTACCTTTTAATGGCACATCTTTTTAGAAATTAATTTTTTACTATTTTCTAAATTTTTTTAAATAAAATTATTTTTTAAAAATAATAGTGGCTATATTTAATTTGAATTAATTTTTTCTATTTTTCTAAGAAGTTTCATTTTTGATGAATAGTGAAAACCACTAAATTTTAATTGAAAACTGCATTTTCTTCTAATTTATTAATATAGTAAAATTGATTCTGAAATTTTTTATATTATATTTAGTTAAATTAAAAATATATTGATAAAAAGTATGTTATTCGATTCTATTAAACATCAAAATTGGAAATAAAAACAATGAAAACTTTTAAACATTTTCATTTAGATAACCTGTTGTTTCATCTAATCTACAGGATTAAGTTTAAATTAAATTTTTCCACATATGTGACAATAATATTAAAAAATTGATTCTATTTTTGGAAGAATAGTAATTTATAATTTTTTTGAATTTCAACATATTTTCTTACCAAAAATATTACAGAAATAAATTATAATTAGTTACATCGATTTAGGTTAAATTGAGTTTACTTAGTGGTTAAACATTAATCTTAAGTGTCCGAACGACCTAACCACTTGTCCAAAACATATTTTATAGTCAAATTTTGACCATATACCGACTTTTATAAAAAATTTACATTATTGGAGGAACATTATTTAATAGAGACCACACAATAGTGTATACATTTTTATATTAACAGGAATGATGCTCCTCTTCTGTTATAAAATGACACCGACCCCCCTCACATATTCACAACTCTGATGGCCTTTTGTATCAACAAAAAAACATCCCAAATTATCTCATAAAACCCATACTATTATCCTATATGAATCATGTTTTAGAATAATCAATCCAATATAGTCCTTTGGGAAAATGACATGGAGTTAACCGAATCAGAGATAACGTTCTTCAATGAGAACTTTAATTTTATTTCATTCTCTATCCATTAAATTTTTTTCATTTCACGGTTTTATAATAACATCCATATACTCAATATGCTGTGATTTTTTTGTTTTATACCTACACCAATAAACACTTCCATCATATAGGATACACAATCAACATTTGTGTGTACAATGCAATATCGCCTCATAAACCTATGTCATTTGTTCTTCCATTATCAATAATCAATGTTGGAAAAATTATGTAATTATTATTTTATATGATATATATGATACATATTACATACTTATGATTATAAATTTTTATATAACACATACATTCATGATTTTAATTTTTGGAATACGATAACTTTGTTTGTGGATGTCTGGACTACCACCTCCTCAATGTGATGTGATTCATTCACAAGTTATATGAAATGTATTAAGGATGTATTTAATAAAAATATTTGATTTTAAAAACATAATAATTCTACTATAATGTCAGTATATATATACATAATTTAATTTTATTTCATTCTATATGATAAGAACATGGAAACAATATCCATGCCTCTATATGACCTACCATCTTCATGAATGATGTGTCTCATTTTCTATTTCTATATTTTATAGTTTATTTTAAATAAATTTATAAAAAATATTTATGATATTTATATAATTTTTTAAATTCTAGAGATAAGGAATTTAGGATTAATTAAAAGGGTCCAAAAATAACATGTCAAAACAAAAACAAAAAACAAAGTGGATATTTCCCAAAACACAACTTTAACATTGAATTGTTAATAAAAGAGGTAATGTAATGTCATAATAAAATCATATATCATACTATATATAAGAATATGGTTCAGTGGTAGATGTATAATTAAATTATATTTAATATATTGTAGCTATGAATGTGTACAAAGAAATTAAATACTTTGGGAAAGGGAATTTTATCTCACTTATTATATCCGTGAGATACAATCCCTATTCACCACTCAAGTTTTTTATGTGGTGTATATACTGACCTATGATGTTATATCATGAATTTAAATTATTTAATGATATTAAAATTTTCAATTGATGTTTTTCATTCATTGGGATCATGATTTAAATGTTACTCAAGTAGTAAGGGCATTTATAGTTTCACTTTTATTTCTGAGATAATTATGTCATATTAACAACACAATTATTTTGTGTGTATTATCAACATCCCATGAATATATAATAAGATTAATATTCATAAATTTATGGGTATTTAGATATCCATTTTTTGATCTCTATTTTGTGGGATTCATGGTTCTATAGTTATGAAATTGGTAATGTAATTTTATCACAATATTCCATCTTTAAGACATAAGTTATGTTATTCACTGATATTTTTTAGGTGTATATACATCCCCTTAAAATTTCATATCATAAATCTAATTATTTTAATAATATTTTAATCATAATTTAATGTTATTATCTATTAGGTATTACGATTTAATGTTACTAATGTTTTAAGAGTTTATTACTATAATCTCACCGTTTATCATGATTGTTTAGGATTATGATTCCATATATGAAGTAATATGATCCATCTATTGATAAATCTGATGGATTTTATTATCATATTTTTATTTCGGATTATTCATGTAATGGTTATATTTTACTAATATTTGGTACATAAAATAGTAAATTTTTTAGAAAATATGACTTTGTTATTATTTTTATTTAGAAATCTATTTACCTTCAAAACCATGTTTTATAAAAAAATGTTTTTAAAAAATGTTCTACTATTATTCTATGAGCATTAAAAAAACTATCCATGTTTTACCTTTTAAAAATGTTTTTTTTAACTTTATCGTATTTTAATTTTTAGATATAGGATCTTTTCTAATCATTTTACTATAAAAAAAGAATGTTCGGAATGTACAAATTTATCCACTATCATGAACATCATTTATTTGAAGAATCATTTTTAGGTTTATAATATTAATTTTTTTAATGAATTATTCTCCAAATAATCTTGAAATTCCTTGAACTTGAAGTGGGATTCAAAGAAAAAGGTTATCAATAATATCTAATTTCCAAAAATTAGTTCAAATGATTTATAAAGATAAATTATAATTTTTCAAAGGTTATTTTTAAGTAAATGCATTAAAATGATTTCCAAGATTCCATCATATGTTTTTAAAGATAATTTTGAAGAAAAAAATTATGAAATTTTTTTGTGTTATAAAAATAAAATTTCAACAAAAAAAGATATTTCTTCAAGAAATTTTTTAATTGAATTTTAAATCTTACGTTAGAATTTATTAAATAGGTTTTCATAGAAAATTATTTTGAAAATGTTTTATATCTTAAAAAATGATTTTTAAAGAAATGATATTTTCCTTAAGAAATTCTCCAAGAGATATTTCCAAATGATTTCCCATCTATGTTGACATCCTTTGATATAGTTTTTTCATTATTGGTGATATGATTGAAGGATACCATTATTTTTCTTTCTCAGAATGGTTTATGTTTTTATAGAATGTTGTTAATGAATCCCATTTCTCTACCACGAGCTATACCATAATCAAATTATTATGAAACCCTATTCATTCATGGGATACCCTATGAATATAAAAAATGTCCCTTACTCACAAGATATGATATGATTAAATGTTAATTATACCCATTTTTATTTCATGGGTTATGATATAATGATTTTTATGATCTTTTGGAAAACATATGTATGATTTCACTATGTGATGGGTGGGACATATATCTCCATCCAAATAATTGGGTAACGATTGATAACTCATGAGAATATTTGTTATGTTTGAAACTTATTACATATTCCTAATGTTATGAGAGAACCTTATTATATGTTCACAATGTTTTGTCTGAACTTGATTGAATTATCATAATGTTATTCATCGACCTGGTTGCATGTCCATATGTTTATGTCTGAACCTGATTACATGTTCACAATGTTATTCGTGAATCTGATTATATTTTCAAAATAATTATGAATGAACATGTTTTCCTAACTATATGTTAATGCGTGAACCATATTACATGTTCATAAGGTTATTCATAAACCTGATTACATGTTCACAATGTTATGCAAGGAAAGTTTAGTATGTCTATATGTTTATCTGAGGGATTGATTTCATTTACTTAACTTAATGAGTGAACCTGTTCCTATTTACACATGTTATAAATGTTATAATATTATGTTTAGGAAAAACATTTATGTAACATTTAAATGTTATTCTCACATAGACCATGTTATTATATTGTATTATGATTCATGTCTTATGAACTACAAATATTTATAAAATGACTCTTTATTTTCATCGTTGATGTGAAGGGTACGATCTTCTAATGTTTTGATCATGTTCTCACACACTTATAGTCATCATTATTCTTATATAACTCCATTCCATTCCCTTACTGAGCATCTAAGCTCACCTTTTCTTATATTACTTTTACCCATGTTATTAAGAAAGGTTTTAAGTTGGAGTACTAAAAGGGAAAGATCATTATGAGATATATTGAATATATTTTACCAAATTAGTGGAATGTGTTCCAATTTTCCAAAGATACTAAACTGTTATGGTCCATGGGAATTTAGGTTTTTAATTTTCTAAATGTTTATATAAAATTATGTAATATCTCTATATGTTAAACTTATGTTGATATAGTTGGTTTCGAAGGAAATGTTTTGTCAACCTTTGAAAATATGGATGAAGAATATTTTGTGAGATACCTAGGGATATTTTTATGGATATTTCTAGGGATGTCTCTAAGGATAAGTTTAATGATGATTCAATGTTTATAAAAATGTTCTAGAATTTTGGTAAATGATTGAACTAATCGTTTATTTAAAATTACATAACTCTCTATATAATATCAGTTTATGTCTTAGGGAAATAGAAAGATGTTTTGAATGTTGAAAATAATGACATTAATATTGTAACTAAAAAGGGAAAATTAGAAGTTCTATTAATGTAATGGATGAGAATCGTGGCCTCTATAAGGCATCATAAAATTTCCAATGATTTAAATGTGAAATGTATAGAAATTATGAAAATAAATGTCTTAGGGGAAATATCATGATGGAAATATACAAGGTTGTAAGAGTAATGGTATTAAAGTTGATGATGAAGAGACCACGAGTGACATATGAATGGCATATTATTTTATGATAGTATTGTTTTTAATTATGATTAAATTAAGTTGGAATTATTCGTATTTCATATATTAGGAAAGAAATATTAAGGAATATGGTAATGAATCATACTTAATTATTTAAGGAAGAGGTGTAATGAAGGATGTTTTTATGTATTTGAATTCAAGGATTATGTTATGGGAATCATAATGTATATAAGGACTTCTTGTAGAAGTTTTTACTTGAGGATTTTCAAAAATATGTAAAATGATGCGGATGAACAAGGTAATTGATTTAATGGAAATGATTCATTATGGGAAAGAAAACCCATGACTTGTTCCTGAGGATGTGAAAATGATATTTAGTATGGATAGAGAGATGATTAAATGGATAAAGTAAATTATATATTATTTATGAAGTCATAAATAATAAAATATTTATTGAAAAAGTGTCTTACTCTATCAATGATGGAATGTAAAACATTTCTATATTTGAAGAATATATCCAATAATATTTGGAATAAAAAATTATTTATGTTTTAAATATGTATTTATGGTAATTTTGGTTATTTCAATGTTTCAATAGAGTAATTGATAATGGTACTCTCATGTTTAGTTTGTGAAAAAAAGTGATAATTTATGATATATATTCTAATTTTTTGGATTTTTATCTTTCAAAATGTTTTCAAGGATAACCAATTATGGAATGGTTTACGCTATGCTTTGGATAAGGATTCAGATATTAAAGAATTATCCATATATATGAGTAATTATTTTTATTGGATAACATGTGTTAAACATATTTCTATGATGTTAGAAAAATATTGATTGAATGTTCTATAATTCTATTAATGGATCTCATGAAATGTTAGTTATTCTGGAATTATTAATTCACCGTCATTGTAGGGAGTAAGAGATGATGTTGGAATTGATCAAGGCACAACTAATGGGTGAGATTATGCCTATGGATTGGAATTAAATAAATAAGTATATATTCTCATGAATAAATTTTAAACTATACGAATGTGATATTGAAATAAAATAATAGTTTATCTTAGTACCTTAATTTATGGTGAATCAAATGGTCCCTTAGATCATAAAATATTTATGGTTTTGTGATGGTTATCTTTCTTTTAAATTCTCACATCTACTGATCAATGATCTCTATCACACTCCATCAGTATTTGACTGTTAGTTTATCTTTTATGTCCCGATTTTCAATTTCCATATATGTTCTCACTTGTGGAAGTCTAGTAATGATATACTTGGGGTAACCATTATGTCTCAAACATTCAGTTTTTAAAGTATTTTTTACTATTCATTTTAATGGGGGATCCTTCAAAAGGAAATTTCAAGTATTAAAACATAGATGTCTCAGATGAATTTTGGGGGAAATTATTTTAATGGGGGGAGAATTTAACACCATATTTTTTATGAATTGTTAATTTTTTATAATAAATTAAAATTATTTGATGGCTTCAATTTCATGTTAAACCAAGTTATCCTTTTTCTAAACACAACAACAAGATAAGTGTGCACTAAACAAAACACCGAGCAAGTATTGTGTTATGTGAAACACTAAAATAATGACTAATTTTTTTTATACTAATGAAATTATGAATTTACTATTCATTAATGTTTTTATAGTTTAAGGGTTCAAATATCAAATATAAGTTAAATACTAATCAAGAATAAATCTATGTCCTTATATCAAATCCATGTTTAAACCATTTCAACCCTTAAAGGTTGAAAATATGGAATCTAAACTAGAAATTTCATAATAATACTTTGTGTTAAATCATAATATACTTTTATACACACTACATGTATTCATGTGATTCTTCATGAATTAGACTTCTATAAATTCTTATTTTCTAGACATTGAAATATATTGAATCCCATGGGTCGATCTCTCAATGGGTCTACCCTCACACATTATTTTACTATTTATATGATATATTTAAATATAATTTATTAAAATAGGGTTCTTTTGAAATTCATCTGATATATGAATATAAATATATATAATTTTGGAAAACAAAATGATGAATAGAAAAAGAATAAGATTGTGAAAAGATGTTTTGATATGTAGGAGTACATGGTGAAGAAAATAATTTTTCATTAACATATCAATTCTCATTATTTTATATAGTGTTATGATCAAATCTATTATTTAAAATCTTCCCATTTGAATAGTTATTATCCCACACTGACCCTATTCATGTGTGATAATCTCCCTCACATCATAACTAAAATGTTAAACAAATCCTCTATATGAAACATTATAATAATGATAATATGAATAAAGAAGAACATGAATAGTATCTTAATAGTAGAAAAAGTTGAGTGACCCCACATCACAACATTTAACCATTACTCTATTTTTTATAATAGAATGTAGTGAATCTTTGAAGCTTAATGAACTTATAGAATCACTCTGTTCTCCCATGATCATGTGATGATGTTAGTTACCTATTTTCAGGTATATAATAACAAACCAATGGGAGAATGAAAAAAAAAATAGAGAATACAAAATAGGTCTAGTGATGAGATGAATTAATATATAAAAAAACTATATGACGTTTTACATTAGAAAACTCGAAAATTCACACAAAATGGATCACTAAATATTTTATTCTTTTAATGAGAGAGGAAGTACAAATTTATAGGAAAGGAAGTTGTAAAATATTTACTTTAATTGTTTCCTATAAAATTAAACACATTCTTAACTAATAAATGGCCAAATAATAGATTGTTGTCCTATAAGTTTTTTTAAACAAAATAAATTTGTCATCAACCCCAAAAAAATCAGATCCATTGGCCCCATATTGAAAAATGTGTTCTTAGACAATTAATGAAAATATTTCTATCTAGATAAACTATCAAAATTCAATATATCAAATTCCCATGATTTTTTCTCTACATTATTGGAATAATATTTTAATTTTGAATATTTAAAATATGTTCCCTATGTTATTCTATCTCTAAAATAATTTTTACAGCATATTTATAAAATTATAGGAGTTATGGTTAAATCAATAATGATAATATTTCTATCCTTTCGGATTCATTGAATTTCAATTCATCAACATCACATGAGTTTTTTATCATAAAAATGTGTGAAATATTCATTTCATCAATTATATGAAACTATTTAAATTTATACTTTTAATACCTTGAAATTTTTTTATCAGTCCATCGATATATGTATAAGTTATGTTCAATGGTGTAGAGTAAGGTCTATACTCTTAAATTTGGATCATCCCTGACTTAATTGATTAATTTTTCCCTAAAAAATTCAGATTGAGTAAATATGAACTAAATGAAAATTTTAAATAAGTATATAATTCATCAAAAATAATTAAAATAAAAATACATTTTGGGTATTATTTTTTGATAAAAATACTATAGATTCATTAAAATTTTATAAATACAATTTTTCATCGAATTAAAAAAATCAACTCAAATTATTTTAAAAACCTTAGGAAATTAAATTTATAAATAAATAATTAAATTTTTTGATTATAAATTATTTTTATATAATAAAATAAATGAAATTATGAGTTTCATTATTTCCCCATAGTAAAACATTACTCTCTTCTCCAATAATCAATACTAAGCTCAAAAAACTATCTAAATGTATAAATGACAACACTTCCAGTTTATCATCATTATAGAAAATATCGTTCCTCATACCTATATCAAAATTCCTTATTTCTTGGAATGATCATAAAATTCAATTCATTATCATGCTGGTACCAATTTGTATATAGAACCTTTCTCTATGTAAATACATTTCTCTCCAACTCAATGATTTTGAATGGATCTATTCTCATTCTCAAAAACATGTGTAATCTCTATAAACATGTGAAATTATCATCTCTCCATACTGTGAGACATAATTATGTTTCAATCATGAGAAATTTTAAATGGGTTATTCTATGCCTATGGGTTGGTGAGTAAAATCATTTAAAATTTTAATATTTGGAAAGTGGATTTTGAATGCTCAAATATCATTCATGGATATTCAAAAGAAAAATAGTATGATCCTCACTCAATTACCCTAAAAACAATTCTAAAACTTCACAACCCTTTTTTGAATAACATGGAACATGGGTTAAGAAATGAATACAATTAAATATTTCATCCAAATAAATTTTTTTATTTTACATTTATTTTTCTCCATATAATATTATATGACAAGGAAACACTATGAATGAAAAATCATATAAACTCAATTAATAATTCAATGTCACCTTCATATTTTATTTCCATTTAATTTTTTATTTCTATTTTTTTTATTTTTCTGGTGAATGTGATGTCACAAATGATATATATTAAATATTTAACCATGAAAATATACATCTCTCCACCCCCAAAAATAATGAAATACACCCCACACACCCGATAATGAGTTTCATTCTAAAGAACCACCATAAAAGAACCTTCTCTCGCAATTAAACTTGAAATATTCATGAATCAAAATTAAGTGTTATGTTAGGTAAGGAAAAATTAGCTTGTAATATGGCTTAATAATTTATGAAATTTCAAGGATTCTGATGACAAATAGGAATAGATATAATATGTAGGTGTTGAGATAAAAATATATCTTTCTAATGAAATGTTGTAGTTATATGTAAATAGTTTCATGAACTCTAAAACATTGAAATAGAAAAATAAAAATGCACAATATAATACAACATGATTCAAGAATATTATGAAAAATATAAATTTAAATATGTTTAAAAGGTTCTGAAATGTCTTGGGTTAGGAAAAGAATTAATTTCTTATAGTACTAGTTCCCATGAGTTTCATAACAAATAAAACTTTCATAAGTAGTCATATTAAAAATCAAACAATTAAAATCATTTAAGAAATAATTTAAATTAACAAACTCTAAAATAATAAAATGATCCAAAAATAATATAATAGTTGTAATTTACTAATATCTTCAATTAAACTTAAGAGATATAAAAAAATAAAAAATTAAAAGATCAAAAAATAAAAATTTCTAGAAACAGAAGTTAAACAAACCAAATTTCACAAATATAGGTTGACATCACCCCCACCCCCCACACACTCATAGACTTCTGATTCAACTACCGTTTCATTTAAAATAATTTATTTAAATAAATAGATGTAAACCCTATGATAAGTTAATAAACTACTTAAGTTTATTTTGGATAGTGAAGACCTTGAGTTTTTATCTTAGCAACATCTAATATTTAACTAAAAAAATAAATAAGAAAACATTAGAAATTTATTTAATGAAAAATAACGAAAATAAATTATAAAATGGGAATGATGTGAGATGAGTCTTGGTTTATATCCCTAATTAGGTATTTATTTTTTATTGCAAATAGATGGTAGTTCTAGATGTCTTCCAAAATAATATAGGGGATGTGGGTTGTGTGATTTTAACCACCAAATCCTATTACGTCAAATGTAAACCCCTTTAAGTTGCTTATAGAGTAATCCATGAATATATTACTATAGTTCTTTCACCATAAAAATGTAGTAAGCATACAATGTGGGGCTAGGAGAACAAATGGTTACTCCCCTTTCACTTCATCTCCCACTTCAAAACTATCATTAACATCATCTTGGTATAGTTTCAAAATATTATTTTCTATAAATAAATAATAAGGAAAATCATTTAATAATTATATTTTATAAAGTGTAAAACAATTTTAATTCAATTCATTTTGTTCCTCATAATTGTAATCAGCATCCAAGTTAGACTTTGCAGCCCTAGGAACTTATAATCTTTGAATTAAAACATTGTTCTCTCTTTAAGGGTGGTCACTTAATCCTAAACATAATCACTACCTTGGGAATAAATAGGTGCTCAATATAATAAATAAAAATATGGATAGTGAATTGTATTTGAGGAAAATAAAAAATAAAAAATAATATAATACATCCTTTAGTCCACTCCCTCTAGCTGACCAGCTTCTAGTGTCCATTCATATTGCTAGGATGTTAGGGTATTGTAGAATTATATAGAAGAGAAGGATGATGTAGATTATTTTCTACATTAATGATTTCATCTATATATATTTTAGGGATGAGATATTCCCATTATTAATTCTCCTGTTGATGGAATGTAAGAATATAGTGTAATAATTATTCAAGATTCTCAACGAAGGTATCTAAAATATGTTGATCATGGTCTTTTCGGTGGTCCCCATTGATCTAATTAATAAATAATATCTACAAGTAGACTTGTAAAACCCTCTTATTTAATTTAATATATTCTATATTTTCCCTTAAATTGGTATAGGTTTCATCTTCAATGAATTTAATTTTTTAATTTTTGTTAAAACATTGTGATTTTATTATTTTTTTGCCAAAACATTTTGTGAATGTGATGAAACTCTCTAAAAATGGTGCTAAATTGATTGTTGATATTTTTCATGAATCCCAAATAAAAAATTAATATTTTCCTAATAATGAAATACAATGAAACCTTAGTGTTGATATCCCATGGATGGAACTCACACACAATATTTTTCTATTGTTACAATTGTAATTAAATATAATATATAAATTGAGGTTTTTTGAATTATTGTGATATTAATATATAAATAAATAAATATAAATAACAATTAAAAATAAAATGAAGAACCCAAATCAAAATAAATGGAATTAGTGATATGAAATTTTCATTCTTAGTAGTTCAACGTGAAGAAAATCATTGTCTATAAATTTTTCATTCTTAATATTTTATCTAGTGTTATGACTGACCCAATCATGTAACACCCTGCCATTCAAATTATTATTATCCGATAATAACCACTTATATGTGAGATAATATCCCCCAATAACATAACAACAATGTTATAGTAATATTATTCCATTAACATTATAATAATAATAAAGAGAGTAATGATGCTAAAAAAATTGAATAGTAAAAAAACTAGGTCAGCCTCACACTACAATAGTTTTCCCAAAAATTGAATACTTATAATTTAATAATTTAAAGGTTTTAATTTTAGTGAACTCAAAGCATGACTAATCCTTCCCTCGAAAAATTGATAAGGTTATTTCTCCATTTTTTGTAGTTAATAAGGGTCTCATGGGAGAACACAAGATGGGAAAATAAAGCAATTATATTTGGTATGAAGATGATATTAAAATAACATATAAAAAACAATAAAAAAATTACATCATAAAAACCACAAACAAACCCTAAAAATTGGGTCACTAAAAATTTTATCCTTTGAAGGGGAGATGAATTACATATTTATATACACGGAAGGTGGAAAAAATTTTCTTCCACTCTTTCTGCAAAAAATATATGTCTTAAAAACAATAAATATAATAATCAAAAAATGTTGTCTTCTAAAAATATGGTCAAATATCTTACATTAAAAAACCAAAAAAGTCTCAGATCCATTTTAAACATTTCTAAAATGTTATAGAATGATGATTTATGAAAATATTTTTTTCCATCCCAACTATCTTGATTCCACATGACAAATGACTATATATTTTGCATCATTAATGATATAATATTGGGTTTTTTTCATCAATTAACTTATTCCCTGATGTATTTTGAATCCCCTAAAAAAATGTGTTCCTCTTTAAAAACATTTTAAATTATATATGGTCAGATCATTAATGAAAATATTTCTATCTTTGTAGGAAAATTTAATTTCCATGCATCAAATTTACATGCACATTTACCAGCATAACGTCAAAAACAAAAGGTTCCCCATTTTGATGAAACTACTTAAATTTATTCTTATAGTAGATCTAAAATGTCCATACCAATCATCAAATTGATTTATACTTTTTATTTGATAATTTTAGGTGAGGTCTATGATGTTAAATCTAAATCAACTTTGGCTTCAAGGATTAATTTATCCCTTAATAATACAGATCCATATCCCATGACATAAATGAAAAATATATATAATTATTTTAGGAATTTATCCACAACTTTTCAAAAAAAAATTCTTCAGTAATAATATTTTATGACAATAATGTTATAGTGTACATTAAAATGTATTGTTAATTTTTTTCATCTAATATACAAATTTAACTCAAATTATTTTAAAAACATAAAAGTATGATAATTAGCTATAAAATATGAAATTTTTTGGATTATAAAATTTAATTATAGAATAAAATATATGAAATAATGTGTTTCATCATATATAATACTCTTGAGTTTTATATTCTATGTGGACCAGGAAGACAAATGATATAAGAAAATATCATATTTCCATTACTTTCAATCTAACTTATTTTCCTAGATCCCCTCTTCTTCATTGAATTTTTTTTGTCTTAGTTCAAAGTTTTTTCCTTGAAAAAATCAACACATATAATCACATGAACATTTTTATGATTGTTCACTCAATACGTTTCTAATAGACATGCATTCATCTCCATGACATAAAGAAAAACAATGAATCATTATCACCAACTCGAAAATAGTTTAGTGATATGGGTAATTTCATAGTATTGTTACAATACATACATTCAAATATTGATCATGATGTTTTTTATTTAAGAATAATCTATATGTAATAAACTATTATATTAATCAAAATAATAAAAATTTTATACATACCTAAAAAGAGTCTCATGATAATATGCTTTTAATGTCTTACTTGAACTCCACATTTCATGTTAATAAAAAAAACAAATCAACATTTATATATATAATCCTAGAGACCACACAAGAAATTTCTCTAAATATCTTCTCTAATAATAGGGGGGGAAATGTTATTACACTCCACCATTTATCGATAATATCACATCCACAACAATAGATGATATGGTGAGGTTATTATTTTTCTTCCTAAAATATATTGATTAAAACATCATCAAAATAACCCAAATATCCTTAAATCTCAATGAAACATACCTTTAGCTCATTAACGAACCATTCCAAAAGAATTTTCAATATGAATGTCCTGCCCATTTATGTGATCATTCATTTTGAGATTCAGACTAAATAATATAACATAATAAAACTCATGTTTCCAAAACCACAAACTATATAGAAAAATCCACCACTTTAAATCAAGAGATTCGAATAGATACATTTTATTATATGATTATTTAGCTAAAAACCATCACTTTATATATAGAAAATTCTTAGAAAGAAATATTCATTTGTCTAATTTTGAAAATTGGGTGAGAAGATATGGGAAACTCCAATTAATAAATATTACATAACATGTACTACTGATAGACTGAAAATGAGATCCTTTGGAAATTTTTAGTCATATACCATTTCTATTATTTTGTTTCTTATCTACTTATATGACATGGATATATTAGGTACATGGTGTATTAGACCCACATGCATTCTGGGTGAGTACCCTGGGATATGGACTCATGTTTTTTAACATATAAGACATGTATTACATCTAAAAATATTGTGTGGAACTTCAGTAATAACTGATGTGTACCCTAACAATACACGATTCATGACATTCTAGATGTGGCCTATAGTCCCCAATAATACATCATGTATATTTGGTTGAGCATATGAGAATTTTCATATGTGGTTATGTTGTTTTTTTGCTTGACATGTAATTATCTTTATCCTATGCAGTTTGTGTGGCCAATAGTATAATTCAATGTGAACTTCTATAAACCCCCAGGTCATGTGGATTATAATACACAACATATTTCTTACAAATACACACAATGTGATATTTATCTCATTAGAGAAACTATAGCTACTAATAAAAGGAAATACATGGTGGGCCCTATACTATAACAATAAATGTGATATTTAACTCATCCATGTAAACCCAAGACATATATTGAAACTGCATACATAGTGTGGCCTATGGATTATACATCGTGTAGTCATGTTTTCTCACAATGTCCCAGTTTTTATTTTTATTTTCTCCAATTATAGCAAATATTATAGATCCATTCACCATCCATGTAGATCATCCATACAATTTTCTCCCTATATTTTCATTCCAACCACAACTATCACCTCATTTTATAGACCTCATATTTCTGGCCATCTGTGTCAAATCCACCATGTAACTCTTGAGTCATTTCTATTCCTCCTCCGTGTTACCACCCACTGTGACTAACAATTTAAAAATCCATCTGCCATGATCCATCAACTTCATCCAGTTCATTCTTCTAATAATAAGACACAACTAATTCAAGTGACATTTGTTCATGAGGGAGAAATGAAATTTTTGGGAGAAAGATATATTTTGGAAGGAAATGATCAGTGTTAATAGTTGTTCGGACACCTGAACAAGTAACTTCAAAATATAAGGATAATTCCACCACTCTCAAACCATCAGTGAATTATTCATCCATGATGTGAGAAAGAACTAATTGTAGTTGGTGATGATCTAAGAACCTCTTCATTATTCTCTAATAAATGAACACTAACCATTTTAGAACCACTAAATGTTCAAGATATAAATAATAAAAAATTATGGTTTTGATTGAATCTATGACAATAATAAAACCAAATTAATAATTATATATATTTAATAGTAAAATCAATTTATAAATCATTATTAATGACCATAATTTCAACAATATTTCAGGACATCAAAATCTATTCATCAACCATATGAATTTTAGTGGTTATTTCATCTTGAATTGATCTTGATGAATGGTGTACAACCTATATAGAACCCTAGGTACTATTCTACACATGGTATATAATCCAAGTAAAAGTGATTAATAGTTCAATTTATATATCTAAAATTGGAATATAATATAATATAATATAATCCACAAAAATGTATAGTATTTGTGGCTGGAAACATTATTAATACCTCTACTAGGTAAGACACATAATAATATACACAAAAATTGTATAAATTCTCACATAGGGACCTATTTAAAAGATATAAAATTTTAATATATGGTATAAATATTAATTTAACAAATAAATATTAAAAATACATTAAAATCCTATTTTCATGACCTGGATCATTTCATATCTTGGGAACACATACATTTATGTCAGATGTTGTAAAATAGTAGTGGGGTTTTGATAATATCTCATGGGGATTCTACAACATAATCATCATCACACAGAGTAATAGATGAATATAAAAAACTAATAATTAGGTATAATATTAGTGTTCTATTGAGGGGATTAAAATAGTAATTCAACAATTTTCAACAACATATACCATGAAATATTGAAAAAACATTTTATAACATAAAATTATTAAATCATAAAAGAAATGACCCAAAGAGATTATTATATAAAACTATTAAGAAAAATAATTTCACTACAACTAGCCACAAACCAATCCTTAGAACTATATCCTCACCTAACTATGCTAATCCTTCTTGATCACCTATATCAGAGTCCTTAACCTCATAGTAGAAAAACATATGGTTTTTAAGTACACTAATACACACTTTAGGGTGTGGTAATACAACTAAGTTGGAAACGACCAATTATTCCACTAATATTAATTATAATATATATATTTTTACACATGTACAATATGACATGAGAGTGATAATAACCAATGATATAATTCTGATCACATCATTGAGTCCTAGAATAGAAACATGAATAAGATACCCAACCTACTTTGTATAGTTACAATGTATGTTATATATATTCCAAAAATTTTATCACATATGCAAAGAGATGGATTGGATACACATTTTCCTAAAATCTCATAACTAGATCAAGATACCAAGTTTTAATAATTCTAAACGGATCCATGTTTAGTAATATCAAATTTATTGTTTGAACCACACCCTACATACTCAAAATATATTAGAATTATAATTTTTCACAACACCCAACCCACACATGAATATTATAATATTAGGTTAACACCATGCTCCCACCAGCTTATAATATTTTGATACAATTTTGTTATACCTCTCAACATATACACTCATTTAATAATTGGTTATTAAGTTATGACATCTCCCTAACCATCTATCCTAAGAATAGATGGAACACTAGATAGAAAAAAAATTATTTGTGGAATCATGTCTCTCATAATCGAGTAAAAAGATTCATTGTCTAGGGAATCATGTATCAATTCTTTGGAAAGAAACAGACATAGTCTAGTGAATATTTTCATTGTCTAAAAGGAAATTTACATGTCCATCATTCCATCAAATCTTGAAAAGTACTCATGTCCTTCTCATATATCCCCCAAGCCATTCATTTATCATATAAACACAAAATTCTAAAAAAAATATTCATGATCCACCATACCCAATCATAATCATGATTCGTCATACCTAATCCTAGACCTTGGAAAATAATCCATCTAACCTCATGAATCTTGAATCATGACACACTCCTCTCTAAGATGGTAACAAATATTGATTATCATAAATAGTTAGGGGAAGTGACATATTTTATTAAAGAAATAAAGACATCATTTTTAAAATGTGTAGAGTTGTAACACATTACAGGGACCAACAGATCAGTGGATTGAATGGCTATTATAATTTTGGATGGCCCAAATTCATAATGTCCTAAAGGCCCATTCATTGATCATTTAATGTCCTTGAGTGAGCATTGGGAATCATTCCATGTCACCTAGTCATATGGAATACGTATCCCTTTCCAGTAATCATCAACCCCTAAACCTAGTCTAAAAGTGATATGACCCCCACCATGGACCATTTCCTAATCAAAAAAAAAAGATGCATCGTTATTGGGAAATACCACCATCTATAGTGTGAGATGTGGTTTGGATGATAGGTCTTAATACACTAATATCTCTTTCCGGAATCCATCCCAGTAATGCCAATGTGGCCGTCACATGCATCACCTACATATTTCTTTGCATCTTCAAATTGGTCTCCACTAATGATGATCACATGGTTGAGAACCCTCTACCTATAAACAACTTCATAGGTTCAAGAGGCTAGATGATAAGCGTCCACATGATTCTCCCACTTATTGAGGCTTCCCACTGGATATTTCCTATCTACACCCCCTTAATATTTTACTGATACATTTTCTTGGTTATTGTTACTCTGTATTTTTACCAGTTGTGCTTACCTAGAGTTACATTGGTATCACAGTGGCTCTACGGACTTAGGGCCTTGAAAGGCCCCAATGGACTTGTGGCCCATATGACTAAATCAGAAGACTGAAATCCATAATTATGTGAATTTTTATGCTACTACAATACTGATACAGTATCTTCAATAATACTACTATATTAAAATTATAAAATCACCCATTACAGGATTTGATACTGGGTCGCATGAAATATTATGAAGATTTTTAACCACTCTTATACCACCATAACTATCAAACCTGTGTGTAGGTTATGATCAACATTGAGCGGATAGATCTAACCAAGAATAGAGTGTTCCCCATGTTCCTCAGCTAAGAAAAGTCTTTGAATCTATCAATTAATAATAGGAGTATTGTTTGAGTCTGGAAAGACTCAAGCCTACACTAGTTCCCCTATGTATTGAATTGGAAACAACCTTGTGTAACACTTGACTAATTCCGTTAGGGCTCAAAAATTGCACGCATAAATACACCCTAATGAAAATTGTGTGTTCTCAAGATTCCCTTGATGAACCCATCCTATCATCATTTTTTCTTATATTTCACAATACCATAGTGCATAAACCACAACTTCAATACAATCCATGGGGAAATAATAATCCTCACATCTACTAACCCATACGATAGTCTATAATCTATATGTAATTTATTATAATCACATAATACTCCCATTGCATATACCATTCAATACATTTCTATCTAACATGTCACCCCTCACATGTACCTTACCTAAAAGGCTTTTCATTATATCACATTTCACATGAACCCCCATGTAAAAATAATCAATATGTAGTTAACCCATTAGTCTAACAACAATGGAGATCAATTTTCGATCATTCTAGGCCTTACAAGTCCTTTATCAATGGTTCACAATTAAAAATAATGGTTTCCTCTATTGAATATACTAAATATAATTAGGTTTCTCATGAAATCCCTTACATGGATCATCAATCATTAATTTCTCTCATGAACCATCAAATCCCTCATAAAAGTACTTTCTAAGACACTCATTTGCCAAACATTACTCTATTAATCAAGATTTAATGGTTGTTTATTTTAATGGAAATAAATTGAATTACATTACATTATAATGTATCTAAAAGACTGGTATTGTTTGGAGACTAGACTGATATATGAACATTAATTTACGTTACATTGGAAACATAATATATAACAAAATAATATATGGGAATCTATTATATCACTATTATTTTCCATGAATAAATTTTTTTAGTATTCATGGTTTACATGGGAAATTGGGAAACAATATAAATATAATGACCGGATACATAGAATGGGTAAATGAACAAAAAAATCTATCATTAAATAAACATTAAATATATAATATGATAGGAATAAAGAGCTATATGGTGATATATAAAATATACCATGAGTATAAAATATCCAAGGATGAAAAAAATAGATATAAATAATCACATGGATAAAAATAATAGATATTATAATTATGGATGGAATAATGCAAGACATCATAACTATTCCCCCAAAACCATGTACAAATACATTATAAATAATAGGTAAGGATTTTCCCATTTCCTTATACCTGTTTGTTTCATGAGACCAACACATTTATTGAGGGGATATATAATTTCAATCCCTATTTATTATATAATAAGTTCAATTCACCCATAATGTAGAAATAATTTCTAAACAATACCAATAATAATATTCTAAAAGAAACCCATTACATACACATGACTAAATAATCAATAATTACAAGTATAGAAATAATTGGTATTTTTTAATGTATCCCCAATCATTGATAGAAAGGATATCTAGTTGAATATATATACATAAAATTATAAAATATTAGGTTGTTTGAAATAAAATATAAAATACCCTCATTTAAGGAATGTTAAAGGATTATGCGGGTAGGATAATTTCATTCTATAAGGGAATGGATAATAATTTTTCATTAAATAAAATAGTTTTTAATGGTAAGAGACCAAAAAATGATAATAAAATACCTTCTAAAATTAGGATTATGTGGAAAACTTATTTTATATGAATTAGGATTATAAAATTCTCATATGGAAAATCACATAGGATTATATGCTTTGATATTGAAGGTTCAGTTGATCCAAAAAAAAATTTCTCTATTAAGGATCAGGTAGTGGCTGAAAAATATATATTATCATCTTACAATCTTAAACATATCCCCCTATAAAAAATAATAAACTATAATACCACAAATATAAGGTATATGTAGGTATTTGGATAATTTAGTTTATGGATTTGAATATATTTTCTCATATAAAGACTTATTGTGATACAAAATTAATAATCAATAGTAATAAATTGTTTATAATTAAATATCATATTTCTCATATTAAAACATATAAAAATTATATCTAAAAATATAAATTAATTTATATGTATTAAAAATGATAAGTGCAGATAAAATATTATCTTCCCTTACAATTCATAATGTATTCTTATTGCTTCAAAATGAAAACCTTATAAACATAAGAGCTCATTAAAAGTAATATTGTGAGAGAAATTAAAGGACAATAATTGTAAAGGGTTTTACAGGGAATAAGAGTGATGGTATGGGTGATTATTTTTTTTAAATGAGTTGAATTTTTTTAATAATGGTTGGTATTTTGATTTAAATATCTATGTTGTAAAAAAATGAATACCATTTTATTTACAATGGTTTTGAGTATTTATGTTTTAAATTTAAAATATTTATTTCTTGTATTTATTAATTTATAAAAAAGTCTATTTTAATATTATTTTTTCCATAGAAAATTAATTTTCCCATAATAATTGTTTTTAAAACCATATAAAGAATTTTAAAATTTGGAAATTTATTTAATGTTTTTAGAAAATAAATTTCATATTTTAAAATACATTATTGTAACAAATAAACATATTATTCATCATGAGAGTATTTAAAATATTTATTAAAAAATTTAACATATTGAATTCATAAAACATTCTGTATATGCATACCATATTTACTACTCAGTAAGAGATATATATATTTCAAATAATTATTAGAAATCACCATTGTATATTTTGATATTTTGATTCCAATTTTGATTTAATTTTTTTGAAAATAATTTTTTATGGAATAAAATTTATAATAAATCCATGTTTATTTGGAAATAATTAATTTAGTGCTAAAATTTGAAAATAAAGATCATACATTGACCTTGGAAATATATTTACATTATTCTTTTCTTGGATTTGGATATTATGGTGGAGGTTTCGGTTGAGTTATAGATTTAATTTTTTAGTTTTTTTGAGAAATACAAGGAATTTAATGATTGACATTAGGTGGTGAACAATCAGGGAATGGTTAGGTGAAACTATGTACTATTTCCTAGGAATCTGTTTGGATAATCTTGATTTTCGAAAGTGGAAACTGCACAGTTCGTGCATGGTTTGGAAAACTGTGTGGTATATTCATGTTATATGTCCCTCTTGATCATTTATGGATGTAGGGTTGGAACATGGTTTAACAAACCCTATGTCCAAACTTTGAAAAACTCCAAATTCAATAAACAATTTAAATTACCTCTTTTCCCATTTGGTGTTTTACCCCCAAGTCGGGTTTCTTCTCTCCCACTCGACATAGGCACACCATGTCACTCTCCAAGACCTGTCTCTCATTCTCTCCTTGAAGTATTAAATTCCCTTGAAGGTTCCTCAGTGTGTTTCCATTGATTATTGGTCAATTCCCTCATATATTTCTCTTACTTTCTATGTTACTGGTTCTTTTCTGGTGGTGTTACCTTATTGGCCAAACTATAAGAGTGGGGGTTGATGTGTAGTTCATTTCATAAATTTTTGGGTGTGTGGATTTTCTCTCGGGCTTATTTCCTCCTCCTCCTGAAATTTTATTGCGTTATGATTTATTTCAGGTAGGTGTTTCCATCCATTTCCTTTCCAAGAAATTCAATTGGATGCTAGAGCATTCCAAAGTTGTTTTTAAATGTCTTCCACATGATTGTGTTTTTCTAGTATAAATGATTTTTGTTGTTTTTATGATAGAAATTTTGTGTGAAATTAAATTTAAAATGGTTTCTTTGATTGTGCATATATTTAAATGCACTCATGGTGTTTGATAAAATTCTTTTTATTTTCAAAAAGTTAATTTTCACCATTTTGATGTTTTTCCCTATTTATGTTTTAGTATCATGGTTGAAATGATAAATTGTGAATGGTGTGTGGTTTGGATGTCTCTTCAAGTCTAAATGATTTGTAGTAAAATGTTTTGGAAGGTATCTTCAAGTTTTTAAATTCTTATTGGTAATTTTGTGATCTTTTGTTTTTTTGTGTTCATTTAAATACAAGTGGGGATTCATGAAAACGAATTTTTATGATTTCATGGACACTTGAAGTGTTTCATGGGATGTTGACACCTACAAGGGTGCATGGGGTGCACACACGGATATAAATTCAAATGAATATTCCACTTGAGAGTGATCCCCTTTTTTCTCAAAATGTTTCATTGATTTCTTATCCGGGTGTTGGTTCTTCTTGTAGTATTAAAAGTTTTTTAAAATGTGTTTTTGGATTTCTGGACCCTTTGGAACATTAAGACATGTTTGGTGAATAGTTGGTATTAAGGGATGTTTTTCACTTCTTGTGTTGATAAATGTTTTTCAATTTTCATGGAAATTGTTCTGGGTATGAAACATTAGGGATTGTTTGGAATTGTGCTTATGGAAATAGTATTTTATATTAAGCTTGTAAATCCTTAAAGGTATAATTTAAATTATTTTATCTTTGAAAATATTGTTCTATGTAAATGCATGATTAGAGCCTTGTGTTGTTTGGATATTTTTTTGTAACTTATGTGATATATGGGACCAAAGGGTATGTTGGAATGTTTTGGAAAATGGATTGAAAAAATTGGTAGCTTTAAGGCCTTGTTGGTATTTGGAAATGATTTTGATATTGGCTTTGATTGTGTAAAATTGTAATTTCCATGTAATAATAAATTTTTTGATGAAAATGATTGTGGAAGAAATGGATTTTCATTTATTTCTATGATACATGGATCTTGTTTGAAATAAAAACTATAAATTTGGATGTGATCCCCTCTAGTGGTTCATGCATGGGAACATTGATGGTATTGAGTTCATTGGAACTTTGGATGGTATCCCCTCTAATGGATTGTGTGTGAGGACATAGTTTATTATGGTTGTTATAACATGTCTTTTCATGTATTATTATTATTATTATCACTAATACTATCATTGGATTCATGGGTGTCATCATGATGGTTGATTGATAGTTTCTTGTTTAACTAGAACACAAAGGTTGGTAACCCCTTGACATGACGGGGATAAATGGTAGGTTCCACTAGATTGGATAGTTTAGATTGGCCCATTTTTTATTAAATATATAGATACAATATATGTTGGTAGGTGATTCTAAACAATGTACATCCAAGGATTTACTCTAAACATATTCATAAAATTATCACGTGTTACTATCTTGTTTTTTCTATTTATATTTACTACATATTGGATATTAGTTTTTTAAATTTTTTCTACTGTTTAGTTACCATTACCTTTAGTACAACCAATTTTTGTTTATATAGCTTCAGTTTTCATTTGCGTTTCGGTTTTGAAATGTGTTGTGTAATGTGAGGCCATTTTTAAAAATGGAAGTAGGGTTTGTATGTGCGTGGTTTTAAAAATAATATTGTGGAAACTGTATTTGGTTGTTCAAAATTATTTAAAATCCTATATTATATATGAATTTCAAACTACTATTAGTGGAATATTTCAAGAAAGGAAATGCTTAGACTCTATGAGGATTAACTGCTGATCTATTTAAGTATACACTCTACTTGCGCCACTCATCCTCAGTAGACCCAATCTATTTTGATGGTTCATGTTTTTGGTTTCGGTTTCCATGGATCAAGTTGGTCTTCTGGTTGGTGGTGTCAAAGAGGTCATGTCAAGATCATGTTGCATGGTTGGGTTTTATTTTTGTACTAAGTTTTGTTTTGTTCATCAGTTTTTGTATCTGTATCAGCTTCTTAATTTCCTAATATTCATTTTTTACTGATTTATTGATTTGAGAAATATATGGTTTTTTAATCCTTTTTTATTTATAAAAAAATTTCCCATTATGATTACATTGATTCTTAACACTAGTTTCCAGCCCATGGGGATTGGGAACACCCTATGGGCCATGTCTCAGGCTAGTTTAGATGTTGGGTTGGATGATATTGTGTCTTGGTTCATAACAATAACATTCTAAGATATATTTATTATTATTATACAAATATATATGTAATGACATTATAATACTTATTAATATTTTTATATTTATCTATTATATCACTACAAAATGATATTTTTCACTTTACCTGACACTTTTGTGTTACTCATAATGGTTATATTACTGTAATAATGATTATATAACAATGTTACTAATCAAACAGTCACATGACCCATATGATGGTCATATTACCCTTTACAAGTACACAAGATTCAAACATAGAAAATCATTTATATCATTCTATTAGATTCATTAAAATTTCCATTACATTCCGTATAAATTTATCTTTAATAGTAATATATCATTTATTTATTCTATTATTTGTAAAATATGATCATCTAATGTTTAATATTATGGTTTTTAAATGTGTTTTTATCTATGTGATAACTCTATTTTTATTAATTTTTTAATATAACTCTTTATTTTGTATTTTACTACTATGATGAAATAAAATAAAATGTATTTTTTTGTGACTGTGAAGATATTTTGGAATGAAAGTTCTCCATGTGTTATTGGACTGAAATAGGGAATTTGTTTATTAAATTTGGAATTAATAGTATATAATTTGTGAT
Source organism: Viscum album (assembly GCA_963277665.1). Lineage (NCBI taxonomy): Eukaryota > Viridiplantae > Streptophyta > Magnoliopsida > Santalales > Viscaceae > Viscum > Viscum album. The sequence goes on from OY728136.1 coordinate 433,175,037, forward strand.
AATAGAGTTGTATTTTTTTCAAAAAATGATTCAAAACACAAATAAAAATCAAACGTAGATTAATTTATATTGTTTATAAAAGGTAATATTTTTAAAATATTTTTATGTTTTTAATAGAATGTTGGAGTTGAAGAGATAATTATTAATCTATTTGAGAAGATATGAAGTAAATTATAATGTAATTATTTAGTTTACAAAGATATTTTCTTAAAGAGATAGTGGTTTTGATGACATAAAATAACATAAACTATAATGTAATGACTTATTCCCTAATTTGAGTAACACATGTGATGATTTTTACACTGTTATTTCATTATATATATGTCATCCCAAAATTTAATTTACATGATTTTATATTTTCAAGATATTTGGTTTTACAAAAAGGATTAAACCCTGATGGAAGTTTTTTCACCAAGATGTCACAAATTACACCACAATGATGGTGTCTATGAAAAAAAAATTCTCTAGACAGTGTTCTTCACACTAACATAGATAGTATCATGATGCAATTCTCTTGGAGGAAGAGTAGGTTTTTGAATAGATGGAGTTAACTATTTGTTTACTGTATATGTTACACCGTGATTCACCCTATCACATTTTGATTTGTGTTATATCATTGTTTCTTGATGTTTTGTTGACATGGATTTATGTTTCAAATATAGGATACTCTAACAATGTTATTTACATTATTAAAACAAATAAAAGCTAAAATAAAGTGTGTATTTATTTAACAACTCATATTGCTATGGGATAAAATTAATATTTAAGTTCATTATTGAATTTTTATTCAAAAATCAAAATTTAATGAAAATAGGATGCTTGTTCTATTTTATGGTAGTGTGTGGATACATAGAAGTGTGACCTGAATTAAGAATGATAATTTATAGAGACAAAATTAATATAAACATAGGGATAAATCCTACTATTTATTATCAAAAGATCATAAATAAGAATATTTATAAAATGAATTCTGAATGTTGTATTTGAAAAATATGGTCAACAAATTATTATGATGATTTTTTGAGTTTTATTTTGTTGTTAGGTAATTATATATTCATCTATACTTCAAAATATCTCAAATAAGGAAGGAAGGTGAAATTTATTGGTCTTGAAGTAGAGTTTGATTGATTAATTTTAGATATTTAGTGATCAAAGAGAATAAGGCATCTAAATTTGGAAAGATTAAGTAGCCTTTTATGGAAATGAGAATGAATATTATTAATTTCAAAAGAGTAAACTTTTTATTATTTATGATTATAAATATTATTCCAATGAAATATAATTGGATTCATTATCTAGTAATCATGGTGAAAAGATATTGATTATTTCGGTGAATGAAGAAGAGTTCTCTACTGAATGAGAATATTGAAAAATGAACATATAATTTTTGATGAAGTGTGCATTTATGGAATGTATTATAAAGATATCTAAACTGGGGAAAGGGAAAAAGAATATTGGTAATATTTCATACGTTCCAAATGAAGTTGAATATCTTAAGGATACAAATTGTTATAGTTGGTGAAATAATATGAGATATTAAATGACTTTATTTCCAAAGGGTTGAATTTTATTATTAAAATTAAGGATTAAATTAATGAAAATTAAAAAAAAATATTTACTTTTAGAAATAGTTATTGCAGGCTAAAAATAAATTGAAGAAGATAAAGTTAAATTTTGATAAATCTATACATAAAATTAGTGAATGCTCTCTAATTCAAAAGAAAAATTATAAGATATCCAAGAGAAATGGTAATTATATAAATAAATTTATAATAACACTCGATGGATTCAAAAAATCATATATTTAACTAGAATATGTGTAAAAGGAAATGTAATATAATGAATAAGAAGAATGTTTCCTCATATGGTTAATTCCAAAAATGTAAAAAATAATGAAGTGTATACTTGTATCTGAAAACTACTAGAATTGGAAAGTATAAAATTTTAATAAATAATTAAAATATAATGGGAAATATATAGAAAACTATATTAAAATTTTACTTTGAAAAATTATAGTGCAATAGTTTTCAAAAAGTACAAGTATTTGAAGTGTTATGATTTGTACAATGAGTAATTTTTTAAAAAGGATTTTATTTTTTGGATACTATTATTGTTTTACTAACTATGATTATATATAAAGGAATTATTGGTTCAACTCAAGATATTATGAAATTTTATGAGGTTTTTTAATGAACTAATTAGGTTAACTAATCCCACTCAAATAATGTGGGATCAAAAAGTAGTTTTAAATACAGAAGTATAAGTAAAAAATCATTTCCTTGTTTAAAATGTTTTTTGCTATAGATATGATCATCCAGTTCAAATTTTCAAAAAAATACAAACCACCTTTATAGTGAAATTCAGTTTAAATAATGGTAAAATAAATTATATGATTAAAGAAAAAAGATTAAATATGTTTTGTTGTAATTTTATTTAAAATCATCTCAATTTAATGGCCCATCAATAGTCGATAAGGGTTGTTCATAATATATTATAGGTGAAATGAGATATAATAATGACTTAAATAAGTGTTTAGAATGTTTGGTCATATATAGTAATAATGTTTCACTTATACTAAAATGAGTTGGTTGGATGAATGTTAGTGAAGAGAATTTGAAATCAAATCATATTATCTTTGTTTATTGATTGAAGTAAAAACTTTTAGGTGTTTCACAACTACGTAATAAATGATGTTAATTATTTTTTCATAAATATGATTCTTTAATGAATCTATTATAGTGGAAAAATTAATCATAATTCTATTTCTATATAAAAAAAATTCATATTACAAGAGTATGAAGAATGAGAAGTAGTTGTGACATCGATCAATTGATCAAATTGAGTAAAAGATAATGAACTTGTTTACTAAAAGGGATAATATTATTATCTAAAATTTATGAAAATAGGGGAGAAATTATAATTAACTATATATATCAAGTATATATTGTTAATAACATTTCCAAAAAAGTAGAGATCTAAAAAATCATTCCTATGAACTTTTTCATTCAGATATTTATGGACTAATGGAGAATATATTGATTGATGGTGATAAATAAATTACCACTTTTAGGGGTAATTTAATCCAATCATATGAATTATTCTCATTATTAAAAAATCCAAAACATTGAATATATTTCTAGAGTTTTATGTTGAGTAACAAAAAATAAAATTTATTATTCCTTTAGGAGGTTTTTTTCACAAAATATATTTTAATACATAATTCAAACGTTTTTTCGAGTATTTCGAGAAGTGTGAGCTTCATCATGCATATAGTGTACTGCATATCCCATATAAAATGATGTTATTGAAATTAAAAAAATGATGTTTTATTAATATATATCAAACTATATTGGTGAAAATGGTATATTCCATTCCATTATTAGGCATGAAACTAGAATATTATTACACAATTAATGTCATTTTCCATATTTTCCAAGCTCTATTATGTACCATTATAATATTTATTATATTAAGTCCCCAAGACTAATGTTTCCAGGGTTGTTCGGTAGCCCTTATTTCATAAATGTTAAGGGTTAAAATATGAGAAACTTTTAGGAATGTTAGGTTTATGGTATTTTACTTGGATATTTTCTAAATGGGAAGGGATATCGCAACAATGATAATGAATTTATAATGTTTCTTGAGATTTTTTATTTGATGGTGTGTGATAACTCATTTTATTGGTTCAAATAAAAATAATTATTTTTATAAGGTAATAAAGATTATCAATAATTATCTATATCATAATTAAAAATATCTATAAGTGTAGAATATATGAGTAATGGTTATGAAGATGATCATGATTCAGTCATATCTAATTATAAATAAAAAATAAATTAATTTCATGAAAGGATAATGAAGAATGTTGAGGTCCATAATATCATTGGTGTTTATAAAATATTTGTACAAACTAGTATATCTTTGATGAAAAAATATCATTCAACATTTATTAATCAAGTTAATCCAAAGAATATGGAAGAAATATTGAAGAACCAAGATTGGATTCAATCCATGAATGAATAATTGAATCAAACTTAAAAGAAAAATACTTTGGAGGTTGTTCCTAAAATGAAAAACAAGATTTTTTTTGTAATAAACTGAGTGTTCAATAATAAATTAAACCAAAAAGGAGAAGTAATAATGAAAAATTAAAGGCCGAAATAAAAAATGTTTTCACATGATTAGTTAATTTATCTTTATTATGGATTTTATATAGTTTTTAGCCATGACACCATAAGATTTTTTTTCAATTTACAATAAAATTAGATATTTTTTTGAAATAGATGCAAATTTATCCTTTCTTAATGGTAAAATTTTAGAGAAGGAGTACATTGAGTAACCTGGAGGATTCATCCAGGAGATAATTAGAGATCTATTCATAACATGAAGAAATGACTATATTGGTTAAATAATGTTCTGATATCATGGTATTTAATTATTTAATTATTATTAATGTCACTAGAATATATGAGAGGATTTGTATACAACAACCTCTATATTAAAGAAATAAAGAGGTTTTCTCTCATAGACATTTAATATATTGATAATATTATCCTTGATAGAGATAAAAAAATATGTTTATTCTTAATTTTTCACTCAAATGAATAATAATTTAGATATTTAAATATTGAGATAGTTGAATTACATATTATGAATTTAAATTTATCCATATAAGGACAATTATTTTCTTTATCAAGAGTAGTAGACCCATTTATTGTTGATTATGTTGGGAATGAATAATGTAAGCCCACTTTATACCACAATTTTAGTAAAAAATATACACTTTAATGATGAATATGGAAAGGATGTTTATCTAAGGCAATTCGTAAAACATGTAGAGAGTTTACTCTATTTGTGATCATTGAGAGTCGATAATGTCTACAATGTTATATCTTGTGGATGGTATAAAATTATTCCAAGGTAATAACATTTTATATTAGTGAAAATGAATATAATGTGAATCAATGACATTGTTTTCTAAATATTTACATAAAATTATAAAAGAACACTATATCTCATTAGATGTACCAATGGGGATCAGGTTAGAATGTTTGTGATTAGATGTTTATATCCAATGGAGTGGTTTTCTTGTGGGAATGTTATATTACACGGCACATGAAGATGAAAATTTATATTTTCCTGAGCACTGTGAAATCAAAATATATTGCTTCTACCTAAGAAAAAAATCAACTAATATGGAAATAAACATAATTAAAAGATATAAAACTTACCATTTATGGGATATATTATAACAAAAGTTCCAAAAAAACATTTTAGAAATAAAATTTAACATTATTAATTTAATGGAATTGATATTGGGTACTAATTCATGAATGAGAATGATAAATAATAAATCATTAAGATAAATTATTTTCAAAACCAAATATCAAGTAGTGTTTTTTTACTAAATCAATGCCTCAGTATGAATTTCAAAAATCATTGTTGATGATTGGAGTCCAAACTCAAAATTCACAAGGCTAATGTATAGTGATCTATCCCCTCAAACTCATTCTTTGAACATTGTTTTAAATGTTACAGAAATATTGTAATATAAATCTAATATATATATATATATATTCAATTAAGGATAAATATATTGTTATGGGTGAGTGTATATTTAGGGGGATCCTTTCAAAATGGAAATTTATGAGTTTGATTTACACATTGTGTGTGTGTGATGTTATGATACATTTTTGTTCATGTGTTTAAGGATATTCCAATAATGATAATTTTATTTGAGTAGCGTGTCTATAATAATTTCATACTTAAAAATCACTAAGTGAAAGGGAAAAGGTATATAGTTAGCATCAAAATATTCTTATTTTCAAAACAAAGGTGAAGATGTTTTTTCACTTACTCATCAATGGAAAATATAAAACTTATATCTAGAGAATGTACAAGTCCTATATACTATTTTTTCCTAATATATATTCCATATTGGATTTTATAATAGCATGGATGCAGAACACTATAAACAAATCAGTGCAATATTATATTGGTGTAATGATATTTATAGTAGGTTTTTGGTCAACTTGGAAAGGAAAAAATGAATCTTGTAATCATGGTTTGATAAGATCATTCCTTATAATTAGGGTTCATTCTTTGTCAGTCATTAATGAGATTGATATATTATGCATGCTATGCGAATCTTTTCTCATTAATAGAAATATCATACCTTTAGGTTATGAAAGAATATATGGGATTAGAGGTCTCTATAATGGGAATTATGTCTCCTTAGTGGAAGGACATTGTATCTGCGGTGGGAAGTGCGTGCGTACTATAACAGGTGGTTATTGTAGCAGTGTTATTCACATAATGGGCCTTGGGCCAAATAATTTGGGCCTATAGGCCATGTAATGGGCTATATTTCTATCGGTCCTTCAGGATATGTAATGGGTCTCCCTCTACTCTGTTTTAAGATAACATTGCTATAATTTGATAATAAAATGAGGATTTAGCCCCAACCTTTAAAAAAATTGTATTATTTCTTCGAAAAGAATCCTAATAATGGGATCAAGATTAATATTGATTGATGTTGTGGTCATGGTTTGATGTGAAGTGGTGGTGTGATATATATCATGGGGGTTCCAATGATCATGTAATTAAATTAATTTTATAGGTAATTGAATTATATAATAGTAGATTTAAAATCAAAGATATGTCACCTCTTGATTTTCTATCAGTAAAACATTACATTTTCCACAGTGGAAACTAACAATGCCTTAGTGGAAAAAGTGCTTCAAGGTTACTCAACCATTAATTGGTCCATAAACTGTTATATTATAGTGTTTAGGAAGATAATTTATCATCATAGATATATTTTACACATGTGGAATGAGGGGAACATGAAATATGTCCATATAATATCAAAATTAAAGGAGGAATATAGTTTAATAATATACTAATGTGTTGGATATTTTAGACCAATTTTTTTCCCTTCATATGCAAATATTTTCCGGGACTTCATCACCTAATATCCCCCATAATATATTATTTTGTGTTTTTATCTTATATTTTCTCTAAAAAAATATTTAATTTTGATTTATTGGGGGATTTATGTTAAAAGTATGAAAAAATAATAAGTGGAATACTTTTGTGACAAAGAAGATATTTGATGGTGAAGATTACCAAGGAGGGTTTTAACTAATATTTGGAGACTTTGTATTGATGGTGAAGTGAAGTGTAAGTGATTGGTGAAATTAGTGATATATTTTATTTTGAACACATTTTTCGACACATGTATTTCAGTGGAACATAAATGAATTAAAATAGTTCAAATGAAGATATGGTCATTTTATGATACGTAAGTGTTTATAATAAGATCATTTCTAAATAGTGAATTTTATATATGTTTGATAAGAAAAAATATAAAACTCTAATGGTTAGGATTATGTTGTGATTCACCCAACAAATATGGTGGTTTTTCTGTGTTGAAACAAATTATAATTCAAAAATAAGTCAGAAACTATGATTTGAGTTCCATATGTGATGAATCTTATGTTACTCTTTCATGAAAATTGGGTTATTCCACAACACAGTTTCTATGATTTTATGTGTTCAAACTATTTGTTTTTGGCAAAAAGATTGTGTCATGAAGGGATTTGTTTCACTGTAAAGCCATAGATTACACTATAATGACGATGAATATGCTAAAAGATAATTAATATTGAATATGTTGTCAAACCAAAATGGATTTTATCACACCCCAATTCTCATAGAGAAATATTTTATTTTTGATCACATAGAGTTAATCAGTTTATAACTACATGGGTTCTATCCTAATATACCTCACAATGCCTTTATTTTTTCAATGGTCTAGTTTTGATATGTTTTGATGATTTGGATTGATGGTTGAGATATTGTTCACTTGAAATAAATCTCTTACATACTAAAAAACATATAAAAACTGATAAATAAGTGCTGATTGTAAAAATATTAGATTGAAATGAGAGAAGTTAAATATTTATGTTGATTATTGAATTTTTATTTGAAATATAAAATTCCATAAAAAGTGGTTTTCATTTGTTTTTCTATGGTAGTTTGTGTATAAATAGAAGTTAGGAAAAACATATAGAAGGTTAAGACAGATAGAAAAAGATGAGACACCTTGATAGAAGACTAGTTATTTGTTATAATAAGTTCTTGAAGAGAAATAATCTAATGTTGAAGTTTAAGGGATGATTTAAATAAAATTGATTATAGAAGTCATAGAGTGAGTTACTAACTTATATTATGTTGATTATTATAGAATTATTTATAATCTAGGATATCTAAATTAAATAATGAAAAAACAATTATAGAAGAAGGGCCAAATTATTGAATTTCAATGTTTGAGTGATTAAATTGAAGAATATAAAGTGAAACTCTGTTTATAATGGTTTTAGATATTCCGAATTGTGACAGAATATATTTTATAATATTTATCTATGTGTGTAGGATAAAATCATAATTTTTTGGAGAATTTTTTTTATATGATCTCAAAAGATAAACTATACTCATTGTGATCCATTTGGTGATTCTGGTAGATCATATGGTAGTGGATGTTATAACTCCTTTAAAAAAATGTAGATATTCATTTTGAATAGTGAACTTTATACCAGTCATTGTTCTTAGTGGGTTATGTGGGTATGAAAATGAATTCATTGAATAATTAATAAACACAAAAAAATATCTTTTATTTTAGAATAATTCATTGAATGATGTCTTAATTAATATTAACCAACAATAATGTTTTATTAGAGAAAAATATTAAAATATTTTTAATCACCCATTCACCACCCTCTCATTTAATGATCATTTTTGTAACATACCATGTAATTAATGAATAATATCTTTTCTTATCTATGTCTATTTATGAATTATATGGTGTTTTAAAGACTTAAGATGAGAATAAATCCAATCTTAAGCATAGAATTCTCTAATATTTTTAAACGATTGTTTTACCACCTTTTGATGGGGAACCATTTTTAAATCTATATTTTGAAAATTTTATAAGCACTATTTGTCAAAACAAACTTATTATTTATGATTGGGACATTGAAATTTACTTTGGATTAATTTTTTGTATTTTTCTGACAAGGTTCATTTTTTAATGAATAGTGAAAAATACTGCATTTCACATCAAAACTGCTTCTTCATCTAATTTAATTATAGTGTTAGATTATCTTTTTAATTGGTATTAAGGTCTAATTAGAATATATTTTTACCATTTAATCCAATGGTGGTCATTATAATTAATTTCGCTTTCGAATTGGGCATAAACAAGTGCCAAACTTTTCATAGATATTGTTTCAAAAAAACCCGCCATTTGTTTTGACAACGAGAATTATTTTTAAATTAATTATTGGAATTTCTATGTTTGTAATTTGGTAAAATGGATTCCATATTTCAAATTAGAAGGTCCAAAATAATTAATTAAGTCTCCATTGTTTTTTGGACATTATGAATAGTAACGACGGTAATTATCTTTAATTATCTTGATTAATTAGTAATCGGGTAGTTAATAATAATAAAATAATATCATAATAATAAAAAATGACCCCAAAATGTGTCCAAATGCTACTGGTTGTATCATGGATGACCATGGGATTCCTTGTGCCAATCTTAGGGACCCCATTAAATCACTTTTGGGTGAAAGTGACCTGAATTAAGAATGATAATTTATAGAGACAAAATTAATATAAACATAGGGATAAATCCAACTATTTATTATCAAAAGATCATAAATAAGAATATTTATAAAATGAATTCTGAATGTTGTATTTGAAAAATATGGTCAACAAATTATTATAATGATTTTTTGAGTTTTATTTTGTTGTTAGGTAATTATATATTCATCTATACTTCAAGATATCTCAAATAAGGAAGGAAGGTGAAATTTATTGGTCTTGAAGTAGATTTTGATTGATTAATTTTAGAGATTTAGTGATCAAAGAGAATAAGACATCTAAATTTGGAAAGATTAAGTAGCCTTTTATGGAAATGAGAATTAATTTTATTAATTTCAAAAGAGTAAATTTTTTATTATTTATGATTATAAATATTATTCCAATGAAGTATAATTGGATTCATTATCTAGTAATCATGGTGAAAAGATATTGATTATTTTGTTGAATGAAGAAGAGTTATCTACTGAATGAGAATATTTAAAATTGAACATATAATTTTTGATGAAGTTTCCATTTATGGAATGTATTATAAAGATATCTAAACTGGGGAAAGGGAAAAAGAATATTGGTAATATTTCTTACGTTCCAAATGAAGTTGAAAATTCTTAAGGATACAAATTGTTATAGTTGGTGAAATAATATGAGATATTAAATGACTTTATTTCCAAAGGGTTGAATTTTATTATTACAATTAAGGATTAAATTAATGAAAATTAAAAAAAAATCTTTACTTTTAGAAATATTTATTGCATGCTAAAAATAAATTGAAGAAGATAAAGTTAAATTTTGAGAAATCTATACATAAAATTAGTGAATGCTCTCTAATTCAAAAGAAAAATTGTAATATATCCAATAGAAATGGTAATTATATAAATAAATTTATAATACCACTCGATGGATTCAAAAAATCATATATTTAACTAGAATATGTGTAATAGGAAATGTAATATAATGAATAAAAAGAATGTTTCCTCATATGGTTAATTCCAAAAATGTAAAAAATAATAAAGTTTATACTTGTATCTAAAAACTACTAGAATTGGAAAGTATAAAATTTTAAAAAATAATTAAAATATAATGGGAAATATATAGAAAACTACATTAAAATTTTACTTTGAAAAATTATAGTGCAATAGTTTTCAAAAAGTACAAGTATTTGAAGTGTTATGATTTGTACAATTATTAATTTTTTAAAAAGAATTTTATTTTTTGGATACTATTATTGTTTTACTAACTATGATCATATATAAAGGAATTATTAGTTCAACTCAAGATATTATGAAATTTTATGAGGTTTTTTAAAGAAATAATTAGGTTAACTAAACCCACTCAAATAATGTGGGATCAAAAAGTAGTTTTAAATACAGAAGTATAAGTAAAAAATCATTTCCTTGTTTAAAATGTTTTTTTGCTAAAGATATGATCATCCAGTTCAAATTTTCAAAAAAATACAAACCACGTTTATAGTGAAATTCAGTTTAAATAATGGTAAAATAAATTATAAGATTAAAGAAAAAAGATTAAATATGTTGTGTTGTAATTTTATTTAAAATCATCTCAATTTAATGGCCCATCAATAGTCGATAAGGGTTGTTCATCATATATTATAGGTGAAATGAGATATAATAATGACTTAAATAAGTGTTTAGAATGTTTGGTCATATAGAGTAATAATGTATCACTTATACTAAAATGAGTTGGTTGGATGAATGTTAGTGAAGAGAATTTGAAATCAAATCATATTATCTTTGTTTATTGATTGAAGTAAAACCGTTTAGGTGTCTCACAACTACGTAATAAAGGATGTTAATTAATTTTTCATAAATATGATTCTTTAATGAATCTATTATAGTGGAAAAATTAATCATAATTCTATTTTTATATAAAAAAATCATATCACAAGAGTATGAAGAATGAGAAGCAGTTGTGACATCGATCAATTAATCAAATTGAGTAAAAGATAATGAACTAGTTTACTAAAAGGGATAATATTATTATCTAAAATTTATGAAAATAGGGGAGAAATTAGAATTAACAATATATATCAAGTATATATTGTTAATAACATTTCCAAAAAAGTATAGATCTAAAAAATCATTCCTTTTAACTTTTTCATTCAGATATTTATGGACTAATGGAGAATATATTGATTGATGGTGATAAATAAATTACCACTTTTATGGGTAATTTAATCCAATAATATGAATTATTCTCATTATTAAAAAATACAAAACATTGAATATATTTCTAGAGTTTTAAGTTGAGTAACAAAAAAAAATTTATTATTCCTTGAAGAGGTTTTTTTCACAAAATATATTTTAATACATAATTCAAATGTTTTTCGAGTATTTGGAGAAGTGTGAGCTTCATCATGCATACAGTGTACTGCATATCCCATATAAAATTATGTTATTGAAATTAAAAAAATGAGGTTTTATTAATATATATCAAACTATATTGGTGAAAATGGTATATTACATTCCATTTTTAGGCATGAAACTAGAATATTATTACACAATTAATGTCATTTTCAGAATTTTCCAAGCTCTATTATGTACCAATATAATATTTATTATATTAAGTCCTCAAGACTAATGTTTCCAGTGTTGTTCGGTAGCCCTTATTTCATAAATATTAAGGGTTAAAATATGAGAAACTTTTAGGAATGTTAGGTTTATGGGATTTTACTTGGATATTTTCTAAATGGGAAGGGATATCACAACAATGATAATGAATTTATAAAGTTTCTTGACATTTTTTATATGATGGTGTGTGATAACTCATTTTATTGGTTCAAATAAAAATAATTATTTTTATAATGTAATAAAGATAATTAATAATTATCTATATCATAATTAAAAATATCTATAAGTGTAGAATATATTAGTAATGGTTATGAAGATGATCATGATTCAGTCATATCTAGTTATAAATAAAAAATAAATTAATTTCATGAAAGGATAATGAAGAATGTTGAGGTCCATAATATCATTGGTGTTTATAAAATATTTGTACAAACTAGTATATCTTTGATGAAAAAATATCATTCAACATTGATTAATCAAGTTAATCCAAAGAATATGGAGGACATATTGAAGAACCAAGATTGGATTCATTCCATGAATGAATAATTGAATCAAACATAAAAGAAAAATACTTTGGAGGTTGTTCCTAAAATGAAAAACAAGATTTTTTTTGTAATAAACTGAGTTTTCAATAATAAATTAATCCAAAAAGGAGAAGTAATAATAAAAAATTAAAGGCCGCAATAAAAAATGTGTTCACATGATTAGTTAATTTATCTTGATTATGGATTTTATATAGTTTTTCTCCATGACACCATAATAATTTTATTTCCATTTACAATAAAATTAGATATTTTTTTTTGAAATAGATGAAAATTTATCCTTTCTTAATGGTAAAATTTTAGAGAAGGAGTACATTGAGTAACCTGGAGGATTCATCCAGGAGATAATTAGAGATCTATTCATAACATGAAGAAATGACTATGTTGGTTAAATAATGTTCTGATATCATGGTATTTAATTCTGTAATTATTATTAATGTCACTAGAATATATGAGAGGATTTGTATACAACAACCTCTATATTAAAGAAATAAAGAGGTTTTCTCTCATATAAATTTAATATATTGATAATATTATCCTTGATAGAGATAAAAAATATATTTATTCTTAATTTTTCACTCAAATGAAGAATAATTTAGATATTTAAATATTGAGATAGTTGAATTACATATTATGAATTTACATTTATCCATATAAGGACAATTACTTTCTTTATCAAGAGTAGTAGACCCTTTTATTGTTGATTATGTTGGGAATGAATAATGTAAACCCACTTTATACCACAATTTTAGTAAAAAATTTCCATTTTAATGATGAATATGGAAAGGATGTTTATCTAAGGGAATTCGTAAAACATGTAGAGAGTTTACTCTATTTGTGATCATTGAGAGTCGATAATGTCTACAATGTTATATTTTGTGGATGGTATAAAATTATTCCAAGGTAATAACATTTTATATTAGTGAAAATGAATATAATGTGAATCAATGGCATTGTTGTCTAAATATTTACATAAAATTATAAAAGAACACTATATCTCATTAGATGTACCGATGGGGATCAGGTCGGAATGTTTGTGATTATATGTTTATATCCAATGGAGTGGTTTTCTTGTGAGAATGTTATATTACATGGCACATGAAGATGAAAATTTATATTTTCCTGAGCACTGTGAAATCAAAATATATTTCTTCTACCTAAGAAAAAAATCAACTAATATGGAAATAAACATAATTAAAAGATATAAAACTTACCTTTTATGGGATATATTATAATAAAAGTTCCAAAAAAACATTTTAGAAATAAAATTTAACATTATTAATTTAATGGAATTGATATTGGGTACTAATTCATGAATGAAAATGATAAATAATAAATCATTAAGATAAATTATTTTCAAAACCAAATATCAAGTAGTGTTTTTTTACTAAATCAATGCCTCGGTATGAATTTCAAAAATTATTGTTGATGATTGGAGTCCAAACTCAAAATTCACAAGGCTAATGTATAGTGATCTATCCCCTCAAACTCATTCTTTGAACATTGTTTTAAATGTTACAGAAATATTGTAATATAAATCTAATATATATGTATTTTTAATTAAGGATAAATATATTGTTATGGGTGAGTGTATATTTAGGGGGATCCTTTCAAAATGGAAATTTATGAGTTTGATTTACACATTTTGTGTGTGTGATGTTATGATAGATTTTTGGTCATGTGATTAAGGATATTCCAATAATGATAATTTTATTTGTGTGGCGTGTATATAATAATTTCATACCTAAAAATCATTAAGTGAAAGGGAAAAAGGTATATAGTTAGCATCAAAATAATCTTATTTTCAAAACAAAGGTGAAGATTTTTTTTCACTTACTCATCAATGGAAAATATAAAAATTATATCTAGAGAATGTACATGTCCTATATACAATTTTTTCCTAATATATATTCCATATTGGATTTTATAATAGCATGGATGCAGAACACTATTAACAAATCAGTGCAATATTATATTGGTGTAATGATATTCATAGTAGGTTTTTGGTCAACTTGGAAAGAAAAAAATGAATCTTGTAATCATGGTTTGATAAGATCATTCCTTATAATTAGGGTTCATGCTTTGTCAGTCATTAATGAGATTGATATATTATGCATGATATGTGAATCTTTTCTCATTAATAGAAATATCATACTTTTAGGTTATGAAAGAATATCTGGGATTAGAGGTCTCTATAATGGGAATTATGTCTCCTTAGTGGAAGGAAATTGTATCTGCGGTGGGATGTGTGCACGTACTATAACAGGTGGTTATTGTAGCAGTGTTATTCACATAATGGGCCTTGGGCCAAATAATTTGGGCCTATAGGCCATGTAATGGGCTATATTTCCATCGGTCCTTCAGGATATGTAATGGATCTCCCTATACTCTGTTTTAAGATAACATTGCAATAATTTGATAATAAAATGAGGATTTAGCCCCAACCTTTAAAAAAATTGTATTATTTCTTCGAAAAGCATCCTAATAATGGGATCAAGATTAATATTGATAGATGTTGTGGTCATGGTTTGATGTGAAGAGGTGGTGTTATATATATCATGGGGGTTCCAATGATCATGTAATTAAATTAATTTTATAGGTAATTGAATTATATAATAGTAGATTTCAAATCAATGATATGTCACCTCTTTATTTTCTATCAGTAAAACATTACATTTTCCACAGTGGAAACTAACAATGCCTTAGTGGAAAAAAGTGCTTCAAGGTTACTAAACCATTAATTGTTCCATAAAATGTTATATTATAGTGTTTAGGAAGATAATTTATCATCATAGATATATTTTACACATGTGGAATGAGGGGAACATGAAATATTTCCATATTATATCAAAATTAAAGGAGGAATATAGTTTAATAATATACTAAAGTGTTGGATATTTTACACCAATTTTTTTCCCTTCATATGCAAATATTTTCTGGGACATCATCACCTAATATCCCCCATAATATATTATTTTGTGTTTTTATCTTATATTTTCTCTAAAAAAATATTTAATTTTGATTTATTGGGGGATTTATGTTAAAAGTATGAAAAAATAATAAGTGGAATAATTTTGTGACAAAGAAGATATTTGATGGTGAAGATTACCAAGGAGGTTTTTAACTAAAATTTGGAGACTTTTTATTGATGGTGAAGTGCAGTGTAAGTGATTGGTGACATTAGTGATATATTTTATTGTGAACACATTTTTCGACACATGTATTTCAGTGGAACATAAATGAATTAAAATAGTTCAAATGAAGATATGGTCATTTTATGAAATGTAAGTGTTTATAATAAGATCATTTCTAAATAGTGAATTTTATATATGTTTGATAAGAGAAAATATAAAACTCTAATGTTTAGGTTTATGTTGTGATTCACCCAACAAATATGGTGGTTTTTCTGTGTTGAAACAAATTATAATTCAAAAATAAGTCAGAAACTATGATTTGAGTTCCATATGTGATGAATCTTATTTTACTCTTTCATGAATGTTGGGTTATTCCACAGCACAGTGTCTATGATTTTATGTGTTCAAACTATTTGTTTTTGGCAAAGAGATTGTGTCATGAAGGGATTTATTTCACTATAAAGCCATAGATTACACTATAACGACGATGAATATGCTAAAAGATAATTAATATTGAATATGTTGTCAAACCAAAATGGATTTTATCACACCCCAATTCTCATAGAGAAATATTTTGTTTTTGATCACATAGAGTTAATCATTTTATAACTACATGGGTTCTATCCTAATATACCTCACAATGCCTTGATTTTTTCAATGGTCTAGTTTTGATATGTTTTGATGATTTGGATTGATGGTTGAGATATAGTTCACTTGAAATAAATATCTTACATACTAAAAAACATATAAAAACTGATAAATAAGTGCTGATTGTCAAAATATTAGATTGAAATGAGGGAAGTTAAATATTTATGTTGATTGTTGAATTTTTATTTGAAATATAAAATTCCATAAAAAGTGGTTTTAATTTGTTTTTCTATGGTACTTTGTGTATAAATAGAAGTTAGGAAAAACATATAGATGGTTAAGAGAGATAGAAAAAGATGAGACACCTTGATAGAAGACTAGTTATTTGTTATAATAAGTTCTTGAAGAGAAATAATCTAATGTTGAAGATTAAGGGATGATTTAAATAAAATTGATTATAGAAGTCATGGACTGAGTTACTAACTTATATTATGTTGATTATTATAGAATTATTTATAATCTAGGATATCTAAATTAAATAATGAAAAAACAATTCTGGAAGAAGGGCCAAATTATTGAATTTCAATGTCTGAGTGATTAAATTGAATAATATAAAGTGAAACTCTCTTTATAATGGTTTTAGATATTCCGAATTGTGACAAAATATCTTTTCTAATATTTATCTATGTGTGTAGGATAACATCATAATTTTTTGGAGAAATTTTTATTTATATGAGCTCAAAAGATAAACTATACTCATTGTGATCCTTTTGGTGATTCTGGTAGATCATATGGTAGTGGATGTTATAACTCCTTTAAAAAAATGTATATATTCATTTTGAATAGTGAACTTTATACCAGTCATTGTTCTTAGTGGGTTATGTGGGTATGAAAATGAATTCATTGAATAATTAATAAACACAAAAATAGATCTTTTATTGTAGAATAATTCATTGAATGATGTCTTAATTAATATTAACCAACAATAATGTTTTATTAGAGAATAATATTAAAATATTATTATTCACCCATTCACCACCCTCTCATTTAATGATCATTTTTGTAACATCCCAAGTAATTAATGAATAATATCTTTTCTTATCTATGTCTATTTATGAATTATATGGTGTTTTAAAGACTTAAGATGAGAATAAATCCAATCATAAGCGTAGAATTCTCTAATATTTTTAAAAGATTGTTTTACCGCCTTTTGATGGGGAACCATTTTTAAATCTATATTTTGACAATTTTATAAGCACTATTTTTCAAAATAAACTTATTATTTATGATTGGGACATTGAAATTTACTTTGGATTAATTTTTTGTATTTTTCTGACAAGGTTCATTTTTTAATGAATAGTGAAAAATTCTGCATTTCACATCAAAACTGCTTCTTCATCTAATTTAATGATAGTGTTATATTATCTTTTTAATTGGTATTAAGGTCTAATTAGAATATATTTTTACCATTTAATCCAATGGTGGTCATTATAATTAATTTCACTTTGGAATTGGGCATAAACAAGTGCCAAAATTTTCATAGATATTGTTTCGAAAAAACCCGCCATTTGTTTTGACAACGAGAATTATTTTTAAATTAATTATTGGAATTTCAATGTTTGTAATTTGGTAAAATGGATTCCATATTTAAAATTAGAAGGTCCAAATTAATTAATTAAGTCTCCATTGTTTTTTGGACATTATGAATAGTAACGACGGTAATTATCTTTAATTATCTTGATTAATTAGTAATCGGGTAGTTAATAATAATAAAATAATATCATAATAATAAAAAATGACCCCAAAATGTGTCCAAATGCTACTGGTTGTGTCATGGACGACCATGGGATGCCTTGTGACAATCTTAGGGACCCCATGAAATCACTTTTGGGTGAAAGTGACCTGAATTAAGAATGATAATTTATAGAGACAAAATTAATATAAACATAGGGATAAATCCTTCTATTTATTATCAAAAGATCATAAATAAGAATATTTATAAAATTAATTCTGAATTTTGTATTTGAAAAATATGGTCAACAAATTATTATGATGATTTTTTGAGTTTTATTTTGGTATTAGGTAATTATATATTCATCTATACTTCAAGATATCTCAAATAAGGAAGGAAGGTGAAATTTATTGGTCTTGAAGTAGAGTGTGATTGATGAATTTTAGAGATTTAGTGATCAAAGAGAATAATACATCTAAATTCGGAAAGATTAAGTATCCTTTTATGGAAATGAGAATTAATTTTATTAATTTCAAAAGAGTAAATTTTTTATTATTTATGATTATAAATATTATTCCAATGAAATATAATTGGATTCATTATCTAGCAATCATGGTGAAAAGATATTTATTATTTTGGTGAATGAAGAAGAGTTCTCTACTGAATGAGAATATTGAAAAATGAACATATAATTTTTGATGAAGTGTGCATTTATGGAATGTATTATAAAGATATCTAAACTGGGGAAAGGGAAAAAGAATATTGGTAATATTTCTTACGTTCCAAATGAAGTTGAAAATTCTTAAGGATACAAATTGTTATAGTTGGTGAAATAATATGATATTTTAAATGACTTTATTTCCAAAGGGTTGAATTTTATTATTACAATTAAGGATTAAATTAATGAAAATTAAAAAAGATATTTAATTTTAGAAATATTTATTGCAGGCTAAAAATAAATTGAAGAAGATAAAGTTAAATTTTGAGAAATTTATACATAAAATTAGTTAATGCTCTCTAATTCAAAAGAAAAATTATAAGATATCCAATAGAAATGGTAATTATATAAATAAATTTATATTACCACTCGATGGATTCAAAAAATCATAAATTTAACTAGAATATGGATAAAGGGAAATGTAATATAATGAATAAGAAGAATGTTTCCTCATATGGTTAATTCCAAAAATGTAAAAAATAATAAAGTGTATACTTGTATCTAAAAACGACTAGAATTGGAAAGTATAAAATTTTAAGAAATAATTAAAATATAATGGTAAATATATAGAAAACTACATTAAAATTTTACTTTGAAAAATTATAGTGAAATAGTTTTCAAAAAGAACAAGTATTTGAAGTGTTATGATTTATACAATGAGTAATTTTTTAAAAATGATTTTATTTTTTGGATACTATTATTGTTTTACTAACTATGATCATATATAATGGAATTATTAGTTCAACTCAAGATATTATGAAATTTTATGAGGTTTTTTAATGAACTAATTAGGTTAACTAAACCCACTAAAATAATGTGGGATCAAAAAGTAGTTTTAAATACAAAAGTATAAGTAAAAAATCATTTCCTTGTTTAAAATGTTTTTTGCTAAAGATATGATCATCCAGTTCAAATTTTCAAAAAAATACAAACCACGTTTATAGTGAAATTCAGTTTAAATAATGGTAAAATAAATTATAAGATTAAAGAAAAAAGATTAAATATGTTGTGTTGTAATTTTATTTAAAATCATCTCAATTTAATGGCCCATCAATAGTCGATAAGGGTTGTTCATCATATATTATAGGTGAAATGAGATATAATAATGAATTAAATAAGTGTTTAGAATGTTTGGTCATATACAGTAATAATGTATCACTTATACTAAAATGAGTTGGTTGGATGAATGTTAGTGAAGAGAATTTGAAATCAAATCATATTATCATTGTTTATTGATTGAAGTTAAACCTTTTAGGTGTTTCACAACTACGTAATAAAGGATGTTAATTAATTTTTCATAAATATTATTCTTTAATGAATCTATTATAGTGGAAAAATTAATCATAATTCTATTTTTATATAAAAAAAATTCATATCATAAGAGTATGAAGAATGAGAAGTAGTTGTGACATCGATCAATTGATCAAATTGAGTAAAAGATAATGAACTAGTTTACTAAAAGGGATAATATTATTATCTAAAATTTATGAAAATAGGGGAGAAATTAGAATTAAATATATATATCAAGTATATATTGTTAATAACATTTCCAAAAAAGTAGAGATCTAAAAAATCATTCCTATGAACTTTTTCATTCAGATATTTATGGACTAATGGAGAATATATTGATTGATGGTGATAAATAAATTACCACTTTTAGGGGTAATTTAATCCAATCATATGAATTATTCTCATTATTAAAAAATCCAAAACATTGAATATATTTCTAGAGTTTCAAGTTGAGTAACAAAAAATAAAATTTATTATTCCTTGAAGAGGTTTTTTTCACAAAATATATTTTAATACATAATTCAAATGTTTTTTGAGTATTTGGAGAAGTGTGAGATTAATCATGCATACAGTGTACTGCATATCCCATATAAAATGATGTTATTGAAATTAAAAAAATGATGTTTTATTAATATATATCAAACTATATTGGTGAAAATGGTATATTCCATTCCATTTTTAGGCATGAAACTAGAATATTATTACACCATTAATGTCATTTTCAGTATTTTCCAAGCTCTATTATGTACCAATATAATATTTATTATATTAAGTCCCCAAGACTAATGTTTCCAGGGTTTTTCGGTAGCCCTTATTTCATAAATGTTAAGGGTTAAAATATGAGAAACTTTTAGGAATGTTAGGTTTATGGGATTTTACTTGGATATTTTCTAAATGGGAAGGGATATCGCAACAATGATAATGAATTTATAAAGTTTCTTGACATTTTTTATTTGATGGTGTGTGATAACTCATTTTATTGGTTCAAATAAAAATAATTATTTTTATAATGTAATAAAGATAATTAATAATTATCTATATCATAATTAAAAATATCTATAAGTGTAGAATATATGAGTAATGGTTATGAAGATGATCATGATTCAGTCATATCTAGTTATAAATAAAAAATAAATTAATTTCATGAAAGGATAATGAAGAATGTTGAGGTCCATAATAACATTGGTGTTTATAAAATATTTGTACAAACTAGTATATCTTTGATGAAAAAATATCATTCGACATTGATTAATCATGTTAATCCAAAGAATATAGAGGACATATTGAAGAACCAAGATTGGATTCATTCCATGAATGAATAATTGAATCAAACTTAATAGAAAAATACTTTGGAGGTTGTTCCTAAAATGAAAAACAAGATTTTTTTTGTAATAAACTGAGTGTTCAATAATAAATTAAACCAAAAAGGAGAAGTAATAATAAAAAATTAAAGGCCGAAATAAAAAATGTGTTCACATTATTAGTTAATTTATCTTAATTATGGATTTTATATAGTTTTTAGCCATGACACCATAAGAATTTTATTTCCATTTACAATAAAATTCGATTTTTTTTTAAATAGATGCAAATTTATCCTTTCTTAATGGTAAAATTTTAGAGAAGGAGTACTTTGAGTAACCTGGAGGATTCATCCAGGAGATAATTTGATATCTATTCATAACATGAAGAAATGACTATATTGGTTAAATAATGTTCTGATATCATGGTATTTAATTCTTTAATTATTATTAATGTCACTAGAATATATGAGAGGATTTGTATACAACAACCTCTATATTAAAGAAATAAAGAGGTTTTCTCTCATAGAAATTTAATATATTGATAATATTATCCTTGATAGAGATAAAAAAATATGTTTATTCTTAATTTTTCACTCAAATGAAGAATAATTTAGATATTTAAATATTGAGATAGTTGAATTACAAATTATGAATTTAAATTTATCCATATAAGGACAGTTATTTTCTTTATCAAGAGTAGTAGACCCTTTTATTGTTGATTATGTTGGGAATTAATAATGTAAACCCACTTTATACCACAATTTTAGTAAAAAATATCCATTTTAATGATGAATATGGAAAGGATGTTTATCTAAGGTAATTCGTAAAACATGTAGAGAGTTTACTCTATTTGTGATCATTGAGAGTCGATAATGTCTACAATGTTATATTTTGTGGATGGTATAAAATTATTCCAAGGTAATAACATTTTATATTAGTGAAAATGAATATAATGTGAATCAATTGCATTGTTGTCTATATATTTACATAAAATTATAAAATAACACTATATCTCATTAGATGTACTGATGAGGATCAGGTTGGAATGTTTGTGATTAGATGTTTATATCCAATGGAGTGGTTTTCTTGTTAGAATGTTATATTACATGGAACATGAAGATGAAAATGTATATTTTCCTGAGCATTGTGAAATCAAAATATATTGCTTCTACCTAAGAAAAAAATCAACTAATATGGAAATAAACATAATTAAAAGTTATTAAACTTACCTTTTATGGGATATATTATAATAAAAGTTCCCAAAAAACATTTTAGAAATAAAATTTAACATTATTAATTTTATGGAATTGATATTGGGTAATAATTTATAAATGAGAAGGATAAATAATAAATCATTAAGATAAATTATTTTCAAAACCAAATATCAAGTAGTGTTTTTTTACTAAATCAATGCCTCTGTATGAATTTCAATAATTATTGTTGATGATTGGAGTCCAAACTCAAAATTCACAAGGCTAATGTATAGTGATCTATCCCCTCAAACTCATTCTTTGAACATTGTTTTAAATGTTACAGAAATATTGTAATATAAATCTAATATATATCTATTTTTAATTAAGGATAAATATATTGTTATGGGTGAGTGTATATTTAGGGGGATCCTTTCAAAATGGAAATTTATGAGTTTGATTTACACATTGTGTGTGTGTGATGTTATGATACATTTTTGGTTATGTGTTTAAGGATATTACAATAATGATAATTTTATTTGTGTGGCGTGTCTATAATAATTTCATACCTAAAAATCATTAAGTGAAAGGGAAAAAGGTATATAGTTAGCATCAAAATATTATTATTTTCAAAACAAAGGTGAAGATGTTTTTTCACTTACTCATCAATGGAAAATATAAAACTTATATCTAGAGAATGTACATGTCCTATATACTATTTTTTCCTAATATATATTCCATATTGGATTTTATAATAGCATGGATGCAGAACACTATAAACAAATCAGTGCAATATTATATTGGTGTAATGATATTCATAGTAGGTTTTTGGTCAACTTGGAAAGAAAAAAATGAATATTGTAATCATGGTTTGATAAGATCATTCCTTATAATTAGGGTTCATTCTTTGTCAGTCATTAATGAGATTGATATATTATGCATGCTATGTGAATCTTTTCTCATTAATAGAAATATCATACCTTTAGGTTATGAAAGAATATCTGAGATTAGAGGTCTCTATAATGGGAATTATTTCTCCTTAGTGGAAGGACATTGTATCTACGGTGGGAAGTGTGCGCGTACTATAACAGGTGGTTATTGTAGCAGTGTTATTCACATAATGGGCCTTGGGCCAAATAATTGGGGCCTATAGGCCATGTAATGGGCTATATTTCCATCGGTCCTTCAGGATATGTAATGGGTCTCCCTCTACTCTGTTTTAAGTTAACATTTATATAATTTGATAATAAAATGAGGATTTAGCCCCAACCTTGAAAAAAATTGTATTATTTCTTCGAAAAGCATCCTAATAATGGGATCAAGATTAATATTGATAGATGTTGTGGTCATGGTTTGATGTGAAGAGGTGGTGTGATATATATCATGGGGGTTCCAATGATCATGTAATTAAATTAATTTTATAGGTAATTGAATTATATAATAGTATATTTCAAATCAAAGATATGTCACCTCTTGATTTTCTATCAGTTAAAAATTACATTTTCCACAGTGGAAACTAACAATGCTTTAGTGGAAAAAAGTGCTTCAAGGTTACTCAACCATTAATTGGTCCATAAAATGTTATATTATAGTGTTTAGGAAGATAATTTATCATCATAGATATATTTTACACATGTGGAATGAGGGGAACATGAAATATGTCCATATTATATCAAAATTAAAGGAGGAATATAGTTTAATAATATACTAATGTGTTGGATATTTTACACCAATTTTTTTCCCTTCATATGAAAATATTTTCTCGGAATTCATCACCTAATATCCCCCATAATATATTATTTTGTGTTTTTATCTTATATTTTCTCTAAAAAAATATTTAATTTTGATTTATTGGGGGATTTATGTTAAAAGTATGAAAAAATAATAAGTGGA
Source organism: Viscum album (assembly GCA_963277665.1). Taxonomy (NCBI): domain Eukaryota; kingdom Viridiplantae; phylum Streptophyta; class Magnoliopsida; order Santalales; family Viscaceae; genus Viscum; species Viscum album. Next base: position 433,199,678 of record OY728136.1, read on the forward strand.
ATACTTTTGTGACAAAGAAGATATTTGATGGTGAAGATTACCAAGGAGGTTTTTAACTAAAATTTGGAGACTTTTTATTGATGGTGAAGTGAAGTGTAAGTGATTGGTGACATTAGTGATATATTTTATTATGAAGACATTTTTCGACACATGTATTTCAGTGGAACATAAATGAATTAAAATAGTTCAAATGAAGATATGGTCATTTTATGAAATGTAAGTGTTTATAATAAGATCATTTCTAAATAGTGAATTTTATATATGTTTGATAAGGGAAAATATAAAACTCTAATGGTTAGGATTATGTTGTGATTCACCCAAAAAATATGGTGGTTTTTCTGTGTTGAAACAAATTATAATTCAAAAATAAGTCAGAAACTATGATTTGAGTTCCATATGTGATGAATCTTATGTTACTCTTTCATGAAAATTGGGTTATTCCACAACACAGTGTCTATGATTTTATGTGTTCAAGCTATTTGTTTTTGGAAAAGTGATTGTGTCATGAAGGGATTTGTTTCACTGTAAAGCCATAGATTACACTATAATGACGATGAATATGCTAAAAGATAATTAATATTGAATATGTTGTCAATCCAAAATGGATTTTTTCACACCCCAATTCTCATAGAGAAATATTTTGTTTTTTGATCACATAGAGTTAATAATTTTATAACTACATGGGTTCTATCCTAACATACCTCACAATGCCTTGATTTTTTCAATGGTCTAGTTTTGATATGTTTTGATGATTTGGATTGATGGTTGAGATATAGTTCACTTGAAATAAATCTCTTACATACTAAAAAACATATAAAAACTGATAAATAAGTGCTGATTGTCAAAATATTAGATTGAAATGAGGGAAGTTAAATATTTATGTTGATTATTGAATTTTTATTTGAAATATAAAATTCCATAAAAAGTGGTTTTCATTTGTTTTTCTATGGTAGTTTGTGTATAAATAGAAGTTAGGAAAAACATATAGAAGGTTAAGAGAGATAGAAAAAGATGAGACACCTTGATAGAAGACTAGTTATTTGTTATAATAAGTTCTTGAAGAGAAATAATCTAATGTTGAAGTTTAAGGGATGATTTAAATAAAATTGATTATAGAAGTCATGGAGTGAGTTACTAACTAATATTATGTTGATTATTATAGAATTATTTCTAATCTAGGATATCTAAATTAAATAATGAAAAAACAATTCTAGAAGAAGGGCCAAATTATTGAATTTCAATGTCTGAGTGATTAAATTGAAGAATATAAAGTGAAACTCTGTTTATAATGGTTTTAGATATTCCAAACTGTGACAGAATATCTTTTATAATATTTATCTATGTGTGCAGGATAACATCATAATTTTTTGGAGAAATTTTTATTTATATGAGCTCAAAAGATAAACTATACTCATTGTGATCCATTTGGTGATTCTGGTAGATCATATGGTAGTGGATGTTATAACTCCTTTAAAAAAATGTAGATATTCATTTTGAATAGTGAACTTTATACCAGTCATTGTTCTTAGTGGGTTATGTGGGTATAAAAATTAATTCATTGAATAATTAATAAACACAAAAATAGATCTTTTATTGAAGAATAATTCATTGAATGATGTCTTAATTAATATTAACCAACAATAATGTTTTATTAGAGAAAAATATTAAAATATTATTATTCACACATTCACCACCCTCTCATTTAATGATCATTTTTGTAACATCCCAAGTAATTAATGAATAATATCTTTTCTTATCTATGTCTATTTATGAATTATATGGTGTTTTAAAGACTTAAGATGAGAATAAATCCAATCTTAAGCATAGAATTCTCTAATATTTTAAAAAATTGTTTTACCGCCTTTTGATGGGGAACCATTTTTAAATCTATATTTTGACAATTTTATAAGCACTATTTGTCAAAATAAACTTATTATTTATGATTGGGACACTGAAATTTACTTTGGATTAATTTTTTGTATTTTTCTGACAAGGTTCATTTTTTAATGAATAGTGAAAAATACTGCATTTCACATCAAAACTGCTTCTTCATCTAATTTAATTATAGTGTTATATTATCTTTTTAATTGTTATTAAGGTCTAATTAGAATATATTTTTACCATTTAATCCAATGGTGTTCATTATATTTAATTTCACTTTGGAATTGGGCATAAACAAGTGCCAAACTTTTCATAGATATTGTTTCAAAAAAACCCGCCATTTGTTTTGACAACGAGAATTATTTTTAAATTAATTATTGGAATTTCTATGTTTGGAATTTGGTAAAATGGATTCCATATTTCAAATTAGAAGGTCCAAATTAATTAATTATGTCTCCATTGTTTTTTGGACATTATGAATAGTGACGACGGTAATTATCTTTAATTATCTTGATTAATTAGTAATCGGGTAGTTAACAATAATTAAATAATATCATAATAATAAAAAATGGCCCCAAAATGTGTCCAAATGCTACTGGTTGTGTCATGGACGACCGTGGAATGCCTTGTGCCAATCTTAGGGACCCCATGAAATCAATTTTGGGTGAAAGTGACACTTTATCTTTTGAAAGTTTTTCAAGAAACTCTTTTGGTACAAACCAAGAGGAGTTACCCGATTTAAAGGTAAAGTCTTCTCTAATGTTCTTTTGTTTTATTCTTCTTCTCCAACCCCCTAAACTATTTTTAGTCATTTCTTTTGTAACAAAAACAGTATTTTAAATATACTAGGATTTTTTTATAATATTTATTCGAGCTACAGTTACACACACCTACCTCTAATGGTTAAAAAACATATTGTTTCCGTGGATGGAAAATTTTTGCCTCACGAAACGATGATTGTTCAATATTCTTATAACACTTTAAAATGTGGACATTAAGATGTAACTATATTTATATATGATATATAATATGTTTATGTTTTCATTTATCTTCTGTATTTTTCATTTTTCGCAAACCTTTATGGTTTCCATTATGGGTAAACGCGATATCGTCATTTTAGGAAGTGCGGACTACCGCCCCCTCAAAGTGATTTGATTCATTAATGCCATATGTGGGACATATAAAGGATTGAGTTAATGATATTATATATAATATTATACTGTAATTATAATATACCTTTATGTCATTATGATTCCATTCCATAAAATATGAAATAGAAATGAATGTAGCGTTCATGCGTACGTACGGGTTACCGTCTCCATGAACGGTGCATTTTATTTCTTACCTCTAAATGTTTTGTAATATTATAAATTCATGTATATAATGGATATATATGATATATATGATATCTACATCATGAATAAAATTCTGGATATAATGGATACATGAACAACTTGTAATTATAAAGAGTATATTTTTGACTCAAATACCAATGATCGATAAAACGACCATTGTTAACTTAAATAATTACATAGTGTTCATAACATGGTAATAAGTGATATAAAAGGAATAATGAACTTGAAAAAGGTTCTTACGAAATTAGAAATTAACTCAAGTTTATTATTCAAGAGATTAAAGAACGATCGAGTCATGTCGGATATGAGGTATGGGACTTCGTCTCAATCTCCTTTCATTGAGGCATATTTTGTTTTATACACAACTTTCTTTTATACGGTGTATAAACCCCTTTGACTTTTACATGTATTCAAAAGGATTCTTTTTTATACGAAGCGTTTTACTAAATGACAAAAGGGAATCTTTTTGTCGTACGTATGCGGCGACAATGACTTCTTCACCGCCATGACCATTATTTGAGTTTCGGCTTCCTCTACAAGCCATAACTTTTTTTAACAAATGAAAAATAAATACCATGTTTTAAATTTCTTTTATTTTGGTAATGAAAATGGTTTTCATAATGTTTTTACTATATCAATGTGTTGTATTGATATCTTGTCATTGAAATGTGGAAATGTTATGTTTCCTTTATGCATGTTTTATGTGATATGATTATGTTATGGTTCTTGGGAATTGTTATGAAGATGGGTGGTTCCGTGATAAACGAATGGTGGGTGAGCCCGATATAGTTATCCAATGCATTGGGTAATGCGAAGGGGTTATACTTTAAGGTTTCTCTGAAAAGATTTAGGGAATATACTGTGATGGGTATTCCAAACGTAACCACGAGGGTTACTCACTACATAAGAATGTTATGAATTCCTCAAGTTACCTTTATGTCTTATGATTTCTATGATTTATTCATGATTTGATGAGGTATGTTAAAATGTTTATGTTTTATGAGTAAAGTATGATTTTATACATGGACTAATGTTTTCATTTCGTAATTTTATATCCCTTACTGAACTTTTTATGCTCATCCCACGTTTTTTAAATGTTTTTCACAGGTCAAGGGAATGGTACATGATGTGATGATAGTGTCAAGGAAGTGTCAATAAAGAATCCATGTTTTATTTTAAATATGTTTCTGTTGATGGGAATAATGAGTACTATCTTTTATGTAACCACTTTTTTAATTGTGGAATGTAATGCATGATTTATGATCTAATTCTCTAAAACTCTAAACCTGAAAAGATCCTCAACAGGTATTCTTGAAGTAACTCAATATTAAGTAATGTTTAAGTCTGGGGCCTTATAGTTGGTATCAATGGTCGGTTTAAATAACTTTAGGAGTTATAATTCTATTAAATGATTATCCAAAAATATTTCTATTTTTTATGGTCAAATTAAAATGATATAGCATTTGATGATTACCATGTTTCTTCATCTAATACATGTTTGTTCAGAATGGTTTTCTGTAGAGGAAATAGGGAAGCAGTGGTTGGAAGGCATACAGAAGGAAATCAACATCTTTAGATGGTCGGAATTGGAATTAAACAGTTTGTTGCATTAATGGCGTAGTTGACTCAAGCGATAAATGGTGGTGGTATCCATGCACGAGATCAGCCAGATCAACCGCAGAGGAACATGTTAGTGGTGGCACATTTCATGAGGCAACATCCTCCATCATTCAGAGGATCATCTGACCCTGTGCTAGCTAAAGGGTGGATTAAAGCACTGGAGAAGATTTTTGATGTCATGGGTGGTTCAGACAATCAAAAGTATAGTCTTGCTATTTAACATTTGGAGGGTGAAGCAGATCAGTGGTGGTATATGGTTAAAAATATCAGGGACGCTGATGAGATTGATGCTCTTGAATGGGATGAATTCAAAGGTATGTTTCTTGAGAAGTATTTTCCTAAGGATGTTCGACTTAGGATGGAAAAACAGTTCTTGGAATTGAGGCAAGAGGACGACGCAGTGGTTGCTTATGAAGAAAGGTTCACTCGATTGGAAAGGTATGCTCAAAATTTTATCTGAGACCTTGATAGTAAAATCAATCGTTTTTACTCAGGAATAAAGCCAAAATATTGAAGGGATTTAGCTTCTCACAAGTTCAAGAGATATGAAAATCTTGTTCAATGTGCTGAGAAGGTGGAAATGGAGTTTTCCGATGATCAAGTGTCCTATAATAACCAACAGAAGAAGAGATTGAGGTGGTAGGAGAAAGGGACGAACTCTTCAAAAAGGTCTGATGGTAAGAAAACTAAGTTCCCAGTTTGTGATAAATGTGGTAAAAGGCATGCTGGGGAATGTCTTCTGAATTATGGAAAGTGCTACCTATGTGGTAAGATGGGACATAAGGCTCGTGATTGCACTGAAAAAGATCATGGTGATGCCAAGACCAAGATTGATTTACAGTTAGTGAAATGTTTTAAGTGCAATGAGATGGGTCACTATGCAAACGAGTGTCCGAAAAAGAGCTCGAGTGATGCGAAGTAGTTAGACTACAAGCAGAAGGGGGGGTGAAATCCTTTGCAACTACTTCAGTAGATGTTGGGCCATCAAATGAAGTGGTATCAGGTACTTTTTTTGTTTTTTCAGATTATGCCAGTGTGTTGTTTGATTCAGGGTCTACACATTCTTTCATCTATGAAAACTTTTCTATTAAATTGATAATTCCATCTCAAGAAATGACTCCTGAACTTGTGGTAAAAACACCTGGGGAAAATGTAGAGGCAGAAAGAATTTATAAAAATCTTCCTATCCTTATCTGTGGAAAGAACGTACTTGCAAACCTTATTGTTTTACCTCTAGTAGAGTTTGATGTTATCCTGGGTATGGATTGGCTCTCTATTTACCATGCTAAGCTTGAATGTAGGGCTAAAGATGTTTCTTTTCAGAAAGACTTTCAGTTTGTGTACAAGAATGAACACTTACTACTGATAACATATCAAGAGGCTGAGAATCTTGTAAAAGATGGAAATGAATGTTACCTTGCAAATATTGTTGAAAACAAAAGAACTGTTCAGATTAATGATGTGCCAGTGGTAAATGAGTATCCTGATGTTTTTCTTAATGAGATTCCTGGAATAATACCAGATTAAGAATTTTAATTTACTATTGACTTAGTTCCTGATTCTAAGCCAATTTCAAAACCCCCTTATCGAATGGCTCAAATTGAACTTTTAGAGTTGAAAGAGAAATTGTAAGATTTATTAGATAAAGGTTTCATTCGACCTAGAACATCACCATGGGGTGCTCCGGTCTTATTTTTTAAAAAGAAAGATGGTTCAATGATACATTTCATTGATTATAGAGCCTTGAATAACATCACTGTTGTGAACAAATATCCTTTTCCTCATATCGATGATTTGTTTGATCATCTCCAGGGAGCTCAGTATTTTTCAAAGATTGACATGAGATCGGGGTACCCTCAGTTGAAGGTAAATGAAGTAGATATTCCGAAGACCACGTTTCGTACAAGATATGGTCATTATGAATTTTTAGTTATACCTTTTGGGCTAACCAATGCACCTGCTGTATTCATGGACCTTATGAATATAATTTTTCATGAGTTCCGGGATAAGTTTGTGGTTGTCTTCATTGATGATATTTTGGTGTTTTATAAAATTACAGAGGAGCATGAAAGTCATTTACGGGTTATTTTTCAATCCTTAAAAGAAAAGAAATTGTATGGGAAATTCAGAAAGTGTGAGTTATTTTTGCAACAAATTTCATTCATTGGTCACATTTTTTCTAAAGATGGGATAACTATTGATCTTGCAAAAACAAAGGTTGTGGAAAAATGTCCAAGACCCACAAATTTAACTGAGATTCGTAGTTTTCTTGGTTTGGTAGGCTATTACCAAAGGTTTGTTATAAACTTTTCCCAGTTATCTAGTCAAATGACAAAGGTAACTCGGAAAGGTGTTAAGTTTATCTGGACAAAAGAATGTGATGATTGTTTTCAGGAATTGAAAAGAAGATTGGTGAATGCTCTAGTTTTGGCACTACCTTCTAGGAAAGGGGCGTTTGTTATCTAAAATGATTCTTCATTGAAAGTAATAGGTTGCGTCCTAATGCAGAATGATCAGGTAATTGCTTACGCTTCATGTCAGTTGAAAACTCATGAGGTAAATTACCTTACACATGATTTGGAATTAGCTGTTGTTGTTTTTGCTCTAAAATTTTAGAGGCATCATTTGTATGGTGTAAAGTGTGAAATATATACTTATCACAAAAGTTTGAAGTATATATTCACTCAGAAATAATTGAACATGAGACATAGGAGATGGATAGAATTAATCAATGATTATCATTGTACAATTCTTTACCATCCGGGAAATGAAAATAAAGTGGCTGATTCTTTGAGTCGAAAAAGTAATGATTCATTAACAATGTTGTGTTTGGAAAATGATCCTTTGGTTATGGATTTGATGAATTTTGGAATAGAAGTTGTTAGATCTGGATGTCCTGTTTTTTTCAGGTATTAGTGAAATCTTCTCTATCAGACAGAATTAAGCAAGCACAAAAGCAAGACAACAAGTTGCAGAAAAAGGTAAAGCTGGTTCAGAAGGGTAAGTTTCCTAAATTCAACATTGATAATGATTGTGTTTTGAGATTTGGGAAGAGATTGTGTGTGCCGTGTGATTTACAGTTGATGCGAGAGTTGTTATGTGAATCTCATAGTTCTTCATTTTCAGTTCATCCTGGCAGTACTAAGATGTATAGAGATCTTCGGAAGTATTACTAGTGGGATGTAATGAAAAGAGATATTGATGATTTTACTGTGAAGTGTTGGACTTGTCAACAGGTTAAAGCAGAGCGGTAGTTACCAAAGGGTATTCTTCAGCCTTTACCAGTACCAGAGTGGAAATGGGAGAATATATCCATGGACTTCGTTGTGGGATTGCTGAAGGCACCTCGAGGTAATAATGCAATCTGGGTTATTATTGATCGCTTGACTAAATCTGCTCATTTCCTTTCTATACAAGAAACTCTTTCCCTAGATCAACTTTCCTGTTTGTATCTTAAAGAGATAGTCAGGTTACATGGAGTTCCCCTCTCCATTGTATCTGACTGTGATCCCAAGTTCACTTCTAACTTTTTGAAAGGCCTTCAGAAGTCGTTGGGTACTGAATTAAATTTTAGTACAGCTTTTCATCCCTAATCAGATGGAAATTCAAAACGAACAATTCAGAATTTGGAGAATATGTTACGTTCTTGTTCGATAGATTATCACGGAAGTTGGGACCAACGTCTTTATTTGTTTGAGTTTTCTTATAATAATAGTTTTCATTCCAGTATACAGATCGCACCATTCGAGGCATTATAAGGGAAGCAGTGTCGAACTCCAGCTTTCTGGGATGAAGTGGGTGAAAGGAAGTTGATGGGATAGGAATTGGTAGAAGAGTTGGCAGAAAAAGTTCAACTGATATAGAAACACATGAGAACAGCTCAGAGCAGGCAGAAGAGTTATGCGGACAACATGAGGAAGGATCTCTCTTTTAAGGTAGCTGATCATGTTTTTCTCAATGTTTCACCATGGAAAAGTGTGATGCAATTTGGTAAGAAAGGAAAGTTGAGTCCAAGGTTCATTGGACCATATGAAACTATGGAGAGAGTTGGATCAGTGGCATATCGAGTGGATTTGCCTCCGAGTTTGTCTCAGGCACACAATGTTTTTTCATGTTTCAATGTTAAGGAAGTACATGCCCGATCCATCTCATGTTTTGAGTCCATAGGTAGTTCAGCTGGAAGAGAATCTATCTTATGAGAAACAACTAGTCCAGATTCTTGACCATAGGGAGAAAGTGTTGCGGAAGAAGGTGATTCATCAAGTAAAGGTTTTGTGGAAAAACCACATAATTGAAGAGGCAACATGGGAATCTGAAAATGCAATGAGGGATAAATACCCCCACTCATTCGATAAGTAAAAACATTGCGGGGACACAATTTTCTAAAGGGGGGATGGATGTAACATCCCATGAAATTAATGAATAATATATTTTCTTATCTATTTCTATTTATTAATTATATGGTGTTTTAAAGACTTAAGATGAGAATAAATCCAATCTTAATCATAGAATTCTCTAATATTTTTAAAAGATTGTTTTACAGCCTTTTGATGGAGAACCATTTTTGAATATAACTTTTGACAATTTTATAATCTCTATTTTCCAAAATAAACTTATTCTTTATTATTGGGACATTGAAATTTACTTTGGATAAATTTTTGGTATTTTTCTGACAATGCTCATTTTTTTAATGAATAGTGAAAAATACAACATTTCACATCAAAACTGCTTCTTCATCTAATTTAATTATAGAGTTTTATTATATTTTTAATTGGTATTAAGGTGTAATTAGAATATAGTTTTACCATTTAATCCAATAGTGGTCAGTAGAATTAATTTAACTTTGGAATTGGGCATAAACAAGTGCCAAACTTTTCATAGGTATTGTTTAAAAAAACCCGCTATTTGTTTTGACAACAGGAATTATTTTTAAATTAATTATTGCAATTTTTATGTTTCGAATTTGGTAAAATGGATTCCATATTTGTAATTATAAGGTCCAAATTATGTAATTAAGACTCTTGTTTTTTGACATTATGAATAGTAACGACGGTAATTATCATTAATTAACTTGATAAATTAGTAATCAGGTAGTTAAGGATATTAAAATAATATCACAATAATAACAAATGACCCCAAAATGTGTTCTAATGTAACTAGTTGTGTCATGGCCGACCATGGGATGCCTTGTTCCAAACTTAGGTACACCATGGAATCACTTTTGGGTGAAAGTGACACTTTATCTTTTTATTTTTAAAGAAAGGAGAATATCACTAAAGAATGTATCACCTGAGTAAAACATTTTTAATTTTTTCTAAATAAATGGTATCGTGGACTATAAATATTCATTGGAAAGATAAAAATATTTCATAGATCATAGTATATTTTTTATAATTTTTAGACATTAAATAAATTAAATTATTTATGACATCATGATGATGCAGCGATTACCTCATTAATGTATGATTTAAATAAAATGAAAATATAATGTAAAATATAAAACATACAATTGTAAAAGACCTATTGGATGAGTATATTTCAAACCCTTATCACCTTATCCTCGAAATATATCAATATAGGACCTTTTACATCCGAAACACATTTCAATATAAAGTAACATTTTATAACATTCCAAGAGTGCCCCTCCTCTCCTATTATAAAAGGCCCCCACCTCTAACTATTTACATACACTTATCAAGCCATTGGATCAGAAAAGATCTGCTCATTTTATCTCTCCACCTCCCTCTATTAATCATAGAATCCTTACCTTAGGCAGATAGCTTTTCATGAATCCCTTTTGGTACAAACCAAGAGGAGTTACCCGATTTAAAGGTAAAGTCTTCTCTAATGTTCTTTTGTTTTATTTTGCTTCTCCAACACCCTAAACTCTTTTATTCATTTCTTTTGTAACAAACCCAGTATTTTAAATATACTAGGGTGTTTTTATAAGAATTATTCGAGGTATACTTACAAACACCTACATCTGTTGGTTAAATAACATACTGTTTCCGTAAATGGCAAATTTCAGCCTCACGAAACGATGATTGTTCAATATTCTTATAACACCTTCAAAGGTGGCCATTAAGATGTAAATATATTTATATATGATATATAATATGTATATTTTTTCCTTAATCTTCTGTATTTTTCATTTTTTGGCATACCTTTATTTTTTGCATTATGGGTAAACGTGATATCTTCATTTTAGAAAGTGCGGACTACCGCCCCCTCAAAGTGATTTGATTCGTTAATTCCATATGTGGGACATATAGATGATGGAGTTAATGATATTATATATAATATTATACTGGAATTATAATATACCTTTATGTCATTATGATTCCATTCCATAAATTATGAAATAGAAATTAAAGTAGTGTTTATGTGTACGTACGGCTTACCGTCTCCATGAACGGTGCATTTCATTTCTTACCTCTAAATGTTTTGTAATATTATAAATGAATGTATATAATGGATATATATGATATATATGATATTTACATCATTAATATAATTCTGGATATAATGGATACATGAACAACATGCAATTATAAAGAGTTTATTTTTGACTCAAGTACCAATGATCGACAAAACGGCCATTATTAACTTAAATAATTACATAGTGTTCATAACATGGTAATAAGTGATATAAAAGGAATAATGAACTTGAAATAGGTTCTTAAGAAATTAGAAATTAACTCAAGTTTATTATTCATGAGATTAAAGAAAGATCGAGTCAAGTCGGATACGAGGTATGGGACTTCATCTCAATCTCCTTTCATTGAGGCATATTTTGTTTTATACAGAACTTTCTTTTATACGGTGTATAAACCCATTTGACTTTTACGTGTATTCAAAATGAATCTTCTAAATATGAAGCATTTTACTAAATGAAAAAAGGGAATGTTTTTGTCATACGTATGCGGTGACAATGACTTCTCCGCCGCCATGACCATTATTTGAGTTTCGGCTTCCTCTACAAGCCATAACTGTTTTTCACAAATGAAAAAAATACCATGTTTTACTTTTATTTTATTTTGGTATTGAAAATGGTTTTCATAATGTTTTTATTATATAAATGTGTTGTATTGATATCTTGTGATTGAAATGTGAAAATTTTATGTTTCCTTTATGCATGTTTTATGTGATACGATTATGTTATGGTTCTTGGGCATTTTTATGAAGACAGGTGGTTCCATGATAAACTAAGGGTGGGTGAGCCTGATATAGCTCTTCAATGCATTGGGTAACGTGAAGGGGTTATACATTAAGGTTTCTTCGAAGCGATTTAGGGAATATACTATGATGGGTATTCCAAACGTAACCATTAGGGTTACTCCCTACGTAAGAATGTTATGAATGCCTCAAGTTACCTCTATGTCTTATGATTTCTATGATTTATTCCTGATTTTATTAGGTATGTTAAAATTATTATGTTTTATGAGTAAAGTATGATTTCATACATGGACTAATGTATTCATTTTGTACTTTTATGTCACTTACTGAGCTTTTTATGCTCATCCCAAGTTTTTGAAATGTTTTTCACAGGTCAAGGGAAAGGTACATGATGTGATGATAGTGTCAAGGAAGTGTCAAGAAAAAATCAATGTTTTATTTTAAATATGTTTCCGTTGATGGGAAAAATGGGTACTATATTTTATGTAACCACTTTTTTTAAATGTAGAATGTAATGCATGATTTATGTTCTAATTCTCTAAAACTCTAAACCTAAAAAGATCCTCAACGTGTATTCTTGAAGTAACTCAAGATTAAGTAATGTTTAAGGCTTGGGCCTTATAAGTTGAAGCATTACTAATACTTTTGGTAGTTCCTTTTATAGTATAAGATGAATATGATAGTGAAATATTTCAATTTTTAATAAAATATCAGGACTTATATATTGTAACCATAAAAAATGTCATCCTAAAATTTTGGGGCACACATCAATCCACAAGAAAATGTAGGTAATTCATTAACATTAATTCACTAGTACCCAAATTTTATTTATTAATATTTTTTTTCTTTCAATTAAATTCACTAGAAAAGTTATTGGGTTCCAAAAAACATTCTTTCTATTATCATGAATTTTTAAATTCTCATTATTATATGAAAATTCATCATCTAGAAATATTTTATCATTGTTGAGTACATTCATTTAGTATGTCATATATTTCCTCAACATTGATATATGGATTATATCCTGCACTTTTGAGATGTTAATTGGCATAAGCATGTTATTATCCATAGCTCCAACTATCTTCATAATCTAAAAAGGCTCAATGTACCTTATACAAATACTGGCCTTCTTAATAAAACTAGTATGTATATTCACTGGCCGGTCCATCAAGAAGACATGGTCCCCTACGTGAAACTCTAATTCCCCCCTCTAATTACTAGAATTGGTTTTTATATGATTTGATATGTTCTTATATGTTCATTAACATCTTATATAGATCACCAAATAAATTTTTTTATTAATATTATATTCAAATCATTTCCTCATATTTACTAATTAATTGAGTTTTAGGATTTTTTTCGAAATAAAGGATCATTACCTTAGATTTTGTATATATTTATTAAAATTCATAAAATTATGAGATTGTTTGATTTAATTAATTTATAGAATTAAAAATGAAAATTTTGACATTTATAATGTTTTTATATATTATATTGAAGGAAAATAAGTTGGTTTAAGTATTGAGAAAATTATTTGGAAAGGTATATATGTTTTTTGAAATTAAAAAAAGGGGACACATACGTAAGGGTCATTCTAATGAGGCCTTGATATATAAAGGTCAGAAACACATAAATAATGTATTCTTCAAAGATAAGAGAACTTATAAGAGAAAAACTAAACAATTATTACACTCATGATTTATAAATTTATCTAGAGAGATATGTATAAGTTCCCAAGACCAACACGTAATAGTAGCTCTGTGTTTTCACTGATTTATTGAGGTCTTTCCATTTATAATTAGAAATTTTGTTTCTTGCTTCCCTATGATATGTAATGGTACCCCATAACCCAGATTTTGTGAAAAGGTAAATTTCTTCAACATGGGTGTGAAACTATCAATACATATGATTTCACAAGACCATACATAAGAGTGAAAATGTAACCCAAGTTAAACAAAAAGGTTAATAAATTTTCAACATGGATGACACACTTGATAATTATGCATTTTTTCATGCTCCCAAAGAACAAAAAATATAAATTATGAGAATACATATAGTTTCATTAGTTTATCTCCATATGTGATATTTTGAGCTCCAATGTAACACACATGGGTAATTTTGAGTAATTTAATGGTGACTTTTTATAATGGAAGGTACATTATGATTCTATACATAACAACCTTTTAGATATTTTGTTTATGGTGTAGAATGAATCCCATGATCCTTGACCAATAATATATTTTTAAATACATTATTTATTACATTCATTAATTCAATGGTGAATGAGGAAACAATATTCAAGGAATTTTTGAATAACGATGACCAAATATAACTAAAATTTTGTAGGAATTATAAGATAGGTTAATTCAAGGATAATCATTGCTATATGAAAGGATCATACTGCTCAATACAAGTAGATATTGGAGTCAATCACATTCATATCAAAGATTTCTAAAGAAAATATTCTTAATTATGTTTTAAAATCATAAACTTCTCCATTGTAAATATCTATACTCTTGGAATCTTGGAAAATTGTGCAATGTTATTTCATTATTACTTTTGTTTTTTTGTAATTAATTTTTCATTTAAAACCAAATTTTTATTCTCCATATCTCTTATATAATTTAAATTTTTTTATTCAACTTTAATATATAATATTAATTACAGTGAAGAACAACCCCAAGGGATAACCCAGGGGAATAAAATAGTGTTGAATGAGTGTCCTTTGCCATTCGTGTTTAATTTTATTTCATTTTATTTGAGTTTGTCAAGGGTTAATCAATAGTTGAGAAAGGGTATTGTGTGCCTCACTATAGATATCATATGATTTAATTATTTTTATATAATATTCAATATCTCTTCACATTATAATTAGAGAATATTATGGTGACACTATAGTTTGGTTTCAAATATTTTCACTTACATACCATTAATGTGGGTAAGGGGTGATCTCGATTGAGGATCCCATTATCTTTCTGACCAAGTAGGAGGTATATTTTCATTGTTCTTGGGGATTTTTAGGTACACTATATATTCAGAGCTAGGGTTAATAATTATGACCACACAAATGATGATAAGTTATTATTAATTTGGTATGATACTATAAAAGAGGCAATGAAGGTTCATTTGAGATAATTCTCTTGGGATCATTTATTTTCTTCCCAACAGTCCTTCCATCAGCAAGCTAAATTACATGTTATTTTATTCTGGTATTATATATTCAAAACCCACTAATTTTTCATTTTTTCCCTTATAATATAAAAACATACATTATTTTAATAGAGTAGTTGTATTAAGGGTTGATCCCAAATAGATTCTTTAAGATAAGGGAATGTCCATCTAATAAACTATATAAATAAATGATAAGTTTTATTTATACTGCAATATGATAGGTATGTCAATAACCCATAATTTCTTATCTACTATCATATATATTTCAAGATTAAATACCGTAATTTCCATAACGTCGTACTAGAATGTTATAGTATGACATCATTACCAATACAAAGCTTCATGTGGTTCCTTTTGTTAGAAGTAATAAAATAATACATTATATAAAAATCATACTAGTGGTAGATACTGGTCCCATGATTCCAGGATGTCAAGGGAGCATAGAATGAGTATGTCCTCTAGTAAATTAATAGTCCTTCCATAAGTTCTACTAGTTTCTGGTTGATAACATAATCTCAAATGTATCTTAGTATTCAATGACTTATGAAAATCAGTACAAAAAATTTATATGAAATCAGAGTTCCAATTAGGTAATATTGTTAAAGGTTCACCTTAAAACAACATGACTACTATAATATAAACATATGAAAGGATCAAGGGTTTTATTATTATTTATTTATATGAAGTGTATAGAAATTTTAAGGTTAACCATTATAACCAATATTATATTATTACTCTTGTACATATTAGGATATACAACTATAAATCCCATTATGATATTTTCCCACTAATACATTTTCATTGGGAGAGGTTGTTTGATACCCATAAAATATTGGGTCCCAATATTTAATTTTTGGCACATGATACATCTGGAAACATTTTCAGCAATTTCCACCTTCATGTTTTCCAAGAAAATTATTCTCATAAATCCATGTACATCTCAATACTACCAAGGTTTATAAAAAAATTCTATCTATAAGATTTATCTAGAAATGCATTTTTTTAGATCAGGTAGCAATGGTAAAAATAATCAATATCCAAAATATCAAAGGCAAAATCCATAGTTTAATGCTATTATTTTTTCATCTTCTATAGCATTATTTTTCTTTATTTAGTTGCTTTTCATCTCATTGAGGAATTATTTTTTCGTCTATTAAATATTGTTGGTAAATTAATTTGAATGGGAATGATGTTCCCCCTTCCGAGTTATTTTTTGTTTCTAACATTACTAAATTCATCAATATTAGATACTTTCTCAACCCCATCATAGATAATACTTTATGAACCTTCTTACCTAATTTTTCTCATCTAGTTTTCATTCCTAGGGTGGTATTGTATCACATAGTCATATTCCTTAATTAGTTTTAATAATTCCCTTTGTATCATGTTGATATCTTTCTATAAGAATATATTCTTTAAAGACTTTTGATCTATTTGTATGATTAATATTTTACTATAGAGATAGTGTTTAAAATTTTCAATAAAAATATTACTATAGCCAACTCTAGATCATTAGTTGGATAATTTTATTCATGAATCATTAATTGTCTGGATTCATGTGTATTGAATTTATCAATTTTCAGAAGGATACATGTTGTTACTTTCATTAATGCATCATTATGAATAAAAAATAATTTCATCCCCATCGATAAATTCAACGTTAGTAAACATATTTATATCATATAAAATTCTATAAAAATTTCTCTATATTCTTTAATCCATGTGAATCCCCCCATTATGTTCAACATGGTTAACGGGTTATCCAGAAAAGAATGATTTTCAAAAAAATTAAAAAAACAAAATTAGACAAGGAAAAAATATATTTCAGATAAATTCCTTGTTGATGGTCTTTTATTTTTCAAATCATTGGTCATTTAATGGTCAATTGATATTCCATCATTATTGATAATGCGAGCATGAAAAAAAATGTTGATGAAAAATTCATACATACTAAATTGAATATATAAATTCTTCTATCTTATTATTTGAATAAAAATCTATAAATGGTTTGCACAGTCTTAATAGATCTTAGAGTATTTATAGATATACCATAGAAATACAATGAAAAATTTATCATGAGAATTCTTAGATAAACTATTCATTATATATATAAATGTTGATTATATATTTTTTTAATAAAATGGAATTAATGTGTACTCATAATTCCATTAACCTGTACTAAAATTTATCCATAGTATATCATCCTTATTCAAATTAATGAAAACCAAAATGAATAAAAATCTGAGAAACGTTTTAGGTCCCTTGAATTTGAACAAATAGGTCATGAATGAATGGTAAAGGATTATTGTTCTTAATATCAATGTCATTTCTTTATATATAATAGATTCACACTCTAATGGATTTGTATCAACACAATGTTTTCATAAGAGATACTAAATTTATTTTTAATAATTGAATGTTGGATCTATTAATTAGGGTGAAATAATAAATTTACCATAATTTATGACCCTTAATTTTTTTTGATGGTTTTTTTAACATGGAATGTGGTAATTATTCTTGGGTAACCATTTAGGAAAATTTTGGTGATGTTTTGAGTGACATAAAGGAGGAGGTTCTACAATATGATGACTTGGAATGAGAGATTCTAGAACAACATATTTTTTTCATGCCTTCAAAAATGAGAACTATAAAATCAAAAAATTTATGATAGGATTTTTTAATGTCATTATGGGTACGTTTTATGGGAAGTATTCATAGTAGGAAAAATATTTACCAATAATGAAATAATATCCATTAGTAATATATGTCACCCACAAATATTTTTAAATGGGTGTAATTTTTAAGTGGATTTAATTCCTCCCTCCCTCCCACTCTCCCTCTTCTTTAACAATAGAGAATAATTCCTTAAATTTTTTGTGTTTTTGGTGTTCAACATAGTGAATATAACTTTGAAAAGTGAGGATTCATTTAAACCATAAATATTTAGGAAATAGAAAAAAAGGTATGGTTTTTTATTTGTGTGTTTTCCTCATTCTCCACCAGCATACTTACTACTTATTAAAAAAATTATTATCAATGAAGAATGTGTTTTTTATGGGAAAATGATGATAATTTGAAAAATATAAAAGACAAATATTTAAAAAAAATATTCTACCTCAACAAACTATAAGAAAATACTTATAACATGTTCTATACATACCATGATTATAATTCTCTAATAATCATGCTATTTTACATATAAATTATTTTATTTACATAATGGAAAAAATTAGGGGATAGCGCCTCTATGGTTGTTGAGATTTTTTTGAGAAAATATACTTATATTATTTCTCTCTCATAGGTTGTACTTAGTAATAAATAATACTCTTAGAATTTAACATTTACTACATAATTCATTGGATGAAAATTAATTAAATAATAACTAAAATATTCACAAAGTATTTTGAATTTTTTATACTTTACATAGAGATTATATTATTGACTCATACACACATTTTTCAACAACATCAAAATGAAAGACCATGTGTGCATAATTTGGTGTTCCTCCAGCCTCTATTATCCCACATATTTTTCTTTACTTCTAAGTTATTTGTACCCATCTATTTTATTTCCCTCCCACTGTCGTTTAATAAAAAAATCATGGTTTATTTTTTGGATTTTTGAGGGTGATGAGGGAAGATTGTGGTTATGTGATGTCATGGGGGTGTGAGGGAGGAGTTAGGTGATATGATATTGAATATTTAAGTGACTGACTAGTATTTGGACATGGATTAAGAAATGATGGTGTGGGTAGTTCAATAATGGGCCATTGTAATTAGGATTTAGACTATATATAGAATAATTTATTGGAACATCATAACTATTTTTTCATGAACAGTCCTTGTGTGGTACATTCTGTGACTCATCACTCCCACCTTGAATAGGCCAAAGGCTATGGACTAGCACCCTGTAGGAATATCAATAACATGGGAGGAACAACATATGTGCCTATACACATTTCTATGCCCACAAATTGATGAAATGAAAAAACCACTATCTAACCAAAGCATAGAGACAACTATATCCCAAAACCAGAGTATGATAGGTCGTAAAGTAATGCAAACATGGCAAGAATACAATCCCATAAAAAAGATTCTATAACCAAAAGTCCAAACTATAAGTATAGGTACCGGTACTACTTTCTATATTCACGGGAACACACCTCGGTATATCTGATCTCTTAAGGAATTGTATAGTCTTTTTACACCAAGTAATCCATGAAAAATTAAATAATATTCTAAATACATGACACATGCAAGCATATCCCATACCGAGGTTAGTATAATAATACTCTGTAGGACACCTCGAAACCAGAAAATAATTCATCAATGGAAATTATAGTCATCTCCACAAAGGTATATGTCTATGATGAATATAATAAGAATATATAGACGCACTCAATACAAGACACACATTCAATAGGTAAGTCACAACCACTTTATACCAGCATTTGGTATTCATCATGAAGATCCCATGATGAAATTATCCAGTAAAACACACTCTTGGGTCCAATAGCACCAATGATGTCCATCCGAGAGGTACTTCTTATCACATGTCATGATGAGAAAGATACAATGATAGTTTGAAGACAATATTATACAATAGATGAGGATCACATCCTGGCCCATGGAAAAATACCAACAACTCAATATGGATTAATCCTCTAATTAGAGGATGTATGCACACATAGTGTTGGTCATATCGATACTAATAACGCCACCTAGGAAATAGAAAATGACTATAGTATCCCACACCAGGCCTTTTAGGGGATTACAAAAACTTTGTCTAGTATGTCTTACTGAAGTTATCGTAATCATAGGAGTAGGATTCTATCCATACCATCCTTTAGGGGAAAGATGAAAGGAAAGAACCCAAACAAAACCACTTCAAGATACTGTGGAAAAGTGGCTCAATCCATGTAGTAATGGGTACACATTGTGTATTGGGATCACACATCATGTCCCTTGACCTCTGGTCCATCGTATGTACAATGGACCAAGTCATTCCAACCAATTCCTTTAGAAGAGGGGTATACAACATGTAGAAAATATCACACATCATGTCCTTCCATTTGGGGTCCACCCATGTACTCTGACCATGTGCCAGTAAATGGCGTTAACTTGTGTATCCTTTCTTGTGTACCAGTACATGGGGTAGTCAATGTAACCAATCTTGGGCTTGTTGTGTGGGGAAGTACATGCTATTAACGCAACCCGTGTACTCCACCTCGTGTCCATGTACCTCCCAGGGTACAAGATGATTCATTCAACTGGGGGACACACTCCATGTGTCTTGGGTTATCAAAAAATCCATTTTCTTCCCCCCGTTCATGACTTCAATCACCTAGATTCCATTCTGATGATCAATTCACCTCGAAACACTAGATCCAAGGATGTGTGGTCACCCTTATTGAAAATTTATGGGATAAGTGCCTTCAATCAGCATGGAAAACATGAACGTATCTATTCTTCATTTCAGAAAAGGGACACAGATTAGACAACTAATTTCATTTTATATTCTTTCGTGCCAACTATCACACTACAATTGGGTCATCCCGATGCTGGATATATGGTTACGGATCGTTGAACTATGAATCAAAAGCATAATGATCAATTGTTCACCAATGGTTCAAATTAGGGGAAGAATAATGACAGTGTGATGAAGAACGCATGAATCGAGGGATAAAAGAATAAAAACATTAATAGGTATGAACCTTGATCCATGTTCATTTAATTCATTGTTTGTAACAATTATAATTTTAACAAATCCAAAAAAACTCAATACTTAACTCTTGATAATTCTCGGAAAATAATACCATCCCACAAAAAATGTTCAAACTGCAGGTCAATATATTTGTGGATAGGTCCACATTTATTATAGGAATAAAAATGGTGAAATAAATTTAAAATAACACATCCTACCTAGATTAGGATCACTCACTGATAAAGAACTATCTTTGAATTTTTGTCGTTGGAGAGATCCTTCAAGATCACCATTCTTCAATAGCCGATTCAATGTACTATCATCACCTACATGAGAGAATTATCCTAATATCTCTCTCCAATGTCTTAGGAGGATTCCATGGATATGAGTATAACCCCATTTATCTATCATAAGAATACTTTTAAAGATAAACTCATTGTTTTTTGTGTCATAAAAAGAAAATAATGATTATTAATTTATTTTATTAATTTAATAACGCGTGATGAATTTCAACAATCACTCCATGTCGACCATTGTTAGGGAAATCCTAGGTTAAATAAGATACTATGAATTCAATGGATCCCCCATATTTCTGATCTGGGCATCTTTTTAGATGTTCTTTCTTTTTTTCAAGAAAACTGTGCTTGTGTGCAATTTGATATTTTAATATTGTTTCAATCATTTGATCTGGGAACACCAAACCTTGGAAATACATGTTGTCTCAATGCCTAGTCGTGAAATTAATACATATAATATTTCTAATAAATTCAAGGAAAATCTGATTCTTTACATTCTCCCCACCTTCAGTATTTATGTACCCAAAAATCAAAAACTAAGGCTACTAAAAAATATTAGGTTATTGAAGATGAATCTGGGCCTCTCCCCCCAAATGTTCTAATGGAGAATTATATGCATCCACTAAACACACAAAAAAGGAATCGATCAACCATTAATGATACTCCCCTACCTATCCTCAATCTCTAATCGGTACATTGCAGAAGTCACTCAATCCTTGTTGTCCATCTCATGTCAGTCAATGACGTGCGACAGGTTATGCATTTATCTCCTTAGTTGTGACATGCGGAAGCAGTTGTGTACCTGGTGTAACTTTGGAGGTAGAGATAAGTGGAACACCACCTCTCCAACTCTAAAAAATATCTAAAAAGTTCTGATAATATTTAGTGATAGATTACTGTCCTAGACAAATCTCTATAATTGACATCAACATAAAACATGAAAGAACCCATGGTCTTCTCCCAATGAATCCAAACGCCAATATCACCTATCATCATAAGACTTATTATGTCTCAATATAGTCTTAATCTATTCCTATATGATCTATACCTTATCTGTAGTAGATCACACCAACTCCATTCCAATGAGTTATGACTCTCCAATGTCAGTCTTGAAAATTGGTGACCTATATGGTCTCCAATAAAATGCCTCAAATGGTGTCATACTGATTGTGTAATGGAAGTTATTTTTGTATGTGAAATATTCCAATGGTAGGTGATCCTACCAACTATTGCAGAAGACTAACATGTAATAATGCAGTATATCCTCCATATTATGAATGGTCCGCTCAGTTTAATGATCAAGGTGTTGGTGAAATGCGTTGATCAACTGTAAATGGGTCCCAAAAACCACCTAAAATCCATTCCACAACTAGGATGTAATGCAAGAATCATGATCTAAAACAATCATTTGTGTAACTCCATGGAGTCAATCTATCTCCTATATATAGAGGCATCCTAATATCTGTACTGATCTCTTCCCTCAAATAGAAAGGTAGTGGGTCCACTAGGTGAGTCGGTAAATGACCCTGATGGCATCATGTCTCAGGGAAATACATGGTAAAACCATCCTGAATTCCATCAATATACCATCCCACATCAATTCCGGCACCTCAAGGGGTTGAGCTAACCCTACTGGAACATAGTGATCAGCCTTCACTTTCTGATAACAAAGGTATTAAGTAACAAAATTTTTCACTCCATTCTTTATTCATGGCCAACAAAACTAATGTCATAGGTTTTATTACATCTTCACCACACATGGAGATACCCCAAAAGGGGACATATGAAACTCCCTCAAAACCTCATCCTGCAGCATCATTAGAACTACTATGAATCCTATGAAAAGATCGACATTCTCCCCATCTTCTGAATATCCATCAATACCATGACCTGTGGCCATCAAATCATAAAGGGTATTGCAGTCAATATCCCCATGTTGTGACTCCCTGAATCATTGTATTAGTGGAGGGGTAATAACCATCGACTATTGGTAAGATACTTCATCTACATCTACTATGTCTTACTATAATGATTCAATCTTTTCTGAATCCTTGTTCGCTAACTGTGAACTAGATCTCCTATTGAGAGATTATACTACCACATTACCCTTCGTATAAGAAGATACAATATTAAATCCATAGATATAGATAAACACTTTCCATCACCACCGTCTCATGTTGAGATCCTTCTAAGATAAGATATAAGTGAGACTCTTATGACCAGGGTTGAAGATAAATTTTTCACCCATCAGGAAGTGTCACCACATATTCAATGGGAAGACTACCGTTTCTAACTCAAGATCATGGGACATGTTGCTCAACTCATTTTGTCTCAAATGGTTGGAACAATAAGAAATAACGCCTTTATTATGCATCAATACACAACTATGCCTTGTCCCAGATGCATTTTAGAAAACCACATACATGACACCCTCTTCCAATAATCTCAAGATCGAAGTGCTTGTCAAACTCTTCTTCAATTACTATAAAAAATCGTAGTTTTATATCCAAACAAGATTCTGTCCATTTTTATTCAAAGGTTTTATAGGTGCTGATATCCTGTAAAATTATATATGAATATCCTCAAATAGTGTGGAAACCTAATTAATCATCACACATATGGCAGTCTCTTGGGTGGATCCCATGATAACACTTCCTCAGCCTTGGAAGAGTCTAATTCAACTCCATATATTGAGATAATGTGTCCCTAATATTGCATAACATGAATCCATAACAAGATCTTTGATTGAATTACATAAATTTGGTGCTCTCGGATTATGTACAGAACAATTCTAAAGTGTCTTGTGTTCTCTTCCTTGGATGTTGCGTACACAAGGATATCACCGATAGAGACTACCATCAACTGGTCTATGTAAGGATTAAATATACAGTTCAGGAGTACCATGAACACTTCTGGGGGATTCTTCATGCCAAATTTAATCACCAATTACTCATAACGACCATAAAGACATCTAAAGATCATTTTCAGTATATCCATGTCCTGTACTTGCAGCTGGTGATAGCGTGATCGAGGTCAACCTTCAAGAACAATCTGGTCCCTATCAACATATCAAAGAGTCCACTAATCCTCAGAAGTGAATACTTTTTCTTCATGGTCACCTTGTTCAAATTGTATTAGTTCACACACAACCACAATCTCTCATCAACCAGTTTGGAAAACACAACACGGGCTGCCTAGGGTGAAACACTAAGTCTTAAGAATCCCTTCCGGTATAATTCCTCCAACTATACCCTTATCTTGCAAAGATTTATAGGATCCCTTAGATAGGATGGATCATATATTAGTGTTTTCATGAGGTTTAAATCAATAAAGGACTCTATCTCTCATTGGGGATGTAAACATAAAATATCTTTAGGAATGATTTCCTATACTCCATCACTACTGTAGGAAACTAGAAACCTATAACATCCACTATAGCAAGGGTCAATATATTCATCTATGGAGTAATTGGATTCACCCTCTTATGAATAATTTCATCTTGTGTTACCTAGGTTTACTTTTTACCAAAAAAAGGAATAGAACATTCAATCATCACTCCACACATCACCCTTCACCTAATATAGTCAATTTGTGCATGAATTTTAGATAAACATTTCATACCCAGAATGAAATTATAAGTCCTCAACGTAGCCACCAATTGGTTCCAACTAAAACTCTTACATCCAAGGGTCATTTCACATTGTCTACATAAGTGTGTGATCAATGAGTCTCATCTAGTAGGTCTCTACAAGCATCAGGGTTGAGTCAAAGGTAATATCAGAATCTCTATGTCTTTTATAGTATATGTAGTGAAAAAGGAATGACTCTCACTTCTATATATCAATACGATAGATATTGAAAAATGGACGTAGGTCATACCTAGAATCATTCTAGGATCCTTAATGTCAAAACCCCAAACCCCATGGAGTTTTACCCACCCCTTTCCTCTATCTCCTCGGGCCTGGCGTGGACCTCCTAGGTGTAGTCGTGGTAACACATCAAAACATCAACCACCTTCTACTACTCTTCCATCTCCACTGCCATGTCCACCACCTTATGGATCTACCTACTATTTTTTTGTGTCTACCATGTTGGTCCATACACATTATTGTTATTAGTAGTACATCAAGTTGGATAATATCAAGTGATAATTCCCCTTCCATCACATAAATAACATCACCTCCCTCAAAACTGATTGGACGAACCCTATGAGCCCTGAACTACAAATCCTTTATCCCAAGACCTCCTCCTAAATCATTTCCCACATCCAAATCCCTGAGAGTGACATCATCTCCTTACAACCAAGGTCTCTACTCCTACCTATCCACTATTGACTATCACTGGCTCTATCTACTCAGTTAAGATGTGTTCGACCACCAACGACCACTCAAGAACCCCATCATAGGTAGAAATGAATAGAGGTATAATGATGGATCAAATGTCTATATGAAGTCCTAATTCATAGGTTTGATCCCAAATGTTCTAATATTAAACTATATCCATCATGTAACTGAACAGGTTGGTAAAACATGATGCATAGTCATCTACTAAAATGTTTCCCATGATGGAGATGGAGAAGCTCCTGAATATGCACATACCTCTACAAAAATGGTGATAACTCCTCTATAAATATTCACTTGAACACTATCCTTGATAGATTCACCTCGTCACGAGTCTAGGTAACAACAATCTAACATCATCTTATTGATCCACGTAGAAATCTCTTTTCCAATACCACTATCTGATCAGTGGGTGTCCAAACTAGATGGAAAAATCATTTCATCACCTCAATCAATTCCTCAACCACCTATGGGACAAGATAAACTATGATCCTGTGGGTAATTTGTCACTGAAACTCATGATGTTCTCTTAGTCTATGGTCCTCATCCACTGGTACTGAAGGTACCAAATACTACTCTATATGTGGTGGTACGGCTGGGGAAACACCTGTAGGTAAAGTATGGGGAACCGGTCCCTGTATCAAGGTCTCATCATTGATGGGATCATCATTGAAGGTTCTGGGTGCAGTGGAAGCATGGTTGGAAGACACCCAACTTCAGTTTTTATCATGATCAATGACTATTCTGGGATTAATAAAAAATGAACACCAGTATCCATGAAATATAATCATAAATTTAGATAAAGATGAAAGAAGCCTGAAACCCTTAGAGAGGATCTTTCACATCATGTTTATAATTAATTATATTAATTTCAAAAAAAATTAATACCTATATCTTGGGTAGTTTTCTTCATTGATGATGTTGACCATCCCGAATGACCATTTCATATTATCTCATTCTACTGTTATGGATCCCAACTATAATCTCTCAAGTAGTGATCCACATGTTCTCTGATGGCCTTTGATCAACACCGCTCGTTCTCCAAATGCTAGAACGGTAAAGCGAGTGTCTTCTATTGGTTGTTCATTATCACTTTTTCTTCAACCATGAAGAATGTCTTTCTTTATTGAGAGGGGAGAGTAGAGGATTTGAGAGAGAAATTGATTGGCTCAACAATTATCAAATCACTAGGAATGTGGCTTGGTGTATGGAACAATAGGCCTATTTTTCAATTTATATAGATTGAATTTCGTTTACAATAATTTATGGAATGGAAACAACTAAATAAATTCATTAACGTAGATAAAACTCATGCTCATGGTAATAATACCGCGTCATTATTCATGGTGCACCAAAATGAGAAGAACATAATTATAAAATAAAATTTCGTGTCACAAAATAATAGCAGCATAATTCATATTTTAACTTTTTTCAACTAGTTAATTAATTATTTACCGCCATGGAAATATTTATTTTACTACCAAACTGACAATGGTCCACTCGAACTCCACTTCCATTTATTGAACACCTGAATAAATAAATAAATATTTTATTTATAAACTAGTATATAAATATTTATTAAATATTCTATAACATAAATAAATATATTTTATTTAATTAATGCGATCATTTTAACATGAATAAAATTATTCCACGGTCTTGAGAATAATATTCATTTCATTAATTGAATTAAAATATAATATAAATAAGACAACCAAAAACTCTTATTGTGTGACCCTATATGATTCTTTCTTGTTGGAAATAGGTGGTATTGCCTAAAGTCCAAGGTACTATCTAGAAACGGGTCAAGTAACTCAAGAGAATGAATGTGAAGTTGCAATAATGACATCCACATACGAACATTCACTGTGTAATGTAATCCCTTTGTCCCAATATCTCATTCAGAAGGTTTCATGATAGTGTCATCAACCTTTATTCTTGATACATTATTCTTTGACTACCTGAAATAAACAAATCATTACACCATGGCTATTTAATTCTGCGTGGCAGTTCTATTTCAATCCAAGGGTCGAGATATCAACTTCTATAAATGGAAGGGACAAATCTGTCCTCGACATATCCATTATTAACATCCCACTCCTGATGCACCCAACGTACCCCACATCCCTCCAATGACCTACGTGACAGTTTTCATTAGTAAATCAAATTGCATGGGTCGTGACATGTATTAGTGATAATCTTAATGTCTAAGGATCATTACACACACTCACAAATAGAAATACATGATGACACTAAAACATATGGAATTACTACTAGCGGGTCTGTTCTCGTAATCCCTTATCTTGGAGATCACCCAGTGAGAACTTCATGAGATGAAGTCTCATCAGCTTACGAGTAATCAAACTTGATGGTTATCATGCTATGTGTCCCATAATAGTATGTAATCCAACTGCATAAATATATTTCTTAATATTTTTATATCATTTCAAGGTTCTCATCATAGCGGGGAACTCCCATGACCTTATCAATTCAACAAATAATCTAGAACATTATTACATCATACTCATGTATAAAAATGAACAATATGTAAAAATACATTAAATATCCTTGTAGTAAAAGTAAAAAAAGTTGGTTCTAGGACACCAACTATTACAAACACCAACATGGACTAGATCCAACTACCTACGACATTCAGTCTGCTATACCTCACATGATGATCATGTTTCTGCTGAGTCAATGTGTTGGTCAATGGGTCATCCATGTTGTCTTCAGTAGAAATAATACTCACTGAAACTTAACCTCTCAGTCAAAAATCCATCAAGAGTTGATACTTTCGATGTATTTGATTCATCCGCTGATGTGACCATGTCTATTTTGCAAGAGCCACTGCTATAGTATTATTATAGTACAATATGTGGGGATTTTTACTGTTACGTGTCACATCTATCTCCTTGATGAATCATTGCATCCAAACTACTTCTTTAGCTGCCTTAGAAGCTGTGATATACTCGGAGTCCTCTGTAGAATCTGTGACCACACTCTTATTTGTGATTTTCCAGCTCACTGCACCTCCATTCAATGTGATGATGTATCCCGTTTGAGACTTCATATCATCTTGATTTTTTTAGAATCTAGCATATTCATATCCTCTAATGACTAGTTTTTCATCTCCTCCATAAAACAAGAACATATCCTTAGAATGCTTCACATACATTAGGATAGTCTCGACTTCCATCAAATGGTGGTGACTTGAGTCATCTTGATATCTTCCTACCATACTCAATGTATTGGTGACTTCCAGCCTAGTACATAGCATGTCATACATGACTAACTGAATCGTTGATGCATATGGAGTTCTTGTCATTATTATTTTTTCCTCATGTGTCTAAGGACATATTTCCCTGGAATGATGAATGCCCATTGATGCTAGCAACAATGCCCTCTTGGATTATTCCATACTGAATCTCTTATGTATCTTATCAATTCATGTACATTGACTTCTTCCAACAATATCTTGGATCTGTCATGAGGGATCTAGATCCCAAGAATATACATTTCCATGCCCGTGTCCTTTATGTAGAAGCATTGATTCAACCGTGCCTTAACATATTGTAAGACTAGTATCTCATTTCCAATAAGCAATATGTCATCAACATATACTATTAGGAAAATGACTACACTCCCACAAAACCTATTGTAGACCCAAGGCCCAAATTCATTGTTGATAAAACCAAATTCTTTTATGGATTCATCAAAACAAAAGTTAATGACCTGGATTCTTACATTAATCCATAACTGGATTTATACAACTTGCATACCTTATTGGAATCCTTTGGTGTCACAACCACTTTAGGTTCTGTCATGTAGACATGTTCCTGATGGTTCCCATTAAGTAAAGCTGTTTTGAAATCCATTTTCCAAATCCCATAGTCCTGGTAAGTTGCAATGGCAAGTATAATTATAATGGATTTTATCATTGAAACTGGTGAGAAGGATTCGTCATTGTCAATTCCTTGATGCTGTTTAAACACTTTTGTAACCAGTCATGCTTTATATATACTAACTGGTCCTTCCATGTCATGTTTCTTCTTGAATACCCATTTTAAACCACTAGGCTTTATATTAATTGGAGGATCTACCAAAATCTAGAATTGGTTTTGCTACATGGAATCCATTTCAAAATTCATGGATTCTTGCAACTTAGAAACTTTTGTGCCACTTACTGCTACCTTGTAGGTTAGAGGATCATTATTATCAACTAATAATGATTATGCATTCTTGGTAATTAGAAAACCGTATCATTACAGTTCTACAACCTCTCTTATACTCCTACATATTACTTGTGTCTCTAGAACAGATTCTTCTTCCACAGGGCATTGTGGAATCTGTTCCTATACTAACTCTTGTGTACCTTGAGCCTCGACTTCATCGATGTATATCTTCCTCCCAGTATCCCTTTTAGAGATTTTATCCCTCTCAAAGAATATGTCATGTCTTGTAACTATAAACTTTTTGTCTGAGGGGCTGTATAGGTAAATCCCCTTGTTTATTGGGGTATCCTATAAAGGTACACTTTGTTCCTCGGGTGAGAGTTTTCTACCTAAAGAGGCCATAAAAAACACTTCACGACCCCACACAAGTAAATTCAATAACATGGATTTTCATCCACTCTAGAACTCGTATGGAATACCATTTATTGATTTAGCTGGTACATGGTTTTGTATGTGTGTCATTGTGTGTAATGGATACCCCCAAAAGGATAATGGAAGACTTGCATGACTCATCAGTGATCTAACCATGTCCAACAAGGTGGGGTTCCTCCTTTCACAAACAACATTCAATTGTGGTGTGTGAGGCATGGTGAGTTGGGATTGGATCCAAAACTCTAATAAGTAATCAATAAAGTTATGATTAATATACTCCCCACCTTGGTCTGAGTGGAGTTTCTAAGTCTTCTTTCCAAGATGGTTCTCAACTTCATTTTTTTGTTGCTTGAACTTATCAAAGGAATCTGACATATACCTCATTAAAAAGATATATCTGTATCTACTAAAATCATCCGTAAATGTTAGGAATTATTAGTGCCCACACCTTGCTTCAACTGGAAATGGTCCACACACATCAGTATGAACCGATTCAATAATCTCTTTAGCCCTTTCACATTTCCCACCAAACGTGGATTTGGTAATTTTTCCTTGTAAACATGCATGACATATTCCAAGCGGTTTTAGTTCAAAAGAATCTAAATATCCATCTTGATTTAACATTTTCAAGTATTTCTCATTTACAAGACCTAACCTGTGATGCCAAAGATGGGTGCAGTATGAGTCATGTTAAGTATCATTATCATCGATTTAAATTACATGGTTTTTGTAATACAACACATAAAGACAATTGTTTAAATGTGTCTTACCAAAAAACGATATATTTATAAAAGAAGAAACATTCATTTAAAAACATGAAAAAAATCCATCTATATATATTCTGGATACAAAAATTGTATTTTTTATACAGAAGGAACATAAAAACAACCATTTAACACTAATATCATCACAATTGACAGTGTGAGGTGGTAGTCCCTAATAGCTACAACAATAAGTCTGGCTCTGTTGGCTACTCGTAGGTCTACCTCCCCCCAATGAATCTTCTTGAATCTACTTGGTTCTTTTATTTTGGATGCATATGTGAGAACAAAAATCAGTATCTAATACCCAATTTGTAGAAGTAGGTAGTTTTCATTTAATATCAAATGCACCTGAAGTTTCCCCTTGCGTTTTAGGATAGGTGAAATTATTATTTTAGTGGCCGATCATTCCACTTGCGAAACAAACAACCTCATGTTCCCTATCCCATTTTATATTCCTTTTCATGGAAGGTTGTGAAGAAGCATTGGGCTAAATCTCTTCGTATTCCCCTTCCTCTTATTCCCCATAAGGACAGAAGGATTTCCAAGCTTCATATTATTTTCCACTTGGCGAATGAGGATAATAAGATCAGATAGAGACTTCTCATTGTTGTTCATATTGAAATAGACAAAAATTATAGATAATCTCTAAGGGAGTGATGTGAGAATGATATCATTGGATAGTACTTTGTGGAGTTTAAACCACAGAACCTCTAGGTGCTCAATGAATCTAATGAGCTTGACTGGACGAGGCCTATTTGGGGCACCTTATCCAAGAATACTCTAAAAGAGTGCCTTAGATATATTATACCTTTCATGTATTTCACTCTCTTGGTAATAACCACAGAGTTTCTTGATAATGCTATAGGAATCCATGTTTTCATGAGACTTCATTAGCTCACTATACATTGATGATAACATCAAACATTTAATGTCGGCTGTGTCAGTCATTTGTTTCTCATAGAACAGAAAATCCTTATCACTCGGCTCCATGGTAAGAAGATTAGGTAATGCTAACTCTAGCACGTAAGGCATCCTTTCCTGGTATAGGATAACCCCAAGTCATTTAAACCATTCTTGGAAGTTACTATAGATGAGGATGTACTCTTTATCCAGAATTGATCACAGGGATAGTGTGGTTGATGGGATTATAATTTTTATTCTAAAATTAAAAGAGAAAATAATTATTAATTTCATGATTACATTTTATGAGAAATAATAAATTTTATTAAGTATCCCACTATTTTATCACGTCCCAATGTCCCTCACTATTGAACATGGAATATCCAGTTTCCATGAAATTCTTGTGACAAGGATCCATATTCCCCTTTTCATATCCCCAACAAGGGTTGGTCAAGCTATTAGAAGGTATTTAGGTTGGCAGGTCTTTTCCAACTGTGGGCTTGAAACTCCTTGATCTATTGAGTGGACTCCCCCATCCTGATATCCTGAAATTGGATTTAATTCACACTTACCTCCATTATTATGCCAAGTCTAGAAAGGGCTACTCCTCTTGATGTAATATGGTTATGTCCACCCAAAACCTTTCATAATGTAATCTTGTATAAAAGTATGTGCCCAACAATGTTTGGTCAAACACATAGGTTTATTGAGTTTTTCCCTTAACCGTGTAACTGGAGGCTTGGATTTACCAAATATTTTCTTTGAGGGATTTTTATCTCTTATGCGTGAATTGATTATTATGATTATAACATGATTTTTAATATTACGTGAAACTTACTTAAGTTATTAACCATGTCTTGATAATATTTACACATAATTCTAGTATATTTTAGTTCCATCCTGCATGCTTATTTCATTCATTAATTATGTGATATTAACAACACATCCATAATGATAAAACATACAAATGATAGAAATAAGATAATGTAAATGGAATGATCTTGAGCTTTTCTAACGGTTAGTTTGTATAGAGTTTGATAAACTAACCCTAGCCTAGGGGAGGAATACCTTAAACATTTTCTGTTGATGTATACAGCTTCAACCTGTCTACCTTTGTATCTCCCATGATTGGTATCATCTCAGCTCTAGCTTGAACTGCCTCAACTAGCTTGGGAGTTCCATCCATTACATATGCCATTTTTTAACTCACAAGTAGGTGAGGTGTAAAAGGGTGTTTGATATAAAATAAAACTGTGGCACGTAGACCCTATATATTAATTGGGTGAAGGCTCGCATGCCAACAAATTAAATTCTAATGAATAAATTAAAAGAATCCATCCACAAAAAAGGTCTTTGTCTAGCTCATGATCATCAATACATTCAAGGATATTAATGCATAAATAAAACTAGCATTCAATTATTTAATCGTTCTTGTATAAGATAAATCTCCCTCTAATAAATTAATTATCATATTTAACTAATAAATCATTTTATCTTAAACCAGTTTCTGAATTTCTTTGAGATTATCAACCATCATAATTTTAAGAAAATAAATTCATTTAAATTTATCATTGTATACAAATTATAACTTGGAGGAATCTCGGTGAATTCCTATTCATAACAACCCATTGATTAGAAATGAACATTACACAGATGTTATATTAAACACTGATATATAAAACATTTATATCATGTTTTTCCTCAGCTTTATGCCTTCACGATGGTACAAGTCTCAAGGGTTTGTATAATATAATAATAATTTTTAACAAATTTGCGTAATTTGGATGAGTACATGAAGTGCCATTATTACTACATGGTGTATTCTATTTTTCATTGTCCATATCAAGTACACTCATGGGGAAAAGACATGTGAGTGTACTTCAGAAATCTTCAGAGTACACAGTCTGTACTGTTGGCCACACACAATGTAATTCATCATTACATGGTCTCCAGCCGAGCTAGTCATGTATAGGGTACATGGTCTAACCCTAACCATAAGGTACTACACGCCGTGTCCATTTGGGCCACATGGTGTTTACTAAAGAAACCATATGTCACCTATTCCTAGTCAACACACAGAGATACTTAAGTCTTAGAAAGACTCCAACACACAACTTGGTTTGGTGAACCGGTATGATGCATTGAATCTTGAATACATGACATGTACTGTCGAATAGACACCGTGTGTTCTAGTGTGGTATAACCATCAAGCTTTGGAACTTCTGGATGAGATCCTCTATTTTATTTTAATACAAATTAAAATAATATATCATTTCTATAAGGAGAATGAGAAATGAAAGAGGATGAATAGAACTAGAGAATCATATTATCAAAATGATTAACTTTAATTGAACCAACTAAATTATTAAATGTGTTAGTCATTAACAGAATATTTAAATATTTATAAAGTATGATGTAACCGCTTTGATACCACATGATGGTTTTGGGCATCGCTGAAGCGTGGTTTGGATGGCACCCAACATTAATTTTTACCATGATCAATGATTATTCTTGGATCAATACAACAATGAATTCCAATCTCCACAAAATATAAACAGGGTTTTAGATAAAGAAGAAAGATGCCTGAAACCATTAGATAGGATCTTTCACATCAAGTTTATAATTAATTTAATTAATTTTATAAAGAAAAATAATACCTGAATATTTGGTATTTTTCATTGATGGGGATATGGATCATCCAGAATGACCCTTCCGAATTATATCAATGTTCTTATAGGGATCCAAACTAAATTCCCTCCAGAGGCGATCCACACATACTCTGATGGCCTCCGATCGACATCCCTCATTCTCCAGGTGCTAGTGCGGCGAAGCGAGTGTCCTATGTCGGTCATTCTTGATTGCTTATTCTTTGTCCATGAAAAATGTATCTCATTATTGATAGGAGAGAGAAGAAGATTTGAGGGTGAAACTGTATGGTCATTAATTCTCAATTCACTAGGTGTGTGGTGTAGTGTATGGAATAGTTGGCATACTTTTCTATTTATATACATCGAATTTCAATTACAATATATAATTTCATAGTTAAAATTAAATACATTCATGAACTTAGTGAAAACCCATGACCATAATAATAATACCGCATCATTATTCATGGTGCGCAAACATGCACAAAAGAAATTAAAAAATAAAATTCCATATCCCAAA
Organism: Viscum album; assembly: GCA_963277665.1. Classification (NCBI taxonomy): domain Eukaryota; kingdom Viridiplantae; phylum Streptophyta; class Magnoliopsida; order Santalales; family Viscaceae; genus Viscum; species Viscum album. Next base: position 433,234,653 of record OY728136.1, read on the forward strand.
ATAAATGCAGATTCATTATTATTTTAACTTGTTCCAACTAGTTAAATAATTATTTACCATTTTACAAATAATTGTTTTACTAAAAAACGACCTTTGTCTGCTCGAACACTACATCCATTAATTGAAGACCTGAATAAATAAATAATCAATTTAATCTCTTAAATAAATATTTTATTTACAGACTACTAAATAAATATTTAATAAATGATCAATAAAATAAATAAATAAATATAATTTAATTTATGCGATCATTTTAAATTGAATAAATTTATTCCATGATCTTGAGATAAATTTATATTTCAGTCATTAAATTCAAATATAATTTAATAGATACCATAAAAAAAAATTGTGTGACCCTCTTGGATTCTTTCTCATCTGGCCTTAGGTCATCTTGCCAAATGTCCAAGAGTACTGTCTAGAAACGGGTCAAGGCACCTAAGAGAAAAATCTAAATTCACAACAATTATATCCACATATGAACACTCACTCTGTAATATAATCCCTTTGTCGTAATATCTTATTAAGCGGGTTTTATGATAGTTTCTTCAACTTTTATGGTTGATACATCGTTATTTGACTACCTTGAATAAACTCATCATTACACCCTAGCCATGGAATTTCACATGAAGGTTCTATTTCAATCAATATTCTGAGATATCAACTTCCATAAATGGAATGAAAAAATCCTTCGTAGACTTATACATTAATAACATGCCACTTGTGATGCACAAAATATACCCTACTTTCCTCTAACTACCTTTGTGATAGTTTTCATCAGTAAATAAAAGTGCGCGAGTCGTGGCATGTATTAATGGTAATATTAATGTCTGAGGATCATTACAGAAAGTCATATATATAAATATCTAATGACACTAATATAAGTATAATTCCAACTAGTGAGTTTGTTCTCATAATATTCTATCTCGGAGATTACCAAGTGCGAACATCAATAGAGGAAGTCTCATATGCTTACGAGTACCCGCACCTAACAATCTGCATGCTATGTATCCCATTATAGTATGTCATCCAACCGCAAAACTATATTTAATAATATTGTTTTATCCTTTTAAGGTTATCATTATAGTGGAGAACTCCCATGACCTTATCAATGCGACCAATGCTCTAGGACATTGTTACATCATAGGCATGTAGTACAAAGAACAATATGTAATAATATATTAAATATTCATGAAACCAAAGTAAAACTAGATGGTTCTAGGACACCAACTATTAGAATCCTCATGATCAATATACTAAATACTAGAAAATATAATTCATGGAGTCATCCTAAAAAAATCACGATATACCTCAATCAATGAGTATATCGGGAGAGAAAACTCTAGAAGGACATGGAAACCACAACTCATTCATATGTGATGCATGTGCTATTATTTTTCCTACCACCAATTTTAAGATGTATCAAGTCAAAAAGTAGGTTATTTGAGTCCTAGTGTATTGATACATTAGACACTGCACAAACACTAGAGTTCATAGACCTAAATCCAAACCTGAAACACATAACACTTTTCCCTATACAAATCTCAATGACTCCTAATCTTAATGTATAACCAAAAACCTTAGGTAGCACTCTGTCATGACCCATCCCAATGGGTCTTGTGCCATGACACCTCAAGCATGCTTCGAATAGGATAAGGGCTAGTGACTAGTATTGAGAAGGCAGATCACTAACATGTGATGAATTTCCTTTGTACATGTACGGTTGTACAGATCTCTGATCCCACAACATGGTAAAATATAAATACCACTATTTAACCAATTCATGCATAAAAAAATACCCCATAACTAGAGTATTACAAGATATAACATAAACTATATAGGGACATAATAAAATCCCACAAAAAAGTGTATGTAACCAAAAGTGAAACCTATATGTAATGGTATTGGAACTGCTGTCTATTGTCACAGAAGAACACCTCAGTATTTCCGGTCTCACAAGGAACCATCTAGTCTTATTCTGCCTCTGACTCCATCAAAAGGTTGATCATCTTCTCAAGACATGAAAAATTCATGAAAATCCCATCAAGGGTGATTATCACAATACTAAGTTAGACACCTTGAAACTACAATTCAATAAAACTAAGTAAAGTACAGCCATCTCTACACATGTTTATGTCTACAACACATATAATAAGAATATATATAAATAATCAATCTGAGAAACACATTATAAATTTAAGTCACAAACATTGTATACCAACACTAGGAATTCAGCTTGAAGATTCCACGAAGCACAAATCAATTATAGCACAATCCAGATTCTGATAGCACTGATGATGTCTGGCCGAGAGGTATAGATCATCAGGTCTGCCCATGAGAGAGATATGCTAACAGTTCGAAGAAAATATATTATAATATATGAGGATCACAACCAGGTCCATGGGTTGATACAAATAATTCAATCGATACAAACCCTCTATGTAGAGGATTGGCGCACATGTAGTGTTTGTACCATTAATACCACTAACTCCACCTAATGCATTGAGAATGAATAGAGGATCTTGCTCCCGACCTCTTGAGGGATTCCAAAAACCTATAAAGGAAGTCCAAGTTAAGATATCTTAATTAAAAGATTAGGAAATGATTCATTCCGACCTTCAGGGGGGTAATAAAGAGGAAAAAACCTTTCAAAACTTGTCCATGATACAGTAGACAAGAGGTTCAATCCATGTATAAAGAGGTACACAGGGTGCAGTAGGGTCACACTTTGTGTCCCTTGACCCTAGGTACTACCCATGTACAATGGACCATGACATTCTAATGATGTCATGTAGAATAGGGGTTCACATCATGTAATAAATATCACATTTCTTGTCCTTAAATATGGGTTCCACCCATGTACTTAGTCATGTTGGGTTACACATTGCAGACCCGTGAATCCTTTCCTGTGTACTATTCCACATGTAAATCTATGAATCCGATTCAGGCCAAGACATGTGGGGGAGTACAAACTGTGTAGGAAACTCTTTTACTCCACCCCATGACTATATACCTCCAAGGTTACATGACGAGTCATTCAACTGGGGGACACAGGTCGTGTAGTCTGGACTACACGTCGTGTATATCGGTTTATCCAGAAACCCATATTTTTCCCTCCCATGATATTGATCACCTGGATTTCATTCCTAGGATCTATTTGCCTCAAAAATCCATATCCAATCTCATATGTTCAGACTAACATTCAATCAATTAGATTCATGCATTCAATCGCCTTGAAAAACGTGATCTTATATGTTCTTCATTTCTGCTGAAGAATTCGGATTCAGAACCCACAATAATTAGATCAACTACCACATGCACCATCACAACTCTGTTGGGTCATCTGGATGTCGGTTCAATAGTTTCAGATCATTGTAACAAGAATTGATGGCATAACGATCGATTGTTTTTAAAGGGTTCAAAGCTGGTTAAGAATGAAGAACATGTGACGAAGAACACATGATACTAAAGAGAAAACCGCAATAAATAAAGAGGTATGAACCTCGATCTAAGTTCATGTAAATATTGGTTCATCAATATTATAATATTAATGAATCCAACAAGTCACAAGAGTCAACTATCGATAAATCCTGCAAAACAATCACATCCTACAAATATGATCGAACGAAAGATCAATCTGTTGGTGGATAGGTCTACCTTTGTTGTAGGAATCATGAACAAGGATTGAAAATAAAAAAATTCTTCCTACCTCGATTTGGATTGAATTTTAATGAAGAAAATGTCCCACATCATTTTCATTGGTGAGATATGTCAAGATTATTTTTTGTCAATCACCGATTTGAGGTTCCATCATCACATGCTTGAGAGAATTATCCAGATCTCTCTCTCCAATGTATCTAAAGGATTCCAGGGTTATGTGCATAACAATGGATCTTAGAATTAGGAATAAATGTAATGATAAAAATTCTATGTCACTTCATTAACAAATTAAATTATACATTCTTTATTTATTTCATTCATTTAAGCTCCCCTAATGACATTCCACAATCGACCCACAACGAGCAATGTTAAGTCTCTCCTAGGGTAAATACACTGTTCTCAAGTCAATGGTGCCCTTATATTTATAAACTAGAAACATGTTTAGAAGTTATTTCACTTTTATTGGAAAATATTACACACATTCTATTTAATATTTTGATATTTTTTCAATCATTTGTTTCGACTACACTGGGCCTCAGAACTGCACTCTCTCTCAGTGCTTGGTCACGAAATAAATCCATATAATATTTAAACATATTACATTGTGTAAAGACCCATATTTTTCGATTTAAATTATTTTTATTATATTTTAGCATTAAAAGTCTGAAAAAATAGATGGCGCATGATTCCGAGGCCCGGTGTTCCCAGAATGAATTTTTGAACTTTTTTAGGTACGTTTAGTAAACGTGCAAGTGGGTTTTTTGTAACTTTTGAACGGGTGTTGTAACAACCCAAGATTTTATAAGATATATTCTTTTTAATTTATTTTATATATTCTATTGTACACTAGACCTAGATTATCTTGCGCTATAGGCAACACCGTATTAGCTTTCAGTATACGCAACACTAATCTTGGATCGTGTTACACACAATTTCATGTTTTTTTATAGTAGTTATTCTACGCAACGTTGAGTATATATATATATATATATTCAATGTATAAATGAAATATGGTTTAATATTTTTATACAAAACAACGAAGGAGTCTTTCACAACTCACAACCCATACATGGCTTTCATTACACGCAATCGCGACCTTCCTCGATAGAGTGCGTAGTACACAATACCGGGTTTCACTAAACAATGATATATTGTTATAATATTATTATGGAATAGACATTATTAATAGTATTAAATAAATTTTGAATTTTATAACATTATTATTCATCTTACATATTATCTAGAACATGGTATGAGAACAAAATAAATTTTTCAAGTAAAATAATATTTTTTTTTTAAAAAAAGCAGTTTTGCCGCATTTTGATTTCGCACCCTATTTAAATCTAATTTTTGACATTTTCATAAGTTCGATTTGACAAAAGAAAACCCTTTTTTGGAATTAGGATATAAAAAATTATTTTGGATAAAATTTTCATATTATTATGATAACTTTCATATTTTAATGAATAGTAAAAACACGCTAGATTTTAATTAAAAACAACTTTTTTCATCGCAATAATTTATATGGTTAGATTATCTTTTTAATTTGTTTTAAATATTAATTAGAATATATTTTAACCATTTAATACAATTTTGGTAACTGGAATTATTTTCACTTTGAAATTGGACATAAACAAGTGTCGATCTTTTGATAGTTAATTTTTCTTAAAAAGACGCTATTTGTTTTGATAATGGAAATTACGTTTAAAATTAATTAATTCCACTTCTATGTTTTGAATTTGAAAAAATAGACATCATTTTTAAATTCGGAATATCAAATATATCTTTGGCTGATTTTTTGGTATTTTTCTGAAAAACTTCAATTTTTTATGAATAGTGAAAACACTGAGTTTTTGGTTAAAACCGACTTTTTATTTAAATAATAATTTATTTGATTTAAATTTATTTTAGGTCAAAATTGATACATAATTATTATATAAGTTCAATTAAATTCATTTTAGTCATTTTATAATAATTTTAGATTTATAAAAATTGTATTGAACTTTTCACCGTCTTTAACCCACCTCCTAGGAGCTTTTGCAATTATTTGTAAAACATAATTTTACCACTTCTGTGAGTTGAATTTCAAAAATCCTAGAGAGACAGTTAATATCAAGGAGTAAAATGTGGTTTAATAAGATAAAAATAATTTTTGGTGAATAGTAACTTTTTACATTTATTTACTGCGGTTAGAGGTAAATAGGGTAATTCAAGGTTAAAAGAATATTATAATAATTCCAAATTACCTTAACACTTGTCCTAAACTTATTGGATGAGTAGTGGCCGACCATGGGCATCCTTGTGTCAGTTTTGGGACCCCATTGAGCCACTTGGGAGTGATAATGACAATTTTGATTAATTAATTTAATGTAAAGACAAAATTGACATTAACAAAAAGATTTTAGTAATTAATTTTAAAAGGGTATATATAAATTATATTTTCGACTCTAAATAATCATTGGAAAGATAAATATATTTTCTACATGTTGGTATTTTTTTATAATTTTTAGTCCTCAAATAAATTAAATTATTTATGACACAATAATGATGCAGTATTTACCTCATTAAAAAATGATTTATATAATTAAGATTTTAATGATTACAATATTATCCAACACATGTACAATTCTGATTTTATGAATTTATTTCGACCATGATTCATCTTATAATCATATTTTTATATTTTGGGACCTTTTGAAACCGAATAAAAGTTTATAATAAAATAATATTTTCACACTTTCCAAAAGAGCACCTCATCTCACTTATAAAAGGAGACCATTTATATCCAATTCCTCACACCTCTCATGCCATTTGTCTCGTAAAAATCTATACAATTAATATCCCTACATACCTCTCCTCCCCTTAAAAGCCTTACCTTAGGAAAAAATCACTTCAAGAATTCATTTTGGTTCAATCCAAAGGAAGTTACCCAAATTAAAGTTAACGGTTTCTCTTGAATTGTTTTATTTTATTCTACTTATCCAACCCCTAAATACTTTTTAATCCTTTATTTTGTAACAACACCAGTATCCTAAATATACTAGTATGTTGTTATGAGAAGGATTCTAACTACACTTACACACACCTCCATCTAATGGATGAATAACATAATGTTTCTGTGGATGGAAAACTAACGCCTCCTGAAACGATGATCGTTCGATTTTCTCCTACCGCCTCTCATGGAGGACATTATGATGTCACTGTATTTATATATGATATATATTATGTTTATGATTTCTTTATTCTTCTTTACTTCCCAATTATATCAAGCCTTTATGATTTCTATAGTGGGTAAATACGATAATCTCATTTGAAGTGGTGCGGACTACCGCCCCCTCAAAGTGATGTGATTCGTTAATGCATTATATGGGATGTATAAAGGATGGAGTTAATGATATTATATATGATATTATACTGGAATTATAATATACCTATGTATCATTATTTTTTAATTCCATTAAAATAATAAATAGAAATGAAAGTAGCGTTCATGCGTACGTACGGCTTACCGTCTCCATGAACGGTGCATTTCATTTCTTACCTCCATATGTTATGTACTATTATAAATAAATGTATATTATGGATATATATGATATATATGATATATAAATTATTAATATCATTCTGTATATAATGAACCTTTGACCACATGAACAACATGTAATTATAAGAAGTCCATTTTTGACTCAAGTACCAAATATTGACAAAATGAACGTTATTAACTTAAATGGTTACATAATGTTTATAACATGGTAATAAGTGATATAAAAGAATAATAAACTTGAAAAAGGTTCTTAAAAAAATATAAATTAACTTTGTTTTATTATTCAATAGATTAAAGAATGATCGAGTCAAGTCGGACACGAGGTAAGGGAACTTCTTAACCCAATTTCCATTCTTTGGGTTGATCTTCTTTTTCTTGTTTATGTAATTATTTGATTATGTGATAAATGAATATCTTATCATGTATTTATACTTTATTTATGTGACCTTATAGTGAATACACAGAAGTGATATATTTTTTCTAAAAAAAGATCTATGTAAGGCATAACTTTTCCAATCTCGTTTTTATCCGAGATTGTTTATTCGTAAGTATTTACTCGGGTTATATTTATCATCCATGTTCCTATTTTATAAAAATGGTTTCCTGTATGTTTAAAGTCCTTTTTACCCATTTTTTAATTTTACTACATGGTATGTAAGGAATCTTTTTTTTACATTACGAGGGACTTTTTTGACTTTTCCAGCAAAAGTACGTGAAGAATGATTTTTTACTTATACAGCATGAACAGATTTTTATGGTTTCATAACGCCTTATTTTTCATGAAGCTTACTCTACAATATTTCATGAATATTTTCAAAAAAAAAACGTTTCTTTTAAAATTGAATGTAATTTTGTGAAAATAAAATGATTTTCAAGAATAATGTATTTTTTCCACTAGAATTCATTTCAACTGCTTTATCAAAACCATTTTCCATCTGTGGTGACATTATTTCATATGTGTATGTTTCAAGTATAATGTCTCTATGATTTATATGGTTTCACTTTTCTTATGATGAAATGATATCCATTTGTTTTATATGGATTACGTTATAATGGAATGATGTTTATGAAACCCAATTTTATTCTTTGTGTTATGATGGATGATTTAAGATTGTTTTGTGGCACACGTAAGAATGATTTCAATATGGGATGGGTGGGACCTATATCTCTTTCTAATGCATTGGGTAAAGATTTATATCTCATGAGATAGACATGGCTGAAATGACAAGTAAATCTGGTTCAGTAATACAGGGCTGGAAGGACAAGTAAACCCGATTCAGTAAGGGATTTTTTCCACTAAGATTTTCTTGGAAGCAATGCCTTGGCTACTATGGAAATCATATCATGTGATTAATATTTTTCAACAATTTCAAGTTTTATTCCCATTCAATTTTATCATGATTGATGTTCCGTTATGATCTATGCCTTATGTACTTCCATGTTTTATCTCATTGCTCAAGATTTTCATGTTTAAACATTATGGTCATGTTTTTAAGTTCAAATGTATATGTTTTGTTTTATTTTCTCCATGCTTACCCTTACTAAGCATTTGAGCTCTCCCTTTATATGTTTTATTTTCTCCATGATATAAAGAAGGGTTGTAGGTAAGAAAATAAAAGGGGAAGTTCTTTATGGGAGATGTTGAAGATCTTTCACCACGATTAGAAGATTATGATCTGAGTTTCCAAATGCACTAAACTATTACGGTCCTTGTGTGTTTGTTTCTGTTATGTATTAAGTATTCCACATAATTAATGTAATGTCCATGTACGTCATTCTTTGGGTCTCTACAGTTGGTATCAGAGGAAAGTTGTAGTTAACATTTAGAAACTAGGATGTGCAAACATTAGTGAGATCCCTAGAGATATTTCTAAGGTATGTCTAGGGATGTCCCTAAGGATAAGTATAAGTATAGTAAATAGTCCTAGAATTATGGTAACGATCTTAGAATTAAAACTAAGATACTAGATAGTAAAGTTACTCCCCCTTTATTATGTTGTTTTACCTATCATGACTTTTTCCTCTCACGCTATTCTTTTTCGGTTTTAGAAAATGGATGGAAACAGGAAGATTCACGATAATGGAAGATATGATGGACAATGGAATGATATTCTTCATGAGCTACCAAATGAAATGGAATTTGGAAGTCCGAACATCATTATTATGCATAATCAGAAAACTCATAATATGATCAATAATATCAACTTTGGCAATTTTCTTGACTTGACTAATAAGAGAAACATGGAGTTTCATTATGATCATATAGGAAAGAAAGTTCAATATCCCTCATGTAAATCCTCTGGGAAGACGCATCAAGGAGAATGTTTCAAAGGAACAGGAAGATGCTTTGGGTGTGGAAAAGAAGTACATAAAGCCAATAAGTGTAAAGGAAAAGGTTCAGTTTGCAGCATGGACAAGGATAATGGTATTTCTACAACATCAACAATGATTAAATGTTTTAAATGTGGAATGTATGGGCATTATGCAAACCAATGCCCTAAGGGAATGTCTCATGAAGAGAATCAGTATGGCCGTATGGGTAGTATTTATGTTGATGATAATGAAGAGACTAAAAATGATTTGTGAGATGAAAGAATTTTTCAAGCTCAGTTAATGGTTTAAGAAGGTAGTGGAATGATTACATGTTTATCAAGAGTAATGTTGTATAAGTAATATCACGGTACTATAGAATAAAGAGACATCTAAGGAATGATACACTATTGTTTTTTCATATGTTTTTGAAAGTATATTTTGAATGGTACTAGTAACCATGAAAGGTTATTCAGATATTTTTGGAAAATAGATGATGTGCACATAAAGAAGGGCTAAGGAGATAATGAAATGTTTGATAGTATTCATGAGCTCAGGATTGATATAAGGACTAAGTGATATCATGGTCGGAGTATATAGAATTTTTGGGATTTAGGTACGTGGAAAGAGATTACTTTTGACAACATTCATGTTTTTACTAAGGTTTAATGGGTATTTAATTTTTAAAAGAATAAATGATTAAGGTATTACCATGTTTGGAATGTGACCAACAAGATATATCTTATGATAAATGGGGGGAAAATGAAGGAATTCACATGCTCGGTAGATGAAATTTCTAGTAATCAGACAGAAGTATTTTCGATAAGCCTAAAGGTTGGAATGGAAATCATATAGTATTGGTTAAAGATATGACCTTTTATGTTATACTAGTATAGTTTTAGAAAAAGGACAACCCATAAGACGGACGGCAACTCGTCGCGTCAGACAAGGTTGCAGGAATCGAACCCACAACCGAAGTGAGACAAGACTTTATTACATACCACTAGCCTACAAGAAGTCCCTTGTTAGTAGAAACTAGTTTTATTTTATTAAGCGGTATGATAGATGAAGTATAAGTCCATTTTTGGAATCATATATGATTAACCACACCATATATGTACTTATGTATATTTGATAACTTTTACTAACCTTTTGTTTGAAACAGATGGAATGACTCATCATTCTATCACATGATCTGCTAACACTTCACGATTGACAAATTCAACTTCATTTCATTAAAAGATGAAGTGGAAATTGTTCAAGGCATGAACAATGGTGAGATTGTACCAAAATAAAGTAAGTATTTATTTTGATTCAAAAATTCTTAAATATTAGGTAAATGATCATGATAGCCAAAAATGTTGTCCTAGTTCCCTCATATCTGATGAATCAAATGGTACCTTAGAACATCACAAATTTATGGCTTTCTGATTGTTGGCTTTTTCATAGCCATGTTCTCTACCACTCTCCATCAGAAATTGATGGTTAGATTTTTCTTCCATATCCATATTTTCACCTATGTTATCTTATATGGAAACCCAATGATGAGTTACTTTGGGTAATCGTTACGTTTCATACTTTAGTTTTTAAAATTAAGTTTTAGTATTCCTTTTTACGATGTCGGTTTCTATGAATAGTAAACAATTTATAACCCCGACGAATTTCGAGGGAGAAATTTATTTTAAGGGGGGTAGTTTGTAACAAACCAAGATTTTATAAGATATATTCTTTTTAATTTCTTTCATATCTTCTGTTTTACGCTACACCAAGATTATATTGTGCTATACACAACACCGTATTATCTTGTATTATACGCAACACTAATATTGGATCGTGTTACACATAATTTCAAGTTTGTTTGATAGTAGTTATTCTACGCAACATTGAGTGTATATATATATATATTCAATGTATAAATGAAATATGGATGGATTCTGTTATAAAAAACAATGAATGAGTCTTTCACAACACACAACCCTGACTTGGCTTGCATTACACGCAATCGCGACCTTCCTCGATAGCGTGCGTAGTACGCAATACCAGGTTTCACTAAGCAACGATATATTGTTATAATATTTTTATGGAATAGCTGTTATGAATAGTATTAACTAAATTTTTAATTTTATAACATTATTATTCATCTTACATATTTTCTATAACATGGTATGAGAACAAAATAAATTTTTCGGGTAAAATAAGTATTTTTCAAAAAAATGTAGTTTTGCTGCCTTTTGATGGCGCACCCACTTTAAATCAAATTTTTTACATGTTTATAAGTTCAATTTGACAAAATAAAACTCCTTTTTGGAATCAATATATAAAAATTTACATTGGATAAATTTTTCATATTATTCTGATAACTTTAATGTTTTAATGAATATTAAAAACACGCTATATCTTAATTAAAAACAACTTTTTTCTTCGCAATAATTTACATGGTTTGATTATTTTTTTAATTGGTTTTAAATTATAATTAGAATATATTTTTACGATTTAATCCAATATTGGTAAGTGTAATTAATTTCATATTGAAATTGGACATAAACAAGTGTCGATCTTTTGATAGTTATTGTTTCTTAAAAACATGCTATTTGTTTTGATAACGAGAATTACTTTTAACATTAAATAATGCCACTTATATGTTTTGAATTTGGAAAAATATACATCTTTTTTGAATTCGGAATATCAAATATAGCTTAGGCTGAATTTTTGGTATTTTTCTGAAAAACTTCAATTTTTGATGAATAGTGAAAACACTGAGTTTTTGGTTAAAACCGAATTTTTATTTATATAATAATATATTTGATTTAAATTTATTTTAGGTAATAATATATAAATAATAATTAAATAAGTTCAATTAAATTCATTCGAGTCATTTTATAATAATTTTAGATTTATAAAAATTGTATTGAACTTTTCACCGTCTTTTACCCACCTCCTATGAGCTTTTGCGATTGTTCGTAAAACATAATTTTACCACTTCTGTGAGTTGAATTTTGAAAATCCAAGAGACACAGTTAATATCAAGGAGTAAAAATGTGGTTCGATAAGATAAAAATAATTTTTGGTGAATAATAACTTTTTACTTTTATTTTCTGTGGTTAAAGGTAAATAGGGTAATTCAAGGTTAAAAGAATATTATAATAATTCAAAATTACCTTAAAAATTGTCCTAAACTTATTGGATGAGTAGTGGCCGACCATTGGAATCCATGGGTCGATTTTGGGAACCCATTGAGCCACTTGGATGTGATAATGACAATTTGGATTAATTAATTTTATGTAAAGACAAAATTGACAGTAACAATAATCTTTTAGTAATTAATTTTTATAAGGGGATATATAAATTATCTATTCAACTATAAATATTCATTGTAAAGATAAACATATTTCCTACATTTTGGTAATTTGTTTTCTAATTTTTAGACATCAAATAAATTAAATTATTTATGACACAATAATGTTTTAGTATTTACCTTATTAAAAAATGATTTAAATAAATAAGATTATAATGATTAAAATATTATCCAAAACATGTCCAATTCTAATTGGATGATTATATTTCGACCATGAGTCATCTTATAATCATAGTTAATGATTTGGGTCCTTTTGAAACCGAATATATGTTTATAATAAAATAATATTTTCTCAATTTCCAAAAGAGCCCCTCCTCCCCCTTATAAAAGGAGACCATTTCTATCCAATTCCTCACACCTCTGAAGCCATTTGGATCATCCAAACTCTGTCCAATTAATCTCCTTGCATACCTATCATCCCTCTAGAAGCCTTACCTTAGGCATAAGGGACTTCAAGTAGTCCTTTTGGTTCAAACCAATGAAAGTTACCCAAATTAAAGGTAACAGTTTCTCTTAAATTGTTTTCTTTTATTCTACTTCTCCAGCCCCTAAACTCTTTTTAATCCTTTATTTTGTAACAAAAATAGTATACTCAATATACTAGGATTTTTTTTTGATAAGGATTCTAACTACCCTTACACACACCTCCATCTAATGGATGAAGAACATAATGTTTCTGTGGATGGAAAACTAACGCCTCTCGAAATGATGGTTGTTCGATTTTCTCCTACCGACTCTCATGGTAGCCATTATGATGGAAATATTTTTATATATGATATATATTATGTTTATTATTTCCTTATGCTTCTTTAATTCACAATTATATCAAGCCTTTATGGATTCCATAGTGGGTAAATATGATAATCTCATTTGAGGAAGTGCGGACTACCGCCCTCTCAAAGTGATGTGATTCATTAATGCCTTATGTGGGATGTATAAAGGATGGATTTAATGATATTATATATGATATTATATTGTAATTATAATATAACTACGTATCATTATGTTTTAATTCCATTAAAATAATAAATAGAAATGAAAGTAGCGTTCATGCGTACGTACGGCTTACCGTCTCCATGAACGGTGAATTTCATTTCTTAACTCCATATGTTATGTACTATTATAAATACATGTATATACTGGATATATATGATAAACATGATATATAAATCATGAATATCATTTTGGATATAATGAACCTTTGACCACATGAACAACATGTAATTATAAGAAGTCCATTTTTGACTCAAGTACCAAATATGGACAAAACAAACATTATTAACTTAAATGGTTACATAATGTTTATAACATTGTAATAAGTGATATAAAAGGAATAATAAACTTAAAAAAGGTTCTTAATCTAGTAAAAATGTACTTTGGTTTATTATTCAGGATATTAAATAATGATCTAGTCAAGTCGGACACGAGGTAAGGGAACTTCTTAACCCAATTTCCGTTCTTTGGGTTGATCTTCTCATTCTTGTTTATATAGTTCTTTGATTATGTTATAAATTAATATATTATCATGTATTTATAATTTCTTTATGTGAAAATATAGTTAATACACATAAGTTATCTATTTTGTTTACAAAAAAATCTTTGTAAGGAATAACTTTTTCAATCTCGTTTTTATCCAAGATTGTTTATTCGTAAGTATTTACTGGGGTTATATTTATCATCCATGTTCCTATTTTCTAAAAATGGTTACATGTATGTTTAAAGTCCTTATTACCCAATTTTTACTTTTACTACATGGTATGTAAGGAATCATTCTTTTTTTTACGTTACGAGGTACTATTTTGACTTTTCTGGCAAAAGTACGTGAAGAATGTTTTTTTACTTATACGGCACGAACAAATTTTTATGGTTTCATAATGCCTTATTTTCAGGAAGCTTACTATACAATATTTCATGACTATTTTCAACAAAATACTTTTATTTTAAAATTGAATGGCATTTTGTGAAAAGAAAATGATTTTCAAGAAGAAAGGTTATTTTCCTCTAGAATTCATATCAAGTGATTTATCAAAACCATTTTCCATCTAAGATGACATTATTTCATATGTGTATGTTTCAAGTATAATGTCTCTATGATTTATATGGTTTCACTTTTCTTATGATGAAATGATATCCATTTGTTTTATATGTATTATGTTATGATGGAATGGTGTTTATGAAACCCAATTTTATTCTTTGGGTTATGATGACTGATTTATGATTATTTTGTGGCACACGTAAGAATGATTTCAATATGAGATGGGTGGGACCTATATCTCCCTCCAATTCATTGGGTAAAGATTTATATCTCATGAGATAGACATCGATGAAATGGCAAGTAAATCTGGTTCAGTAATACAGGGCTGGAATAGTAAGTAAACACTGTTCAGTAAGGGACTTTGTCCACTAAGATGGTCTTGGCAGTAATGCTTTGGCTACTATGGAAATCATATCATGTGCTTAATATTTTTCCACAATTACAAGTTTTATTCCCATGCTATTTTATCATGATTGATGTTCCATTATGATTTATTCTTTATTGTACTGCCATGTTTTATCTCATTGCTCAAGATTTTCTTGTTTAAGCATTATGGTCATGTTTTTATGTTCAAATGTATACGTTTTGTTTTATTTTATCCATGCTTACCCTTACTGAGCATTTGAGCTCACCCTTTATATGTTTTCTTTTCCCCATGATATAAATAAAGGTTTTAGGTAAGGAAACAAAAGGGGAAGATCTTTATGGGAGATGTTGAAGATCTTTCACCACGATTAGAAGATTATGATCCGAGTCTCCAAAGGCACTAAAATATTATGGTCCTTATGTGTTTGTTTCTGTTATGTATTAAGTATTCCACAAAAGTAATTTAATGTCCATGTACATCAAGATTTGGGTCTCTAAAGTTGCTCAGAACTGATATATGAGGACACCGTTGATCTCACAGCACCAATATTCGTCTAAGGAGACCTTCACCTCGACCATAGTTGGTTGAGGGTGAAAGTTTGTTTTCTGGTTTTTCGTGGAAATAAAAATAAAATAAATAATAACATTAATTTTACTTTTAACCTCTCGGTGTTGGGGACCACCTGACTGGGAATCCCCCCCCCATTTTAAATTAATGGTGGGGACCACTCGACCCGTGAACTTCATCTTTAATAAGAGAGGTGACTCTTGGTTATCACCTAATTAATTGTGCCACCTTCCATTAATTTATTATGACAACATCAACTTAATTAATTCCCAACTCTAATTAAATTAATAAAACATATTTTAATAAGTTGGATATTTCATTTTGGTGGAATTGGGGAGGAAGTGTCGGTAAAGGGGAAAACATTGGAGAAACACATTTCTCTAACAAAAAATGCCTCCCCCAATAAAGGACGCCTTCTCTAATAAAACATCATCGAAGTATCACCAATGTGGAACGTCTTATATGACAATGAACCAACTTCCATCTTTCCTCTCTCCTCACCGACGTCAATGAACCTTCAAGGTAGGGTTTGTTATTTGTATACCCCTTACCACATTCTCGACGTTCTCCATTATTCAAGAATAAAGAAGCCGCTTGATACCTTTCTAACATGGAGGGTTCATTCTAAGTGAACAATGTCTGACCTCTACACAACCATTGTGAATTTGGATAGTCTTGAAATGATCGGGATGTCCCGAAACAAGTGAAGAAGTCTTCAGAATAAAGAACATGCCACTAGGGAGGGCTCAGTGACTAGAGGAACGTCGCCGGTGACCTGTGCCGGTGATTGGAACTGGAGGGACTCCGGAACGACGTCCATCACCGAAGGGGATCAGGAATGGAGGTCGACTCTCCGGAAGGCCATGATGATGGCGGCAGCACGACCGCGCCTCTGAAGAAGGGTCGCGGTCTGTCGTCTACGCTGTGCCGAGTAGGTTGGCTGTCTAGCTAGCCGCAGACCAACGTGCTTCCAAGCTCGGGACCCCAATCATGGGCCGCACCATGAGCCACCTAGCGGGCCAGGCTGCGCCGATGGGCCGAGTCGCACCACCATGCCAGACTAGACCCAGCGGCCCAGGTCGACCGGAACTCGGTTGGGTCGGCCCAGACCGAGTCGGTCCAACCGGGATAGACTGGACCTCGACCGACTTCAACCCCTTTTCACTCTTTCGGCCAAAACATAATCCACGAGCATCCATTAGATGAACTGTCTATGGTTCCAGAAACCTTGTATTGAGATGGTCCTTTCTGTATACCCTACTTGAGTTTTGTATAATGTTGTGGTACAATTAGGTTTGATCAAACACGAATCCATCCAGGCCCTCAGGACAAAAAGGTCAATAACTTACAGATCGGGTATCTGATAGACGCACCTTCTGTTGCGTTGAGACCCCTATTATGTGGTGATATTTTGGGATACATCTTCTTGGGACTTCGTGGTAGTTGGAGTATCGACCTGTGGCTTGAGGAGAAGATTCTCCTGGAATCAGTCGATCTTAGTTTTGGAACCGTATAGGTGGCTGTAACATGAGAAAGGGAACCTATGTGGGTCTCTACTTTGGGATCCAATGTGGGTATATGCTCTGGGATCCTATGCGGGTCAATGTTTAAGAGTCCCACATGGACTGCTCTAGGAAAATCCACGTGGGACTACTCTAGGATCTTACGTGGGTCTCTATTTCTAGGATCTTACATGGGTCTGCAATACTAAGAACCAACGTGGGTCCGATGATTTAGGATCCTACATGGGTCTACCTCTTAACATAGTAAGATGATTAAGTGGTTACATCTAATCATCTTTACTACTGCACCTAAGTTATACCTGGTTTGATCTGATTCATTACCTTTGTGGTAATATTCTATGTGGCATATCTTTTTGGAACTTATCTTCACGGTGATACCTTTGTGGTAATCCTCTATGTGGTGTACCATTGTGGTACTTACCCTCCTGGTGATACCTTTGTCGTATTCTTCTTTATGGTGTTACCTTTGTTGTACTTACCGTTGTGGTGTTACCATCATGGTATTCCTTCCTTGGTGGAACATTTGAGCTTTGGCATTTGAGTTGGACCTTGTGTTACCTCATGAAAGAGATGGGTAAACTTGATAACTTAGGTATATGTTTGGGAATATACCTATGTAGGGTTGTCATTTGTTTCCATTCTTTGTGTTTTATCCTTTGTGGATTTTGTGAGACCTTTGAGGGTGTTGGGGTCTCTACTGAGTATCGTTATACTCACCCCAACATGGGCTATGCCCGCACCTTGTTGTGTTTGGTGCAGACGACGGACAATGATGACTAAGGATGAGAGTACTAGGATTCGAGGAAGCTCGGAGTGGACATTAGATGAGGCATACCATAGAGACAATTGTTCGAGAGCTGTACCTACCCTTCATGTAGGATACTTGGTGGGAGTTCATAGGAGTTGTTTCAGTTTACTTGTACATTTATGTTTTCTTGAACTTTCCAGTTGGGCTTCTATTCTGGCCCCTTTTTCTTACTGTACACACTCTTTTTTACTATGCATTTTACTTGTGTTTGTATCTTGTTGTGTGATTGGTTGTGTGTGTATACATGATATAAAGTCAATGCCTTCCCAGATTTAGGGAATACACCTTTGGTGCTAGTCTCCAGCCCCTGGCCTATAGAAGGCAGGCTTAGGGTAGACATGACATAGTCCCCATGGGATGGGTCATGACAAATTGGTATCAGAGGAGTCAGTTCTACCATAGAACAATGGACTCTGATATCTTCTTTTAAAAACAACAATGTTAAGTCTTGTGAGTGTGGGTATTAGTTTAGGGAATCTAGTGTTGGTGCGATGGCTGACGTATCCATACACCAGGACCCATACTTCTGATTTTTAACTCAATGCACAAAAACATGAATTGCGTTTGTGTTCGAAAAGTTTTCATTGTGATCTCTGTGAGTTAGCTCACCTGGTATAACTTATTGACCATGGAGCACCTGTTTCTTTCCTGGATGCCTCTACCCAGAAAACCAGCTGGGGTTCTGGGTATAGTACTCGATGATTGCCCACCGAGCGAGGAGGCCTCGGTGTAGGGCCATTTATTAGTAAAGACACAAGTGGAGGCACTAGCAGTATCATTACCTATTGGGCCACTGATTCCACCAACCCTAGTAGTAGAGGGTGCACATCAACTGAGCATGTTTCATGAGTTCCAGCGCCATAGGCCATGCTGTTTTAGGGGGGAGATGGACCCACATGTGGTTGTGGAGTGGTTGGAGGCCATGGTGAGAGTCTTTAGACTAGTAGAGACACCAGCTGATTTCATGGTAATCCTTGATTCCAGTCTTCTACAAGAAGTAGCAGGAAGATGGGGGATCTTGATGCTCCAGGTTAACGATGAGGTAAAACTTCTTTGGAAGGATTTTGAGAGCCTGTTTCGTTCAGATTGTTTCCCAATGACCCTTCGTATAGTGCACATACATGAGCTTCTTCATCTGTAGCAGGGTAGCATGACTGTGGCTCAGTGCTCAGTGAGGTTCCCCAACCTATCACGCTACTCCAATGATATGGTGTGAGACTATTTCATCATGCACAGACCTTTGAGCAGGGAATCGGGTGGGAGATCAGGGCTTTGATGATTTCTCTCAGCATCCCGATGTAGGAAGGACTGTTAGAGCGAGCCCTCTTAGTAAATAATTTTCTTGCGGAGCATTCACAAACAGTGACACCCACCATCGAGAATCACGTAGAGGAATCTTCAGTAGATGGTAGCGGATAGATGTCACAGTGGCCCAAGAGGACCAGACCAACAGGTGGACTACTTCAGGATTCAAGGTGAGTTGTGTGGTGCACCAAAGACAGATCCAGTCATGCGAGGAGTAGGCAGTGTTACACATGCAGCGAGCAGGGTCACATGGATCATGACTATCCGACCTGCCATTTGGATGATCATCACATGGTCGATGGACCGCCCAGGAAGATATAAGAATTTCGACTGAGGAGGTCTATAGGGAGCAGGCAGACGTGGAAAAGGAGCCGGTCGTGCAGCTGGAGGTGGGCGACGATTCAAGGTGTTTCTACCACCCCCACTAGGTGGTCCACCCCGAATACAGGGAGATTGTGGATAGGGGCTAGCTCAACTCTAGGAAGTTAAGTCATATGACCATAGTTCTTTGGAGATGATACAGTGTACAATCTATGTCTACTCCACCTTATCTACATTACTTATAGACACATGTGTCAGTCATTATTTTATTTCCATTGCACTCGTTCGGAGCTCGAAGATTTTGGTCGGGTTTTTTGATCGATTATTATGGTTATAGATGCCTATGTGAGAAGATTCGATGATTATACATGGGTTCCAGTAGTGTTAGATTACTCTATTTGGCGATATCTTTGACTGAGTTATCCTAGTAGCAACGTCATGGCCTTACGACGTCATCTTGGGGATGGACTGGTTATCTAAAGCCCATACTCAGATTGACTGTATTAGGAGAAAAGTGCGGTGTGTCTGCATGGATGGAACTAGGTTTACCTTCACTGGTGATAAGGGAGCCATTTCAGCACATGATGGGCTTTCCTGAAAGAGAGTGCAGCTACCACTCATTTGTTGGCTAGCCAAACCCTCAGAGCAGTTGATGTGGAAGGTCTGAGCTATCCTGTAGTGGTGGGCCAGTACGTAGATGTATTCCTTGATGATGTTCCGGGTCTACCTCTTCATAGAGAGGTGGACTTTTACATTGATTCGTACCCTGGGATGGCACATATATCTACTACAACATATCAGATGGCTCCAATGGACCTTCATGAGCAACAAGTACAGAAAGAGAACACTTACAACTTGAGGGGTTCATCCAGGCCATTGTTTCTCCTTGGGCAGCCCCGATTTTGTTCTCCAAGAAACCAGATGGGAGCTTGAGACTTTTTTTTGACTATTGGTTCCTGAACCAAGTGACTTTGAAAAACAAGTACCCACTCTCGAGGATTGACGACCTCTTTGATCAGCTGAAGGGAGCACAATGGTTCTTGAAGATAGACCTCAGATCACGCTATCACCAGGTCAGAGTACGAGATGAGGATGTGTAGAAGATGACATTCATATGTCGGTATGGCCACTACGAGTTCTTGGATCTTCCATTCTGCATGACCAATGCTCCAGTAGTGTTAATGGGACTCATGAACATGATCTTTCAGCCATACCTTGATCGCTTTGTAATAGTCTTCATCGACAACATTCTGATCTACTCAGCTACTGAGGAGGAACATTCCTATCATTTTCAGAGAGTACTGGACATGCTCCATGATCACCATCTTTATGGTAAGCTCTCGAAGTTCCAGTTCTGGATATGAGAGGTTCACTTTATGGGACATGTCATCTCGGAGTCTAGAGTTGCGGTGGATCCAGTTAAGATTGAGGGGGTACTTTCTTGGGAGCCTCCCATGAGTGTGATGGAGGTACGGAATTTCCGAGGTTAGGCCGGATACTACCGGAGGTTTGTACAAGATTTTTCTAGATTTATAACACCTTTATAAGTGTTGATGAATAAGGGGAAACCCTTCGTGTTGTCAGAGAGATGCCAGAGGGGTTTTTAAGAGTTGAGGTACAGGCTGACAAGTGCCCCAATCTTAAGGCTACTGGAGGAAGTTGTTGAGTACGTAGTCTACTACGACGCTTCCGAGAATGAACTCAAATGTGTTCTAATGCAGGAGTGAGAAGTGATCGTGTATGGTTCTCGACAGGAGAGACAACATGAGAATAACTTTTCTACCCATGACCTGGTGTTAGTAGCAGTGGTCTTCACCTTGATGATGTGGCGACATTACTTCATGAATGAACATTTTACAGTCTACACTGATCATAGAGTCTAAGGTATATATTCTCTCAGAAGGACATGAACCTGAGACAACATCGTTGACTTGTGTTTATCTAGGGATATGACTTTGAGATAGTCTATAATAATGTGAAGGGGAATGTAGTAATAGATGCAATCAGTAAGAGATCTCATATAAAAAAGCTGAGTGAGGCAATAAAGTAGCTGGCTACTTTTCATATATCATTTACGGAATGAGATGGAGCAGTTTTTTTCAGTCTCTTATAGTCACTCCCCAACTTCTTCAGTGATTCAGGGAGGCGTAGCATGGGCACACTGACTTCGAGGCTCAAAATGCTCAGATATCCATAGGACACACACCTGATGGATTTTCTGAAGGTGGGGAGCTTGTCATCCTCTTCAACGGACGTACCATGGTACCATTATCGTATTGTGAGGAAGCGTTGATGGAGTTCTACAAATCCCCTCTAGCGGTACATCCAACAGTGGAGAAGATGTACCAGTACCTTTGAAAATAGCACTGGTGGCCAATGATGATAAAAGAAGTAGTAGAGTTTGTCTCTCAGTGCCTCACTATTCAGCAAGTGAAGGCAGAGCATCAGGTACCTACAGGCTTAGTTCATCCTTTAGAGGTCCCAGAGTGGAAGTGGGACGGGATATCCATGGGTTTCATGACAGGACATCCATGTACATCTAGGGGTCATGATTCTATCTGGGTGATCTTCGATCGACACACTAAGTCGGCCCACTTCCTACGGATCAGAGAGCATGGTTCAGTAGAGATCTTGGGACACCTCTATGTGCAAGAGATTATGCGGCTACATAGAGTAATCTCCACGATTGTCTCCAATCTTGATGCACTTTTCACTTCCTGGCTATGGAAGTTGTTGTAGGAGGCTTTTGAGACGAAGATTCATTTGAGCACCGCCTTCTATCCTCTGATAGATGGACAAATTGAGCAGACCATTCATACCCTTGAGGACATGTTGTCTGTTTGCATCTTCGACTTCGGTCGCAGATGGGAGGATCACTTTATTGTGGTGGAGTTTTCATACCACAAAAGCTATCACACCACCATTGGGATGGCACCATTCGAGGATCTGTATAGAAGACTTTGTAGATCACTTTTGTGCTGGACTGACCTAGGGGTGTCAACAATCATGGGACCAGATATGGTACGAGCTACCACGGAGAAAGTGCATATCATCCAGGAGAGGATGAAGACTGCAAAGAGAAGGTATAAGTTTTATGACGATAGGATAGAGAGACCTATGTATTTCGAGGACGGTGACCACATCTTTCTACGGGTCTCACATCGATGAGGTTTGAAGAGATTTGGTTGGGCCGACAAGTTATCCTTGAGATTCATCAGACCATTTGAAGTTCTCAGTAGAGTTGGATAGGTGGATTACTGCTTATCTCTTCCACCTCAGTTTCACTCTGTGTACGACGTCTTCCACATATCCTAGCTGAGGATATACATGCACGACCCAACACACATCATTGACTGGGGAGAGCTAGACATCGATGATGTGGCGGCGTTTATAGAGGATCCCTTGGATATTGAGGATCGACAGGAGCAGGTCCTTCTTGGGAGGTTGATAACTTTGTTTCACATTCGTTGGCTGCACGAGAACATCTAGAAGAGCACATGGGAGCGGTAGATTAGTTTTGTTCTCAGTACCCCCAATTGATTTCATAGTTTTCATTATGTGGCTTTCGGGGATGCAAATCCCTAAGGTTTGGATAATGTAAAGACCCATATTTTTTATTTTTATTTTTTTATTATATGGGAATATTACAGGACCGCAAAAATTGACGACGCATTATTCCAAGGCCCGGTGTTCCCTAAATGAATTTTTTATCTTTTTTAGGTACATTCAGTAAATGTGCGGGCGGGTTTTTTTGTAACTTTTGAATCGACGCTCTGAATTGATATATGAGGACACCGTTAAACTCGTTGTGCTGGTATTTGATTAAAAAGGCCTCCATCACGACTGTGGTTGGTCAAGGGTGACTATTAGATTTCATGTTTTTCGTGGAAATAAAAATAAAAGAATGAATAATTTTTTTTTATTTTTTACCTCCCATTTGAATGCTTGGTGGTGGGGACCACCCATGCTAGAAAACCACCCCAATTTGAAATTTATTGTGGGGACCACCTGACCCTTGAACTCCCCTTTAATGAGAGAGGTGACTCTTAGTTCTCCCCTATTTAATTTTTCCACCTTCCATTAATTTATTATGCAAACATAAACTTAATTAATGGTCAAATCTAATTAAATTAAAAAAACATAATATAATAAGTTAGCTATTTCATTTTGGTGGAATTGGAGGGAAGTGTTGGAAAATGGGAGAACATTGGAGAAAAAAATTTCTCCAATGAAGAAGCATTCTCCAATGAAGAATTCTTTCTCAAATGAACAATGATTTCTCCAACGAAGAACGCCTTCTCCCACAACGAACTCTGTCGAAGGATCAACAACATGGAACTACTTCAATGACGATGAACCAACGTCCTTCTTTCCTATATCCACACCGAAGACAATGAACCTTTGAGGTAGGGTTTGTTATTTGTAAACCCCATTCCCCATTCATGACATTATCAATGATTCAAGAATAAACAAGCTTCTTGATAACGTTCTAATGCGGAGGGTTCAGGCCAAACGAACAATGCCCGACCTCTCCACAACCTTGGTGAATTTGGATGATTTTGAAACAATGGATACGTCCCAAGACAAGTGTAAAAGTATTTGGAATAAATAACGGGCCACCGAGGAATGCTCGGTGCCCGAGGAATGTCACCGGCGACTCATGCCAGCGACTGGAAGTGGAGGGACTCTGAAACGGCGACCGACACTCTGGCCAGCTGCGACAAAGGTGGTGCCCCGACCGTGCCACTAGAGAAGGGCCAGAGGCCATCGGCTATGGTGGAGAAAGGGTGGTGGTCGCCTACTGCTGGCCACGTAAAGGGGTGGTGGTATACGTCTGCGCTGCACGACGTGTAAGAGTCGCGACATGAGGCCGTGAGGATAAAGGAGGGAACCCAACTTGTTGTCGGTCGCCGGGGATGGCTCGATGCACGACCGCGCCGTGCAGAGGAGGTTGGTCCTCCATACAGCCGTGGACTAGCGGTTAGGGATGTGCCGACCGGACAGGCCGGTCCTAGTGGGCCGGGGTGGTCCAACCAGGTTGGACCAGACCGGAACCAACTTCGACCCCTTTCGCTCATTCGACCATAACATCAGCAACATGCCTCCGTTTGATGAACCATCTTTGGTGCCAGACACATTGGATTGAGATGGTCTTTTTGGTATATTGCACATGGGTTTTTGATAAAGTCGTGGGACATCGGGGTTGGATCGAACAAAAATCCAACTGGGCCTTCAAGACAAAAAGGCCAATAACATACAGATCGGGCGTCTGATAGACGCACTGTCTGTTGCGTTGAGACTCCTAGTACGTGGCAGTATTTTTGGATACTTCTTAATGGGACGTCATGGCAGTTGGAGTATCAACCTTTTTCTTGAGGAGAAAATTCTCCATAAATCAATCGAGCTTAGTGCGAGAGCCCTATAGCTGGCTGTAACATGAGAAATATATCCTTTGTTGGTCTTTGCTTTGGGATCCTATGTGGGTCTGTGATGTGGGATCCTACGTGGGTCTATGTCCAAGAGTCCCACTTGGACAGCTCTAGTAAAATCCACTTGAGAGTACTCCAGGATCCTATGTGGGTTTTTTTTACTAGGATCCAATGTGGGTCTGCTATACTAGGATCCTACGTGGGTCTCATGATTTAGGATCCTATGTGGGTCTGCCTCTTAATAGAGTAAGATGATTCAGTAGTTAAATCTAATCATATTTACTACCGTACCTAAGTTATACCTAGTGTGAGCTGAGTCTTTCCCATTGTGGTAATATTCTATGCAGAGTATCTTTGTGGTACTTGTCGTCATAGTGATACCTTTGTGGTAATCCTCTATGGGGCGTACCATTGTGGTACATACCTTCATGGTGATACCTTTGTTCAATTTTTCATTGTGGAATTAACTTTTGTGGTACTTACCTTTTTTGTGTTACCTTTGTGGTATTCCTTCATTTGTGGAATAGTAGATCTTTGGGCTTTTGAGTAGGACCTTGTGTTTTCTCATGAATGTGATGGGTATAGTTGATAACTTAGGTATATGTATGGGCATATACCTGTGTAGGGTTGTCAGTTGTTTCCATTCTTCGTGGTTTATCCTTTGTGGATTTTGTGAGACCTTTTAGGGTATCGGGGTCCCTATTGAGTATCATTATACTCACCCCTACAGGGGTTATGCTCTCACCTTGTTGTGTTTGTTGCAGACGACAGACATCGCATACTGAGGACAGGAGTACCCTGACTAGAGGTAGCTCGTGGGTGGACATTAGATGAGGCATACTGTAGAGATGCCTATTTGAGATCTGTACCTACCATTCATCTAGGATCCTTGGCAGGAGTTCATAGGAGGTGTTTTAGTTTACTTGTACTTTTAAGTTTTCTTGTACTTTCTAGTTGGGCTTGTATTCTGTTCCATTTTTCATACTGTACACACTCTCTTTAGTATACAGTTTACTTATGTTTTTATCATGTTGTGCTCTAGATTGTGTGTGTATACAAGATATAAAGGCAATTCCTTCCTGGATTTAGGGAATATGACTTTGGTGCTAGTCGCCAGCCCCTGGCCTATAGAAGGTAGGTTTGGGGTAGTGACGACACGAGCCCCGGGGACGGGTCGTGACACATAGAAAATCAGAGTAATTACAACTAAATGATAAAAAAGGCTATAAAAATTAATTATTACACATGATTATTAGAGAAAAGAAACATATTTTATGATGGTAGTAATTCTTGACTGAGTGGAAGAATTTGGGTGGGTGAAAATTTCCCAACTACATTGTGTGCAGTCCCTGTAGAAAATGTCATCTTTATATAATTCTAAGGGGATAAGTTTCGAATTTTATATAAATATCACACATGATGTGACATAGAGACACAAACCATGTTCTAATAGTTGTGTTTATTTCCAATCAATCAACTATACTCATTTAGTGTTCATATAGATCCATCCACTGTGTGTAATAAATTAAACACCATGTATTTTGGATTATGAAATATTACACTCCAATTAAAAAGAGTACATGTTTTTAAAATATAGTTAAATGATCCTAATTATATGAAATGGATGCCCATATATGGTGGAAATTATTAATTACTATTTAGACTACTCTACTTGTCATGTAGGTCAAATGGACAGGATCAGAACATTACACCCCATGTTCCACACATCATATAATTCTCAAAATACATCATGTACCCTATGTAAGAATAACATGGAATTATTTTTTATAAATCATAATAAATTGGGTACCTATTATAAATACATGTTGTGTACCTTACTCGGTATGTAGTGTATGTGGACTTTACACATGTTTAGAAATGAATGTAAAAGACCAACCTTGCTCAAGATCCCCATACACCATGTAAACAAACTGCATATGTCATTTACTGGGATATTTATGGTGTGTATCATTATTTATTTCCCATATGACATTTAAAACCTATTTTTAGTCCACATTATGTAAATTATTTTGAATTTAACAACAAAATGATCCTATTGGTTATTGAATTTTTTTTTATAGTTTGGATTGTTTATGGATTTTAGATTTTATAAAGAGATAATGGGTCTCGAGTGAGATGTATGGGGTGGAGATGGGGTTAGGTACTCACACATTTTTCAACAAAAGGTTCTCTATGTATGGGGTTTTTGGTACTCCCTTGGTGACATACACAGCATGGTGCATCCCCAATATGACAGTCAGAGTTTAGTTACACTCTCATATGTATTGTTAGGTTTCTCTATGAGTTGATTCAATACTCCTTTATTTTTAGTGTGTGTCCCTCTTTTAGTAGAGTTGGAAATCCCTTATATGTTTTGGAATAGTTCAATATAGGGTTTAGGTACTCCTTTGGTCAGTTCAAACATTCCTCAATGTGGTGAAATCCTCAATTATAGTTTCATTGTTGTAGCTTAAAAGGTATGGATGTATAGTATATCTATAGTCAAATAAATTACGATGTATTAGAATATAGTTTCCTTTGGGATACTAGTGTTTTATTAACATTTATTTCTACCATCTAGTTACGAACTATATTTGATCTATTGACTTTAGATATTGAGGGGATTATAATGCCATATATATTATTGGATTAATGTGTGATATTAAATTTTTTGAATATGATCTTTGAAGAATAATTTATACCATATCCCATGGTTTTCTTGACATTAAAGAATATATTTTTTATTTGCGATGGCTTCTAATTTTTTTATTATTAGGTTGCAGATACCTTATTGGATTTCCTTTACATTGTGTTCTCAAGATGATATATAGAGTATGTTTATACTAAACCCTATAAAGGTTTCACTCCCACACATATTGTGTGTGTGAAAATGTAGTAATATTTCGAGATGACATTGAAAGACATGGAGATGATGGATTTAAATGATATAATGCAGATGGAAGTTTATGTTTTATGGTTGGGATAACTGCATATAGAGTGTGATGTATGAATTCTTATCAAAAGATTGAGGCACAACATACCTGAAGATAGTTGATCCTAGTGGTCCTTAACTTCTATATTTGGGTTTCTCTTTTCTAGATTTTTTTCATCTGTGGTGTTGTACTTGGAATTGACGTCCAATTCAATATTAGTGATGCATTAACGATTCCATTTGTTATAAGATAAGGCCTACCATACATGTTTTTCCTTCATTATGAATGTTTATTACATATTTCCCACTAGAGGAAGGTTTGGGTTGGAACACTCATCTCACTGCCAATCCAGATGGTGTCTTTGTGGTTCAATTTTGGTTTTAATTGAATCAATGAAAATCAATTCCAATGGATAGTGTTTAGATATATTTTTCTTATATTGTTTGTGAATTAAGGATGCAATGTTAACATGGTTTTGAATTTAATTCTTGATTTAGGGAGACCATCATTGTTGTGCATCTGATTTATCCTTTCAATATTACTATAATAACATGTTCTTTGACTTGGTGCTCCATGTAATAATTTGTATGGTTTATGTAATATGGAATATGAATAAATTAGTAATAAATCATGGTGTTACATGTCCCCCCATGTTAGATCAAATATATATTCTATAGGTAAACAATGGTTCCCTACTACTTATAAACACATTATACACACATGAAATGAGATATTATTTATAAATGATATCACTGAATTCCGGAACCAATTTTTGTGTCTCTCATAGTTGACTGTTGAGGAATCGATTCAATGACTGATTGTGATGTATCTTTACCGCAATGTCAAAGGTAAAAACCTATACCAATGTTTATAATTTAGATATTAATTTTAGAATGGATAAATGTTAAAAGTGATATGAAAAGTAATACCTATAGTAGGGACGTTCTATATTCACTCTAGGAAATGATTCCTCATGATATTTTATGGGAGGCCCGATCCTTAGACAATTGAGGATTGTTATGGTTCGGATATTTATACTCCCTATGTGATTTTTAAACTGGTCAACCAAATATATATTACTTAATTTTTTATCATTTAAGGTACATATAAAAAAAATTTAATGACTATACAAAAATTTACTAACCTACCAAAATATGGGTTTAATACTTATATTGTGTTTGTAGATACAACACTTAATGAGATCAATTTAGAATTAATTTCAATGAACATGGGAGTCTGTGAAACACCTCCATTATATAATTTAATATTTTGGTTATATCTCTCTTAAATCTCTCATCCACAATGGATAACTAGGCTGAAAATTTATTGGTTGAAATTTTATCAGTGTAATGTACCCCTACATTTTGAATAGGACATTGCTTCTCTATGGGAAAGCATAGTGATGTTGTGGATTTATTTCCATGCCAAGGGAATATTTGAGTTAATGAACTTCCAAATATAAGACTCTAAAATCGCTCGACTATTTGGTGATGGTATGTTTTTGAAGATGTAAAAAAACTAGGGGTGGAAAACACTTTTTTACCATCTCTATCTATAACCATTATGTAATCCCCACCAGACTTATAGTACAGATGGTTAGTTACTGGATGGTTGTGTGTGCCTAGTGATTAATAGTAGTTACCAAAACGGTTGTATAAATGATTCTTGTTATCATAAAAACCTATTTATATCAATATCTTAATGATTCATTTTTCCATTCTAGTGTTTTTATTCTTGGTGTTGATGATTCTAGTGGTTCTCTTAGATATACCCTTATGGTCAGAGACACCGATTGATGGTGTGAATCCCTTCTTCATGTCCACTGATAACATGAAACCTTCCCTATTACAAGGATTTTCATTTATTTAATTACTAATAGTTATTCATATTTTTGTATGATTAGTATGAAAAGATACATAATATATGGTGGAAGGGTGATTCACAATGGTTGTTGAATTTTAGAATACCATCTTGGATAATATATTGGGGTTACCCTAATCATGTAATATGTTATTTTACTGGTCTACATCAACTGTTTTGATAATGTTTACCAATTTTTATTGGATGTAAAATATTACCTATGGAAATATTGTGTAATTAGTGTAATTGATGTTGGAATTTTTCATTAGGATCTTAGTGACCTTCACGATCTTTGGTTCATGGGGACTAATCTTAATACATGTTGGTAACATCTTCATCTTCAGGAATGATGAATTTTGGAATGAATTTATGGAATAATTGGGACATATCAAAAATATTAATGATGTTGTAATAAGTAATTAATTACATGTTGTGATTATGAGGATCCATGAATTGTTTATAGTGGTCTTATTTTATGACATCTATGATTAAATTTTCATTAAGGGTTGGTGTATCGGGTGTCTTGGGTTTTCCTTTAATATGTGTAACACCTGAGACTTTTATGAGAAATATTTTGTTTTTATGTTATATAAATAATCAAATTAATCTTTCACTACACACAAAACCGCTACCTTCCTCAATAGCTTGCGTCGTACGCAATACCGAGTTTCACTAAACAACGATATGCTATTAAAATATTATTAAAACTATCCGTTATGAATAGTGATAACCACTTTTTGAAATTTTGTAAATTTTATTTTTCAAAATGGAATTCATTTTTGGATTCGGAATATCGAAATTAGCTTAGGGTGAAATTTTGGAACTTTTCAGATAACTTTCATATTCTGATGAATAGTGAAAATTACTAAATTATAATTAAAAACAACTTTTTTAATCGAAATAATTAATAGTGATAAATTATTAATTTGAGTGGTTTTAAAGTATATTTATAATATATTATTACAATTTAATACAATGTTGTTCATTGGATGTAATTTCACATTTAAACCAGACATAAACAAGTGTTAATCTTTTGATAGTTATTATCTTTTAAAAACACGCTATTTGTTTTGATGACGGGAATTAATTTTTAAATTAGTTAATGTAACTGATATGTTTTGAATTTGTTAAAATAAACATCATTTTTGAATACATAATTTCAAATATATCTTAGGCCTAATTTTTGGTATTTTTCTGGAAACTTTCATTTTTTGATGAATAGTGAATCCACTAAGTGGTAGTTAAAAAAAACTGAATTTTTCATAAAACCTAATTTTACTGCTTCTATGAGTAGAATTTCGAAAATCCGAGAGACACAGTTAATATCAAGGACTAAAATGTGGTTCAATGAGATGAAAATAATTTTTGCTGAATAGTAACTTTTTACTTTTTTTACCACGGTTAAAAGTAAATAGGGTAGTTAAGGGTAAAAATGATATTATTATTACCCTAACACATGTCCTAATTCTATTGGATAAGTGTAATTCGACCAAAAATAACCTTAGGAAAAAAATATGACCATTTAGGCCCACTTGGATTAGATTAGGACATTTATTATCAATTTATTTAAAGAAGGGTTAAAATAGTTAAAATCAAAGTTTAATAACTAAAGAATTTTTAATATAGGGTTATACATAAGATAAATTCGACTATAAATATTCATTAAAAATTTGAAAATAGTTCCTACATAATGATATTTTATTTTTAATTTTTATACTTTAAATAAGTTAATTTATTTATGACTCAAAGATGATGCAGTAATTATATTATTAACGAAATATTGAAATAATTGATGTTATAAATAACCAAATAAATGTAATTTGAGACTTTTTATGAATTACACTAATTTTATAGGTTAATATGACATTTTAGTATTGATTTAATTAACTTTTTTCGAATTAATAATTCTGTTATGAGTTTCACAAAAATCGATTACTAAATAGTGTCAAAATTGACATAAAATAGTTTTTAAAACAAATATTATATTATTAATTGTTATTTTATTCCTAAAAATAAATGGTTAGGAAAAATGACTTAGATAAGGTTGTATATATTAATAATAAACAACTTGGGGTTCTTTTGGCTTGTTATAGTATGTTTATTAACATTATAGTGTAAGAACACCAAAAGACACGGTAAAAGTAAAATTATCTAAATTATTGTTAAATCTAGATGATAAAGTTAAAATAGTAACCTAAACTTGTCTAAATTCTATTGGATGAGAGGATTTAGACCCATCCCCGCCTTAGATTCTAAATAAATCAATTTGGAGCTATTTAAAACCGAATTTGGCTTTATAATAAAATAATATTTTTAGTTTTTCCAAAGGAGCCCTTCTCCTCCCTTATAAAAGGGCACCTCTTACCCCTCTTCCTCACACCACTTTGAGCCTTCAGGCTCGGCCAACCCCTGACAATTTCTTCTCTCCACTTCCCTAGAGACATCATAGAGGTCCTGGTCTTCTTGAAAGACCAATTTTAGTGTCCTAAAAGGAGGTCTCAAAGAAGCACTTCAAAGAAGAGGTAATGTTCGTTACTGATTCTTTCATCTTTATTTCTTCTTCCACTTCTTCTTCTTTAGTTGTTTCATTATGAAGTAATAACATCAGTATCACTCATATACTGATATGTTATTATAAGTATTAAACAACCGTATTTCACCATCTATCCATCCTACGGAAAATGAAATCACCACGCGTGCGTATGTACAGAATACCGTCTCCACGCCGTGGTGTAATCTATTTTCCACCACCACCTTACTTGGATGTGTATATTTGTGTAAATAATAACTATATATGATTATTGTAAAGTTATATTGATTCTTAAATTGTATATATACATTCCATTACAATTTCACGATCATGGGAACGATATCATCGCTCGTGCGTACGTACGGAATACCGTCTCCACGATGTGATGCGACTCGTTCTACATGATCTTCATTGCCTAATAATTATATAAATGAATTGAATGAATGAATATATTACACTAATACCAATCTGGAAATGAGGTATCTAAAACCTAAAAATAAGAATAATAATTTATTCGACAAAACACGCATAAGAACAAAAAGTAATAAACACCCGAATAACAAGTAGTAATGAAAAATTACTAATAAGAAGATAAGAATATGAACATATATGATATCATAAAAATAAGTATGATTCTGGAATAAGTCAATAACATTATTTAAATCATTATACAGGTGGTTCGGACACTTACGAAGCAAATCAGACCTAAGGTAAGGGAAATATGACAATCTCATTTTTATCTGAGATTGTTTATACATTGGTATTTACTGGGGTGTATTTTATCATCCACATCCATGTTTCCTCAATATGTAATACTATTTCCATCCACCTACAATTGTTTAAATCCATTTTTACCCTTTTGTGAGTTTATAGTAAAATATATGAAAGGAATCTTTTGTCGTTTTTTGTACGAGGTACTTTTTGACTTTTCCGACAAAAGTACGAGAAGAATGTTTTTTTAACTTATATGGAATAAATGGATTTTTAAAAAATTATTTCCAAGAAGCTTCCTTTACAAGTTTTCAAGTTTTTTTTAATCAACATATTTTAGGTTAAAATTGTATGACATGTTAAGAAAGGAAAATGTTTTTGAAGTAGAAAGGATATTTTCCTCAAGAATGGAGTTTAAGTGTTTTATCAAAATTATTTTCCATCTAAGATAATATAGGGTTATGTTTCTATCCCTATTATTACATTTATTTTATTATGTTGTGATTGAATTATTTTTATAAATTCCATTATCTTATATGAATTGTCTTATGATGTCATGTTGTTTAAGAATCCAATTTTTATTACATGGGTTATGCAATGATGTATGATTTATGATTTTGTGGCACACATATGAATGGTATCATTATGAGATGGGTGGGACCTATATCTCCCTTTAATGCATTGGGTAAAGATTTTATATCTCATGAGATAGACATGGCTGGAATGGCAGGTTAAACCGGTTCAGTGAAACAGGATTGAAACGAGGAATGAACTCGGTTCAGAAATGGACTTTGTCCACTAAGATAGTCTTGGCAATGAGTCCTGACTAATAAGAAATGATTATCTATGATTATGTGTGTATGCCACAAAGTTTCATGTATTAAGTTATGATTATTGAGATTACATTTCACTACTATGATTTATCCCATGTTATGAAATTATGATCTCTTTTGCAGGTTAAGATTTCCAAAAGATATGTTCTTATGAATATGATGTGATTGATATTTCTTTTGTTCACCCTTAGTGAGCATTTGAGCTCACCCTTTTGTATGTTTTTCCCCAGGTTAGTAATATGGTTTTTAAGTAAGATATTCCAAAACAGACTATAGATATGATGAAATAAATGGGAGACAATGTAGACGCTTTATGAACCAGTTGTTTATGTTTCCCAGTTTCTAAAGACACTATACCTATACGGTCCTTTCATGGTTTTGTTATATGTTGTAATAAGTATGATTCAATTTTTATGTAATAAAAATGTATGTAAAGTATGGGTCATTATAATATATCCCTTTAGGATAATAGTAATGTGAAAAAAACCTCATGGTGAAGTTCATGGGATTGGTAAATCCATCCTTCTAACCATGATATTCAGGATGGTAGTTTAGTGACTCACATACACCAAATTTGGGGTTGTAAAGGCATGTGTGACTAGATTATCTCAATGGTGTGGTTGTATCTAACACCATATTGTTATATTTTATTCTTTGTGTATGTTTTTGAGATTTTAGAAACTATACCTTCAATGATTATTGTCTATAGAAGAAGTGTGGTATGTCTTCGACTAGTGGTGCTAACCCTGAACTCTCTATGAGTGTGGTAAGCCTATTATGGATGATTTTGTTATGGGTTATGTTGTTCCCATATTGTTCTACCAATATATAACTATGAATATGGGATGTTTACTATATTTAAATGGGATTTAATGTTGTTTTTTTTTGTGAAAATATATCTTGGATGACATGATGAGTAGTTATAATCTATGGTCTCCTAATGGATGTCGTATCTCTATAGTGATTGTCTATTAGAACATTTTTGTTTATCATTGGTACATTTTATCTACATAAAGAAAGATGTTTCTCTATGTGTTATGTATACAGTCTCCTAAGTTTTAAATGTGTTATCATGGGATCTAAAGCCGATTTAGTTGGATTGTATAATTTCATATGAAATTGTGCTTTCGATAGTGTCAAAATTGTTTAGTAATGAGATTCGGATTTGTTTCATGGTTGTTTAAGGAGGTTGATACTATGTTTTAGTGTTCTTATAAGCCTATTTTGAATAGAGTGAATGCAACCCCACTATTTTAATTTCATCATTTTCTGTTCGCACTTAGGGGAACCAAAGGTGTAGTTATGTGTTACTACTTTAATTTAAATAATTTCTCATTAAAGGTGGGGAGAATGATTATTTCTTAAAATGATGACATTGGTAATGATCATTTATAAGGATGATGTTTATGGTTGATGGTAGTTTATTTATATTTTTTGGTTCGATGTCTTATTGTTGGTAAGGTCTTCATCATGGAATCTTAGAAGAAGCTACGTAATTAAATCTTATGATTTAACTTTGTATTTATAGGGACAGGTTTGAGCTGGTTGATTCTAGCTTAGTGATGATGGTTATTTTTCTATGTAGTCATGCCCTAATATTTCTTAGGGATTAGATAACTATATTTAATTTCATATGTTTGATGGTATGTTTTATTCAATAGAATGGTAATTAATGACGTTGTGATTAATTGATCGAGTTGTATCCTATTCGTGGTTAATCTTTTATTGAGGTGGGTAGGATATATTGACCCAAATCATTTATATGAAATACATAATTAAGATTTGAGTTTCATGTTTCAAGTCCCTTAAAGTGGTTAAACAATTAAATTCACCATAGTACATGACCTCAAAAATATTTCTTAATAGATCTATTGAACTCCGAATATTATATTTATTATCTGTAATAATTTTCATAAAATTAGAAACTATTTGATTTTTAGGGATTATTAAACATTTTATATAAATAAATATTTACCTTGTGAGTAGGAGAGTGTAAAATTTCAATGGTGGAATATATTTTAGTAATAATTCCATTGAAAATATTTAAGGATATTTTGAAAAGTTAGCAAATTTTGATTGTTTAATTTTAATATTACAAGCATTCTAAACAAATAATATATTTAATACATTATTTTTAGCCACATACAAGTGAACATTCTTTAACGTCTCAAAGGAGTTAATAACCAAAATTTGAAAAGTAAGGTAGTGTCTTTGAATGTGGGAAATTTCCTTGGATATGTAATAAAATTACATGAAATGTCTTTATACAAAGGGACCAAAAATTTCCACTCGTAAAATTAAATAGAATTAATTTACTATTTTCATTGGGTGTTTGTAGTGATAATTAGATGAAATGTCATGTTGTGTAGAAAATTATTTCCCACATGGTGATGATTTGGAAGTGGATTCTCTAGAACCATCAATTCCTGGCATGCCCCCATCGCTAAAAAAGGAGAAATATTGGAATTTATGATACTATTTATAAATTCCAACCTTATAATATTTTTATTAGGAGTATTAATGGAAGGAAAATAATATTTCTCCCTAATAAAATTATTCGCCACTGGAATATATTTTTATCTCTATCTTCTTTTTCTACGGGTTGAATTTTTTAGAGAGTTTGATTCATCCCCCTCTCTCCTTGCATAATGAAGAACAATTAATTTTAATTTTCATGTTCTTGGAGTTCGTTTTGGTTGAGGATAAATCAATAACCATAGATCCTGAAATGATTATCAATCTTTGGGGAATATTCAATGAGGTTTGAATATTTATATTTATAGGTTTTCTTCATCATTTGGCATCCCACTCACTTTTTCTAAGATGTAAATTTTTTATAATGAATATTTTTTGTGAATAAACATCGTAATTGGAGAATAATAAAATAATTATATTTTAATAAATTATTAGTTTCTCTCTTAAGTCGTGTGTAATGAATACTAGCATATTCTTCCATACATGTATTTTTTGAGACTATAATTATTTGAGAATTTTTATATCATGGAAAGGATAATATTTTTAAAGGGGATGAGATTAAGTAATTTAATTATATTAATTTTTTAATGTATGAATAATATAACATGATTACTTGATTATGATTCTCCTTTAATTATGCTAGTTTTTTTAATATTTTATTTCTTTCATGTATTGAATATGGGGATGAAGCCAGTATTTTTTAAAAATAGTTTCCCTTATATAATTGCAATAATATTTTTTTATTGGTGATAAGTATTTATTTTATTATTTATCATTTATTAAATAAATCATTTCCAAATAATTTATTTTTGAATTAATGAAAAAATAGAATATTCATAAACCATAGATAAATTATTATACCATATATAGTTATTTTACCCTTGCCTCATACTCAGATTTTTCAAAGAATTTAATCATGTGGCTAACCATGGATGATATGTTATTCATCCATACACCACCATCATAAATATTATACTTTCATTATTTGTTCTTTTTCACTATCTATTGTCTTTCCCTCCAAATATGGTTTAAAAGAAGGAAATATTTGTGCTTCATCTTTAAAAGGGCGGTGAGGGGATATAAAAACATTGAGATAAAATGAAGGTGTAAAGGGAAGTGTTTGGCTATAGGCCGGTGAATGTTTATGAATCTGGTATGAATTTTCACATATATTATGAAAAGGGGTTAGCGGCATGATTAGTTTTATAACGTATGATTGGATTTTGGATTCCAGATATGTGGGGAGTAATTTTTTGGGACTTAGAATTCATTCAATAAAAAACAAGTATGAAAAACACATCAAGACATTTGCAAATTAGTATAATTAATGTAACTCATAGTGGTAATAGTTGATTATGTATAGAGGAAGAATGTTGTCTAGTGAAATTTTATATAATACATGACATAGTGTATTTGATGAAAAATATATCTATCTTATATTATATGATAGATATAGTTCCCATGTTTAATAAATATCACACAACATGTGACATAGGGTCACAATCCATGATCTACCATCTGTGCGGTTTGCCTATATACTAGTTGTACAAGGAAAGTGGTTAGTTATCTTCACATTGTATGTGTGATAACATAAACATTATATTTTTCAATATGTGGAATGTTACGTGCCATGTATAGTAATTACCTTCCATTTACATCTACACAACATAACCTAGGGTACAAGTAATGTATTCCAAAATTCGGTGGCAAGTTCCACACACCATGTACACTTCTTTATATGTTGTTTTTTGTCAACTGGACAAAATAAAAACTCAATATTCAATCTTCCATGCATTCTGTACTTCTATTAGAATTTCATGGATCCTATTTTAGAATATCTTATAGTTCCTTATATTTACATAGGATTAAATCATGTACTACTTAGCCATAAGAATTGTGTACAACTCTGAACATTAAAGTATGTGTACATTGCAAAAACTGATGGGTGATAGTACATGACTAACCAAGCATGAGATACCTATACATTGTGTATCCTATTTGGATATTTCATCCATCAGGATATTTATGGTGTCCATCATGATTTCTCACCCAGATGACAACATTATACATATGAGTAGTTAATTATATGTATTATCCCATATTGAGAATAATATCATGATTCCCTCATTCATTGGTTACTATTCTCATTACAGTTTATATAGTTTTAGGATCTTAAATCTAGAGGGGAGATGATGGGTGGATGGTGAAATTTAGGTTTAATAGATGTATTTTGGTAATCTACCATGTATTGAAGCATCTCTCCATATATTTGTGTTTTGGTAGACCCCCAGTGACATACACGTAATAGGGTATATTCCTCCATATGAAAGACGGAGTACAGGTACTCACCCATATGTTAGAGATGGGTACATTAACAATGGAACCAACACCCCAATGTGTCGAGGAGTGGTCCTATATTATTTGTTTTGGAACACCCTTTCCGTGTTAGGGGGTTTTCTTTCATAGAGTACATGTATTCCCTAGAGCGGTACACATACACATCATTGAGGGACAATCCCCCTCTGTAGTTTTAGAGAGGTACCACTGATGTTCTAGAAGTCTAGTTGATGAGGACATACATTAAAAAAAATATTTATGTATAGATTCATTTTGGATGCCTTCTAGTTATAAATTATATATATGTTATCAACTTCAGGTATTACCAGACTATCAATTTCTTATATAACACTAGTTTCGTGTGTTGTATTATGCTTTGTGGAGTTGAGTTATAAATATTCGTTCCCTCCTTTTCTCATGTTTTTTTTTAAATTGACAAATCTCATTTTTTTGAAATACATTCGATTATTCTTTAGTTTTGTATTAATGTTAATTTATTTGATTATATAGTCCTTTTGTTTTCAAGGTGTTGTACCATGTTTCTTTACATGTAAACTGACATGGGTTTTGTTCCCACAAATGTTGTGTATGTGAAAATGATTCATAGTTAATAGAATAAATTGAATAGCAATGAGATAGTAGAGTTAAAATGGCCTTTACAAGGTAGATGATGATGGTTCATGGTGTATAATGTTATACATGGAGTCAATTCTAGGATACCCTATTGGGAGGCAGTGTCATCTCATAAATGGAGTCATTTATACATTTTTGTAATTATCTTATGCATATTTATTTCAATTTTTTCAATTTTTATTATATGGGATTATACATAGAATTGTGGTCCCATTCTCAAATTGCATACACTTCAATTGTTATTTTTATATATAAATATTGGAATTGTTATCTTTTATTATATATTTGTAATGTAATTATATTATAGGTTTTTTTGGGATAAATTCTCTCATATGTGGTTATTCATTATTAGTGCTAGTCCCCAGCCCATGACCCATTGGATGATTTCTTCAGGTTCCACATTCTTCTCACTAACAATTGGGGTTTGTTCATAGGGGTTTGAATAATTTCAAACTTTTCCTTATTATTTTTTGAATAAGAAATGTGCTCTCCATAATGATAAACTATGGTATATGAATCATGTATCACTAAACCCGTGTTTTTTCTTCTTTAATTTAACTAATTTTATCAGATCAATTATAAAATTTGAACTCACTGTGGGTTTCACCTCATAGATGAGTTTAATAGAGAATTATGATTAATTATTAGGTGGATATCTTGGAGACTCCTTATGAGATACATCAAAATAAAATTTCATGATAGATACATATTCTATTATTAGAATATCCTTCTCCTCTACGTAAATTATTTAATAATCTTATTCACTAATAATTTTACTAATAATAACCCATAGAGGTGGTTCTACAAAAGCCTTGGAAAATACAGACTCTCCTCTAAAAAATTGATTTTTAACTAACTCATAACTGAATCATCTTTATAATAATAGTAAATTCACTAATTATACGTAAATGTACAATAAATCTTAGGAATTATGTCAAATTCAACCATAGTTATAAAAATTAGGCTTACACCAAGATAACTTCTGTACATTTCAATAAAATAAGTCTAATATATTTTCATTGCAACAATATTTCAACTTGATGTTCCAACTAAAAATTCCTACACTAATATATCCTGGAATTATTTAATAATATTTAAAAACATTACTTATAAACAACTATGTATAAATACTAAATAAAGTAATGTTTTATCTTGATTTTATATTATGATCAAAGAAACTTTTTTCACATTATTTTGGACATTAAATTTTATTATAGTACTAATATATTCCTTAATTTCTCCCTTTACATATTTTTTAGAAGATTGCTTTGATGTTTAGGGAATTGATTATAATTTTTCATAGTTATATTAAAATTATATCATTTCACATTAGTTACTAGTGTGTTTTGTTTGTATTTCATGATATTGATGTCCATTATCCCCCAAATTAAAATAAATATGAAGAATTTTATTAAATTCTTGATATGTTTCTTCCCATTTTATTTTCATAATGGAAATTAAACCTTATCTTATTCTCCTTCATCAAATTTATATAAACTCGGAACTCAACCATCCCATTATTCTCTATCATTAATTGGATAACATAAGGTTAAGACAATCCATATGATTCTTAATGAATAATTTCACTATATCCTCACATGATAGAAAGGTTTAAAATACCATTTCCCTTCTAATAGTTGGATTTAATCCATCAAATAAGCTATCAATGTTACTTTTTGTATTGATTTTATCCATAAAACATGTTTCACTAATCTTGCAAACTTAGCATTTTTCTCAAAAGTTGTAAAATATTTCATTTCTTGTAAACTCTAAAATTTACATTCCATATTAGTTCATTACACTCATGGAAAATATTTCTCAACGAATCTCTCTTTAAAAGAAATATATTCCATGATTTTGGTTTCCCTCATATTATCATTTTAAATTAATGGAAACCATTAAATAAGAATCAACATTTAGATAATATACAATTATTATAACCTTATACATTTCATTGTATTCCAATGTGATTAGTATCTAATTCTGAGACTTGATCCATTCCTCTAACAATAATAAATTAGGGGTTTGATATGTGTATTTCAGGTATATATTTTAGGGTCTTTAAAAGCACTGATTTATAAAATACAATTGATATTATTTCCAATATTTGGACTATTTATCCTTTTTTTTTATTTTATGGTAGAATATAACAAATATTTAGATGATGAACATAAAAGTGGTAAATATGAGGTGAAAAAGACACTTCACTCCATGGAAAGAATTGGTGCAGCATTACACTCGAAAAAAGAGACATTACACACCATGTATACATTACACGACGTGAACTCATTACATGATTTGAAAAAATTACAAGATATAAAACTCCTCGAGATGTAAGGAACATGGAAATAAATTAATATTTCAACGCCCTAACAATACACTTCATGAATCACTTACATGTTGATAAAGTGTCAAGATGACCGAAAAAACCTAGAGGTTTCAATGCAACGGGTGGTGAAGAATGATTTTATAACCCCAGGATAGCCCAAGATCACTTTTTGACCAATAATGACACTATTGAATAGTGAATGAGACCAGTGGAAGTCTAAAAATAATGAACTAAGCTATTTTGGTATTGGGGAGATCTAGAGACAATGTCTAAAGTGAGAAGTTACACTACTATAGGGTCCTCTACACTTTCTCTCTGGTTTTAACTAGGATTTATTTTCATTATTACTCCCCCCTTACACCCTCATCACTAGTATAAGATGAGAAAACCTTAATTTTACTAGAGTTATATAGATGATATTGAAATGTGCTATTAGATTTATGTTTTTTATTCATGTTCCAGATTGTTGAAATGTTTTTCCAGTATAATCACATTGTTTTCATTATTTTTATTTTAACATGACCATTGTTAAATAAATATGAAAGTTAAATTAAAATTATACAACTGGTTACCATAGATTGAGGTATAACCATTTCAATATTTAGGAAAACTATATTTACATATAGTGTCAAGAAAAACAAGATTCAGAAAGAACATAAATTACCAGACTAAGGTAAAAGGTGATTGGTGTGTTAGGGAGTGAATACCATTACCATTGGAAACACCTCATCTCAACTCTAATTCAAAAAATGGATCAATGAATTTATTTTCTAAAATAAAATTGCACTGGAAGCCTAAAACAACAAACCCCAACATGCTTTAAAAATTGATTTTGAAATACCAAACAACATTACTTGGTTCCATGTCTATTTCTTCAAATAATGTTCAAAATCACCATTTATTATTCACCTTCTTTTTTAAAACAAAAAATAGAAAATAAAAATCATAAAAAACCTAATTAAAATAATTTCTTCATCTCTATGGGTTTATCTCAGTCCATTCATAATATTCATCTTAACTAATTATCACTAATATGAGTTACATAAAAAAATTGATTAGACCTAAGAAAAATAATGACACACATTGGGAACATCATGGTTTCCTTGAATGATGGTGCTTGTTGCCTTAGGAAAAAATCAATATTTTTACACCTCTTTGAGAAGAAAGAGTTTTTTAGTAGAACAAATAGAATATACACTATGGTTATACATTGTTTATTATATAACCAATCCAAAAAATTATTACGAGTTAGTTTTAATGTAAATTATTAATATAAATTATATTAAAAATAGAATTTAACATCAATTATTTATATAATTAATTTCAAAACCTTTGTATCAGTAGGATTTATGTTTGGTAATGTTATC
Source organism: Viscum album (assembly GCA_963277665.1). Taxonomy (NCBI): domain Eukaryota; kingdom Viridiplantae; phylum Streptophyta; class Magnoliopsida; order Santalales; family Viscaceae; genus Viscum; species Viscum album. Next base: position 433,277,882 of record OY728136.1, read on the forward strand.
AATTTTTTTTAAAAATTAGGATTTTACTATAGGTTAAAAAATTAATTTTAAACGTCTTATATATCATCAAATATACGATAAATGATGTAAAAAACATTTTTAAATTTTGAAACGAGCCTGAATTTATTTTCTACTAATTTTTAATGCATAGATTTCGAAAACCCTATGCTCTAAGACTCTTATGAAACTTCCCTCTTCTTACTTTCCCTAAAAACCACTATTTCATTCCATCTACGTTAGTAGTGTTCTATCACCCTCAGCGACATTCCACTGCCCTCAACTACATTACCCCTCCATTGGATTTATTCCACAACATTATTCCAATTTGAACTCATGTGAAAAATTTCCCCTCTCTATGTCGTGTTCTTCCACCCTCTATTACATTCTATGGTCTTCGATCACATACCACATTCTTCGGCCACCAATTTACTATCAGAATCCCCTTTTCTTAATTTTAAATTTTTATTTTTCTATTTTGAAGATTTATTTCTGTTAAAGATATATTTAATTTAAGTATAATTTTTTACATATAAATACATTAATGCATATTTATTTATATGTTTTCAGGTATATATTGTATTATTATTTTTTAAAAAGTTTCATATATATTTTGATTGTCTACTACCTTTATTGTTAAAATTAATTTTTGTTTTTTTATTTATATTTTTAATTGATTTAAATAATAAATGTTATTTTTTTATTTAAGTGAAATTGATTTTATATTTGTAGAAATATATATAGATTCATAATGTTTGTATACGTTTAAATTTTGTGATAGATAGGATTTTATGATAGTATATTTATATGTATTTTTATAATTATATATATATATATACACATGTATTCATTAGTAAATATATGTAAATAAGACTAAATTATTATATGTCATATATATTTATATATTTTTATAAATGTATAAATGTGTGTATATATATTAGAATATATATATATATGTATATAATTTTATATGAAATACAAAATGTACATATTTTAATAAATAAATTATATTTAGTGTTTTTTTATATATATGTTTAAATTTAAAGATATGTTAATATACTTTTATATGTTTTAAATTTATATATTTTTATTAGTGAAATTTATATGATATAAATTTTATAACATGTTTTTGTATTTATTTCTTTTAATTTTATATGTTTTAAATTAATTTATTAATATTTATTTTATTTTTTTCAATATGATGTGTACATGTATTTTATATGTATTTGATTTAAATTTTATATTATTATAATTATATAATTTATTTTTTAAATTTATATATTAAAATTTTAATGTTTATTTTTCAAGTATATTTTATAAATAAACTTATAAATTATTTGTTTTATTTTTATATATTTATAGATTATTTTAATCTATAACTTTTAAATTTATATTTTTTATGTATGATTACATTCTCCAAATGAGTATTGGAATATCTGCAATGTAACTCACAATGCCATGTTACCCAGAGTCAGTGCTTTGTTACATAACATTAGCATGATACAAGGAATCATGTCCCGAAAGATCGATCAGTTTAGTATTATTGAAAACAAGATACCAACATATGTTCAACATTACAACATGAAAATAAATACAACACCAATTTGTTCCATTAGAAATATCAAAGTCTCGTAGATTATTCCTTCAAATAACTCATAACTAACTTCTTCATATCCTGAGAAAATGAAACATAAGAAAGGGGTGAGGTCATATTCTCAGTAAGGGTAAGAAATTCAACAGAAGATAACATTAACATAAGGCATGATGAATAATTAAAAACACACACATTTACAAATAATAAACATGAACCCTTTATGGAAGCAATATGAGCTGAGTAAATAATTCCATAATAAGACATAGTCATGGGTGTTCTTCTAGTCGAATATTGACATGATCCATTAGTATTATTTTCATAATTATGTAATGTATAATTCCAGACATTCTAAAACATCTTGTCAAGGCCTTGAACAAGAGGTCTAAAAATGATTTAGGCCTCAGCAAAAACCATATAAAAAATTGGGAAATGCCTCAGCCAATTCCATGTCTAATTGTCTCATGAGACCTATAGATGTACCAAGGAGCTATATTAGGCTCCACCCATCACATAATAAGTCCAATACATTCCTCATATGAAAAGGTTGAAACATAACATAAACATCCGTATTAAAACTAGCATACAGAATGTCAATACATTAACCATAAACCATGAATGGTATAAAAATAACACTTTCACAGAAAAAAACATCACAAAACCTTCAATAAAATATGGAAGATTTGTATCATAACAAATCAACTTCAAACATGTTTAAAATCCATCAAAGGATGTTGACATAGATGAAATGAAAACTATTTGAAATAAATACCTCATTCTATTTTGAAACCATTTAAGAGTCACATAATTATAAAAGAAACATTTATTTTGAAAATATTCTTATAATATTGTAAGGGAAGCTTTAATGATGTTATAATGGGGGGAAATAGCCGCACCCGCCGTATAAGTTAAAAAAACATTCTTACGTTATTTTTTTTCAAAAAGGTTATAAAGTACATTGTTTGAAAAATGATGAAAAGATTCCATTCAAAACATCTAAGGTAAAATAAGGGTATAAATGAAATTAACCCATATTATAGTAAATTGTAAATTTTTTTTGAAATACATTTTTAAGAAAATATGCAGGTGGATGATAAAGAGCTCCCAGTAGATACTTACGTAAAAAAACCTCAGATAATAAAGAGATGGTGAAATTAACCCTTACATTGTACATTTACTTTGTCGATGGTATGTTAACCTATTGTATAATACTTGAAACATTGGTATTATATTATTCATGAACTATATACATAAATAAGATATCATACATGATCCTTTAATATTTCATTGTTAATAATATTTCAGTAGTATAATCGTTTCAGGTGTTAACTGATTCACTTTCTTTTATATGATTGGTTACGTAAGCCGTGTTATTTATGGATAGGATGTATTTTTTTCATATCTATAATTATATTAAGTTCTTAAACATTATTTTTAATCATCAAAACTAAATTACTCTGGAATGGTTATGATAGGGAAATGAATCTCATCGCGTTCGTGGAGATGGTAATCTGTACGTATGCACGAGCAACAATATCATTGATGAAGAAATCATATGTAATTAGATGATATATCATATATAATGTTTCATTAACTTGTTATATTTTTTTATTTACATCCATTATACTCATTATTATACCCATTCAAATAATGAAGTGTTTGAATAAGAAACGACACCACGACTTGGAGTCGGTAAGTCGTACGTACACACATATGGGGACTTTTTCATTGATAGGATTGATAAAATAATTAATATGGTGGTACCATTTTTAAAATAACATCATAGTATATTGAAGATACAAGAGGTGTTATTTGATAATGGAAACAACAATGAAAGAGGAAGTGGAAAAAGAAAAGAACCTGAAAGAGGTGGTGAAATATTTACCTCTTCTCTGGGTTCTTCCTTTTGATTTGATCTGAGGGGATCTTTAGAAAGGCCTTATGACCAATGAAATGACTCTAGGATTAAGGAAAAAAAGTTGGGAGGATATTTGGGTAGGGTTTTTTCAAGCCAAAAGGCTTTGGAGGTGTGAAATTAAGAGAAGGGGGAGTGCCGTTTTATAAGAGATGTGAGGGTCACATTGGGAAAAGCTTGAAATATTATTTTATAATAAAATAATTTTCTATTTATAATGGATCCAAAATAAATTATTTAAAGGATATGGTGTGGATGGGTCAGAAATCTTTCAACCAATAGGTTTTAGACTGGTTTAGTTCATCATATTAACCGTATCATTTTTATTAAGCTCTGAGTTAAATAGTTTGACATTTAGCATGTCAGTTTGTATTTTTTATATTATATTGTTAATAAAAAAACAATAACAAGACACGATAACCCTATGTGGTTCACTGTTAATATATAAAACCTTATCTAATTCCTTTGGTCAAAACTTTTATTTTCAAGAATATTATATCAATTAATAATATAGTATTTGTTTTAAGAACTCAATTATGTCAATTTTGACACTATTTAGTATTTGGTTTTTGTGAAAATCATAACAACATGATTACTTCTAACAAAAATTATTTAATCAATCCTAAAATTTAATATTAACCTAGAGAATTAGTGGAATTCATCAAATGTCTAAAATTACATTTATTTGGATATTTGTAATATCAATTATTTTAATCAATTATTGGAAAGGTAATTACTGCATCATCATTGTGACATAAATAAATTATATTATTTATTGTATAAAAATTATATAAAAAAAATATTTAGGAAAATTATTTATAATTATAAATAATATTTATTGTTAATTTTATATTTTGTATAACCCTATATTAAAAGTGGTTTAGTTATTAAACATTGAAGTTAACTCTTTTAACTCTTCTTTGAATAAAATAAAAATAAATGTCCTAATATAATAAAAGTGTACCAAATGGTGTTATATTTTCTTCTGAAGGTTGTTTTTGTTCTAATTACACTTATCTCTTAGAATAAGGACTTGTGTTAGGGTAATTATGATATCATTTTCACCCTTAATTACCCTATTTTCTTTAAACTGTGGTAAATAAAAGTCAAAAGATATTATTCACCAAAAATTATTTTCATCTTATTGAATGAAATTTTACTTTATAATATTAAATGTGTCTCTTGGATTTTGGAAATTCCACTCATAGAAGCGGTAAAATTACATTTTATACAAATATGCAAATGCTCATAGGAGCTAGGTAATAGACAGTACAAGTTCAATAAAATTTTTATATATCTAAACTTATTATAATATGAGTTCAATGAATTATATTAAACTTATATATAGGTATTATTTATATACATTAACCTAAAATTAATTTAAATTAAATAAATAATTATTTAAATAAAAAGTAGGTTTTAACGAATAACGTAGTATTTTTCACCAGTCATCAAAAATTGAATGTTTTCAGAAAAATACTAAAAACTCACCCTAAGATAATTTTGATATTCCAAAATAAAAAAATGAAGTCCGTTTTGAAAAAGAAAATTTATAAAATTTGAAAATGTTGGTATCACTACTCATAACAGTTAGTTTGATTGGTCGTGGTGTGTTAGAATCTCAAAGTTGCGTATAATGCAATCTATTGTATTATTCGACGGGAAATATACTGTGCAAGCATGGGGTGTTACACACAAATAATGAAATACCTAAATATAGTTATTATTTTCAACAAAAATAAAAAAAAGTTGTCCTACATACATGGATCATGTAACCCTCAATAGAAAACTTGACCACATGACCTTAAAAAGGCCGTGTTGACACTTCAGGCACATCGCGTCACCTTCTTGCACTCCCCCTCCCAATCAAAATAAAATCTAGAGGGTTGGACATGTTAATGCTCGTGCATAACCAAAAGAAACTTTTTTGGTCTTGCAACACATAACCAATGGGTAGAGTAATTCTCTTCAACAACAATTATGAAAACTCTCAAGATCTCAATCCATTTTAAAATAATATAAGGAAATAAAAAGGGAAATAATGGGAACTTGAGTGAGTGGATGATATTTTGTTCCAACATGATGGAGGTAATATTCCCTAAGAAATCAACATTGATAAAGTGAGGCCCACTTTGACAAGTCAGCTTGATCTAGAGAGGACTCCCTAGAAAGTCACCTTTGTCTTGTGGATGATCCCATATAAAGCTTTTAAATTCATGTGAAGGCCTTTTAATAAGAATCATGATCTCAAAAAAGTCCATTGACTTGTCATCCGAACATTGTGAAGTCCCCTTATCATTACCCAATGATTTGGAATGACCCCTTGGATAGACCAAAATCTAATAAATAGGGTGTTTAATGGATCATCCTCGAGTTCTTGAAAACCATGTGACATGTTTGGCAGGGTTTCATGAATCACATGACACCAAATATGTACAGTGACTCCAACCTAGATTTTTGACATATGTGTCATAAAAGGTGGCATATAGTTTGGTTGGTGAGGCATACAATCCCCCACACCATCATAATTTTTTTAAATCCATGCACTAGAGAACCCATACATAGGATCAGACATTTTCAAAGTGTCATATCTTGCAATCACAATAGTTTTCCACTAAGTAAAATCCATGTGACAACCTAAGTGAGTAAAAAGCATGGATGGGCCCTAGATGTGATAACTTGAGATCATGTGAAGGACCATTTGTAGTTTATGCAATGAATATCCCCCATATCTTGTAGATTCCATGAGACCTAAAACAAACGACCCTTGAACAAATCTAAGGAACATATGTAATAAAAATGTAGTGAAGGCTAAAGACAAGATACTTATATGATGACATATTCATTGATCCTCATGTGCTTCAATTGACTCATCTGAATCATGTGACAACACCAGGGCATGTCACTCAATGCATATTGTGTTCCCTTAACAACCCATTTGGATCATGTGATTTTCTCCAGACACATAATCTAAGTCACGCAATGCCCTTAAATCATGCCATCCGAAGTCTCATGAATCCCTTTAGGCTCCTCATCCAGGTCTTTTGATGTTCTCTAGACATGTCTCCCTGGATATTTGGGGACACCATTTCTTGTGAGCTATGTCTTTTGGATCCCTCTGGTCCTTCCATCTAGATCTCACTGAACCTTCCTTGTGTGTCATCCAAGTTATGGTATTTCCTCTGGAAAAGCCACTTGAATCTCATGAAACCCTCATGGATCACCACCAAGATCCTGCGATGACATCAAGAAATGTCATATAGGTCATGTGATTTCCTCTAGACAAGTCGTACAGGTCATGTGATGTACTCTAGACAAGTCATATGAGATCATATGACATCCTTTAGAAAATTCAACCTACATCAAGTGATTCTCCCCATATATGATAGCTTTGGTCATGCAATTGTCTCCAAACATCCTTTTTCGGGTCATGCGACATCCTACAAACATGTCAGCCTAGATCATGTGATTTTCACTAGGACTTGTAAGGTAGAAAACCAGACATGTCAAGATGACAACGAAAATTTTTAGGGAGAAAACTATACCATGTTAAGATGATGTATCAATACATGATAGCCTTGTACCATGGAAATACAAGGACATCATAAGAGTATAATCCTCAATGAATTGAACTATAATGAAACTTATTCCTGCTATAACTCGGATATGTAGGACTCTTTCTTATGTCATGATCTCCATATTCAAAATCAAATGGAATTTCCCATCACATAATTCTCATGTTCATAAAAAGTGAGACTAATTACTTACTGCACCATGATTATGACACTGATCATAGCTCACATGGGCACATTGAGTTGCAATGATTATATCATTAATTTCATAAGCCTCTACCATGTCAGGGAATGCTTAGTGTGTAATCCCTGATCAACAACATAATATGATATTTCCATAAGGGTAGCCTAAACGTATAAGCCCCGATCTGTGACATGATTTGATATGTCATTGATTTAAGGGAATCCTTAGTGTATAATACCCAGTCAGTGGCATAATATTATAATCCCAAAATTTTAGGATTCCTCAATGTGTAAGCCTGATCAAAATACATTATAATAAACCTGAATCATATTATATCCAGGATACTTTGGAGGCCTTATAAAATATGTGAGCTCAAATAGGAATCCACCTCGGTTTAATTCATACCATATCATGGACATTTTACTATCAGGACCCAATATCTCACATGGGACGACCATCCTTATTAATCCACTAGTATATTGAGGGACTAAACTAAACTGCAATGACTTGTATTCCTTCTACAACTAGGATACATAGGATGCCTTCCTATGGATTGATCTCCATAATTAATATACAAAGGGGTTTTCCCTGTACATAAGTCATGCATCCATATTCCATTAGACCAGTTATTTACTATCCCTTGTTTTCTATACCGAGCATGGATCACATAGTCTTAAGGAGTTACAATAATCACTTCCTTTACATCATGAATCTCCACCATCCTTGGAAACCTCTGTGTGTAAGCCTTGACTAGTGGAATGATAAAATGATACCCATACAAGGGTATCTACATAGGGGAAAGTCCCAACGATGTGATTTAATTACGATAACTCTAATTTCTATCATTACTAGGATATATAGGGAGCCTCCTAGAGGTTTTATCTCAAATATCTAGTTCCCATGTTCCCACACATATTTACTTTCTAAATGATGATAAACAACATGTGTTTAACAAAGTATGTTGGTTTTGATTCTTGTTATGAAACTGGATAGATAGGGTTCCTCCAAATTCCTCAATCTCATCCTTGAAATATTTACAAACTCCCTAGATGATAACATGCTCTGAAGTTCCTAGTTATAAGATATAAATATACAAGAATTTTCCCATAAATAAGAAATCTATGGTGAAACATGTACAGATATTGATGGATTCTCTAATAATATCATATTTTTTCATATAAAGGGACTTAACCTAAGATTTTTTTAGGGTAACTGCTCCTGTATTGGTATTATCAATAGATTCTAAAACATATCTTAATATCAATAAGAGAGTGAAGAAGTAGTAAATAATTCAAATCAAAAGGATGTGATGAGATGAACCTCTTTTCCTCTTTCCCAATGTGATCTCCTAAGTGTCGTTGGGTAAAAACCCCCAAATAACCACCAGTATTTAGAAAGCATGTCTGAACCCTGTTATGGATATTGGAGTCATTGGTAGTTTCCATTAGGGATTAAAAATTGTATTCCAGACATGAATAATTTTATAAAGACATTAAACCCTCCACAATCAAACTGTCAAGACAGTCCATCCACAAATTTCCAAGGAAATAATAGTGCTGATAGAGATGAGAAATCATATAGCTATGGAATCTCATTCATAAGATAAAAAAGGGTATATCTACCAGTTCCTGTCAGACCATTTAGTTCATGTTGTGTGGGTGGTCCTTATCCTAAATCCACCTCAAAAAAAGATTGTTGAACCCATCATGAAACTATAAAATAACAAAATGAACAGTTGAACATGATATGCATCTTACTATTGGTACTCAATAGTTATGTTCTCATGAAATAAGATGATACTCACTTTGAAAAGTCCACACACGCATATTTTTTGGATCGGGAATAAAAGGACAGTTTTGTTACACATGCACGTCTAATTGAGCACATATAATGCTGGAAATGATGAACTGATCGGTGACCATATTCCTTTTTGTCTTCAAGACATCAGATAACTCTCTCACAAACAACACCCAACCCATGATAATGTATTCATCTAGTGATCATTCTGGAAATTTAGCTATGGCTACAACCCCAGTGGGACTAACGATACCCTCGGATGCTCAACATATTCAACATCATGTGTAAAATGAAATGGTATAGGAATACCATAAACATGGTATGATCCCAACCCCTAAGACTGCCCATGAGGATATCTAAACCCCAAAAACAATTGTTCTTCACAATCCATAGAAATATATAGTAAGTATAATGCCCCTTTTTCATAGCCAACCACTTCAGATGTTTATCCATGGAGCATGAAAATCACCACACTTAGTATATGATGAATATGGATCACGGATAGAACTAAAGATCCCTTCTATTTCATGGGTTGATAAGGGGGGATCCTGTAAACCATCATAACCAGCACCATCATGTCAGTGCCCTTCAGCCAGCTACTGAGGTTACCAGGTGACACACTTTCACCTCGTGCCCACATGATTAAGAAACAATGAAGACACATCAATAATTGAATGCTCTAGATAATCATGAGTGGGATCAAATTATCATTCAGGATGATTTCATCTATCGACATAATTTTGTAGTGGCCCATCTATTGGCCCATATCCCTTCTCACTCAGATCATGTATGTGGGCATATTTATGATAACCCTTCCCTTCATTACACACTTAAACATGGTTTATTACACAAACTTCACTGGATTATACATAGAATATTGAGTGGTCTACTGTCTTTTAGGATTAAGATAATTACATAATAACTTAAAACATCAAATACATAATCTTTTTTGAAATCATTATTTACATGACCACCACATTCCCACGTACTTAACATTGCATGGGATAACCTAAGGACATGCATAAGAAAAGGGTTAGCTATAAAGACCAGTAAGGGAATAAACATGGAATAACATGAGGAACACAGTTCTTGTTAGACAATAGGAATATCAATGGAGCACAAAAGAAACATTAACATAAAGTAATGACAAATCATGATAACCAAAACATGGAAATGTGGCAACAGAATTTAACACGATTTAAGCCTGAGCCATGGCTCATGGAACAAGGAGCATGAGTAAACCATAATTTCAAATGAAGCATGAGTAAAACCTACTTTTCACTTGAATTATAATGGGTCATCACCAATTTCACATTTCAAATCATGTTACTATACTTCACCCAATGCATTAGAGCACTATCAAGGAGGACCCTTTTTAAACATTTTATTTCATGCATAAGTGTGCCACATGGATCATATAACATGGAATCAATCAAAATCATAAGTTATTACATGATTAATTAATGTGGAATAAATAAATGAAATTAAAATTCCATATGTATATGTGCATAAAGGTTAATACCCTTGATAAAGACATTGATATGGTATTCACTACACAATGATCTTGGCTTGGAAAAAAACGGTGCAATTTCGGCAGCATAATAGTGTGGCATAAGGATTCATGGAAACAGTTGATGAGAGAGAAAAGGGTGTCTCATCCTAAGTACATGAAATGGATATTATGGGAGTCATATAAATACATTCCCCCACAAAATTAATGTAATTTATCTTCATAATACAAAATAATTACTTGGATGTAAAAGAGGAGAGAGAAATCCATCACTGAATTTTCAGCAAGGTAACAGGTGTACATGGGAGGAATTAATGTGAGATAAATGGGTCTCCCACAATCAAAAGATAAATATAGATGTATGGGGAAGGATAAAAATCATACTCCAACATTTTTAATTGAAAGTAAAAGGGAATAAAAATATTAAGAAACTTTGATAAAAAGGGAAGGGTAGGAATCCCTTACTTGGAACTGTGATCCCAAGGGATTAGGAGAGGCTTGAGAGAGGATTCTTCAGAGCTTTAAGATCCTTGGGAGGATTTTGGAGAGAGTTGGTCAGGGTTTGGTCGAACTCCAACGGCTTTGAGTGAAGAGGAAGTGGGATCTTGGGTAGGTTTATATAGGAAATGGGGGGAATTCTTTATTATTTATGTCTGGGACACCTCACATTAAACTAATAAAAACCACAAACCAGACCATTGTTTTTGCCCATGGTTTTTTCCAAAGGGTAGTGGAATATAATATTTTAAACGGCCAATGTCCGAACTTCTTAAAATATTGAGGGTGCTTATGTGGAGGCGAGTCACACTCTCAAGGAAATTCATTTAAAAAGTGATAATGTTTTATAACTCTTGGAGGGTCCACTAATGCTTTGTAAATTAAATAAAACAGACCTAAAATCACATTATTTTAATGATAAAACAAATATTGGAAGAAAATATCATTTATATTATTTTATTACATCACAATAGGGTCATTATGATGTCATAAAACACATTATATATTTAAACTGTATTTAATTTTTACCCAAAAATTTGACTATCTCAGAAAATTATGAAAAATTCCGCATTTGTTAATTTGGAAATCCAGATAAATAAAATAATGTTCATTTTATCTAAATAATTTTCTAATGATTTTAAAATATATATTTTAAAATAAAAACTCACATTTATCGATAATTCATGGGTTTTGAAAAAAATGGCTTTCAAACCATAATAAAAATTACAATTGCATTCCCAAAAATATATGATCATATATATATTTAATAAAAAGAAATTTAATTATAATAATATTTTATTAAAATATTATTTAATTCAAAAACCCATTAATTCGTCAAAATAGATTTCTTGGTTGAATATTAACTAGAAATAAGATTTTTTCTTTAAAAACTATTTACAAAGTAACAATAATAAAATGAATGCACATTATTTATACAAGAATAATGTACATAGTCATTGTGCTCAGGTCTTGTTACATAACCCCTTATTACACCCGTATAAAACCGAAGGGTAAGGTGTGTGATGATGAAAGACTCTTGGGGTGGATCAGAAAACATCGCTCGCGTGGTAATCTCTATTAACTTCCATTTCGTCCGTAGTCAGTTCCACTCAAGCCTAACATGTTCAATCTCGACATGGGAATTGTCAAGAGTGAAGCACAATGATTCCACCTCCTTTCTGAGCTCTGAAAAATGGGCTTCATATGGGGAAATTCTACTGGATGAGGCCATCACTTCCTTTGTCTGAGTAAATTGGATTTGTTAAAGCCATATATTTATAATAATCATGTGATCACTGTTAACCGACAATATTATCAACGACCACAATTCATAATGTTATTTTCAAATCCAGAAACATAAAACCAATTATGTTCACATTTTATATAACCATAATAAGACATTTATTTAGATCAAGTGAAATTTTCATTAATGAATCTTTGGGTCATTACGATCTTTTCCCCTTAAAAAATTCCGCCCTCCAAATTTACTTTTCCAACTCGAAATCAAATGTAGGTAAATATTATTCATCAATTCTTCTAATTCCCACATCACTTTTTTGTACTTGTTTTTTCACTACAACACCTTGACGAGGGGCATTGTCTTATTTCATAGAACTTTTTCTCTATGATCTATGATCATCACTGGTTTCTCCTCATAAGAAAGATCATAGTCTAGTTGTACTACCTCCAAAGAGAGTAAATGTGAAGGGTCCAGTATGTACTTCTTTAAGAGGGATACATGAAAGACATCAGTTACTTTGTCCATGGTTGGTGGAAGTACTGGTAGATAGGCCACAACCCCGACACGATCAGGAATCTAAAAGTGGCCAATGTACCTTGTTTTTGACGTCCCTTTCATTACAAAACTCATGAATTTCTTCCAAGGGGATATTCATAGAAATTCCATATCTCTAACTTTATAATCAAGGTATCATCGACGGTTATCTTTTTAACACTTCTATCGACTCTGGGCTACCTTGATATGATGTTGAATGGTTTTCTCCTTCTCCACCATTTCTTCGACCAGTTCTGGTCCTAGTAACTTATGCTCACCAACTTCATCCCAACATTCCAGTGTTCTAAACCTTTTCCCATACAGGGATTCATAATGTTCCATTCAAATGCTCGAGTGGAAACTATTATTGTAGGATAATTCAACCAGATGAAGATGTGGATCCCATCCTCCTTTAAATTATACTTTGAATTCTCTCACCATATCCTCATGTGTTTTGATAGTACGCTTAGATTGTCCATCTTTTTTAGGATGATTGGCTGTAATGATGTTCATTTCAGTATCCAGATCATGTTTAATAATCTTCTAAAACATAGAGGTGAATCTTGGATCTCGATCAGATACAATAGATAGTGGTACTCTATGCAGCCTTACCACTTCCTGGATAAATATTTATGCCAGTTGATCGAATTTGAAATCCACCCAAATTGCAATAAAGTGTACAAAAATTGAATGACGATCCAAAACAATCTATATTGAATTGTTTCCTTTGAATGTCATTGTAATTCCGGTGACAAACTCCATGGCGATGTTCTCCCATTTCCATGCTGGAATGGTCAATGGTTGCATCATCCCCTTAGACTTTTCCCTCTCTGCCATCTTTTTCTGACTTAATAGGAATTATTATGTATACTCAGCAATATCCTTCTTTATATTATCCCACCAAAAATGATCTAGGGGTTATTGATACATTTTTGTGTTTCCTGGGTGAATAGAGAAATTTGAACTATGTGCATTATCCAAAAGTTGTTTCTTTAGCTCTAGACGTGATGAAACACATAGTCTTTTCCCAAATCTCACAATTCCTTCTTCATTACCATTGAACTCCGAGTATTTTACTTTTCTGATAGCTTCCACTTTATTATGAATTCCCACATCATCCTTTTGATAATCGTCTAACCGTTCCAAAAGAGATGTTTGAGCAATCATTTTGGAATGGATTGATGACGTTCCCTTCTTTATGATTCCCATGTCCATCATCATCTTTATTAAGAAGATTGGATCCTTCTAAATTCTCATCAATGATAGAATTGTTTGGTTCTTTCTACTTAGAGAATCTTCCACCTTGTTTGCTTTCCCAGGGTTGTAATGGATTGAGCAGTCACAGTCTATGATCAGCTTTAACCATATTCTTCAGAGCATGTTCAAGTCTTTTTGTGTGAATATGTACTTGAGGATTTTGTGGTCCGTATATATTTCACAGTTCTCCACAAAGAGAGAATGCCAACAGAATTTTAAAGGGAAGATCGCCATTGCCAACTTCAAATCATGTGTTGGATAATTCTTCTCATGATCTTTCAATTGCTTTGAAACATAGGAAATGAATTTTTCATTTTTCATCAACACACAGCCCAGACCCTTCTTCGAAGTATCAATGAATACCACAAAAATTTCACCACTAGTTGGTTAAGTGAGAAGGGGTAAAATGATAAGCCTCCTTTTCAACTCCATAAATCATTCTTTGCATTCTTCACTCTATGTAAAATTTACTGCCTTTTGAGTTATCTTGGTAAGAGGGTTTCAAAATCATGCGAAATTTCTCAAAAATCATCTATAATATCCAGCTAACCACAAAAAGATATAGATATCCATTATTGATGTTGGCCTCGTCCATACCTCTATTTCAGCTGTCTTGGAGGGATCCAATGATAGCCCATTACTTGTGATGATATGACCCAAGAATGAGACCTCCTTCAACTAGAACTCTCACTAGAAGTAATTTTCATATTGGTTCTCCTTCTGCAAGGTCTCTAGTAATGTTCTTAGATGCTCTTCATGATCCTCCTTTTTTTTGGAGTATATTAGAATATCATCTATAAATACTAACACATATTTGTCATGGTAATCTTTAAAGACTCTATTCATCAGGTCCATGAAGATTGCTGGAGAATTAGTGAGTTTGAAAGGAATTACTATGAATTAACAATGCCTGTATCTTGTACGAAAAGAAATATTTGAAATATCTTCCTTCTTCACCCTTACTTGATAATATCCGAACTGAAAATCTACCTTAGAGAAGTATTGTGCTCCACACAGCTGATCGAAAATGTCATCAATTCATGGGATATGATACAAGTTCTTTATCATGATTTTGTTAAGATCAAAATAATCGATACAATGGTGAATTTATCCATCCTTCTGCATGAAGAAGAGGACTGGTGCACCCCTGGTGAAGCACTTGGTCATATAAACCCTTTATCTAGATTCTTATGTAGATGTTTTTTCATCCCCTAAAGCTCTAAAATAGCTATTCTATATTTATTCTTGGATATTGGAAACTCCCTAGGTATAAGATCAATTGATAATTCAACATCACTTCTTGGAGGAAGACCAGGAAATTCCTCATGAGACCTATCGGTGAATTCCATCACAATAGGCATGTCTTCAAGGATGGTCGCTTCCTTGGACCCAATCATCTGAGATACATATTCATTCTCATAGGGTAGTAATATCTATGCTTTAGATGATGGAGCTAAAGGAGATTCATCTTCCTCCTTGCACTTGTATAGAATCAGGGGACGATTCTCCACATCGGGAGTGATTTCCCTCTCAAAACAATTTATGTTGGCTCTATATAAGGAGAGCCAATCAATGCCAAGAATTGTATCAAATTCCTCTAGAGGGATTATTCTGAGGTTTTCTGGGAAATTAAATCAATAGATTATCATAAGGGAGGAGTTATATTCATGGGATATAATGATTTCCCCATTTATTGTACTCACCAACATCATTACTTACAAGATTTGTGGTGGTGTTGGGATTGGTCTACTAAACATTTAGGATATAAAAGAATTTGTATAACCTGAACCAAATAGAATTCTAGATATTCTTGAATGAATAACTAGCGTACCTATCACCACTTCGTTGTCGGGGATCACATCAGCAGTAGTGATGGAAAAAACTCTCCCTTGTTGCCTTGGAGGGTGTTGGTTGCCTCTGAAAACCCTTGGCTTTGAGAAGTAATTTGAAATATGCCATAGTTTTTTGTAGTTTTAGAAATGAATAACGTGTTGAGGATTGAACAGAGCATTCCTCTCCTCTATTGCAACTGCTAGTTTTTCTTGTTAGAAGATAATAGCTAGGTGCCCTTCTCCTCCACACCTAAAGCATTTCCTCATCCCCTTTACCCAATTTACGTGGTGCTTCATTAAACAACATTGTCAAGTGGGGTGCTAGCTCTTCTTAGAACCGTTGGATTTATCCATCGGACTGCCAGCATTGAATTCCATCTTACGTGTTTTATCCCCATGATACCCCTGAGATTCTATGATCTCCATTTCGACATTGAGGGAACATCAGACAATTTCCTCAAAGCTGTCAAAGTGACGGATCACCAACGCTTTCCGTAGTCTAGGTTTCATCCTACCAAATAAGCGGTCAAAATTTTATTTGGGGGTAATGACAAAACCAGAGGAATATCGTGCAATCCTTGGGAATTTTTCCTTATATTCTCCCACATATTCGTCGTCTTTTTTCTTGAGGTCATGGAAGTCCCTTTACCTCTTAAGTTGGAGGGTGCACAGAAAATATTTATCAGAAAGCATCATCCAAAAATCCTTCCATTCTAATTCCTTGATCCCCTCCTCAGGCTTTGTATTTTTTATCAACGTACACCATTGATTAGCTTCACCCTCTATACAATAAGAAGTAAAGAGAACGTTCTCTTGTTCAGAACATTGAAGGATGGATAAGATCTTTTCAATGGAGTTGATTCATTGTTCGGTGATTGAGGGATCAGATGATCCATTAAATATAGGAGGCCTTTATCTCATGAAGCTCTCAATAGTGACATGTTCATTATTAAGGGTGTTGAACATTCCTCTAGACCCACATTTCTATTCAATGCATCAGTTAACTGAGAGGTAAGTTTAATAATATTCGTGATCCCCACTCCCATCAGATTGGGCATCTCATTAGTCTAATCATCACATTAATCGTCACATCGGTTGTTAGCCCGAGTACTCTTATTACCAGCCATTGGCTGGAATAAAAGGAAACATGGGGGTAACACATAAATGGTAATACAAGGACAAAATATATGACTTATAAATTACTTTTATTCCTTAACTTGTGAATCTATAGGATTCAATCTATGTTATTCATGATCTACTTTCTAATATATATTCTTAGGGGAAATTATTTAATTCCTTTAATAAGGGTTTCTACTAAGGTTGTTAATTTACCAAAGCATATCCCCTTGGAGTGTCGTTATTAAGAGTGCAGCAAGGCCCATTGTCGTGAACTAGTTCTCATTCGAGTCTAGCTCAAAGCGGTGTCTTTGGGTTTTACCCCTAGGATACATCTGTGCCAGAGCCTCCTCTACCAGCTCGTATCCAAAAATGGATTTATTTTCATGATAAAACACTTACTCAATACTCACCAATACTTAGGGATGTTTTTGTTATACATATTCTTGTCTCTAATTCTTCACTAGTGATTTCTAATCCTAATCCCAAAAATAACTAAACACATCCTCTGATACCAACTATGACAACCCTGCTATTTATTTCACACATAAACTTGATTTATTACATAAACTTCACTTGATACAAAATTGAATATGAAGAGGTCTATTTTATTTGGGGCTTCGGGTCATTATATAACAACTTAGAACATGAAATAAAACATCTTTAATGAAAACTTCTGGTACATGACAACTACATTTCCTCATACTTAGAATTGTATGGGATTACCTGAAGACATTCATAAGAAAAGTGTGAGCTATAAAGCCTAGTAAGGGAATAAAAAATGCACAACATGAGTAATAAAATACATGTTAGACAATATTCATATAAATGGATCACAAGAGAAACATTAACATAATGGAATGCTAAAGTCTGATAATCATAACATGGAAATGTGGCAATAACATTTAACATGATTTAAGAATGATCCATGGATCATTGATCATAGAGAATGACTAAACCCTCATTGCACATTAAGAATGAGTAAAACCTCATTACACTTGAATTAGCATGGGTCAACACCCATTACACGTGACTTATCATGATACTGTACTTTACTGAATGCATTGGAACGCTATACGAGTATATCCTTCTTAAACATTTTATTTCATGCATAAGTGTGCCACATGGATCATATAACATGGAATCAATAAACATCATAAGTTATTACATGATTAAGTAATGTGGAATAAATACATGGAAGTACCATTAAATATGTATATGCGAATATCCTTGATAGAGACATGGGTATGGTATTCACTACACAATGATCTTGGCTTGGAAAAACGCGGTGCAATTTTGGCAGCATAATGGTGTGACATTAGGATTCATGGAAATGGTTGATGAGAGATAAAAGGGTGTCCCATCATATGTACATGAAATGTAAATTAAGGGATCATAGTGTTATATTTCCCAACAAATGTAATGGAATTTAGATGCATAATACAATGGAATTACGTGGATGTAAAAGAGGAGAGAGAAATCCCTTATAGAATTTTTGGCAAGGTAACAAGTGTACAAGGGATGCATTAATGAAAGTGAAAGGGGGTATACTATCATCCAAACATAAATAGGGCAGGATGGGGAAGGTGATAAATCATAACCCAACGTTTTTAATTGAAAATACATGGTTGTAACAATATTAAAAAACATTGATAAAAAGGGAAAGCTTGGGATCCCTAACATGGAAATGTGATACCAAAGTCTTGGTAGAGGCTTGAGAGATGCTTCTTGATAGCTTGGGGAACCATGGGATGATTTTATAGAGAGGAGTGAAGGGTTTGGTCTAACTCCAAAGGCTTTGAGTGAAGATGAAGTGGGAGCTTGGGTGGGTTTATATTGGAAATGAGAGGGAATTCCTTATTATTTATGTTTGGGACAAATCACATTAAACTAATCAAAACCACAAACCAACACATGGTTTTTTACCATTTTTTCCAAAAGGGAGTGAAAAAAAAATATTTTATATGGCCAATGGCCGATCTTCTTAAAATATTGAGGGTGCGTATGTGGAGGTGAGTCACACTCTCAAAGAAATTCATTTAAAAAGTGAAAATGTTTTATAACTCTTGGAGGGTCCACTAATGTTTTGTAAAATAAATCAAACAAACCTAAAATCACATTATTTTAATGATAAAACATATATTGGCTGAACATGTCATTTATAGATTTTTATTACGTCACTATAGGGTCATTATTTTTTCATAAAACACATTATATATTTAAACTGTATTTAATTTTTACCCAGAAATTCGACTGTCTCAGAAAATTATGAAAAATTCACCATTGGATAATTTCAACGTCCTGATTCCAAAAATAATATTCATCTCATCTAAATAATTCTCTAAATATTTGAATTTTTACTTGTAAAATAAAAACTGACATTTATCGAAAATTCATAGGTTTTGACAAAAAACAGCTTTCAAACCTTAATAAAAATTACAATTTCATTAATAAAATTATATGATCATTTATATTTAATAAAATGTAATTTAATTAGAATAATATTTTATTAAAAAATTATTTAATTCAAAAAACCATTAATTATTTAAAATAGATTTCATAGTTGAATATTAACAAAAAATAATATTTGTGCTTAACAAACTATTTACAAAGTAACAATAATAAAATGAATGCACATTAATTATACCAAAATAATGTATATAGTCATAGTGATATGGTCATGATACATAACCCCTTATAACACCTTCATAAGACCAAAGGGCAGGGTGTGCAATGGTTATAGACTCTTGGGGTGGATCAGATAACATCGCTCGGGTGGTAATCCCTATTAACATCCACTTCACTCGTAGTCGGTTCTGCTCAAGAATAACGTGTTCAAGCGTGGCTTGGGATTGGTCAAGAGTGAAGGCCAATGATGCAAACTCCTTTATGAGCTCTGAATAATGGGATTATTATGGGTCAAGTCTACTAGATGAGGTCATCTCTTCTTTTGTATGAGTAAATTGGATTTGTTAAAGCCCTATATATATACCAATTATGCGATCACTATTCAATGACTATATTAGAAACAATCATAATTCATAATGGTTTTTTAAAATTCAGAAACATAAATCCAGTGATGTTTAGATTTTATATAACTATAATATGAAATTTAATTTGATCAAGAGGAATTTTCATTAAGGAAAGTTTGGGTTGTTACAATATTCTTATAGAAAGTATGAGGAAGGTCCATATCCTTACCCTGTGTATGTATCCCATCAGTTTACTTTGGTTGCACAAGGAGGGAACATGTGCAATATTGTCCCTACTTAAATTGAAGAAATGTTCTGGTATATAGAGGAGATAAAGAATGTCTCATCTTATATCTATGCCTTTAATTTTCTGAAGTGTCACAAAATCAAAGAAACAGCTACAAAACTATTCCTGTATATTTTAGCATTGGTACATAAACTGGGATTGACACATATTCATATGCCTGCAACCATCATAGAAAAAAACTTTTACCATTTTGAATAAGTGGTTCCTACAGAGAAAGTTTATATTATTTCTCCTATCCATGAATATCATCAATATTTTCTAGTAATGTAATGGGCACTAGGATGGGTACATATTCTCGTTCCAACTGTTGCTCACCAAGAAAGAGAGTCATATGCCTGAGAAAAGGATCATACCCCTATTTCAAAATCCAGTCACCATATTCCAAAAGAATAGAATTTGTATCATATCATCATAGTGGTAGGGGATCACCAAGTGAGAGAAGCGCATTCCTTAGGAAAAACCCATATTTCTATCTAAGAAGACCCGCAACATACAACAAAGTCCTAGTATCTAACTCATATCCCTATACTGGTCGAGGCTCACCAAATGAGAATGACACATGCCTCAGGACATGCACGTATTCTATAAAATGAATCATCGTATAATATTCCACCAGATCATATAAGCGAGGTGCATATCCCAATATCCTCCAACAAACAACTACATCAGCATCCTTTCAAGGATATATAGGATGAGTCTCAAATCCCTTCTCACATTTTGGATGTCCATCTATATATTCTGATGAAGAATTCATATTTTTACTGGGATCAAATTGATGTTCCAATCAAGGACCACTATGTGATTGTGGCACATTCCTCAAGGAATTCTAATATTCCTATAAAAATGATCATCATCACACTTCATAGGATCATGATTGGGCTCATATTTACATTTTGCCTGAGGCTCGACATGTGAGAATAAAACATGCTATATAGAAGGCTCATATTCCTATTACAAAATAAGAAGCTCAATGTCAAATTCTAGTATCTTATCAGTATCAGTATCATACTGTTATGGAATCTTATGTTTATAAATAATGTCTGAAAACCATCATATAGTAGGATTATATTTATGTACCATTTTAGAAGGTAAGTTGGAATATTTTATCCATGACATAGAATGAATCTCATATTCTTGTATGCTCAGTTTTAGTGTCCTTGTGGTTGTTTGTGACCGATTCTCAACACCTAAAGGTTATTTCAACTCTTGACCACAGAATTATATGATCATTATCTTGATATTCCTGCTCTTGGTTGTGTGGAGTTGGATTTAAGTTACTCTACTCCTAACATCCAACATGGTAAAACACCCCACAGTGAAATCTCCCCCAAACAAGGAAATCCCCTACTTTTCTAGATACCCTTTTATAGATAGGTGTTAGAAACTCATACACCTTTATATAGGGATGTGTTCAAAACATCATGATCAACTATATATAATCCCCCATCAACATCCAGCAATACACCACTATAATCAGCAGGAGAACCAAAGAAGCACCTTTTTGTGATCTGTTTAGATGGAGGTGTGTACGTCTAATGAATTTGAAGTTGACATTTACATGTAGAGATAGTAATCTAGAAAAAACCTCTCTACCATGTTCTGGCCCCTGGCCACATTTCACTATGAGATCCAAGATGAGTTAGAGAAGGTGTGAAATTATTATCTATGCAAGAATATGTGGGCTAATCATCAGTGATTGAAGGATAGAATCCTCCCTTATCCATGATATGATGGTCACGGTATATCAACCATGACACTCGGTTTCAACTACTCATGGAAACTATCTCCATGTCCCTGGACCCAAAATTAGAAAATCATAGCGTAAATATACAATATACTTACCACCATTTCATCACAGCTCTTCATAAATTGATAGGAAAATCTAAATCATGTTTCAATGTTCGAGGATATGGAACATATTATAATTACACATCTTTAAACTGCTGTAATAATTGAACACCTTATATATGGAATATTGTAATGGAATAGCCTCTAATGATGTCTAGAAACTAGGTAAGAATCAATCCAGTTAGTCAGTACAATGAAATACTCCCACATCAACGATGCTAGGATATCTTGAAAGAAGAAATTGGAGAGCCAGAAATTATTTCAACTGGTCCCCTCAACGCAATGAGAATTATTTTCAAACACAAAAACCAATGTTTCAATAAAAAATGGAATCCCATAGAAACTAACTTTTGTCACGAGCTTCTATTTCACCCAACTCCTACATAAGGAAAAATACACTACACCAAATAGGATACAGTAGAAGCCACCATAGTAGCCATCAAGGAGAAAACCCAACCCATCAAGTTGAGAGAATATATACCACCACCTATATCCATCAAATCATCCTTTCATGATAGGATCTAGGATATGATGTTAGTAGCATATGAAAACCCAACCCAGTATGCTCGGGTCATTTAAATTTCTATTGTCACCACTAGGTTCATCACCCACTAAGATGGTCTTGGGGAAATCAATTGAGGTTACAAATAAATCCCTACCCCATGGGAAATGGGAAATTTATATCTCAATTATTTTCATGCGAATCATCAAATCCTTGACTCGACGTATTAAATTGTCCATAACATGATCAATCAATTCCAATTATGGCCCCAAATACCCCCCATCCCTATAGTTTTGGGGAATTTTCATCATCATCATCACCATAGAGGGAATCAATCTAAACTAGTTTGGGATGAAAATATCAATGGTCAACATTCCAGTTGTTCCTCCAACCACAGGACAACCCTATATTATTTGAGTCTCTTTCAGCAATAAAAAATTGAAACTCTCTAATGGTAACTACTCATAGGATGATGCATGAGGTGAATATAGAAAAGGGAATCCAACCCCAATAGGGTTTCAAGACAAAATGACCCAATATGTCCAAGGGTTTAATAAATTACCCTAATGTAGGAAGTGTAGAATCAATATTTTTAGTTGAATGTAATTTAACAAAAACCATTTTATGATACACCTCTGTGAATGTCATCACCACCAACATTATAGATTATATGGATAACGACATAGATATAGAAGGACATACTATAAAATATATACCCAGAGAGGAGGATATGGATGCACCTATTGAGACTACACATACTCAAAACCATAGGAAGATCCAAAACCTAAAAATTTTAAATATTGATTTTTTATCCTCTGTAGTGGAACACAACCGATGATAATGGGAAAGGTGTGGATACATCCCAATAAATTCCCCAAAGTGTCAAAGTTCCTTACACGGATGAACAAATGGAACAATATGAGAATCAGATACAAAATATCAGACAACTAAATGAGGATATACTCAGGTAAATTATTGTAACTCAGTATCTTCTTTAGATAGAGGAAGTATAACTCCACCCATACATCAAAAAGAGTTGTTCTTCCTTCAACAGTGGCATTTGAGCATCAAACTTGCTCTACATCTATGAAGCTGATCCACATAAATTATCATGTTAAAAATGAATATTTCCTCACCCCCAATAGGGAAAAATCCCATCCTTCATAAGTGAAATTATTTAGTCCTTTTTGGAATTGAGAATTGGTGGTAGGTGAAACAAGGCCACCACATCCAGCACTTCTATCTCCTTATAGATGAGGGGTAGCTCAAACGGCAGTACCTACAAAATTTATCAACCCCATTGAGTCCCTATCTATATTAATGGAATGAATGGAAGGGAAACACACATTTTTGTATCTTTAGAAGAACCCATATCCAGAGTGGGTGGATGTCATTTTTCAATAACTCAATTTCAGAAATCCTACCATCTCTAACCTTAATGGAATGGAAAACCCTAAACAACATCTCAATCACTGTGTATCATGATATTGTACGATGATGGTCCCCTGAGAGTATTAGGATGTTAACAATATGAGGCATTTTTTACAGACTTCGGTAGGTCCAGCCTTTGTTTGCTAAAATAGACTTCACACAAGATTCATTTCATGATGGGATGAACTTGAACATCAATTCCTTTACCAGATTAACTCCACATTGAGGGAAAATAAAATTTTCAAAGTGAACATCTAAAAACATCACCAAAATGATTGGTTTTCTGACTTCATTTCTAGATTGAAGGTTTTAACCTATTCTATTATTATTCCTCTATTACAAGATCAATTCTTGGGACTCCATGATGAAAATATCAAGGATAAGCTATAGAAAACTCTGATCCCAAAGAAGTATCCAAGTGAGTTCTTTGAGGTGATGGAGATGACCCAACACTTGTAAGATTCCATGAAGTTAAACCAAGAATAATATTGTCTCATGCATTCAACATAGGAAAAGAGGATTACAAATGTATGGGTGGCTGTTGTTACTCTCAAACTAGTATTAAGGCATGTCCAATGACTTATGTAGGTCCTAAAGCACCCATTACCACAGGTTGAGTGGAAAAACCATAAAATCACCATCATTTGGAGGTAAAAAAAGAAACTAGGGCCACCCATGATTTGAGTAATGAATGAAAAAATACATCCCCTCAAAAATGAATAATTCACATGTTATTTCTTTATATACATGGACCATAAGCTGCTCAATATACCATAGACTATGTATCCCAACGATTTAAACCTAACAGATCTCCCAGACAACTACCATTTCCATAAATGTATGGGTTACAATATCCAAGATCGATTCGTTTTCAAAGATGCCCTCCAAATAATGGTTGATTATAAAAAGTTGATGTTGGATAACTCCCCATCATAGGTGGCCTACCTAATAATTTCTTAGATAGAGGAATAAGGATATTGGAAGAATATATCAACCGGGAAATGTCATAAGTTAGACAACAAGATGACATGAAAAGTAGTTTATTGAGATAATGAAAACCAAAGAGAAGAACTACGAAAACCACCAATAGTATTTCAACTGAGGGAGGTGACATTGTATATGTCTCTTGAAGGTGGGTGTGACCATCAAACACAAGAAGATACATAAGAGGAATATTAATATTCAACTCTGATGTAAGATTTGAACCTTGGGGATTTCTTTACTATCACATTCTATGCACATGAATTTCCACTACAAAGATAATCCACATCGGATTAATAACTCATCATTGGTTCTGTTAATCTGATATAATTGTAAGACCTCTTCTCTTATGGTGAGTATGCATCTGAATACAAGTTCCCCATACCTTCCTGGGGAATTGGTGTCCACATGAATAGGAATTGAGGATATAGGGGACATGATAGGTGTGGTCAAACTCAATATTTAGGCCACTTCTCCATTGAGGACATATATATAGCTGAGACCCAGGGGAAATCATTTCATAAAGACTAGTAGAGTTGTGGAGGTTTCTCAGAACCCTCTAGTGGTAATTTGTGCCAAGTCATCTTGTAGAAATGCCTACCAAGAGTGTGGTAATTTGATATTCCAAAACAATGGGGAAGGATGACATGAAGAACACCACTAGAAGTAGATCCTCCCTAGACCTATACAAAAGTAACATGAGTATCTACTGATAATAGCTTAGCTCCTGAGAAACATATTAATGGTAAACCCTATCCCAAAAAGCACCAACAACTAGAAAAAACTATGACATCCTGAAATAGCTAGTAGTTTTTCAATCCAAGATCGCAATCCTATATGTCTTCCATATTTCAAAATACTGTTTGGAGGAACTCATTGAGTCTCTTCAGATCCCACAAGAGTTTTAGATAAAATTCCCTAGAGCCGAGGTAAGTCCAGTGGAGACCATGCCAACATAATTTCATGTCTCCATCTCATTCATAGGGTGGGATTTGGAAGAGGTCATTAAAGGACACATCATACCCCTATATGTTTTTGGTAGACTCAATAATGTCTAAATCTGAGGGAAACTCATTAACCAATGGTTTTGAGATCAAAAACATCATGATTTTAATCCTCCAATGTTTGGGTATAGTGAAGGGGATTATTTTCCTAAAAATATAATCCTTAAAGGGTTTTCTAATCATGAGAAAATACCTATGGGGATGATCAAGCTCACAAATAAGATTGGGTATCTCAGATATGGTACTGAGTTAATGGTCATCCAACAAGACACTTCATATAATATCTTGATCAGAATAACCTACCATCATAGCCTATTGGTGAAATTGTTGAAATTCAATCAGTGTCTAAAATACCCCATTGCTGGGAAGGTCTTTGTACTACATAGCGATAGTTCCTCCTTTAATACTCGTGAATCGTCATAAATTTAAGAAGGTTTCTACAAAATGGAATTCTAACAACCTATGAAGGATGATGAAATATATGTTATATCCCCCAATGGATTGGGGACCGCCTCTATGAATACCTACAACATTACTGATGATGACTATGTTGTACCCATAAATCTAGTTGATACAATTGACTTAATATCATATTTCCAATCCCCTTTTGTCCCCAGTAAAAGTGTAAAATATATTCCCCTCCATAATCTCTGTACAAAGACTCTGAAAGTAGGGGATGAAAATGTCTTTCCATATGTCCTTTCTCTCCTCGATTGTGATAGTGATTCCCCCAGATTTACAACGTCATCTGAAAATTCCACTACAAACTCAAATGTGGAAGAAGAAGAGGATGAACTCAATAACACCCATCCCACATCCGAGGAAGGCATCTACCCCAAAATTAATGAGCACATGAAGGTAAATCTAGGAATATAAAATGTTGTGTGACCTAAATAGATTAGTTCAGCCATTCCCCTCTAAGAGCAAGACACGTACATCACATTTATAAATTAACAACAATATGTGTTTGATTGGATTTATATTGAAATAAATTTTATGAATCATGATTTAGCTATGCATTATCCCAACATAATAGATGATCATAAATGCTTCAACATATAATATAAGAGAATTTAATACTATAATGATACAAATTTAGATGAAGAATATAAAAAATCAATCAAATACAATTTCTTCTAATAAGTGAAAAATCCTAATATAGATTGCTAACATTGTCCTCATCAAAACAAATAATGGGTAGATCATGGTATGAATTGATTTTAGAGACCATATTTGAAATTAATCAATGGATGGTTTCCCATTCTTGATCAAAGAACTATTTGATGGATGGAACCGCTGTCTTCCAAAATATTTTCTTTATGGATGGGTATTCATGGTACAATTCGAAGATGATGAAGCTACTACTATTGAAGTGACCCAAGGGATCATTTTCTATTAGGTAATGCATTTTAGCGTAAAGAATATTGGATCCATATAAAAGTTCACAATCTATCATCTCTTTAAGAACATGTTGGGAAGGATAAGTAAATGTTATATAATTGAACCAGTAGTGAAATCCAAACAATGAATTGACCACTTCAATTATCATTAAATACTCTTTGATGAGATGTGATAACATAGTCTAAATATGAATATGTTGAAATAAACTTTTAGATTATCATTTGAAAATCTCCTTTGAGTTTTGGTATTCCATCATGGAATTGAGTTCAACCTAGAAAAGACTTGTTTTATTTTATCAATATTACCCCATTGAAATCTCAAAGAATATAAGGGAATCCAAGGGAACCTTTCTTACATTTGGTGTTTCATAGACAACCTTGATGGAATGTATATCCCTTTCACCAGTATAATGAAGAAGGAAATTTCCTATCAATGTGACATGGACTACCAAGAAGCCATCAAAATTCCAAAGCGGTACCTACTACACCCACCGATCTTGATTCCATTGGTGGAAGGAAATACACTCACCATATATGTGACCACCATTGAATTCTCAAATAGGTCATGCTCTCAAAAAATAATGATTCATGGATTTAAAATATTCTTTACTACCTTATAAGATTAATGCTAAGTATTGAGACCTGATACCTAGTTGTCGAGAAGAACTACCTTGCACTCATATTTATAGTGTATAGGATGAGGATTTAAATGAAACACCACAATATCCATATGGTATCTCATAATGACCCTATAAAGTAAATCATTTTCTATCCCATGATTATTGGGCATCTAGCCTGATGAGTGGTCATTTCACAAAAAATTACATCTATTTCATGTCATTCAAGGTAGTGAAAGGAAAAACGATGGATGATTTTCTCATAGAATATCACACCCTATAATGTACACCAATATACAATGATATCCTAGATGAAGTGGATTTCTATGACCACAGCACACCCTAGACAAAAAATATGAATTGTTATGGTGTCTCTTGATATCCTATCGGTAAATGGATGGAAAATGCAAAGCTCAGTCGGGTTGTCTTATGAATTATATTTGTATCGTTGAACAATTAAAATTTTCCCTAATCTTTCACACTATCTAAAATATATGCGAATAAAAAGGAAGAATACCAGGCCCATAAAGATGGGTAAGAACTAGATCTACTCTAACGTCCCTACCGCAATTACCCAAAGTCGGTGCATTATTACATAGCATTTACATGATCACAATTATATCATGTCTTGAAAGACCGACCAGTTTAGTATTATTGGAAACAACATTCATACATAAGTTCAACATTACAACTTGAAAATAAATAAAACACTAATTTATTCCATTAGAAACATCCAAGCCTCCTAGATTTTGCCTGAATGTCTTTCATAACTAACTTCTTCATATCCTGGGAAAAAGAAACATAATAAAGGGGTGAGATAAAATGCTCAGTAAGGGTAAGAAATACAGTGGTAGATAACATAAATATTAAGAATGATGAATAATTGAGAACACATTCATTTACAAATAATAACCATGAACACTTTTATAGTAGGAATATAAGATGATTAAATAATGACATAATAAAATATAATCCTGGGTATTCTACTAGTCGAATGACTACATGAACCATCATGATTATTTTCATAATGATGGAATTTTTAATGTCGGACATTCTGAAACATTTTTCCAAGGCCTCGGCCAAGATGTCTGAAAATGGTTAAGGATTAGGCGAAAACCATATATCCAATTAGGAATGGGCTTGGACAATTCTACATCTAGTTGTCTCATGAGACCTACCGATTCATCGAGGAGCTACATTGGGCTCCACTCATCACATAATAAGTCCAATACATTCCTCATATGAAAAGGTTTAATTATAAAATAATCATTCGTATTAAAAATAGCATATGAAATGTCAATACGTTAACCATAAACCATAAATGGTATACCAAATAACACATCCACAGTAAAACATATCACAAAATCTTCAATACAAGATGGAATATTGGTATCATAATAAATAAACATCCAACAAGTTTAAAATCCATCATAGGATGTTGATATTGATTAAATGAAAACTATTTGAATGAAATACCTATTTCTATTTTGAAACCATTTAAGAGTAATGTAATTATAAAAGAAATCATTTATCTTGAAATATTATTATAAGCTTGTATGGGAAGCTTCGATGATGTTATAACGGTGGAAAATATCCTCACCCGTTGTATAAGTTAAAAACACATTCTTACCCTAATTTTGTCGAAAAGGTCATAAAGTACCTTGTTTGGACAACAATAGAAAGATACCTTTCAAAACATATATGGTCAAATAAGATTATAAATGACTTTAACCCATAGTATAGTAAATAGTTAAAATGTTTTCAAGTACATTTTTAAGAAAACATGGATGTGGATGATAAAGAGGCCCCAGTGCATATAACGTAAAAACAACCTCAGATAATAAGGAGATTGTAAAATTTACCCTTACCTTGTACTTTTCCTTGTTCAATGCTATGTTAACCTCCGGTATAATAGTTAAATAATAATTATTAAATTATTCAATAACCATATACATAATTATAATATCATATATGATCTTCTAATAATGCTTTGTTAATATTTTTTTAGTATTATTGTCATTTTGGGTATTAAATGATTCATTTTCCTTTATATTGTTTGTTACATGAGTCATGTTTGTCATGGATGGGATGTATCATATTCATATACAAAATTATATCATGTCTTTAAACATTATTTTTAATCATCAAATGAAAATTAGTCTTGAATGGTAACGATGGGGAATGAATCTCATCGTGTTTGTGGAGATGGTAATATGTACGTACGCACGAGCGGCAATATCATTCTTTTGATATTAACATAGTATATAAATAGATAGTATATAATTTATAATAAATCATTAACATGTTATATTTACTATTTACATCAATTATACATCATTATTATACTAATCTAAAAATAAGGTATTGAATAACAACTACACCACGACGTGGAGACGGTTAGCCATACATATGAACGTATGGTGAATTTTTCATTAATATGATGGGTAGAATAATGAATATGATTGTACCATTTTTATAATAACATCACAGTATATAGAAGATACTAGAGTTAATATTTTCGAATGGAAACAACAAAGAAATAGGAAGTGGAAGAAGAAACGAACTTGATAGAGGTGATGAAATATTTACCTATTCTTTGGGTTCATCCTTTTGATATGATCATAATAGATCTTTAGGATTTCGTTTTGACTAAAGGAAGGACTCTAAAATGAATTGAGAATAGTTGTTAGGATATTTTTGCAGGGGTTGGCTAAGACAAATGGCTTAGAAGGTGTGAATTTGAGATAAGGGTGAGTGCCCTTTTATAAGAGGGGTGCGGGTCACCTTAGGAAAAGATAGAAATATTATTTTATAATAAAATTATATTCAGTTTATAATGGCTTCAAAATAAATTATTTAAATTCAAAGTTTGGTATGGGTCGAAATACTCTCAACCAATAGGTTTTATAGAGGTTTGGTTCACTATATTAAGCTTATCTTTTATATTTAACTCTTAGTTAAATAGTTTGACATTAACCATGTGTGTTTTTATTTTTATATTATATGGTTAATTAACTTACTATAAACATCCAATAGAACCACAAGTGGTTCATTAATGATACAAATGTCTTTATATAAGTCTTTCAGTTGAACCTTATATTTTTTATGATTATTATATCATCCAATATTATAGTATTTGTTTTAAAAAACTCATTTATGTCAATTTTGACATTATTTAATAATTGATTTTTTTTTAAATTCTTAAAACATTTATTACTTATAAGTAAATACATTTAATCAACCCTAGAATGTCATATTAACCTATAAAATTAGTGTAATTCATTAAATGTTTCAAATTAGATTTATTTGGATATTATAATATCAATTATTTTAATCTTTCATTAATATGGTAATTACTCCATCATTATTGTGTCATAAATAAATTTAATTATTTATAGTCCAAAAATAATAAATAAAATACCATTATGAATGAAATAATTTTATATTTCTAATTAATATTTATAGTCTAATTTATATTGTGTGTAACCCTATATTAAAAATGGTTTATTTATTAAACTATGAATTTAACTCTTTTAACTCTTCACTAAATAAAATATTAATAAATGTCCTAATATAATAAAAGTGGATCAAAGAGGTTCATAATTTCTTCCTAAGGTTGTTTTTGTCAAATTATACTTATTTAATAGAATTAGGACATGTGTTAGGGTAATAATATCATTTATACCCTTAATTACTCCATTTAATTTTAACTCTGTTAAATTAAAGAAAAAAGTTTCTATTCACCAAAAATTATTTTCATCTTATTGAACCACATTTTATATACTGATATCAACCGCGTCTCTATGATTTTTTAAATTCAACTCACAGAAGAGGTAAAATTATGTTTTATGCAAATTTGGAAATACTCCTAGGAGGTGGGTAAAAGACATAAAAAAGATCGATAAAATTTTACGTATCTAAACTCATTATAAAATGACTATAATTAAATAAATTGAACTTATATAGGTATTATGTATCTATTTTAACCTAAAATAAATTTAAATATAATAAATAATTATTTAAATAAAAAGTCGGTTTTAAACAATAACTAAGTGTTTTTCACTATTCATCAAAAATTGAATGTTTTCAGAAAAATACCAAAATTTCACACTAAGGTAATTTCGATATTTTGAATCCTAAAATGAAGTCCATTTTGAAAGATAAAATTGATAAAATTTCTAAAAGTTGGTATTGTTATTCATAACGACTAGTTTGGGTGGTTCTCATCATTAGTTCCTCAGGTTCCCACATTGCCACTTCCATTTTATGGTTTCTCCATAGTACTTTTAGCAGACGAGCCCTCCGGTTTCTCAAAACTTGTTCTATGGTATCAATAATCTTGATAGGATCTTTGATATAAGATAGATCAAGTTCCAATTCTAATTCCTCATAGGTGAGTACATGCATTGAGTCTGGCATGTATTTTCTTAACAATGATATGTGGAACACATCATGAACTTTGGAGGGACTTTGAGGAATTTCCAAATGGTAAGAAACTGCCCCAATTCATTCTAGGATATAGAAAGGTCTGATTAACTAGAGACTCAATTTACCCTTCTTACCAAATCATATAATTCCCTTCCAAGGTGATACCTTCAAAAAAAACACAATCTCCAACCTGAAATTCCAAATCCTTCCTTCGGTTATCAACATGGATCTTATACCTAATTTGTGAAGCTTTGATGTGGGTTTGGATTACCTTTACCTTTTCCATCATTTCCTTAATAAGTTCTGGGCCTACAAGTTTTTATTCACCAACATCATCCTAACAGGTTGGTGTGTGACATCTCTTTCCAAATAACGCTTCATATGGTTCCTTGTGAATACATGAATGCAAGCTATTGTTATAGAAACATTCTACCAGAGGAAAGTATTGATCCCACATACCTTGAAAGTAAAGTGAGCATGATCTCAACATGTATTCTACAGTTTGAATAGTCCATTCTAATTGTCCATCAGTTTGAGGTTGGTAGGTAGTGCTCAAACGATGTTTAGTATCTAAGAAATTTTGAAGACTTTTCTAGAATATTGATGTAAAACAGGGATCCTGATCAGAAACAATCGATAAGGTTACTCCATGAAGTCTTACAACTTCATTAATATATAGTCTTTCTAGATATTCAAGTGGTAAATCTTCTATTATAGCAAAAAAAATGTGATGACTTGGTAAGATGATCAACAATGACAAATATTTCATCCTTCCTTCTAGGAGTCTTTGGTAGCCCCATGAGAAAGTCCATCGTAATATTATCCCATTTACACTTAGGTATGGGAAGTGGTTCTATGACTCCCCCTAGCTGTTTCCTTCCAGCTTCCACTTGTTGACAAACCATACATATTGACACAAAATCAGAAATCTCACTCTTCATGTTGTCCAACCAAAAATGTGCCTTCAAATCTCTGTACATCGTAGTGCTACCAGGGTGTATAGAGAAATTGGAGCTATGAGAATCATCTAATAATTCCCTTTTCAGATTAGGTATATTGGGAACCCAAAGATTCCAAAATTTCAAAATCCCGTCTTCATATATGAACTCACAAAATCCCCCATCATTCACAGCTTTAATCTTCTTTTGAAACTCATCATCATCAGTCTGAGAACTCTTTATCATTTCTAGTAAATATGGTTGGGAAACCATTTGAATAAGCATTGATTTTTCACTTTCCATAGTTATTACGATATCCATATTTACTAGATGCATGTATATAGGATCCTTTTAAACTCTCACCTTGTTCAAAACTCCATGATCTTTTCTACTCAAAGCATCTTCCACTATATTGCCTTCCCTAGGTGGTAGTGTATAGTGAAATCATAATCCTTGGGTAGTACAATCCATCACCTTTGCCTCATGTAGTGTTATTTTTGTGAGAAAATATACTTCAAACTCTTGTGATCGGTATATATCTCACATTTTTTACCATAGATATAATGTCTCCATATCTTCAAAGTAATGATTATAGATTCTATCTCAAGATCATGAGTAAGATATATTTTCTCATGAATTTCTAGCTGTTCTGATGCCTAGGAAATAGCTCTGCCATTCTACATAACGACACAACCAATTACTTTCTTTAAAGCATCAATATAAATAACAAACCCACCTTTACTTGATGGTAGAATCAAGATAAGATCATTGAATAATCTTATATTTAGTTATCCAAAACATTCTTCACACTTTTTTTCCAAACAAATTTAACCCATTTACGTGTGAGTTTTGTTAATGGGTTAGCCAACTAGGAAAAATTTTGGACGAAACTTCGATAATAACCTTCTAAACCTATAAAACTTTGTACCTCAGTTATACTCATCGGTACTGTCCATTCTTGTGTTGCCTTGGTCTTTGAAGGATCAATATTAATTTCATCCTTAGATACAATATGGCCAAGAAAATAAATCTCCTGAAGCTAGAATTCACTCTTTTTAAATTTCCCATATAATTTATTTCTTCTAAGAGTCATTAGAATAATGCACAATTAATTTTCATTATCTTCATAGGTTTGAGAGTATACAAAGATTTCATCAATAAATACCACTAAAAAGTCATCAAGATATTCCTTGAAAACTTTATTCAATAAAACCATGAATACAGAGGGTGAATTAGTCATCCCAAAAGGAATTACTGTAAACTCATAATGCCCGTACCTGGTTTAGAATGATGTTTTCGGAGTGTATTCCTTCATCACACACAACTGATGGTATCTATATTGAAGTTAAATCTTTGAAAAATATTGAGATCCATGAAGTTGGATGAATAAATCATCAATGCAAGGTAGGGGATACTTGATCTTTATCGTTATATCATTGATCACTCTGTAGTCAATGCACAACCTCGTAGATCTATCATTTTTCTTAGAAAAGGGATAGGGGATCCCCATGGATAAACAAAAGGGAGAATAAATCATTTATTACTCAATTCCTCTAGTTGTTTCTTTTGTTCCAATAATTCTGCAGTGGTCATTATATAAGGGGTCTTTGATATGGGCCTTGAACAAGGAATTAAATCATTGGAAAACTCAATTTCTCATTCTGGAGGATGTCCTGGTAAATCTTCTAGAAACACATCAATATATTCACGAAAAATAGGTAATTTCTATATTTGAATATTCCATTCCTCACCCACAATCATTTCATTCTCTTCCTCCCCAATAATTTAATTTAGTTGAGATACTATGGGTGGATCTAGAAAAGAATCTGGTGGTGACGTTTCTTCTATAAAGATAAGGTTCTCTTTATCATCATTGAAAATTGTAACCTTATTCTTATTATAATAAATTTTCACATCATTGTATGAAAGCCAATCCATTCCGATGATTATATCAAATTCAACCATGGGTATGATGATGATAGCAGTAGATAAAGAACATTTATATGCCCTAATGGGAACTGATTCACAAAACGTTTTTTCAATAATACTTCCCTTATGAGTTTTAAATGACAACTCCCTTGTTATATCAAATTGTAAATATCTAATTTTCTTAGAAAACTATGAAGATATGAAATAATTCATTGATCCAGAATCAAATAAAACAATGGCTAAACTTGAGGAAAACATTAAATTACCTACCACCACGTCTTTCGGAGCTTCAACCTTAACAGTAGTGATCACATATGATTTTCCATGATCCCTTGTCCTTTTCTGAGGTATGTTTACCTAACCCTTAAGAAATTCATTTGCATAATTTCCCATCTCCCTGCATTTGTTGTATGGAAGATTGGTAGCTTCTTTCTTTCCCTTAAAATCACCAGCAAGATGGCATTTTTGTCCACATTTGTAGCATAACCCTTTTCCTTTTAGATAGGCACCCATGTGATTCCTTCAAAAACTATCATATGGTGGAATTCCAATTCTTCCCTTCTTACATGTTTCCTTATTTCCTTTCCCAAAGTGTTCAACAAATATCTTCTTCTCTTGCAATGCTTTATAGTCAAAAGACATAGAGAATTCCTTTTCTGTCTTGACTGCACATGAGACCATATCTTCGTACGATGAGAAGGATTGAAATATTAATGCTCGATGAAGATATGGTTTTAACCATCAAAGAAATAGTCAATATTACTTAATGGATTACGTATATAATCTGCTGCATGCCATGAAAGTATTGTAAAGTTAGCCTCATACTTTACAATATTATCATCCTCCTTTTGCCTTAGACTCAGAAATTGCCTTTCCATATCTGCTCGATGGTCACGAGGAAAGTATTTTTTCTTTGAAAAGTTCTTTAAACTCCCTTGATTCCATACTAGACAATTATTCATTTTCCATTGTGTTTTGAATCAATGACCACAATTTATCATCATCTCAAGTGAGGTGATAAACTTCCATGACAACTTTTTCCCTTTTGCTACTCCCGAAAGCGTGAAATATTTTCTCTATGGAATTTATCCATTACTCATCCACTAATGGATTCTCACTCCCATTGAAATTTGGTGGTTGTTGCATCATGAAGTTGTCTAACATTGAACTCTTCATTGTGGATCAGGGTGCTCCATACGGGTAAGGTTATTATTCCTAACATGTGTGAGTTGTCCTGGTATGGTGTTAAGCTAATCAGCTACATTTGCATCGCCAGCTCCACTATAATTATCTTGAGTAGGTGGGATATCCCTATATGGATTATGTGCATTGATACGATTTCCATTCCTTCCACTAGGCTCCATTTCTAAAAATGGCATAAACTATATTACATTATGAATCAAAATACATAATTCCATATTTGTAAAAGACATAACATAAATTGAAAAGTTTATGGATATAATCCATAATCATAAAAATGTTTTATTTGATGAAGTATATACTCATAAACCCTTCATAATGGTATGTAAAGAAAATTAGAATGATGCTAAGTATATCATCCTGGAGTGTCGTAACCAAGAGTGTAGCAAGGCCCGTTGTTATGCACCAGTTCCCATTCGAGTCTAGCTCAAAGCGGTATTTTTTGGTTTTCCCCCTAGGTACATATGTGCTAGAGCCGCCTCTACCTTCCCTTATCCAAAAAGTGATGTATTTCGTGGAAAACTCCCAAAATCTCTACAATACCAAAATACTAGGATGTTCTTCTATACTAATCCTCAAAGTATATCATAGGATATTGTGCTCTAATCAGAGTTCATCAAAATCTAGTTTCCAAGGATTGTACTAAACTTCCTCTGATACAAACTACAACGCCCCTACCCCAGTTACCCATAGATGATGCTTTATTACATAGAATTAGAATGATCACAAGAAAATCATGTCCCAAAAGACCAATCACTTTAGTATTACTAGAAACAAGATTCATACATAAGTTCAACTTTACAACTTGAAAAGAAATACAACAAAAATTTATTCCATCAGAACATCCATGCCTCCTAGATTATGTCTGCAAGTCACTCATAACTAACTTCTTCATATCTTCGGAAAATGAAACATATGAAAGGGGTGAGCTCGAATGCTCAGTATATGTAATCAACACAATGAAATATATCATAAATATTAAGCTTGGTGAATAATTGAAAACACATGAATTTACAAATACTAAACATGAAGACATTTAGGGAAGGGATATGAATGAGTAAATAATGAAATAATAAAACATAATCAAGGGTATTCTACTAGTCGAATGACCATATGAACCATTAAAATTAGTTTCGTAATGAAGGAATGTATAATGGCAGACATTCTGAAACATTTTGTCATGTCCTCATCCAAGACCTCTAAAAATGATTAAGGCCTCATCCAAAACCAAATATTAAATGGGAACGGCCTCAGCCAATTCCACGTATAGTTGTATCATTAGACCTATTAACGCATTGGGGATCTATAGTGGGCTCCACTCGTCGCATACTAAGTCTACGACAATCCACATATGAAAAGGTTGAAACATAACACAAACATTCATATTAAAACTAGCATATGAGATGTCAATACTTGTACCATAAACCATGGCTGGTATAAAAATAACACATCCACGGTCAAACATATCACAAAACATTCAATAAAATGTGGGATATTTTTATTATAATAAATTAACATCAAACATGTTTAAAATCTATCAAATCATGTTGACATAGATAAAATGAAAGGTATTTGAAAGAAATACCTCTTTATATTTTGAAACAATTTAAGTTTCACATAATTATAAAGGAAAACATTGATTTTGAAAATATTATTGTAAGCTTTTAAGGGAAGCTATGATGATGTTATAATAGCGGAAAATAGTTGTATCTTCTATATAAGTTAAAAACCATTCTTACCATAATTTTTTTGAATAAGTCATAAAGTTCTTTGTTTGGAAAAGGACGGAAAGATTAATTTCAAATCATATAAGGTCAAATAAGGGTATAAATGACTTTAACCCATAGTCTATTAAATAGTAAAAATGTTTTTAAGTACATTTTTATGAAAACATGGATGTGGATGATAAAGAGGTTTCCAGTAGATACTTACATAAAAACAACCTCAGATAATAAAGAGATTGTAAAATTAACACATACCTTGTACTTTTCCACAGTCGATGGTATGTTAACCTATTGTATACTTGTTAAATCATTGTTATTAAATTATTCAGGAACCATATACATAATTATGATAGCATATATGATCTTCTGATAAATATTTGTTAATAAAGTTTTAGTATTATCTTCGTTTCAGGTGTTAACTGATTCGTTTTCCTTTATATTATTTATTACGTGAGTCATGTTTTTCATTGATGGGATGTATCTTATTCATATCCAGAATGATATTAAGTCTTTATTTTTTTTAATCATCAAATGAATATTAGACTTGAATGGTTAGGATGAGGAATGAATCTCATTGCGTTTGTGGAGAAGACAATATGTGCCAACGCACGAGTGAAAATATCATTCCTTTGATATTAAAATAGAATATAAATAAATATTTTATCATATATAAATAATCATAAACATGTTATAATTATTATTTACACCAATTATACTTCATTATTATAACCATCTAAAAATAAAATATTGAATAACAACTACACCACGATGTGGAGACGGTAAGCCATACGTACGCACGTTTGGTGACTTTGCCATTCATATGATGGATTGAATAATGAATATGGTTGTACCATTTTTATAATAAAATCAATTTATATAGAAGATACTAGATTTATTATTTTATAATGGAAACAACAATGAAAGAGGATGGTGAAGAAGAAAAGAACTTGAAAGAGGTGATGAAATATTTACCTTTTCATTGGGTTCTTCCTTTTGATTTGATCAAAAGGGCTCCTTAGTTTGGCTCTCTGACTAAAGGAATTCCTACAGGATGAATAGAGGATAGATTGAAGGATATTTTGGTTGGGTTTTTCTGAGAGAAATGGATTTGAAGATATGAATTTGAGAGAAGGGGGAGTACCCTTTTTATAAGAGGGGTGAGCGACGCCTTAGGAAAAGATTAAAATATTATTTTATAATAAACTAATATTCGGTTTATAATAGATAAAAAAGAAATTATTTAATTAATAAGGTTGGGATGGGTCTAAAACATCTCATCCAATAGGTTTTAGACTAGTTTGGGTCAATATATTTACCTTATCTTTCAGATTCAACTCTTAGTTAAATAGTTTGACATTTACCATGTCTCGTTGTATTCTTATATTATATGGTTAATAAACTAGAAATAAACATCTAATAGAACACCAAGTGGTTCATTAATGACAAAAATATCATTATATAAGTCCTTTGGCCAAGCCTTATATTTTTTATAATTATTATATCAACCAATAATGTTCTATTTGTTTTAAAAAACTGATTTATGTCAATTTGGACATTATTTAATAATTGATTTTTGTTAAAGTCCTACCAACTTTATTACTTATATCTAAATACATTTAATCAACACTAAAATATCCTATTATCTTTTATAATGAGTGGAATTCATTAAATGTCTCAAATTATATTTATTTGGATATTTATAATATCAATTATTTTAATATTTCACTAATATGGTAATTACTACATCATCATCGTGTCATAAATAAATGTAATTATTTAATGTCTAAAAATTATAAACAAAATAACATTATATAGGAAATAATTTTATATTTATAATGAGTATTTATAGTCAAGTTTATATTGTGTGTAACCCTATATTAAAAATGCTTTAGTTATTAAACATTGAATTTAACTCTTTCAACTCTTCTTTAAATAAAATAATAATAAATGTCCTAATCTAATCCAAGTGAACCAAATAGGTTCATATTTTCATCCTAAGGTTGTTTCTGGAAGAATTATACATATCCAATATAATTATGAAATGTGTTAAGGTAAGAATAATATATTTTTACCCTTAATTACCCTATTTACTTTTAACCGTGGTAAATAAAAGTAAAAGTTTCTATTCACCAAATATTATTTTAATCATATTGAACAAAATTTTACTTACTAATATCAACCATGTATCTCAGATTTTTTAAATTCAACTCATAGAAGTGGAAAATTAATGTTTTATACAAATTTGGAAATACTCATATGAGGTGGTTAAAAGATGGTAAAAAGTTCGATAAAATATTTTATATATAAATTAATATAAAATGACCCAAATGAATTACATTGAACATATATATGTATTATGTATCTATTTTGACCTAAAATAAATTTAAATAATTTAAATAATTATTTAAATAAAAATTCAGGTGTAAACAATAACTCAGTGTTTTTCACT
This sequence comes from Viscum album, assembly GCA_963277665.1. Lineage (NCBI taxonomy): Eukaryota > Viridiplantae > Streptophyta > Magnoliopsida > Santalales > Viscaceae > Viscum > Viscum album. The sequence continues at coordinate 433,318,655 of OY728136.1, forward strand.
ATTCATCAAAAATTAAATGTTTTTCAGAAAAATATGAAAAAATTCACCCTATGAAAATTTCAATATTCCAAATCCAAAAATGGAGTCCATTTTGAAATATAAAATATATAAAATTTTAAAAAGTGGGTATTACGATTCATAACGGCTGGTTTGATTGGTTGTGTTTTGTTTGAACTTGAAGTTGCATACAACACAAGCTACTGTATTATCCAAAGGGAAACATACCATGGAAGCTTGGGGTGTTTCATATACAGTTTTATATTCACTACATGAATATAAAATGGAATTCATAACTAGTGATAAATCATATCAATGTTGAATATGCAATGAAAAATGAATAATTAGAAACCTCTCAATAGATATGTTAGGGGAATAATGGAAAAATTACCTTTTGAACCCACATTGTAACATGTTACCTAACTAAGAAGGATGATTATGAGGCATTGGATACTACCGCAATAGTACTAGCTGACCCTGTTCACGAGAAAAAGATATTCTATATCACATCGAAGAATGGTCTCATCGATTGTTGTCTATGATATGAAATAAATCAATCAATTCAACACAATTTTAGATCATGATTATCCAATATTCAATCATAGATTGATGGATCAAAAAATTGGATATTTCCAAATTGGGACTCCTGGTAGACCAATCAAGAAGGGAACAGATTCCGCACCATACAACAAATGTTACCCCACAGGATGGTCTAAACGAGAAACAATTATTCTACAAGTGAGGATTCTTTGGAATAATCCTAAAATTCATAGATGAAATAGTTATTCACATCATCATGGAAGAATTATATGTGGGGTCTTTTGGTTCTCATTGGTCTACGACTAGGCACTCCCACCAAATTAGGAGGTTGGAATACGATCGAAAAACCAAGATAAAGGACTGTGTGGAATTCAGAAGGAAATGTCATGCATGCCAGATCCATGAAAACATTAACCATAAATACCTAAATTTATTCAAATATCTAAATATTCATAGCCATTTTTTATATGGGTAATGGATTTTGTTGGGCCATATCCCCCAGCCACAGTTAATTAGTTCAAGTACATCCATACTGATACCTAGGATGAGTTAATAAACCTCATGGATGTCAAGATGAATAATATCCTCAACTTTAAAAATTCCAAAATAATATCTAGGTTTATGCTCCATCACAAAATATTGATGGAAAATGGAACCAACTTTTATTCTATAGAATTGAAGAAATTATAACGGGAGTAAAACATTGAGTCCAATCACTCATCCTAATATCATATAGTAGCATATGGGAAAATAGTGTCATTCAATAATATCTTCTCAAAGATATTCTATAATATAGAGAATAAATACAAGAATTCATTCGTAGACAAACTCCTCTATGATTAATTGGTCGAGCATACCTCTACACGTACTACTACATAAGAAACAATGTACTCATTAAATTATAGAACTGAGGAAGTACTTCCCATAGAATACTTGTTTCCATTTTATTTAATATCTATTTGAGGACAACAATCATATGATGAGAAATTAAAAAAATTTCTAAAGGAGATTGAATTAGATTTATAAGAATAGGTTTCATACATTGCACTACCTTGATATCTATTAGAATCAGATCATGTGGGACTTTAAGAAAAATGTCCCCCTTCATTCATTCCTCCAAGGGGAATTGGGTTTTGATCTAAAAACCCCAATGAAACCATAGAATAAGCCTACAAAGAAGGAACCCACATTGGAATGGCCTTATACAATACATAAGTTATACCACAATAAAACCTAATAATTTACCACAATTAATGGGGAACATGTAATAACCCCCACCAATGTGAGGTTTCACAGGAAATACATTGCATAGATACCATCAAGTGTTGAACTTTCTAGTCACATGCTGTTAAACTAGAATTTTTTTTCCTAAACAGACAATGTTAAAGTGTATAGTGGTTTTCCTAAAAACATAGTGTTAAATCGTACAGATTACATCTTTACCACACAATGTTAAAATTTGTGGAGTTTATCCTGGTCACACGATGTTAAAAATTTATAGTTTGTCCAGAACACATGTTGTTAAACTATATGAAGATTTTCCATACCAAATGAAGTTAAATTATATGAAAATATTAATAACCACATTATATTATACTATGTGAATTAATACTAGGAATAAATACATTAAACAGCACAATTCCCCTTTTACTTACTGCATTATGTTAAATTTCAATGCATATGACCTTACATTATGACATAAAATGACACAGATCCATAAAAATTCTTCTGTATTCATGTTAAGTAACCCACATCCTTATAACATAATGATAAAATACAATGATGATGTATTTTCATCACAAAATTAATCTTAATGGGATTCTAGAACTATATATGGCTTGATTCTTATTCCAATGAGATATGTAGTGATGCATCAATCCTATATCTTGGTGCATCCAACACATGGTTCAAAATACCCATGTTATATCCTTAATCACCTTTACCAGGTAAGATGAACCCTTTTTCATACCATATTTCTCACACTGAGCATATCTCACATGAGCCTATGAATTTTGGTATGGGATTCCCCACAAAAACAAAGAATATCATCTCAAGTCAGCACTATATGATGTTAAATTGTGCGGTTGATGTCTCTTGAATGACAAAAACCATACATTTTTATGGCCTGCACCAGAGAGGACCACTATCACCAGTGTTGGTATCATTCCATGCCTCTATTAAAGAACTATGTGGGCCTAGATTCTGATAATTACATGATACGTAGTTACATCTATATATCCATCGTCAGGTCTAGTCACAAAAAATAAATATAAAAATGAACCCTATAGGCATATAGTTTAGAATTTCACATGGATATCTCATTTAAGAACTATGTGTGTCATGATATAAATTACTATGGGATACATAATGATGCCTATTACTCAATTATTGGGCAAGGATGCAACATTCCATTTTCACATGATATAGTTTGTACCACTACCGCATGATGATAAACTATATGGTATCCCAAGAACTATATGTTTCTTCATTCCTATCATCATAGGATATATAGTGGTTCCTTGATCCCTAATCCTATTCCAAACTATAATATTCAATGGGAAAAATCCCCCCCACTATTTAAAGGTCATTTCCTTGTAGATATTTTCCCATTCAAGGGCTCATGTAGCTTGATTCCTTCAATCACATGATGCATAGTGATGCTCGAATCTCAAATACTAGTTCCAGATACAACAACCAATGAAAAGACACACCCCTAGAAGTATAAGGGTTGTGTCATAAAAGATTATTTAACCTACGTACGAGTCAGTTATGCATACGAAATACTTGAGAATATAACATATCTTTCACAATTTTTAACATTTGTTCCCATGTCCATTCCACATGACATTAAACTATAAAGAAATTGAAACACCCCTACTGTATGACCTTAAAATTCAAGGAAAATTTCCTAGTTTCATGACATTAAAAATGAACAATGAATAAGTATCCACTACATGATGTTAAAATGTATAATCCATTACCCATTATCATCACTTATAAAAGTACCATAAGATCCTTACCCCAGTCAATCATAGTTTGTGGTGCTTTTTTCCATTTTTTTATAAAATAAATTAAGAAATCAAACTTCAAGTCTTGGGTGCTTGGTGTTTTATAAAACCATTTTCCCTTTAAAATAAAAATTTATCTCTCTGCATAACCATGATATCAATTCATAAGTTCTTAAACCTACCAACCAAATACATCATGGATCTACAAGAAAATATTTATGATCCTTGTGAGCCTAATGTCACTATGGAAGAACTCAGCACCTTAGGGTGTTCTAGGCCATCCCTAGTATGAGTCTCATATATCATTACTCATGACCTAATAACCTCATTGAATGATTTATAACATATTAATGTCCCACTTAGAATGATGATGGAGTGCTGCTGATCCTGAGTATCCTAATTAGGCTCATGTGTAACACCTCCCTAATATTTGGGCCACATGCATGACGACCATAAGATTCCTTAACTTTGGTCAAAGATTTAAGATATTAAACAGTAGCCTTTTATGGTCCAAATCACAAGAACTTAAACAATTAAAAAAAGAGACACAAAACATTGCTAGATGAAAACACACAAAGGTAGGCCTGATAAAAAGTCAAGTATACGCTCACTAAACTCTTCATTTCCATTGTTTTGGAAAAAATTAGGGCATAATGAAATAAGGTATAAATATCATAGGTCCTTATTTACATCCCAGGTTAAATAAAAAATATTCTCATTTGATCCCCTAATACAGAAAACGTTATAGTAATTATTTGTCACATGTCCTCACCATGATACAATGTTCACTATGTGGTAAAAGAAAATTTAGGTTTCTCGACCCCATATTTGATATTAAACATTCCTCAAATCACAATTCATGATTTGAGCACCTTGGATGAAATTAAACATTCCATGGACTTAAAAAAACTTACCCGACACCAATAGAGAATTTTATTGACTATGACTGCATGCATATGGCTCCTGCTTATGAGCTAATGGTCATCAACCAAATATGTCTCTTTAGGGAGAGATATTTCTGATCATTGGTACCTGATGTCACCATGTTAGAACCCATAACCATTGTTTGTTGTGGTCCATTCTCAGAATGATATTCCAATATCATCCTCCTACTCTAAGCACATTGAACAATGATTTACAATCCTCATAACCTTAATTTTTAAGAGGAATTGATATCCTTAACATTACTTAACTATGTTTTGTACGCATTCTCAATGAAGGGATGCATCACTCTATTCTTGAAACATTTGATGTCCCACATCTCATGATTCAAAACCATAGGGATTAGGGTCTAAGGTTAAAAATTTATGAACTAAATTTATTTATGGTGCTAGAACCCTTCTTATATTTCTTATCCTTTTTACCCAACTTCCTCTTCTAGATGATTAAGTTTTCTCAAATATTTCATGGACATCAGAAAAGGGTGAGGACACCAGTTTTTGACCATTCTACTAATGCATAAGGGCTTTGGATTAACCATATGTGGAATCTCATCCTTATTGGAAAGGAACCCAAATATTTTTGAGTCTTACTTACACTATGTTATATCCCCACACCTCATGGTGTTATGGGTCATTCCTAGAATTCTGACACCAACCCATACTCACTAACTAAAATATTCGGGTTTCAACTTACTTCATCCACATTCCAACTATCCATGTTGACCTAGTATCCCTAGTATTTCTCCCTCAAATGATATCACTCTATAAATAATATATGTCCCTTATAAATGAGTGGTTATACCTCTATTTGACCAATGTATTCGTGCGCAAGGGCTTTGAACTAACAATCACCAGCATACCCTCCATGTATGAAAGGAACTACAATCATCTTGTGCATTGGAACGAAAATGGTGGAACTTATAACCCTATAATATCTTTGTTCATCCCTAGAATGTCTTCCCCATATCTTCTATTAATCTATAGTATGCCCGAGAAAAAAGATCCTAAACTATAGAAATAGAAGGTCTTAGGTAAAGAAGACTAAACTAAAACAATATATGTTCTGAGCTACAATACTCTAAAAAATAAAGATGGAAGGTCTAAGATAAATGAACCTAAACAATAGTAATAGAAGTTCTGAGCTAAAAGACCCTAATATACAGAAATATAAGGCCTAATATAAAAGACCCAAAACTACAGTGATAAAAGTTCTATGATAAAAGACAGAAAACTATATCAATAGAAGGTCTAAGCTAAAAGACCCTAAACTATATTGATAGAAGGTTAAAGATAAAATGTCATAACTATAGTTTTATAAGGTACAAGGTAAAAGAACCTAAAATACAATGATAGAAGGTCAACGATAAATGTCTCTAAACTACAGTGATGAAAGGTGTGAACTAAAATACCCTAAACTATAACACAATATATATTTAATCTCCCTGAATGGTAAAGATACAAATATTGTCAAGTCCACCATATGGCCTTAAAAAATTATACACATTCCAAACCCATTGACAGCAGAAAATGACAGATCACTCTCTCTACGAGATATATATTCTACCAAAAATATCCTTCTTTGAATTTGGTAATCTAAAAATATCTATAATAGACATATCAGTGAATAATCTTATGTTGGTGGGAATTTAGGGGAATTTTCTGAAGAAAAATCTATTAGAATTTAAACATGAAAATCTAGGCATTCATGTTTACCTAATATAATGAAAATGATGGGTGTCATTTAGGATTAATTAAACATCATATCAGTGATATGTCATGAAATTCAATAATGAATGAAAACTGGAAAAAAATAGAAACAATCTTCATATCCATTCATTGATATCATATAGAAGGTGGAATATCCTCATATTGGAGTCTCTCCCATAAATATATAAGATAAAGAAAAGTTGAAAATTTATAGTTTCCTCATATTTTTTCATGGAAGATTCATTATGCTCTACAAGCCTATGATCCAAGGACATCACTAATTGGCATAATTGATCAAAAGATTCAGTTTCTACCTCCAAAATCTATTTAAACACCTCTACCCAGATGATGAAATCTAGCCTAGCCTTATTTACCATTCTAGGGAGTCTATTTTTCTCCAACATAGTTTTCTATAATATCTGAAGAGCATGATGATACTGTGATAGTTCTTCTCCGATAAGACTAATCATGTACTAGAGACGGTAAATTTAAATCTTCCTAGTACTGACTACAACCCATTTAGTTTTTCCCTCCCCCAAACTCTAGGAATCCTTATTTAGGGCTTCATAGAGGAATCATTGATGGATACCACCCTCAATTCAAGGCCCCTCTTCTGCTCTCTTAGAGATACCACATCCATCACCCAATCATGAAGGGTGGTATCAAAAAAATATTTATATCCATGGGTGGTCAAAATTAATATATGGTCACCCAATTAGTCCTTTAGCTCTTCTAATGTAGTCTCTAAGACCATGTCCAGATATCCCTCTATAATTTTCATCACATCGACTAGTAAAATGATGTAGACTCTAGGCCTTGATCTAATCCTATCCTATGAATGATAAAATATTTTGGGACCAATCCTAAAAGGTAAATATTAGTTCTCATGGTCTTTGATGAGGAAGGAATGGATTCAACCACTACATTTCTCATCCTAGTTAGAAGAATCCCCACTAGAGTAGGGACTGGAACCCCTGATCTCTTGGGTGAAGAGAATATTAGAAGAGGGAAATGCGTTTTACTATATAAAGGACAAATTATATGATATTACTATTAAATCGATGGATATGAATGATGTTAGAAACAAACATTTCTTAGTTTCATTGTGGGTGATATATGTTACCCCGAACCCATCCTTAGGTGAAGTGGTGATACCCTCCCATGACCAGTGACTTCGTGCTAATACCAATGATTCTGCCAAAGATTTTAGTCACATTAAACAATTTTGGGATATAGGAAGAAATGATAATGTTAGGGTACGTGACACAAAATGAATAAAACAACCAATTTTTTAAGAAGTATTCACCTTCTCTACAACTCACCTACATTAAGGATAATTCAGTATTAAAATAACATTGTGTATGAGTATCCTCTAAAATCATGTTTGGACACCAGATCAAATGGAATAAAAAATGTTACATATGTAGTAGTAAATGAGTATGAATAGGTTGGAAACTCATTCATATATACTTCTTGATGGGTTAGGCCCAATATTAAAGTATATTCTAATGAAACTAAACACTCTCATGTGTCCTCTATAGTGGATACATTCTTCTCTAGGATTTTTCAGTGTATTCCTAAAAATTATTTAGAAAATAGGATTTAGTATCAGAATAATCAAAAATAATATAAGAGTCAAATTCCACACTTAATTGAATATTTTGGAGAAAGGGACTCTAACAATTCAGATCACTTCCTTTTCCCCTTCCCTCTAGGCCTATGATCTCTAGAATGTTTTAATACAAAATTTACATTTCCATAAATTAAAATTGATTCCACCATCTTGGACACTTGTATTGGGGATTCATCATCATCGATTCATTAGTCATTGTAAAATTCATCTCCAACAGCCATAACCTGATGAGAATATAGAAGGGATGACAGGATTGGATGATCTTCAATACACTTTCAATTCTTTAAAAAAACACAAAGAATGTCATTATGGTATCAATGAAAAAATGAGACATTAAAAATATGAGTAATTTTATCTCCATCCCTGAATCTACAATGTGATATTCATTTTAATAAAATTCCATTTATAGGGTTTCTTAAACCACAATTTGTTAAACCATAGGTGAATTAAAAACATGACCCTAGATGTTTTCCAGCATTAAATCAATGTCTTAGAAGTAGGAACCAACCACCTCAGGTAAAACGTCAAATGATATTCCTAGATCGATAGTGGCATGGGAGAAACCTTCCAATGTTATTTCTCCCTAACAAGGTATTTGGTAGAGCTCAGCCTCTGAGTCCAATGTTCTCCAATTCTCCCACTTATGAGATGTGACGAAAAATAATAACATTTAAGTGGCTTACCTCTCTGGATCCAAACTCACTACAACCTAATCAGTTAGCACTTATACAATCAATAATGGTAATTCTAAATGTAATATTTCCATATAGGGAGATTCCATGGATATTGGTCCTCTCGAATCATGTTTCTTTCCATGCCATTGATTTTCCCCATTAGTTGGTTGTAATTGAGAAGCTTAGATTACCATTTCAAGTAATTTATCTTAGGGATATGAGTGAATCCAAACATCTGCATATTTTTGATATATACCAATTTTTTTCATAGAGAGGAAGTTTTGCCTTAGCCTGCGATAACTCCCATGTGAAAATATTCCAAAATTAAAGAGCCACCATAGGATGGTCCTTAGATCAAAGGTAAATGGGATGATGATATCTCGACTAGAAAGACTAGAATTGAAAAATAAACTAACTGGGTAGATAACATTCATAATGGAGTTCCATGTCAATGTGAGTGGAAGAGATGCCCTTACGAAGTGATAGCATAAAGGTCTTGGCCCTAAGTTTTCATCCATAATAATCAACCATATTACACATGGGAAATGTCCCATTAGGCTTCAAGGAGAAACTATCACGATGGGTCAAAAAATCCCTAACCTCATAATCCATTAGTATAATAGGTCTTACCCAACTAATTTACGAAATAAATGGGTAGAAATGGACAGAGGGGGTTCTCTACATGTTTATATATTCATATCATCCTAGATGAGACCCTTTATAACTCCATAATATTTGAAAGGGCCTTGAGATCATATGAGGGGTTTTCTCTTATGAATATGGAATAAAAGGAAATAATTATTGGTCAAAATAGGGATGGATTTGCTAATATTCTTCCCCTATAATGAAGGACAATATCATGAATGTGGAGTATCTAAATCCACCCGTTCCCTTCATCATAAGTATGTACCCACTTTGGTACATGGAGAGGAAACTAGTCACTTGAATATCCTAGTCAACACTCGGGATAATATCACAACCCCCTTCTTTAAATTTCCCTTTTTCATCCATAGAACAATATGAACCTAATACAATTCCCGATTCCTTCATTGGATAGGACTTCATATTCATATATTTTTTATCATAATGGGATTTATTGATGAAGTAGGTCACACACATCTTCAACGAGATATCCGCCCAGAGAAGTGGATCCTTTGGGAGGGCATTTTCAGCAAACCTAATAGACTATCTAGTGAGGGTAGGAGTACTCTTTATGTTATCCCATGAAGATGTTGGAGGAAAAAACTCATCATACATCTCACCAATATGAGTGAACAACATATCTACTCAACATCCCGTAAGTTTACATCCACCTATCTATGCATAAGGAAGAATGTGTTCGTGTGTGGAATCTAATGACTAAATAGGTCCTTCATCTTACCCTTGATGAAATTGGAATTTTTTGAAATACAAATAGCCTCATACATCCCAATAATATTCAACTCTATAGATAAATTAGAATAGATGTATTTCACCCTGAAGGGCCAGCCATAATCCATCTCACAACTGCCACATGATCGAAAGTCCCAATTCAGAACCCACCCAAATATCTGGTTGGTGGTAGACCACATCATTATTGAGTGGTACACATAAAAATTGAAATTAGGTTTTGGATTTTTCCCATCAATTTATGTAGTCACGTATGTCACTATATGCTCGTCTCCATACTCTCTATCAATAACAAAATATTCGTGTAAGAGATGTTCTCCCATAAGGTGTTATGGGTTTTTAGTACCTAAGGGGAGGGTACAAATGATGACTGTAGTGAAGGAATGGTAGTTTCAGTTGTAAAACCAATCCTATAAATGGTAATAAAACTTGAAAGGGATATTCCCCATGTTTTGATTTTGTATACTCTACCTGAATCATCTGTCATTACCCAACAACACGGTGACAAGATGCATTGACCCTTGCCATGATTGCATCCGAGCAAACCATCACTTCTTTATCCTCTCTCTTTGAAGGCTTCAAAAAATTATGATGAGATACTGGTGTTATCTAAAAAATTATGTTTCATATGTTAAATATAAAAAAAGAAAATATTTTCAAAGGAAATGAATAAATTATGACAGCCTCACATTCATCGCTCCACTAGTCATGACACTCATAATCATCTAATGATAACATGGTCACATGATTTTTATAAAATTCCAGTGGTCATGCAGCCAAAACCAACATATCATGTGATATCATCCATGATAACTAGCATCCTTATAGACAAAGTTCAACTAATTACTAAAAATGTATTCGTGGTTAGTTTGAGAAAATATTTTTAAAATAATTTCTTGTAAATAATTTCTCACAAAATAGTCTTGCAGAAGGATCTCATGACCAGATGAAGGAAGATCTTATGATCCTTGAGAGTTCGGAAGCTGGTGAATTAATTTCTCTATTCTCCCCAATTTATAACGTAATTTTTTAGGAATACCAATCAATTCCCATAAGACCAATAATTACTCAATACACTGATTGGTGATAGTGTGAAATCCTCATGTGGGCATTCACTTTCTTTAGGGAGTGAGATCTTGTCCATCTGTCCATTTCTCTTGAGGGGGAGGGGTATTTGATTCCCTCCAAATTAGCATCAAGAAAATTAGAATGAAGTAAATTCTTGAAAATGGGTATTATATTCCATGAAAATCAAAGGAATAAAAGGTAACCAAGAAATGTTGGTCATGTAACCCTCAAAAGGACATGCAATCACATGATCTCTATAAGGTCATGCATACACTTCAGGTAAAGTGACTAACCTTATAGATGATCATAAAAAGGCCTTTTTTAATGCCCTCCATGTTCTTGAAAAGGCATTAGAGATAATCATTGTCCAAGAAATCGCTTCCAAATGAGTTCATCTTGATCACATGACCAATCAATTGGAAAATTCCTGAAAATATATACAAGAATAATTTGAAAATAAGGAAAATATATCAAAAGGAAGGAATCCACATACAGTTATAAAACATAATTTGATGTGCCTGGTTATTTTTCAAGTCCCCATGAAGAACCTATAAATATTTCCACCCTGTTTTGAAAATGTTTTTAGCATGTCACTCGCATCACACGAAGGGTCTAAGACATGACTTGTGGTATTGAAATCCACCGATATATCCAATGAAAACAATAGATTTGGTCTTGTTAATTATTAGACATCACTACAAGACCCTTATTTGGTCATGTAGTGCATCACTGATGGGTAGAGTAATTTTCATCAACAACACTCATGTAATCATGCGAGATCTTTGGACCTTGTAAACTAAAACAGGGGAATACAAAGGGAAATGATTGGAAAATAATACAAGTGGATGATGCAAAGATCTTATGAGAATGTGGTTATAAATCCCAAGAAAAATTATTGATCATGTGAGTAACCCCCCTACATTCAAACTCGATCTCACAAGGACCCCCTACAATGTCAAATTTTTCTTGAGAAATAACCCGAACAAAGCATCTCAGATCATATGAAGGCTTTTTAATAGGTATCTTGATATCAAAAAAGTCCCTAGAAATATCAGCTTAACTTTGTGAAGGGCCATTGGAATATCCACGTGATTAGGTTTGACCAATTTCATTGAAATTGTTTTACGAAATGGTGAATTTATTTGATTTTCTTTCAATTACCAAAAATAATATGACACTTATGAAAAGATTTCACAAATCCTGTGACACTAAATCCCTCTATGGAGTCTAGTCTAGATTTGTGAGATATGTGCTGCATAAGGTGGTGTATATTTAGTGTGGTGAGGGCAATACATCATCTATCCCATCATAAATATTACATCATTAGATCTACAAATTACTACACCCAGGCATCAGAGATGAGTTTTTTATGCATCCAATCTCGCAATCTGAATGCTTTTCCAGTGAGTCAAATCTGGGGAACAACCAATGAAAAAACATAACATCTATGGTCCCATCGCATGATCTCTTGATATTCGGAGAAGGAAATCTAGTGGGTTATGTGAAAAACATACCACTTCTCTCATGGATCAAATGAGACCTAAAACAAACTAACCTCGGAAAACTATTAGGAACATATGAAATAAAATATGGAATAAATACTAAAAAATAAATACATATATGAAGTTATATTATTTTGTTCTCATATGCTTTTCATGCAATATACATATTATGTGATAGAACTAGGGAATTTCTCTCAATTCAATAAACATTCCCTTAACACAGCATTTGAATCATGTGATGTCCTCCAGACATGTAAAGAATTTCAGGCGACAACCTTTGAGAATTTCACATGAAGTTGAAAGAATCCCTCTAAAATCACCATTCAGATATTCTGATGTACTCGAAACATGTCACCCATGATATGTGGTGACACCATGGAATGTTCGATAGGTCTGAAGAATCCCTCTAGGACTTCCACCCACATCTTGTGGCACCCTCCATGTGTTTCATCCTCGTAGTGAGATTCCCTCTAGACATGCCACCCAAATATCGATAATACCTATAGGATCACCACCAAAATCTCATGATGACACTTGGATATGTTATACATGTCATAAACTATCCTTAGGAAAAGTTACATGAATATGTGATGTCTTCCATACATGTTAGACAATATCAAGTGATGTCTTTTAGACAATTCAACCTAGATCATGAGAAGCTCTCTGAACATGACAACTCTGGTCATGCGATTATCTCCACACAACCTTGACCAGGTCTTGTAACACCCTCTATAAATTTCAACCAAGATCATGTTATTGTCACTAGGACATGTCAAGTTGATAACCAGACATGTGAGGAAGACAACTAGAAATTTTAGGGAATCAATCATACCAGGCCAGGAAGATGTTTCAAGACATCATATCCTTGTCCAGTGGGAATAAAAGGTAATCCTTGGATTATAATCCTTGATCAATTGAATTATGATAAAAATGTTTCCTACAAAAAACATGATATATATGATGCCTTATAAAGGCCCAATATTCATATTAAACATCCGAAAGGGTTGTTCCAACAAATAAGTCCAACATTCATAAGAAGAATAACTGATTAAATTCTATCCATTATTTTTCACACCAATCATATATCACATGGTATTAGAGAGTTTAAATTATTATATCATTTTCATCATAAACCATTACCACAATAGTGATGCCTTAGTGTGTAAGCCTCGATCTGTATCATAATATGATATGCCCATGATAAAAGGGAATCCTCAATGTCCAAGCCCCAATTAGTGGAATAATATTATATTCCTATGATATAAGGGAATCCTTAGTGTGAAAGCCCCAATCAGTGGTGTAGTATGATATTACTTAATATAAGGATAACCTTAGTGTGTATGAACAGATGAAATTTAACTACGAGAACTCTGATTCAATCAATAACCAGGATATATAGGATGCATTCCTAAAGTCCCAAGCTCAAATAGGCATCCACCTCAGTGTATGTACCACCATGTATTTGAAATTTAGACCATCAGGACCCAATATATCCCATTGGCATACCATCATTCTTCATCCACACGAGGATTGAGGGACTAAACTGAACAACGATGACTCTGATTCCTAATATTTCTTGTATACATAAGTCACCTCTCTATGGCCTGATCCCCATAATGAACATCCAGAGTGGATGTCCCAAAAAATAAGTATCACATCCATATACAATGAGACTGATTACTTACTATCCCTTATTTCCTACATCGAGCATGGATCTTGTAGGATTAGAAAGTTACAATAATCACATTATTTGTATCCTAAATCACCACCATCCTGGGAAACATTGGTGGGTAATCTTGGACCAGTGATACAATTTAACTAATCCCATATAAGGGTATCTACTATGGGGATAGTACCAAGGGAATGATTGAACTACGATAACTCTAATTCTCACCATAACCCGGATACATAGGATGCCTCATTGATGTTTCAACTCAAATATCACATTCCAATGATCCCACATATATGTTATTTCTGTATGAAAATTTGCCAAATAGGTTTAATAAAATATTTGGTTTTTGATTCTTATTATAAAATGTGATATTTAGGATGTCTCCTAATGTCTCAATCCTAACCTCAAAACATTAACCACCTCCATGGATAATAACAAGCTATGGAGTTCATAGTTGTAAGGTGTCAACATATAAACCTCTACCCAACAGTTGGAAATGGATGAATGACCTCAGATACATACAAATGTATTCAATAAGAAGAACCCACCTTTTTCATATAACAGAATTTATCCTATACTCATTTTTAGGGTAATTGTTCCCATATCTGGATTATGAAGATATTCTCAAACATTGATTAAATCTATAAGAATTTCCCAAAGTATGTAAATTTTCCCCCAAATGTGTCTGATGAGATTGGCCTCCAATCCCCTTGACCAATGTGAGATCCTAATTGTCGGTGGGTTTGAAACCCCAAAGGACTACCAACCTTTTGAAAGTATGTTTGTACCCAGTTCTAGATGTTGTAGTGGTTGGTATATTCATTAGGGATAAAATATTGATAATCAAAATTGAATTATTTTACAATAAAATTGATCCCCCATAGTCAAGCTATCATTCCAGTAAAGCAATGTATTTACAACGAAAAAAAGTGGTGAACCAGGTGGGAAATCATTTAACTGTGGAATCTCTTTCACAAGATT
The DNA here is from genome assembly GCA_963277665.1 of Viscum album. NCBI lineage: Eukaryota > Viridiplantae > Streptophyta > Magnoliopsida > Santalales > Viscaceae > Viscum > Viscum album. The sequence goes on from OY728136.1 coordinate 433,333,767, forward strand.
AAAAGGATATACTCCCCAACTGTTTCTGGACCATTCATTTTTTATCACGTGGGGGTTCCTTATCATAAATTTGTATGAAATAATATGTTTATATATATATGAGTTAAATTTATATGTTTTTAATTTATATAAAAATATGGTATTAATTTATATATATAAAAATATAAATATTTGTATATTTAAATTAGTTCATATATTGTATTGTCCGATTAAGTAACTAATATTTCATTGTTTGATAAATTCATGAAGAACTATTAGTTAATATGATGAATGGGTTGATGATTCCTTGGTATTTTGTAAATGAAATGTTGAAAGAAAATACATGATTTTAGGTCAATGTGCTTACTGTTTTAATATAAAAAATTGGGGTCCTGATATATCAAACACCATCTAATTTTCTATTGTTGTAATCAACATTATACACACCAAATAAAGCATAGTGGAATAATAAGGAAGTCAAAATCTAAGGTAAAACACATGAGACATATAACACAATGTAACATTTATTTATTAATTTCTCGAATCAAATTTTGAATTTTTTTATCATAATATGATTAATAATTAGAAATTATTAAAAAATTTCATTAATTAATCAATAGTATTTTTATTACAACCATTTTTCATAGAATAAAATTTATTTTACAATAATAAGAGTATTCACATATTAGGAGCTAAATGCATGATTTTAAATACAAAAGTATTTTTATTTAATAATTAATTTTAACATAGATATGGAAATAATATTATGATAATTAACTTAATCTATAATTAGTGAATCCAAATTATGTAACAGGGTTATCTCTACAAAAAACATTATGAAGCTAAATATTAATTTCCACAATTGAACTATAAATTTTCAATGAATTGTATTATTCCGATCATTATGTATTTTTATCATAATAAATTCAATTTAACTCTTTTAAAATAGTAATATTATATATTTTTTTAATTAATAGAAAAATATATTACATTATTAAATTGGTGATTGATATGAAATAATATTAAGAACACATAACATATAAAAAATATTTTTCTTTAAAAACAACTTTTCAATGTATTGTATATTTTCATTAAAAATTTAATTTTCTCATCTTTATGAATTAATTTAGATCATATAGATTCCAAATTAAAAATCATTAAATCCATATTTAGTAAGAGGGGATATATTATATTATTAGTTAAAAAATAATTTTCATATTAAATAATTAAACTAGTTAATAAGAGGAAAAAAGAGGTAATCTAGAAAGGCATGAATCCTTATACCCCAATACATTGTTTGTTTATGGGTTTATATGGTTCATAAAGAATGCCTAATGTAGGATATGTAGAGTTTGATAGTTGTAATCTAGTTTTGGGATAATTTCATGATGTGAACCATATTTCATGACATGTGTGGGATGTTTGTTGACCGAAGTAGTTGTTCACAACTTGTGTAAGAGAAGATTGTGGTGTGTGATTCATAATGTGTAGAGTATATTAATTATGTGAATGGATAAGGATCAGATTTGATGAATCTTCCCTTGAAAAATCATGAGGTGAACAGAATTATCACGATATGAATTGATCCGGGTTTATTGAATCGAGGCAATGTGTTTTTCAGTGAGTCTTAAATATGTAGAAATTCATGACACAAATTACCAATTCACACCAAAATATGAATCTATTAATGTATATGTAAATACAATCACACCCATAGTTTTCTAATAATCCCTCTATTTATATCCTAGCTCTATGCATCTAGAGGTTATTTTTAGGGTGTTCTAGAGTTCTTTTGGTATATATTTATCCTTAGCATCCCATGTTCAATATATGGTTACCTACGTGAGTTTTCCCTCTTTCTCTTGTGATCTTATCTCTAATTAGTTCTATTTCCACCTGTTTTATATTTCTAGAATATAGAAGAAAATATCTTTTTTCTCATTGAGTTATTTGATGTTTTGGGGTGTGGTTGTGGAGAGACATTCTCATGGATATATAGTCTCCATACAACAAAGGTGATCGTATGATTTCACTTGTTGTTTCATTATCATTCAATAATGTTGAACTTTTTAGGGTAGGGGATTCATTTATTCTCCAATTATTTAATATAAATTCATAAAAAATCATGATTTATCTATTTGGTGGATGGTTTAATTAATATTAACAATGAATAAACATGATTAATGAAAAATATGATGTATGGTTTTTAGTAAGCACATGTTTTTCACAATGATAATAGTTTTACTATTCATTTCCTTGAGATTGTGCTATAATTTTATTTGACAATATTGTTGTTATGTATTGGTTTATCATATTATTTTAATGTAAATTATTAAGAATATAGAGTCATTAATGATGTCGGATAAAGAATGAAAGAGTATTGTTTATTGAATTCTTCAATTTTAATAATTTGATAGAATTAAAATGAAGTATAATACATATTTGCCTAATTTTCTTCCATTTTTTAATTTAATTGGATAAATGAAATGATGTTGTAATTGGTTTTTATTATAAATGATTATGGTATTTTTAATTAAATGTTCTTCCTTAAAGTGTAATAAAACTAGCTATTATGTTTTAAAGCCTATTTAAATAATTTATAACCATTATAATTGATGCCTTAGGTTATTCATAGCTGTAAAATTTGGGAAATGAGTTGTATAATCCAAGAGGTTAATAAAATCAGTTGTTTGATTAAGAAAAATGTTTGGTGACAAGTTAAATTGTTTTCATGTAAAGGATGAAACCCTTATTTCTAATCTTGGAATCCATATTGACTCTATTTGTTTTTTTATTCATTTTGTGTTTTCTCAAGAATTGATTCTTACAATGTGATATGATTTGATCCTAGGATGAATGATGGTTAATGAGACATATTCAAGAGACCCATGTACGTGAAAGAAGTTGGTGCCAGTGATTTTAGGATGGATTCATGGTGATATGGATGGTGGTGTCAGGGATGGATCCATGATTAATAGAATTGGTTATAGTTGGAATTTTCTGTTGTAGTGGTGAATGATATAATTCATTCTTGTCAATAAATATACTTTAATGTTCTATTAGTTAAGATTCTTTTTACTTGATTAATTTTCTCATTATATGAGATAACTAGTTGTGCATTGTTATGCATCTATTTTATGGTAGATTAGTATTTATCTTAGAGTACACAGAATAACGGAATGATAATGATTAATAAATGGTTTAACTCACATGGTTGGTGCTCTAATAGAATGAAAATGTTGATAATCTTATTGAGCTTGGAAATATTTCGATTATTCCTAGAGGTTATTGACTTCACTTTGTGGTTAATGAAATGTGAATAAAATAATGTTAATTAATTTCTAATTAATTAATTAATTTAAATAAGTATATTTTTTATGTAAATAATTATTGTAATGAATTTCCTTGAGATGATTGTGTTATAATAGGATATCTAGTCTTTATTAAAGGTGTTCGGGTGTTAGAGAGACTTTAGATATAGTTGATCCCAATAATAGGTTAATTCCATTAGTGTGGTAGTGAACTATATTACATCCTATAAGTTATAAGATTTTATATTCTACCACACCCATGGTAGTAGGTTCACTGAAACCTAGAGGACTCTAGGAGGGTATTTTACCCTACATTCAGGATGGAAAGGAATAGATAGATAACTACCCCCCTATGAAACTGATCTCTTCGCTTGGTAGTATTTTTTACGTTTATTAATGGTGGTTACCTTTGACATATATTTTTGTAAAGGGATATAATCCCTTGCGTTAATTTAACACATATGTATTTACAGAAGTGTTATCCTATTGAAAATTATAGGTATGATGTGAATGGGATGTGTTAGCCTGAGGTATAATACATGATATATTAGATGTTGTGGATCCTATAAACTACTCATTTACTATATAGAGATGTGGTATTGAATGATGAGATGAGATGATGCATGGGTTGCATTGTGTGATACTTTATCACCTGTGACTTCACATTGTCTTACATTTGGAGAGAGAAAACATAGTATTTTTAACATTAGGGAAGATAAGAAAATAAACAGAGAAGTGGTAGATATACCTTATTTTGATATTATATTATATTATCTCTTATATGTGATATTTGGTGAAATATATCCAACCTGACTCAAGGAATATAGTATACATGTTTAGTTGATGAGTTAATTTCACTTGTTCTTCACTCGGATTTAGTATGCTTTCTTTGTCTTTTAAATGAGAGTCTCCAAGGGGGATCCTACTGAGTATACATGTTATGATCACCCTATGTATATATAATCATTATTTTAGGTATATGTGAGTAATTTCTTGATCTGGATATATGTTACTAGCTCTTCGCTTGTTCTAGATCTGTTTGGGCATTCATGGTAATTATTAAGGATTGTAATTTGTTGCATGTAGTCTAATTTATAATTTTTCCAATGTATGACAATACATGAATGTTTTTTGATATCTCTTACTTTTTTATTAAAATGTTGTGTTGGGTGTTTCTATCATTTATTTTATTTTCTTCGATTTAAGAGGGTAATGACTCTCATTTGTGTGTATGTTATTCCCTCGGTGCTTGTCTTCGACTCATGGCCTATTGGATGAGAGATTTATGTTTCATTACCTAAATTTATCTTATTGTTATAATTGGTGGGGAACCTCTCAAGGGAGGTGGTAATGATAGATTTTTATCAAAGTTATATATTGGTGGATAACATGAATTTTGAAGTTAGGAATATGTGAGGACTACAATGGTTGGTAGGTAAATGGTGTCTGTTATGTTTGGTAAGAAATGTAATCAAGGGATACTAGCTATGACATTGGTAGTTAAGGCCCCCTATGATATGATGCATGAAACATTAAGTTAACTTAGCCTACAAAGTAATGTGATTCATTTTATCGAGTAGTGACATAGGAAAGGATCACGAATCATTCATATTATGCCAGTTTTTGAAATGGTTAGGCCTTTTTATTAGGTTGACGATTAAATAATGTATTATTTAAATTTATAATATTCCATATTCCAATATTATGAAGGATCCGGGTGCAGCAGAAGCGCATGGGTGGATGTGCCCACTTGGCTTTTTTTCATTAGAAATGATCAATCCGGGATCAATAAGACGATAAACGCCAGTCTCTACAGATCAAATCATAGAAAAAGACAATGAATAAGGTTTGTCCCGGAACCACAAACAAGGATTGTTACAGGTTGATTATAATTAATTTAATTAATTATAAATAAACACCTTTTGGGTGTTCTTTCTTCGTTGATGTTCTTGATCACATTGTCGGTGTGATCCGTCGTTGCGTCGCAGAAGCCAAGTGTAGACTCCTTCTACTAGTGATCCACACGTATACCTCGTATCTCTGGATGCCGCCAAAGAATTCTCTGGGTGCTAGCATGGAGAAGACTTTGCTTGTGTTTTCCGCCTTAGATCGCCTTGATCCGATGGAAGAGGATCTCTCTAGGTCCTGAGAGCATTCTTGGAGGAAGAGGTTCTTTCGGCCTCGAAAGAATTCTCCAGAATTGTTGTGGACAATGATTCTCTTGTGTGTAGGAAAAGAGTTGGGGTTGTGAGCATATGTATAATCAAGTTTGAGGTTGTAGAGTTATGACAATAAATAAATGCATTACGCATTTCATTGTTTTCATTAACTCTTATTGAAAACCCCCATGTCGAATAATTAATTCCTTGACATGCGCTCACGCTGATTATAATAAATATCATTTAATAAAACAATATTATATCCTCAAAATCCCAATTGGAAAAACTACATGGCGTGTAATAATAAATACACTATGTGTACTTGTTTTTCATTGAAAACTACATGGCGTGTACATTAAATGTACACGGCATATATATATTGTTTTTATTTATTCATTTCCTTTTTCAAAATAAAAACTAAACGGTGTGTAATAATTAATACACAATGTGTACTTGTTTTCATTTTATTCTTCCTCAATCATTAAAACGATTTAGGCTTCCTTGAATAATTATTAAACCACATACGGGAATAATCTTTATTCTACTTGAGATACTTGAATACACTTAGTGTGTGACCCTCTAGGACTCTTTCTCGTTGGCATTAGGCGAGCTTGCCTAAAGTCCAAGATTACTATCTAGAAATGGGTCAAGGCACCCAAGAGAAAGAAGTTGACGCTGCATTGACGTATCACCTCATACGAAGGCTTACTGTGTAATTTAATACCTTTTTCTCGATATCTCGTCAAGAAGGTTTCATGGTAGTGTCATAAACCTATATGCTTGATCTGTCGTTCTTTGACTACCTAAAATAAACTCGTCATTTACACCATGTCCATGGAATTTAATGTGATAGTTCTATTTCAATCAAAGGGTCTAGATATCAACTTCTATAAATGAAAGGGAAAAATCCTTCCTCGACTTATCCATTAACAACATGTCACTCGTGGCGCACCCAGCGTACCCTACTTCCCACCAACTGTCTGGGTAACAGTTTTCGTCAGTAAATCTAATTGCGCGAGTCATGACATGAGTTAATGATAATCATCTAGTCTAAGTACCAGTACACATTCTCGTAGATAGCAATGTACGATGACACCAAGACATGAAGAATTGCTACTGGTGGGCCTGTTCTCATAATTTCCCATCTTAGAGATTACCAAGTGCGAACTCCATGATAGAGAGTCTCGTCTTCTTACGAGTACTCGCACATGACGGTCTATATAATATGTGTCCTGTCATAGTATATCATTCAACCACAGAACATTATTTAAGAATATTGTTATAGCATTTCAAGGTTCTCATCATAGTAGGGATCTGCCATGACCTTATAAATGCAACAAATATTCCAGGACATTATTATATTATAGCCATACAGAAAAATGAACAATATATAATAAGTGAAAATTTATGTGATCAAAGTACAAAACAATTGGTTCTCAGGACACCAACCCTTACAAACTCCCCCTTGGACTAGAGCCAACTACCTACGACTTTTAGTCCGCTAGACCTCACATGATGATTATGTTTCTTCTGAGTCAAGGCTTTAGTCAAGGGGTCTTCCATGTTATCTTCCGTGGAAATACTGCTCACTGCAACTTCACCTCTCTGAGAAAAATCCCTCAAGACATGATACTTCCGAAGTATGTGCTTTGTCCGCTGATGTGACCTTGGCTCTTTTGCAAGTTCCACCACTACAGTACTATCACAATAGAGTGTGATAGAATCTATACTGCTCGGTACTACATCCAGCTCTTGGACGAATCTTCGCATCCATACTGCTTCTTTAGCTGCTTGAGAAGCTGCGATATACTCGGACTCCGCTGTAGAATCTTCCACCACACTCTGCTTTGAGCTCTTCCAACTCACTGCACCTCCATTCAAACTGAAGATGTATCCAGTCTACTATTTCATGTCATCTTGATCAGTATGGAAACTAGCATCTACATGTCCTCTAATGACTAGTTCCTCATCTCCTCCATAAAACAGGAACATATCCTTAGTACGCCTCATATACTTAAGGATAGTCTTGACTGCCATCCAATGGCGGTCTCTTAGATCAGCTTGATATCTGCCTACCACACTTAATGCATAAGAAACATCTAGCCTCGTACATAGAATAGAATACATGACTGACCCAATCTCGGATGCGTAAGGGATCCTTTCCATTCTCTTTCTTTATTCATGTGTCTAAGGACACATTTTCTTGGAAATATGAATGCTATGTGACACTAGAAACAATCCCCTCTTGGATTTTTCCATACTGAATCTCTTCAGTATCTTTTCAATGTATGTACTTTTACTCAGGCCCAGCATTCTCTTGGATCTATCACGATGGATCTTGATCACAAGAATATATTCTGACTCTCCCAAGTCTTTCATGGAGAAGCATTTATGCAACCATGCCTTAACTGATTGTAAGATAGGTACTTTTTTTCCAATTAGTAATATGTCATCAACATATACTATTAGAAAAATGACTGCACTCCCACTAAAGCTCTTGTAGACACAAGGCTCACATTCATTCTTAACAAAGCCAAATTTTGTTACAGCTTCATCATAACGAATTTTCCATGACCTTGATGCTTTCTTTAATCCATAAATGTATTTCTGTAACTTGCATACTTTTTTGGCATCCATTGGAGTCACAAAACTTTCAGGTTGTGTCATGTAGACATCTTCCTGGAGGTTCCCATTAAGGAAATCTGTTTTGACATGCATTTACCAAATTTCATAGTCATGGTAAGAGACAATGGCCAATAAGATTCTGATGGATTTAAGCATCGCAACTCGTGAAAAGGATTCATCATAGTCAATTCCTTGACGCTGTCTAAAACCTTTTGCAACCAGTCGTGCCTTATAGGTGCTGACTTTCCCCTCCATGTCTAATTTCTTCTTGAATACCCATTTATTACCAATAGGCTTTACATCAACTGGAGGATCTACAAAAATTCAGACTTGGTTTTGGTACATGGAATCCATTTCAGAATTCATGGCATCTTGCCACTAGGCAACATCTGTGCCTTCAACTTCTTCCTTGTAGGTAAGAGGATCATCATTCTCAACCAATAATGAGTCACCATCTTCGGTGACAATAAAACCATATCGTTCTGGTCCTCTCACCTCTCTCGTGCTCCTGCGCAGTTCTTGTGTCTCTAGAATAGATTGTTCTTCCCCGGGGCTTTGTGGAATTTGTTCTTGTACCAACTCATGTGTATCTTGAGCCTTGACTTCATCGAATTCTATCTCACTCCCACTATCTCTTTTGGATATGTACTCCCTCTCAAGGAATATGGCGTGTCTTTCCACTTTAACCTTTTTTTATGAGGGGTTGTATAGGTAATATCCCCTTGTTTCCTTGGGATATCCTATAAAGGAACACTTTGTGCCTCGGGGTGCAAGTTTGTTACCTGAAGAGGCCTTAACAAATGCTTCACTACCCCACACATGTAAATTTGAAAAAATGGCTTTGCATCCACTCCATAACTCATATGGAATACCATTTATCGATTTAGTTGGTACTTGGTTTAGTATGTGCGCTTTTGTTTGTAATTCATATCCCCAAAAGGATAATGGAAGACTCGCATGACTCGTCACTGATCTCACGATATCCAACAGGGTGCGGTTCCTCCTTTAACTTACACCATTCCACTACGGTGTGTAATGAGGAGTGAGTTGAGATACAATCCCAAACTCCCGTAAGAAATCAATGAAGTCCTGATTAAGATATTCTCTGTAACAGCCCAAGATTTTATAAAAAAAAAATATTCTTTTTAATTTTATTAATGTCTTGTGTTGTACGCTACACCAAAAGGAGCTTGCACAACACACATCCTTGACTTGACTTGCATTACACGCAATCGCGACCTTCCTCGATAGCGTGTGTAGTACGCAATACCGAGTTTCACTAAACAACGATATGCTATAAAAATATTATTAAAACTAGCCGTTATGAATAGTAATAACCACTTTTTGAAATCCAGTAAATCTTATTTTTCAAAATGAACTTTATTTTTGGATTCGGAGTATCGAATTTAGCCTAAGGTGAAATTTTGGTACTTTTCGGATAACTTTCATATTCTGATGAATAGTGAAAATTACTAAATTATAATTACAAACAACTTTTTTAATCGAAATAATTAATAGTGATAAATCATTAATTTGAGTGGTTTTAAAGTATATTTAGAATATATTTTTACAATTTAATACAATGTTGGTCATTGGATGTAGTTTCACATTTAAACTAGACATAAACAAGTGTCAATCTTTTGATAGATATTGTTTCTTAAAAACACGCTATTTGTTTTAACAGCGGGATTTAATTATAAAATTAATTAATGCAACTTTTATGTTATGAATTTGGTAAAATAGACTTCATTTTTGAATTCGGAATATGAAATATAGCTTGGGATGAAATTTTGGCATTGTTCTGAAAAACATCAATTTTTGATGAATAGTGAAACTACTAAGTGGTAGGTTAAAAACTGAATTTTGCATAAAACTTAATTTTACCGCTTCTGTGAATGAAATTTCGAAAATCCGAGAGACACGGTTAATATCAAGGACTAAAATGTGGTTCAATGAGATAAAAATAATTTTTTGGTGAATAGTAACTTTTTACTATTTTTACCGCGGTTAAAAGTAAATAGGGTAACTAAGGGTAAATATGATATTACTATTACCCTAACACATGTCCTAATTCTATTGGATAAGTGTAATTCGACCAAAAACAAACTTAGGAATAAAATATGACCATTTAGGCCCACTTGGATTAGATTAGGACATTTATTATTAATTTATTTAAAGAAGGGTTAAAATAGTTAAAATCAAAGTTTAATAAGTAAATCATTTTTAATATGGGGTTATACATAAGATAAATTCGATTGTAAATATTCATTAGAAAGCTAAAAATATTTCCTACATGATGGTATTTTATTTGTAATTTTTAGACATCAAATAATTTAATTTATTTATTACACAACGATGATGCAGTAATTATCTTTTTAATGAAATATTGACATAATTGATGTTATAAGCACCAAAATAAATGTAATTTGAGATTTTTTATGAATTCCACTAATTTTCTAGGTTACTATGATATATTAATGTTGATTTAATCAACTTGGTTCGAACATTTAATTCTGTTATGACTTTCACAAAAATCATATATCAAATAGTGTCAAAATTGACACAAAATAGTTTTTAAATCAAATATTATATTACTAATTGTTATTTTATTCCTAAAAATCTAAGGTTCGGCCAAATGACTTAGATAAGGATATATATATTAATAATAAACAATTTGGGGTTCATTTGGCATGTTATAGTAAGTGTATTAACCATATAGTGAAAGAAAACAAAAAGACACGGTAAAAGTTAAATTATTTAACTTAGAGTTAAATCTAATTGATAAGGTTTAAAATAATATCCAAACATGTGTAAATTTGATTGGTTGATGAGATTACAACCCTATCTCATCTAATCTTCGAATATGAGTCATTTTTGGAGGTTTTTAAGTGGGGTTAGATTTATTATAAATTAATATTTTTAAGAATTCCTAAGGTGCCCCTCTCCTCCCCTATAAAAGGACACCTCCTCCCCCTCCTCCTCACACCAATTTGAGCACTCAAGCTCGGCCAAACCCTGCCAAAATTCCTTCTCCACTTCCCTAGCAACATCCTAGAGGTTCTGGTCTTCCTCAAAGACCAATTCTAGTGCCCTAAGAGGAGGTCTCAAAGAGGCACTTCAAAGAAGAGGTAATTACCGTTACCAATTCTTTCATCTTTATTTCTTCTTCCACTTCTTCTTCTTAGGTTGTTTCATTATGAAGTAATAACATCCGTATCACTCATATACTGATATGTTATTATAAGTATGAAACAACCCTATTTCACCATCTATCCATCCTACGGAAAAAGAAATCACCGCGCGTGCGTACGTACGGAATACCGTCTCCACGCCGTGGTGTAATCTATTTTCCACCACCACCTTACATGGATGGGTATAATGGTGTAAAGAATAACTATACATAGTTATTAAAACATCATATTGATTCTGATATATTGTATAATCCACTCCAATTCAATTCAATATTTATAGAAATGATATCATCGCTCGTGCGTACGTACGGACTACCGTCTCCACGACGCGATGAGATTCATTCTCCATGTTAACCATTTAAGAATGATTATAATGTATATATAAGAAATAATAATGAAATATATGACATTATAAAGCTACTGGATTTATGTATATATATACATATGTATATCATCTACTTACTTCCATTTCAAGACAATAAGGAAAGAAAAACAGCGTTCATGCGTACGTACGGACTACCGTCTCCATGAACGGTGTTTTTCATTTTATTTATCTATCTATTATATATATATATATATACTGAATATATATGATATATAAATCATATTTTATATTCTGGAAGTAAGTAAATCATGATATAAGTAATAATGATGTCAAGAACAACAAGTCAAAACACCTACGATAAATGAAACGATTTTACCCAAAACGCTTCTTTAACATGGAATTTACAAAAGAACGGGTAATATAATGTCATAAGTGAACCATATATGATATCATAACAATGAATATGATTCTGTAATAAGTCAATAACATGATTTAAATCATTATACAGGAGGTTCGGACACTTACAAAGCAAGTCGGACCTAAGGTAAGGGAAATATCACAATCTCATTTTTATCCGAGATTGTTTATTCGTAAGTATTTACTGGGGTGTATTTTATCATCCACGTCCATGTTCCTTCAATATATAATATTGTTTCCATCCACTTACAATAGTTTAAATCCAATTTTACCCTTCGGTAAGTTTTTAGTAAAAGATATGAAAGGAATCTTTTGTCGTTTTTCATACGAGGTACTTTTTGACTTTTCCGACAAAAGTACGAAGAATGTTTTTTTAAACTTATACGGCATGAATGGATTTTTAAAACATTATTTCCAAGAAGCTTCCTTTACAAGTTTTCAAGTTTATTTTTAATCAACTTCTTTTATTTTAAAGTTATATGACATGTTATGAAAGGAAAAATGTTTTTGAAGAAGAAAGGATATTTTCCTCAAGAATGGAGTTCAAGTGTTTTATCAAAATTATTTTCCATCTAAGATAATAAAGGGTTCTGTTTTTATCCCTATTATTAAATTGATTTGATCATGTTGTGATGGAACTATTTTTATGAATTCCTTTATCTTATATGAATTGATTTATGATGTCATGATGTTTCAAGAATCCCATTTTTGTTACATGTGTTATGCGATGATGTATGTTTTATGATTATGTGGCACACATAAGAAAGGATTCATTAAGAGATGGGTGGGACCTATATCTCCCTCCAATGCATTGGGTAAAGATTTTATATCTCATGAGATAGACATGGCTGGAATGGTAGGTTATACCGGTTCAGTGAAACAGGACTGAAACGAGGATTACTCGATTCAGAAAGGGACTTTGTCCACTAAGATAGTCTTGGCAATGAGTCTTGACTAACAAGAAATGATTCTCTATGATTATGTGTGTATGCCACAATGAGTAATGTTTTAAGTTATGATTTCATTTCACTACTATGATTTATCCCATGTTATGAAATTATGCTCTCTTTTGCAGGTTAAGATTTAAAAAAAATATTATGTTCTTATGAAAATTATGTGATTGATATTTCCTTTGTTTACCCTTACTGAGCATTTGAGCTCACCCTTTTATGTTTTCTTTTCCCCAGGATATAAAGAAAGGTTTTTAGGTTAAAAAAAAGGGAAGATATTTATGGGAGATGTTGAAGATCTTTCACCAGGATTAGAAGATTATATTCCGAGTTTCCAAAGACACTAAACTATTACGATCCTTGTGTGTGTGTTTTTGTTATGTACTAAGTATTCCGCAAAAGTAATGTAACGTCCATGTACGTCAAGATACGGGTCTCTACAGTTGGTATCAGAGGAAAGGTTTAGTCAACCTTTGGAAACTAGGATGCGAAAACGTTAGTGAGATCCCTAGAGATATTTCTAAGGTATGTCTAGGGATGTCCCTAAGGTTAAGTATACGTATAGGTTATAGTACTAGAACTACGCTAACGATCATAGAATTAAACCTAAGATGTTAGATGTTCAAGGTAATCCCCCTTTATTATGTTGTTTTCCCTAGCATGATTTTTGCCTCTCACGCTATTCTTTTTGGGTTTTAGAAAATGGCTGGAAACAAGGCGATTCACGATAATGGAGGAAATGATGGAAAATGGAATGATATTCTTCATAATGAAATGGGATTTGGAAGTCCAAACATAATTATCATGCCGAATCAGCAATCTCATAATATGATCAATAAAGTAAAATTTGGTAAGTTTCCTGACTCGACTAATAAGAGAAAGATGGAGTTTCATGATGATCATAGAGGAAAGAAAGTTCAATTTCCCCTATGTAATTCATGTGGGAAGAGGCATCAAGGAGAATGTTTCAAAGGAACTGGAAAATGCTTTGGGTGTGGAAAAGAAGGACACAAAGCAAGTAAGTGCAAAGGAAAAGGTTCAGTTAACACCATGGATGAGGATAATGGTATTGCTACGACATCAAAAATGGTTAAGTGTTTTAAATGTGGAATGTATGGGCATTATGCAAACCAATGTCCTAAGGGAAAGACTCATGAAGAGAATCAGTATGGCCATATGGGTAGTATTTATGTGGATGATGATGAAGAGACTACAAATGATATGTGAGATGAAAGAATTGTTGAAGCTCGGTTAATGGTTTAAGAATGTAGTGGAATGATTACATGTTTATCATGTGTAATGTTGTATAAGTAATCTCATGGTACTATGGAATAAAGAGACATGTAAGGATTGTTACATTGTTGTCTGATTAATGTTACCAGTAACCATGAAAGGTTATTCAGATACTTTTGGAAAGTAGATGATAAGTGCATAATGAAAGGATAAGAAGATAATGAGATGTTTGATTGTATTCATGAGCTCATGATTGATATAAGGACTAAGTGATATCATGGTTTGAGTATAAATAATTTTGAGGATTTTGGTATGTGGAAAGTGTTAACTTTTAACTGCACTCATGTTTTCACTAAGGTATTCAAGAGAATACACGATTAAGGACTTTGAATGTTTGGAATGTGACCAACAAGACATATCTTATGATATGTGGGGATCAACGACAGTATTAAATCTCTGGTAATCGTTGTCACTATATTATGAGAGTGGACTGCAGTATTATAAGCCTAAAGATTAGACTGGATTATGTTGGACATAAGTTAGTATTGTTTAAGGATAGAAGATTTTCGATATTATTGATGGGATGTTATAGTAACGTAGTTTTAGAAAAAGGGACAACCTGCAGGACGGGCGACAGCCCATCGCTTCGGACAAGGCTGTAGGAATCGAACCCACAACCAAAGTGCGACTGGCCTTTATCGCCTACCACTGGCCTACAGGAAGTCCCTGTTTAGTAGAAACTAGTTTTATTATATTAAGCAGTATGATATATGAAGTATAAGTCCATTTTAGGAACTATATATGATTAAACTCACTATAGAATGACTTATGTATATTTAATAACTTTTGCTTACCTTTTGTTTGAGACAGATGGAATAACCCGTCATTCTATCACATGATCTGCTAACACTTCACGAATAACAAATTCAACTTCATTTATTTAAGAGATGAAGTGGAAATTGTTCAAGGCACGAACAATAGTGATATTGTATCAAAATAAAGTAAGTATTTATTCTAATTCAAATTTTCAACTTTAGGGAAATGATCTTGAAAACCAAAAATGTTGTCCTAGTGATCTTATACCTGATGAATCAGATGGTACCTTAGATCGTCACAAATTTATGGATTTGTGATTACTGGATTTTCCATAGCCATGTTCTCTACCACTCTCCATCAGAACATGATGGTCAGATTTCTCTTCCATATCCATATTTTCACCTATGTTGAAACCCAGTGATTAATTTATTTGGGTAATCGTTACATTTCATACTTTAGTTTTTAAAGCCAAGTTTTGGTATTCCCTTTTACGATGTGGGTTTCTATTAAAGAAACTTTCAAATAGTAAACCATTTATAACCCCGACGAATTTCGAGGGCGAAATTCATTTTAAGGGGGGTAGAATGTAACAGCCCAAGATTTTATAAAAAAAAATATTCTTTTTAATTTTATTAATGTCTTGTGTTGTACGCTACACCAAAAGGAGCTTGCACAACACACATCCTTGACTTGACTTGCATTACACGCAATCGCGACCTTCCTCGATAGCGTGTGTAGTACGCAATACCGAGTTTCACTAAACAACGATATGCTATAAAAATATTATTAAAACTAGCCGTTATGAATAGTAATAACCACTTTTTGAAATCCAGTAAATCTTATTTTTCAAAATGAACTTTATTTTTGGATTCGGAGTATCGAATTTAGCCTAAGGTGAAATTTTGGTACTTTTCGGATAACTTTCATATTCTGATGAATAGTGAAAATTACTAAATTATAATTACAAACAACTTTTTTAATCGAAATAATTAATAGTGATAAATCATTAATTTGAGTGATTTTAAAGTATATTTAGAATATATTTTTACAATTTAATACAATGTTGGTCATTGGATGTAGTTTCACATTTAAACTAGACATAAACAAGTGTCAATCTTTTGATAGATATTATTTCTTAAAAACACGCTATTTGTTTTAACAGCGGGATTTAATTATAAAATTAATTAATGCAACTTTTATGTTATGAATTTGGTAAAATAGACTTCATTTTTGAATTCGGAATATGAAATATAGCTTGGGATGAAATTTTGGCATTGTTCTGAAAAACATCAATTTTTGATGAATAGTGAAACTACTAAGTGGTAGGTTAAAAACTGAATTTTGCATAAAACTTAATTTTACCGCTTCTGTGAATGAAATTTCGAAAATCCGAGAGACACGGTTAATATCAAGGACTAAAATGTGGTTCAATGAGATAAAAATAATTTTTTGGTGAATAGTAACTTTTTACTATTTTTACCGCGGTTAAAAGTAAATAGGGTAACTAAGGGTAAATATGATATTACTATTACCCTAACACATGTCCTAATTCTATTGGATAAGTGTAATTCGACCAAAAACAAACTTAGGAATAAAATATGACCATTTAGGCCCACTTGGATTAGATTAGGACATTTATTATTAATTTATTTAAAGAAGGGTTAAAATAGTTAAAATCAAAGTTTAATAAGTAAATCATTTTTAATATGGGGTTATACATAAGATAAATTCGATTGTAAATATTCATTAGAAAGCTAAAAATATTTACTACATGATGGTATTTTATTTGTAATTTTTAGACATCAAATAATTTAATTTATTTATTACACAACGATGATGCAGTAATTATCTTTTTAATGAAATATTGACATAATTGATGTTATAAGCACCAAAATAAATGTAATTTGAGATTTTTTATGAATTCCACTAATTTTCTAGGTTACTATGATATATTAATGTTGATTTAATCAACTTGGTTCGAACATTTAATTCTGTTATGACTTTCACAAAAATCATATATCAAATAGTGTCAAAATTGACACAAAATAGTTTTTAAATCAAATATTATATTACTAATTGTTATTTTATTCCTAAAAATCTAAGGTTCGGCCAAATGACTTAGATAAGGATATATATATTAATAATAAACAATTTGGGGTTCATTTGGCATGTTATAGTAAGTGTATTAACCATATAGTGAAAGAAAACAAAAAGACACGGTAAAAGTTAAATTATTTAACTTAGAGTTAAATCTAATTGATAAGGTTTAAAATAATATCCAAACATGTCTAAATTTGATTGGTTGATGAGATTACAACCCTATATCATCTAATCTTCGAATATGAGTCATTTTTGGAGGTTTTTAAGTGGGGTTAGATTTATTATAAATTAATATTTTTAAGAATTCCTAAGGTGCCCCTCTCCTCCCCTATAAAAGGACACCTCCTCCCCCTCCTCCTCACACCAATTTGAGCACTCAAGCTCGGCCAAACCCTGCCAAAATTCCTTCTCCACTTCCCTAGCAACATCCTAGAGGTTCTGGTCTTCCTCAAAGACCAATTCTAGTGCCCTAAGAGGAGGTCTCAAAGAGGCACTTCAAAGAAGAGGTAATTACCGTTACCAATTCTTTCATCTTTATTTCTTCTTCCACTTCTTCTTCTTAGGTTGTTTCATTATGAAGTAATAACATCCGTATCACTCATATACTGATAGGTTATTATAAGTATGAAACAACCCTATTTCACCATCTATCCATCCTACGGAAAAAGAAATCACCGCGCGTGCGTACGTACGGAATACCGTCTCCACGCCGTGGTGTAATCTATTTTCCACCACCACCTTACATGGATGGGTATAATGGTGTAAAGAATAACTATACATAGTTATTAAAACATCATATTGATTCTGATATATTGTATAATCCACTCCAATTCAATTCAATATTTATAGAAATGATATCATCGCTCGTGCGTACGTACGGACTACCAATGAAATATATGACATTATAAAGCTACTGGATTTATGTATATATATACATATGTATATCATCTACTTACTTCCATTTCAAGACAATAAGGAAAGAAAAACAGCGTTCATGCGTACGTACGGACTACCGTCTCCATGAACGGTGTTTTTCATTTTATTTATCTATCTATTATATATATATATACTGAATATATATGATATATAAATCATATTTTATATTCTGGAAGTAAGTAAATCATGATATAAGTAATAATGATGTCAAGAACAACAAGTCAAAACACCTACGATAAATGAAACGATTTTACCCAAAACGCTTCTTTAACATGGAATTTACAAAAGAACGGGTAATATAATGTCATAAGTGAACCATATATGATATCATAACAATGAATATGATTCTGTAATAAGTCAATAACATGATTTAAATCATTATACAGGAGGTTCGGACACTTACAAAGCAAGTCGGACCTAAGGTAAGGGAAATATCACAATCTCATTTTTATCCGAGATTGTTTATTCGTAAGTATTTACTGGGGTGTATTTTATCATCCACGTCCATGTTCCTTCAATATATAATATTGTTTCCATCCACTTACAATAGTTTAAATCCAATTTTACCCTTCGGTAAGTTTTTAGTAAAAGATATGAAAGGAATCTTTTGTCGTTTTTCATACGAGGTACTTTTTGACTTTTCCGACAAAAGTACGAAGAATGTTTTTTTTAACTTATACGGCATGAATGGATTTTTAAAACATTATTTCCAAGAAGCTTCCTTTACAAGTTTTCAAGTTTATTTTTAATCAACTTCTTTTATTTTAAAGTTATATGACATGTTATGAAAGGAAAAATGTTTTTGAAGAAGAAAGGATATTTTCCTCAAGAATGGAGTTCAAGTGTTTTATCAAAATTATTTTCCATCTAAGATAATAAAGGGTTCTGTTTTTATCCCTATTATTAAATTGATTTGATCATGTTGTGATGGAACTATTTTTATGAATTCCTTTATCTTATATGAATTGATTTATTATGTCATGATGTTTCAAGAATCCCATTTTTGTTACATGTGTTATGCGATGATGTATGTTTTATGATTATGTGGCACACATAAGAAAGGATTCATTAAGAGATGGGTGGGACCTATATCTCCCTCCAATGCATTGGGTAAAGATTTTATATCTCATGAGATAGACATGGCTGGAATGGTAGGTTATACCGGTTCAGTGAAACAGGACTGAAACGAGGATTACTCGATTCAGAAAGGGACTTTGTCCACTAAGATAGTCTTGGCAATGAGTCTTGACTAACAAGAAATGATTCTCTATGATTATGTGTGTATGCCACAATGAGTAATGTTTTAAGTTATGATTTCATTTCACTACTATGATTTATCCCATGTTATGAAATTATGCTCTCTTTTGCAGGTTAAGATTTAAAAAAATATTATGTTCTTATGAAAATTATGTGATTGATATTTCCTTTGTTTACCCTTACTGAGCATTTGAGCTCACCCTTTTATGTTTTCTTTTCCCCAGGATATAAAGAAAGGTTTTTAGGTTAAAAAAAAGGGAAGATATTTATGGGAGATGTTGAAGATCTTTCACCAGGATTAGAAGATTATATTCCGAGTTTCCAAAGACACTAAACTATTACGATCCTTGTGTGTGTGTTTTTGTTATGTACTAAGTATTCCGCAAAAGTAATGTAACGTCCATGTACGTCAAGATACGGGTCTCTACATTCTCCTCCTCTGTCTGAGTGGAGTTTCTTAATCTTCTTTCCAAGATGGTTCTCAACTTCATTCTTGTATTCTTTGAACCGATCAAAAGAATCTGACTTATACTTCATTAAGTTGATATATCCATATCTACGAAAATCATCAGTAAAAGTTATGAAGTATGAGAACCCACCCCTTGCTTCAACTAGAAATGGTCCACACACATCTGTGTGAACTAATTCTAGAATATCTTTAGATCTTTCACATTTCCCACTAAATGGGGCTTTGGTCATTTTGCCTTGTAGACACACATGACATACACCAAGTGGTTTTAGTTCGAAAGAATCTAAATAACCATCTTGATGCAATTTTGTCAAATGTTTATCGTTGACATGACCTAGCCAGTGATTCCAAAGTTGGGTTTGGTATGAGTCATGTGAATTAACTTGTTCATTGATTACCATTACTTGGTTTGTGTAGTCTAACACATAAAGGCCTTTATATAAATGTGTTCTACCAAAACAAATGATATCTTTATAAAAGTAGCAACATCCATTTCCAAACATGAATATGAATCCATGAGTATCTAATCTGGATACTGAAATAATGTTTTTATTAACAGAAAGAACATAATAACAACCTTTCAAAACCAAGACCATCCCATTAGGTAATGTGATGTGGTAGTTTTCGACAGCTACATAAGCGAGTCTAGCTCCGTTGGCTGCTTGTAGATCCACCTCACCTCGATCAATCTTTTTGAATCTACTTGGTTTTTGTATTGGGATACAGATGTGAGAACCACAAGCAGTATCTAATACCCAATTAGTAGAAACAGATAGATTTCATTTGATAACAAACGCACCTGAAGCTTCCCCTTGCTTCCTTGGCTGGGTGCAGTTTTTCTTCCAGTGGACCTTCTTGCCACATGCGAAACAAACATCATCCTATTCCTTTGCCTCCCCTTTGATCTTTCTTTTCATGGAAGGCCTTGAAGAAGATTTGGGCTTAAGGATCTTCACCTTCCCTTTCCTTTTATTAACCATAAGGACAGAAGGCTATTCACGCTTCATGTCATTTACTACCTGGAGAATAAGGATAAGAAGATCAGATAGAGACTTCTCAATGTTGTTCATATTGAAATTAACAATAATGTTCGAGAAGATCTGGGGGAGTGATGAAAGAATGAGATCGGTGCCAAGTTCGTTGGGGAGTTTGAACCCTAGAACCTCGAAGAGCTCAATGTAGCCAACGATCTTGACTACATGAGGCCCAACAGGGGAACCCTCTCCAAGCTTGCTCTGGAATAGAGCCTTGGAGATCTCAAACCTTTCATGTCATTCTCTCTCCTAGTATAGACCACAGAGGTGCTATAGCATACTATAGGCATCCATGTCTTCATGAGACTTCATGAGGTCACTAGACATCGATGATAGCATCAAACATTGAACGTCGAGAGCGTCGTTCAAATGTTGATCATAGACAAGGAAATCTTCATCCCTCACCCCTAGGGTAGGAGAATCAGGAAGTGAGGAATCCAGAACGTAAAACTTTCATTCATAGCGTTGGATAACCGGAAGGCGCCTAAACCATTCCTGAAAGTTACTACCGTTGAGGATATTGTCTTTATCCAGAATTGATCGCAGAGAGAATGTGGTTGATGAGTTTTTCATTTCGATTCTACAAATTAGAAGAGCATATTTATCAGTACTTTCTTGATTACATTTTATGAAAAATAATAAATGAATTTATTAATTCTCCCACTAATTTATCAAGTCCCAATGGCCCTCACCATTGAACTCAGGATGTCCAGTTTCTTTTACATTCTAGTGGCAAGGATCCATATTCCCGTTCGAATAACCCCAACAAGGGTTGGACAAACTATTTGAAGGTATTCAGGTAGGAAGGTCTTTGCCAACTGTGAGCTTACAGTTCCATGATCTATTGAGTGGACTCCCCAATCCTGAAATCCTGACTTGGATTTCATCAACTCTTGCCTCCAATATTATACCATGTAGCATGGGATACTTCTCTTGATGTAATATGGATAAGTCAACCCGAAACCTTTCATAAGTAATTCCTTTATAAAAGTAAGTGTCCCACCAAGGGTTGGTCAAAAATATAGTTGTATTGAGTCTTTCCCTTAATCAGGTAATGGAAGGCTTGGTATGACTTAATATGGTATTGAGGGATTTTAGTCCTTTATGCGCAGTTTCGCATTATAACATGCTTGTTAATATTAAGTGATGCTTGCTTATGTGATTAAACATGTTCTGATAATGTTTACGCGTAGTCCTGTTTTTATTTTATTCCATCTTTGCATGCTTGTTCATTTTATTAATTATGTGATCGCGACAACACATACATAATAAATAAACCATGCAATTAGACAGAAATAAAATAATATGGCATGATTATGAGCTTCTATTTTTTTTAGCTTATCTAGCGGTTTTGATAAGCTAACCCTGACCTAGGGAAATCACCTCGAACATAATGGTTCATGTTTTTCAGATCATACATATCCACCTCTGTATCTTATTGTGTCGGTTTCGCCTCAGCTTCGGGATTTGAACCGTCTCCTCTGGCATGGGAGATCCTCCATTAAATGGGTTTACATTAAAGAAACCATGGGCACACATGCCCTACATTTTATTGGAAGAAGGCTCACTGGACAACAAATTTAAATTAAATAAATTTAAATGAAAACTTACACATAAAAAGGTTCTTTGGTATATCTCATGATCATCCATATAATGAAACGACATTTACGCACATTTAGAATTCAAATTCTTTTAATCGTTCTTTCATTTACGATAAGTCGCGCTCGAATTCAATTAATTATGATCTTATAATTAATCAATTCTTTATCTTAAATTCCTTTCTGATTTTCCTTGAGATTCTTCTCATCCATATTCCTTATACATGTCTTTGTAATTTTGGAGGAAACCTTGTGAAATTCCATTTCTGGAAAGTACACGGCGTGTAGTTTATAATTACATGGCGTGTATTTCTTTTCACTCTTTATCCAAATTACACGCCTGGGGAATTGGCGTGTTTTCTATACTTTGGAAATTTTGGAGTACACAACATTTAGATGAATCATACACGACGTGTACTTCCTTATTATGTGGTAACCGGCCTGGCGAGCCCGTATATGCGGTATGCGGCTTATCCTTGTACACGGTTTCACCTTGGCCAGATCAGACTACACGACGTGTTGCTCCAACATACATGCAGTGTATTCCGGTTCCACGCGCAGCTCAATTCTAGTCAACACGGCATGATTAATACTTAGGCATAATCAATTCACACGACATGGTTTGGTGGAAAAGTGCTGGTTCGTTGAACCTAAGTACATGGCGTGTAGTTTTAATTACACACCGTGTAATACCGTGTTGTACAGTCAAAAATAACGGCTCCTCCAGATGAGTTCCTCATTTTTATTTTAATCAAAATTAAAATTAGAAGGTCGTTTCTATGATATGAATAGAGAACCAAAAGAGGAAGAACAGATCTCATTTATTCGGATTTATAGAACGATTAATTTTGAATTGAATCAAATATAAATGCGTAAATTATCAACAAACATTAAATAACTATAATCAACGTTGTAACCTCCCTCTGATACCATTTAAAGGTTTCGGGCATAGCGGAAGAGTGTGGGTGGATGTGCCCACATGGATTATTGTCATTAGCAATGATCAATCCGGGATCAATACGATGATAAACACCAGTCTCCACAGATCAAATCACAGAAAAAGACAAAGAAGAAGGTTTGTCCCAGAACCACAAGAAAGGATCGTTACAGGTTGATTATAATTAATTTAATTAATTATAAAGAAATACCTTTTGGGTTTTCTTTCTTCATTGATGTTCTTGATCACGTTGTCTATGTGATCAATCGTTGCATCGTAGAATCCAAGTGTAGACTCCCTCTAGCGGTGATCCACACGTGTACCTCATATCTATGGATGTCACCAAAGGATTCTCTGGGTGCTAGCATGGAAGAGCCTTTGCTTGCGTTGTCCACCATAGATCGTCTTGATCTGATGGAAGGGGATATCTCTCAGTCTTGAGAGCGTTCTTGGATGAAGAGGTTCTTTCGGCCTGAAAGAATTCTCCAGCATTTTTTTGCACAACGATTCTCTTGTGTGTTGGAAAAGAGTTGGGGTTGTGAGGATATTTATAATCTGGTTTGAGGATGTAGAGTTATGACAATAAATAAACGCGTTACACATTTCATTTATTTCATTAACACTTATTGAAAACCCCCATGTCTAATAATTAATTCCTTGACATGCGATCATGCTGATTATAATAAATATCATTGAATAAAACAATATTATATCTTGAAACTCCCGAGTGGAAAAACTACACGTCGTGTAATAATAAATACACGGCGTGTACTTGTTTTTCATTGAAAACTACAAGGAGTGTACATTAAATGTACATGGCGTATATATATATTTTTTCCATTTATTCATTTCCTTTTTCAAAATAAAAACTATACGGCGTGTAATAATTAATACACAACGTGTACTTGTTTTCATTTTATTCTTCCTCCATCCTTCAAATGATTTAGGCTTCCTTGAATAATTATTAAACCACGTACGGGAATAATCTTTATTCTATTTGAGATACTTGAATACACTTAGTGTGTGACCCTCTAGGCCTCTTTCTCGTTTGCATTAGGCAAGCTTTCCTAAAGTCCAAGATTACTGTCTAGCAATGGGTCAAGGCACCCAAGATAAAGAAGTTGACGCTGCATTGACGTATCACCTCATACGAGCGCTTACTGTGTAATTTAACCCCGCTGGCTCGATATCTCATCATGAAGGATTCATGGCAGTGTCATAAACATATGTGCTTGATCCGTCGTTCATTGACTACTTGAAATAAACTCGCCGTTTACACCATGGCCATGTAATATAATGTGACAGTTCTATTTCAATCAAAGGGCCGAGATATCAACTTCCATAAATGGAAGGGACAAATCCTTCATCGACTTGTCCATTAACAACATGTCACTCGTGACACACCCAACATACCCTACTTCCCGCCAACTGTCTGTGTGATGGTTTTCGTCAGTAAATATAAGTGCACGAGACATGACATGAGTTAATCATAATCTTCCAGTCTAAGGACCATTACACAGGCTCGTAGATAGCAATGTACGACGACACCAAGACATGAGGAATTGCTACTGGCGGGTCTGTTCTCATAATTTCCCATATTAGAGATTACTAAGTGCGAACTCCCTGAGAGAGAGTCTCGTATTCTTATGAGTACTCACACATGACAGTCTGTATACTGTGTGTCCTATGATAGTATATCATCCAACCTCAGAACTTTATTTAAGAATATTGTTATAGTATTTCAAGGTTATCATCATTGCTTGGATCTACCATGAACTTATCAATGCAACAAATATTACAAGACATTATTATATTATAGTCATGCATAAAAATGATCAATATATAATAAGTGATCATTTATGTAATTAAATTACAGAACAGTTGGTTCTCAGGACACCAAGCCTTACAGATTCGGTGCCCCTTATTGTTTTTATTTTGTAGAAGTGGATCTAGTTTAACATCCTCATTAGTATTACACTAAATATGGCTAGAAGGATGTGCTGACATCTTATAATAAGGTCAAAGTCAATGATGAGAACATGTGGAGGAGGAAAGATCTAGTGTTTCAACAGCAAATTCTGTAAAAGTATGAGGAAAATTTTATGGACCCAATGACAGAAAATGTTTGGAAGATGTTAGGATGTTGTTTTTTTCAATCCATATTTAAAAGGAGTATTGTGTTTCATTGGTGGTGACGTTGATACATGGGTTAGTGAGGTAGTGGTGGTTTTTGATCCACATGGATAAATGGATTCATTAGTCTCATGGGAAATGTTTCATGACCATTTCTATGAAGAGATTATTTTATCGACCACTTAAGTGTCCATTCATCAGGATCTTCTTACTATATGAGAGGGGAGTAATAATGTACAGTTGTTTGTGATCCATTTACATACCCTTTTCCATCATACATTGGACTATTTTTCATTAGAGGAGGCATGGATGAATCATTTTGACGAGTCCTTTCATCTATAGATCTACTGATTGGTCAACCTGTTTATATGTTTGAAATATCTTGAGTTACTAGATAGAGAATAGGTTTTTGGGAGGTTGATAGGTTGTATTGGATATACATTAGAGGGGATTTATCATGATTCCTCATGTAGTATAGATGTGGTATGGGGTTCCAAATTTAATAAGAATAAGAGATTTCAAACATCTTGGTATGTCCTCATCCCACATTATCTCATATATCCAAGGGTGGTTGATCCTAGGCTCCTCTAAAGGGTTTAGATTCGTTTTTTCACTTCATGGAGGTAAATCACATTAGTGGAAAGTGTTCGTAACCCTTTGGAGTAGGTATCATGCAGCTGGTGTTCCACTTCAAGTTTTACAGTTAGGTCAGTTTCATCTAAGGAAATAATAGTAGGGTCCTCCGACTTTAGATTAGAATTAATGAAATAGGTAGATAGATGAATGTTCTAGGATGACCCTCATGCATAGAGAAGAGAGTGTGGATATAGATATGTTATACATCATGGTTATAGAATACATGGGGAATATCATCTCCATCTACATACATTAGAGTTTTTATCACTAGGCGATATAGAAATTTTTGAGGTGCTCTTTTCTTGTTTTATACTCCGGTGAATGATTTTTTTGACATATAAGCTACACACTCTACAATATCATCATTCCTAGTTGATGGTTTGGGAATTTAGGTGGATAGTATTATAGATTCCCTGGCATTGACAATGGTAGTTGGAGTTCTTGTTTATTAGTATGATATTTCAGAAGACTGTGAGATAGTGTTGGGGACCACCACTCTTGGGGAGACTTTGCATGTATAAGGATATAGTCATAAGAAATCATACGTGGAATGGTCTGTGTTTATTTCGTGTAATATATTTTGGATTTCTTTAGGATACCTAATTTTTCAATGATACTGATAAAGATACTATACTGTTTTTTAGAGAGAGAGACCCTTAGATGACTTGGAGGCATGTTTTGTCCTTTTCTTCCTTGGGGGATGAGCTGATGTTGAGCTAATATGAGGTTTAGATGGTTGTATTTCTTAGGTTTTTGGAAGAGTAACAAGATTTCTTTCTTTTGGATTTTTTAGTGTTAGCCCTCGATTATATATTTTGGAATAGAGTTATAGTAAAGTGCTTTTGTGATCATTATGTATCCATATTGGATGAATCATTATGAGATACAATAAATTGGGGTATATATCGATGATATTTTGGAGTGATGGATTTTTTATGTGGATAGTATCACCTTAGAGTGCCTTAATTCTATTTGTAAGCGTTGTTTATGTAATTCTATGTATTTTTATCAATTATATTTTCTGGAACTATGTGATATTAATGATACTCGATCCTCTTCAATGGATTAAAAATTTATTCAAATAGCTAAAAGGAATTAGATGGTTCTAAAATATTGATATGTGGTCAAGATATTATCAAATTTATGTAAAATATGATGATATTATGAATAATATTTTTTGATGTAGTTATGGTAATTATGAGTTCATTGTGATGTTTCTCGGTGAGATGAACACTCAAGTCATTTTCATGTTTTTGATAAACACATATACCAGTGAGTTTTGGTATTACTACAATGTTGTTTTAATCAAGAAAATCCTTGAATACTCTATTTCTGTGGGGGAGCACACAAAGCATTTGTGTGATATTTTTGGAGTACATTATCATCAAATGATATTCAAAAAGAAAACAAAGAGTGATTTTTGAGATCTAAATATTAATTTCAGGGGGCATTTTGTGTCCAAGAATGGTGAATATATGGATCCTTCAAAGATCGAGGTGGTCATTTATTTAATATCCCCCAATATAGTTACAGATGCGAGAAGTTTCATTTCTCTTAGAGGATATTATTGGATGTTCATAGATAATTTCTCTCAGGTTGTGATTCCTCTAACATACATGACTAAAAATGATTTAGTGTCATTGTAGAATAATCAGTGTCAGGTAGCTTTCATGTAACTAAATTAGAAGTACATCAATGCCCTAGTTCTTTATTTTGATGTAGATAACATTTAGTTGAATGTTTTTTGTGACACCTATAATTTTTTTGGGATATGATTTCTGTAGTAGATATCTATTTTTTATAGGCCTCAATATTTATTTCCCTTTTAGAAAAAAATTGCCACCAATGATCTCGAGTTGGCAGTACTCAATTTTTCAATTATGTTTTAGCGACATTACCTAATCAATGAGTGTTTTATGGGTTTTATTGATTACAAGTGCCTTGCGTATGAGTTCTACAAACATGTATTGAACTTATGGCAGTTTATGTGGATTGAATCTTGATATTTTATGTATTTTAGATTTAATTTACACCAGAATTGTGTAATCTTGTAGCTGATGTGATGAGCAGGAATCCATGTAGTGATGTCGTGTATGAGTATATAGATTCTTCGAGTGTAATGAAAGAGTTACTGGCGATAAATATTGATATGTGAGAGGTTGGTGATTGCATTTTTATTTTTTTAGATTAATGTGTTATCAACTTTGGTACTATGTATGGAGGAGTCTCAGGTGGAGAATTTTGTGGTAGATGTATAGAGACAACAAGTTTTCATTGGTTATTCCCTTGAAGGATGGTCTAAAGATGTAAAAAATAGGTGTTTTCCTAGGGGAGGTTTTTCATACCATTAGATATGTGTAAGGTGGTTCTTTGTGAGTTATATAACTTTCCATTTCTGGGACATCCTTGTGTTCGAAAAACGTACCTTACTTTGAGAGTTCAGTTTTGGTGTCTAGGGATTATACTTTTTAGTGTGGAGTTTTTGTTTCCATGTCTAGACTTCTATAAAATGAAGGTTTCACATCGTGTTCCCTATATTTTTCTCAGGAAATTTAATATTCCTTTGTGAAATTGTGAGGACACATCAATGGAATCATTTTACCTCAACCTCATAGATAATTTTATTCTACATGGGTGATACTGAACTATTTGAAAAAATCATCCCGATTTATAGGGATCATAGAGTTGCTCATAGTAGTGGTTTTTTCGATGCAATACCTAGAGTAGGATGTGAGACTCCATTGATTCTTAAGGATTATTATCTTCGATCATGATACATTTTTAACTTTAGGGTGTGAAGTGTTCTCTCGTATACTTTGGTTCTGAGTTGTTCTTTGGAACTACTTTTCGTCCACAATAAATCAGTAAGAAAAGGCGGACTATCCATACTCTTGAAGACATGATGTGTGCTAATGTCTTTGATTATAGATGATTGTGGATGGGTAACCTACCTTTATTCATGTTTTATTAGGAAAATACTTTTAACTACACCATTGGTATGGAATTATTCTAATATTTTCATGACTAACCTTTCCATTTTCTAATAAGATAGAATATAGTTGGGGAGTTAGAAATTCATGGATCAGAAAGAGTATAGAGAATGATAGATATAATTCGTATTATTTGATTGAGGATGAAGGTGGAATATAATGCTGATAAGTATGATGTCGATCAAAGGAGGAGACCTTTGTATTTAAACGTTCGATATTATTTGTTCTTGAAGGTGAATCATCTATGTGGGTGGTGATGGATTAGATGCGGGAGTATGATTTAACTCTTTTTTTATTGTGAATTTTTAGTTGTTAGATCATATTGGATTCATTTTGTATTATATTTAATTTATCCCATATAAGATCTACATACATGATGTCTTCCATGTTTCACAATATTGTCTTTATCTTCATGATAACTGTCATGGAATTGATTGTGATAAAATCAATATTGAATATGATGAGACTTTCAAGGATTCACCTATAAAGATCTAGGAATTCAAGGAGAATTTTTTTTATGGGTATTATATTTTTTTTGGGTTTGTTCTATTTGGTGGCATGCTGACAGAGTGTCATGAAAGAGAGTACTGGTGAACACGAGTCATAGATAGACACTAAAAATACCAAGCTATTTGATGTTTATTATTCTTCTAAATAGATGGTTTGTTTCTGTAAGTCTTTATCATGAATATGATATGGTTTTATATTCTTTGATTTTTTATATATGGTATTTATCTTTTTTGATAGGTATCTCCATTAGGATAGAATTTGGGAGATGGTTTTTAGTTTTTCATATTTATCTCTTCATTCCTATAAGTGTTGTGGTTAAGCCCCATTAATGGAATGATTCATTAGAGGTATCTCATGGGGAGGTAGTTCAGATGAACCCATTTATTTTATTTCTCTATTCGTTTGGTTTATATTCTCATGGATGATAATTTTTTGAGAGTTATCTGATGTAAATTATTCGATCCTTCTACCCATTCTTTTTCTTGTTTCAGAGGTTTTTGGTTTCTAGAGAAATCCTAGAGCATTATTTGTGGATTTTGGGAGATGAAATATGGTTTCAGGTTAATTTCATGACTTAAACCATAGTTCATGACATTAGTGGGTAGTTCATGACCTAAAGTGGATGGTCACATCCTGTGCAAGAGAAGTTCATGGGGTGAGATAAACAATGTGTATGGAATATTCATGGTGTTAATGGATGGGGTTTGAATTCAATGAATCTATCCCCATAAACATTTTATATGAACCTGAATTACTCAATGTGAATTGATCTAGGTTTATTAGATTGAGGAGGATTTTTTTTGGAATGTATTAAAACTCATTCAATTCAATGTCTGAATTAACCCATCACACCATGAATCTAAGCCAGGAAATGTCCCTATAAATCTAATAACACCCTCATTTTTTGATAATACCTATGATTTTCACTCAAATCTACCAATACATAGGTCCTTTATCAAGGAATTATCAATTCATTTCAATAGATATTTATCCTCAGTTTCTCATGTTAAATATGAGGTGATCCCATGTAATATTTTCTTCTTTCTCTAATTTTTTCTTCTCTGATCTGTTTTTTTATTCCTAGTTTATCTTTCCATATTATAAATAATGATCTAATTTATTATTATATAGTTATATGATGTTTTTGGTGTGTTTTAGGCATGGTGTTATCATCAGTGTAAATTTATTTATGGGATAGGTGATCAGAGGATTGTTCTTGTTGTTTTATTCTTGTTTAAAAATGTTGAAACCCTTGAGGTAGGGTATTGTTTGATTCTCATATTATTTAATGAGAAATCATAAAGTACTCATTATTTATCTCTTCTGATTTTGTTTTAATTAATACTGACAAATAATAAATTTAATTAATGAAAATAAATGGTTTATGATTTTTAGTGATAAAATGTTTTCTAACGTGATAACAGTTTTAATCTAAATTTTCATGATTCTGTCATGTCTTTGTTTATGCTCTGATTAAAAAAATTATGACTATTTGAACCATTTTAGTTTAATAAAAATAGTTAGGAATTTAAATTTTTTAATGTTTTTGTATAAACAAATAAAGAGAAATATTTCTTAAATTCATTGATTCATATAAATTTATGTAAATAAAATGACTCGTAATTACTATTTAATTAATTTTTATTCTATATCGTAATGGAATTAGCTAAAAAACATGAACATGTACGTGATATTTGTTATAAATAATTAGGTAACATTAAATGAATTTTTTTCCTCAAAGTCTAACAAAATTTGATGTTATTTTTAAACGAGTGATTAAATATTGTATAAAGTTTATAGTTGATTCCCTAATTTATTCATATTTGTAACATTTGAAAAATGAATCAGTTAATAGAAGGTTTTAATAAAAATGGTTATTTAATTAAGATAAATATTGGTGGCTGACTGAGCCTGTATTCATGATAATACTAGATGACTTATTTATAGGGCATAGTTTCCCTATTGACTCGATTTTTTATTACAACCTTCTGAGTTTTTCTTAATGTGAGACTTTATAGGTGATGTGATGTGATCCTAGGATACATGATGGAATTCGATACATGGGTAGGGTATCATGGGTTTGTGGTTGCATTTGACACTGATGTGGCGGGATAGGTGTATGGTGATATACATGGTGGTGTCAGAGATTGCACTGAGATTTATAGAATGGGTTGAAGATTGGATTTCGCATTGTTGTGCTAGACTCCCAAATTCTTTCTTGTTAAAAAATTCTCTTTTAGGGTCGGTTTCTTGGATTTCATTTTATGAATTCCTTTATGTGCTGTTTGAACTAGATTGAAATTCTTGGTTATGCATCTCTTTTATAGTAAACTAGGATTTTTTTAGAGTACCTGCAATTTTTTATTGATAATGATTAGTAAATGTGGTATCACATAAGGTTGGTTTTTGAATGTAATAAATGTATTGACAATCTCGTGGAACCATATAATTAGTTGGATTATGCTTAGAGAGGATGGAGTCCACTTATTGGTTAATGATATGTGAATATAATAAAGTTAGTTAATGGCTCATGAATTTGTTAATGTAAATAAATCTAACACCCCAACCCTAGTTACCCATAGTTGGGGCTTTATTACATAACATTGGTATGATCACAAAAGATCATGTCTCGAAAGGTCGATTAGTTTAGTAGAGTTGGAAATATTAGATACATTCATAAGTTTTACGTTAAATTATAAAATGTAAATACTACAACAACATAGTCTCCATAGGCCACACTCATATCCCTAAGACTATCCCTGCAGGTCTGCCATAATATACTTCTTCACATCCTGGAAAAAATAAAACATAGAAAGGGGCGAGCTCAGATACTCGGTAGAGATAAAAATATAACAGAAACTTTCATAAATAAACATAAAAATTTAAGGCAATGTTTGACTAAAATAAAAGACTTTTAAAATTGAATATCATCATAATATGGCTAAGATAAAATCAAATAATGCAATTTACTTATTCACATGGATATTCTACAAGTCGAATAATTATTGCAATATCAATAGCCACTTTCATAATGATGGAATGCATAATGCCAGACTATATAACCACATAGTCAAGGCCTTGTTCCAAGACACTAGTTTGTCTCATGAGACCTACCGATGAATCAAGGAGCTATAGAGGGTTGCACCCGTCACTTACTAAGTCTAATTCATTCCTCATATGAAATGTTTTAAACATAACATAAACAATCGTATAAAAACTGGCATACGAAATGTCAATACATTACCCATAAACCTTTAATGGTGTAAAAATAACACATCCACAATCAAACATATCACAAAACCCTCAATAGAATATTTAAGTTTTGTATCATAATAAATCAACTTCAAATAAGCTTAAAATCCATCAATGGATGTTGAGATAGATGAAATAATTTTTTTTAGAGAAATATCTATTTCTATTTTGAAGTCATTTAAATGTTATATAATTATAAAACGAAAAATTTATTTTGAAAATATTCTTATAAGATTTTAACAGAAGATTCGATGATGTTATAATGGAAGAAAACAGTCTTACCCTCCATATAAGTTAGAAAAACAATCTTACATTAATTTTGTCAAAAAGGTCATAAGGTACCTTATTTCGAAAATGACAGAAAGATTCATTTCAAACCATTTTATAAACAGTCAAACAAGGGTACAAATGAATTCAACCCATAGACCAGTAAATACTAAACAAAATTTGGAACACATTTTTATGAAATAAGGATCTGGATGATAAAGAGGTCCCAGTAGATACTTACTTAAAAACAACCTCGGATAATAAAGAGATTGTGAAATTAACCATTACCTTGTAATTTTCCTTGGTCGTGGGTACATTAACCTCCTGTATAATAGTTAACTTATTTTTATTAAATTATACAAGAACTACATACATAAATATGATATCATATATTATCTTCTAATGTTGCTTTGTTAATGATATTTCAGTATTATCATAGTTTAAGGTGTTAACCAATTCGTTTTCCTTTATATGATTTGTTATGTAAGTAATTTTTTTATTGATAGAATGTATCTTACAAATATTCACTATGATATTAAGTCTTTAAACATTATTTTTAATCATCAAATGAAAATTAGTGTTGAATGAATACGATGGGGAATGAATCTCACTACGTTCGTGGAGACGACAATCCATACGTACGCATCAGTGACAAAATCATTTTTTTGATATTATAACAATATATAATTGGATGGTATATAATATATACAGAATAATTATTATGTTATATTTATTATTTATATCATTTTCAAACATTATTATATCCATCCAAATGGTGAAGTATTTGAATAACAAACTTACCACGATGTGGAGATGGTAATCAGTACGTACACACGTATGGTGACTTTGTCATTTATAGGATGGATAGAATAATGATTATGGTTGTACCATTTTTATAATAACATCACATTATATATAATATTCAGGATTTATTATTTTATAATGGAAACATTAATGAAATAGGAAGTGAAAGAGGAAAAGAACTTGATAGAGGTGATGAAATATTTACCTCTTCTTTGGGTTTTTCTTTTTGATTTGATCAAAATGGATCTTTAGGATGGATTTATAACCAAAGGAAGGCCCTTAGGTTGAATGTAGGACTATTTAGGGTATATTTGGGTATGTTTTGGCCGAGACAAATGGCTTTGATGGTGTGAAGTTGAGAGAAGGAAAAGTTCCCTTTAATAAGAGGGGTGTGGGGCACCTTAGGGAATGATTGAAATATTATTTTATAATAAAATAATTTTCAGTTTATAATGGCTGGAAAATATTTTATTTCAAGGATAAGGTGGTTATGGGTCGAAAAGCACTCAACCAATAGGTTTTAGACAGGTTTGGGTCACTATATCAACCTTATCTTTTGGATTTAACTCTTAGTTAAATAGTTTGACATTTACCATGTCTCTTTGTATTTTTATATTATATGGTTAATAAACATACTTAAAGCTTTCAAACGAACCTAAAGTGTTTCATTAATGACATATATAATATTATTTAATCCCTTTGGTTGATCCTTAGATCTTTAGAAATATAATATCAAGAAATAATATAATATATTTTTTAAAAAATCTTATTTGTCAATTTTTATACAATTTGTTATTTTGTTTTTGTTAAATACATACCAACATTATTAATTCTAAAAAAATTCATTTAATCAACCCTAAAATGTCACATTAACCTATTAAAATTAGTTTAATTCATTAAAAGTCCAAATTAGATTTATTTGGATATTTATAATATCAATTATTTTAATATTTCATTAATAAGGTAATTACTCCATCATCATTGTGTCATAAATAAATTTAATTATTTAATGTCTAAAAATTATAAACAAAATACCATTAGGTAGGAAATTTTTTTAGTTTTCTAATAAATATTTATAGTCTAATTTATATTGTGTGTAACAATATATAAAAAATCGTTTAGTTATTAAACCATGAATTTAACTCTTTTAACTCTTCTTTAAATAAAATAATAATAAATGTCCTAATATAATCCATGTGGACAAAAGTGGTTCATATTTTATTCCAAAGGTTGTTTTTGGTCAAATTATACTTATCCAATAGAATTAGTACATGTGTTAGGAATTATGATATCATTTTTACCTTTAATTAACATATTTATTTTTAACCATGGAAAATAAAAGTAAAAAGGCACTATTTACCAAAAATTATTTTCATCTTATTGACCAACATTTTACATACTGATATTAACTCTGTCTCTCAGATTTTTGAAATTCAACACACAAAAGCAGTAAAATTACGTTTTATGCAAATTTTAAAATTTTCCAAGGAGGTGGGTAAAAGACAGTAAAAAAGTTCAACAAAATTATATATATGTAAAATCACGATAAAATGACTCCAATGAATTAAATTAAAATTATATAAGTATTATTTATCTATTTTGACCTAAAATAAATTTAAATAAAATAAATAATTATTAAAATAAAAAGGCAGTTTTAAACAATAACTCTTTATTTTTCACTATTCATCAAAAATTGAAAGTTTTCAGAAAAAAACCAACAATTCACTATAAGATAATTTTGATATTCCAAATCCAAAAAATAAGTCCATTTTGAAAGGTAAAATATAAAAAATTTCAAAAAGTGGGTATTACTATTCATAACAGCTAGTTCGATTGGTCTCGGTGTGTTAGAATCTCGAAGTTGTGTACAACGCAAGCTATTGCATTATTCAACGAGAAACGTACCATGCAAGATTTTGGTGTTACATTCTTCACTCCTAAAAATAATTTCTTCCTCAAAATTTATATAATATTACTACGTAAAAAGATTCGGGTGGTTCTTCATTAGATGTTCCTTGGGTTCCCACATTTCCTCTTCCATATTACGGTTTTCCATAGAACTTTTACCAGAAAATTCATCCAGTTTCTCAATACTAGTTCTCTGGTATCAAGAATTTTCATAGGCTCTTCACAATAAGACAAATCAGGTTCCACTTCAATTTTATCAAAGGTGAGTACATGCATTGGTTCATGCATGTATTTTCTCAACAGTGATACGTAGAA
The DNA here is from genome assembly GCA_963277665.1 of Viscum album. NCBI lineage: Eukaryota > Viridiplantae > Streptophyta > Magnoliopsida > Santalales > Viscaceae > Viscum > Viscum album. The sequence continues at coordinate 433,369,919 of OY728136.1, forward strand.
CACACCATGAACATTAGAAAGACTTGGCAGAACTGCCAAACGGTAATCTACAACCACAATTTATTCTAGAGCTTAGAATGGTCTGATGTACCTGGGACTCAATTTACCCTTCTTAGTGAATCGTTTAACTCCCTTCCATGGAGATACCTTCAAGAAAACATGATCTACTACCTGAAATTCCAAATACTCCCTTCGGTTATTGGGATGGATCTTCTACCTTCTTTGGTCTACTATGATGTGGGTTGGGACAAGCTTCCCCTTTTCCATCGTTTTCTGAACATGTTATGGGCCAACAAGTTTTCTTTAACCAACATCACCTCAACATGTTGGTGTGCGACATCTCTTTCTATATAACACTTCATATGGTGCCATCTTAATACTAGAATGAATTCTATTGTTATAGGAAAATTATACTAGAGGTAAATATTGATCCCACATACATTTAAAGTCAAGTGAGAAAGATCTCAACATGTCTTGTAAGGTTTGAATAGTCTGTTCTGATTTTCCATCAGTTTGAGGGTGGTAGTCAGTGCTCAAATGATGTTCTCTATCTTGGGTTTTCTGAAGACATTTCCGGAATCTTGATTTAAAATGGGGATCATAGTCATAAAAAATCTATAAGGGTACTCCATGAAGTCTTACAACATCATTAATATATATTATTACTAGACGTTCAAGTGGTAAATCATCTCTTATAGCAAGAAAATGCACTGATGTGGTAAGATGATGAACAATGACCTATATGTCATCATTCCTTCTAGGAGTCTTTGGTAACCCCATGAAAAAGTACATTGTAATATTATCCTATTTCCACTCAGGTATGGGAATATTTTTCATGAATCCTCTAAGCTATTTCCTTTTAGATTTCACTTGTTGACAAACCATACATCTTGATACAAAATCAGAAATATCCCTCTTCATGTTCTCCTACCAAAAATGTTCTTTCAAATCTCTATACATTTTAGTACTACCAGGTTGTATAGAGAAATTTATGCAATGAAAATCATCCAACAATTCACTTTTTAGATTAGGTAAATTGGTAACACAAATTCTCTTCCCGAATTTTTAAATCCCATCTTCATATATGAAGTCACTCAATCCCCATCATTCAAATCATTAATTTTATATTTAAACTCCTCATCATCAGTTTGAGAACTCTTTTTCCTTTTTATTAATGGTGGAATGAAAACCATTTAAAAAATAAATGATGTTTAACCTTCCATGGTTACTCCCATATCCATCATTACAATATCCATGAAAATATAAACCCTTTTAATTCTCATATTGTTCAAAACTCCACGATCTTTTCTACACAAAGCATCTGCCACCTTGTTTTCCTTCCCTGAGTGGTAGTGTATAGTGCAATCTTAATCCTTGAGTAGTTTTATCCATCTCATTTTCCTCATGTTGAGTTCTTTCGGTGAGAAAATATACTTCAAACTCTTGTGATCAGTATATATATCACATTTTTTCACCATAGAGATAATGTCTCTATATCTTCAAAGAAAAACATTACAACTACTAACTCAAGTTCACGAGTATGAGAGTTTTTCACCTGAAATTCTAGCTACTGTGATGCATATGCAATAACTCTATCATTATGTATAAGGACACAACCAATTCCATTTTTTGAAGCATCACTATAAATAAAAAAACCACCATTCCTTGATCGTAGAGTCAATATAAAATCATTGAATAATATTGACTTCATTTGATCGAAACATTCTTCACAAACTTTTTCCCAAACAAATTTAACCCCTTTACGTGTGATCATGGTTAATGGGTTAGCCAACTGGGAAAACTTTTGGACTAAACATCGATAATAATATGATAAACCAATAAAACTGCATACCTCAGTTATACTCGTCGGTGTGGGACATTCTTGGATTTCCTTGTATATTGAAGGATCAACAAAGATTCCAGCCTTAGAGAAAATATGTCCAAGAAAAGAAATATCTTAATGCCAGATTTCACACATGCTAAATTTATCATATAATTCATTTCTTCTAAGAGTCTTTAGAATAATGCGCAAGTTATTTTTATGATCATTGTAGCTTTTAATGTATACCAATATATCATCAATAAATACCACTACAAAGTCATCAAGATATTCCTTGAAAACTTTATTCATTAGATCCATGAAGATAGAGGGTGCATTAGTCAAACCAAAAGGCATTACTGTAAACTGATAATGCCCGTACCTAGTTTGAAATAATGTTTTAGGAATTTCATCCCTCTTCACTCACAACTGAAGATATCCCGATCGAAGTTAAATCTTTGAAAAATATTGATCTCTATTATGTTGGTTGAATAAATCATCAATGCGAAGTAGGGGATAATTGTTCTTTATTGTTATAGCATTGATCACTCTATAGTCAATGAACAACCTCAATAATCCATCTTTATTCTTAAAAAAAGTATAGGGGATCCCCATGGAAAAACACTAGGGAGAATAAATCCCTTATTACTCAAATCCTCTAGTTATTTCATTAGATACACTAATTCCACAGTGGAAATTCTTTATGGGGTTTTCGATATGGTCCTTGAACTAGGAATTAAATTAATGGAAGACACAATTTCTCATTCTGGAGGATGTCTAGGTAAATCTTCTTTAAACACATCAACATATTCTTGCACAATAGGTTCATCCTCTATTTGAATTTTTTTTCATCACACACACTTATTTCATTCTCTTCATCCCTAATAATTGAATTTAGTTGAGCAACTGCGGATGGATCTAGAAAAGAATTAGGTGGTGACATTTTTTCTCTAAAGATAAGGTACTCCATATCATCACCGAGAATTGTAACCTCTTTCTTATTACAACAAATTTTCACATCTTGGTCATAAATCAAATCCATACCAAGGGTTATATCAAATGCAATCATGGGTATGACGATGAGATCAACAGATAAAGAACATTTATATTCCCTAATGGGAATTCATTGACAAAAATTTGTTGCGATGATACATCCCTTAGGTGATTTGACTAAAAATTACATTATTAACTCAAACTAAAAATATCTAATTTTTTTCACAAACTGGGAAGATATTAAACATTGCGATGATCTAGAATAAAATAAAGCATTTACTAAACTTGAGGCAACCATTAAATTACCTGCCACCACATCTTTTAGAGCTTCAACATCTGCATTAGTGATTGCATAAGTTTGGCCTTAATCTCATGGAATTATATAAGGTATGTTTTGTTAGCGCTTAGGAAATTTATTTTCATAATTCCCCCTTTCTCTAAAATTGTAGCATTCAACATTGACAGACTCTTTCTTCCCCTTGAAATCATGAGCTTGGTGGCCTTTTTCAACAAACTTGTAACAGACTCCCATTACCTTCAGGCACGTACCAGGGTGTTTCTTACCACATTTACTGTATGATAAATATTAAACTTTTTTCTTATTCCCTTTATTTCTATTTCCAGAGTGTTTAGTAGATCTCCTCTTCTCTTTCTTTGCTTCAATGTCGTAAGACTTAGAGAATTTCATTTCTATCTTGATATCACATGAGAGAATATCTTTGTACGACAAGAATTATTGTGAGACTAATTCTCGATAGAGAAATGATTTTAACCCATAAAATAAATGATCAATATTACTTCTTGGGTTACATATATAGTATACAACATGCCTTGATAATCTTCTAATGTTAGCCTCATATTTTATTACATTATAATCCTCCTTTTTCTCAGACTCCAAAATTGCCTTTCCATATCCGTTTGATGGTCACGAGGAAAATAGTTTTCTAAGAAAATATCATTAAACTCCCTCCATTCCATATTTTATACTTCATCATCTTCCTTTTTGTTTTTAATCAATGACCACCATTGATCTACATCTCCCTTGAGGCGGTAAACTGAAATGACAACTTTTTCCTTTCGCTACTCCCCAAAGCGTGAAATATTTTCTCTAGGGAACTTATCCTTTGCTCGGCTAAAAATGGATTTGTAGTCGCATTAAATGTTGGTGGTTGTTTCCTCATTAATTGGTCTAATATTGATCCTCCATGTTGTGGATCAGGGTTCTCCATACGGGTATGTTAATTATTCATACCCTGAGTGAGTTGTCCCAGTATGGTGATAAGCTGATCATCCCCAGTTGCTTCACCAGCTCTACTATAATTATCTTGAGTAGGAGGGAAATCCCAATATGGATTATGTGCATTGATATGGGTTCTATTTCATCCACTAGGAACCATTTCTAAACATTGGCATACACTATATTAGTTTACGAATCACAATACATAATTCCAAACTTGTAAAATAGTTAACACAAATTTAACAGTTTATGGATATAATCCATAATCATAAAAATGTTCTCATTGAATAATTATATACACATAAGCCCTTCATAATGGTTTGTAAAGAAAATCTGAATTATACTAAGCATATCCCCTGGATGTGTTGTAACCAAGAGGGCACCAAGGCCCGTTGTCGTGAACCAGTTCTCGGTATAGTCATGCTCAAATCGGTGTTTTCGGGTTTTACCCCTAGGTACATCTATACTAGAGCTACCTCTACCTGCTCATTTCCAGACAGTAGTGTATTTCTCGTAAAACTCACAAAATTTAAACAATACCAAAATTCTTGGATGTTCTTCTATACTAATCCTCAAAGACTATCTTAGGGTAGTGTTCACTAATAAGAGTTTTTCTAAATCTAGCTTCTAAGGTTTGTACTAAACTTCATCTGATAACAACTGTACCACCCTGACCCTAGCTACCCAGAGTTGGTTCATTATTACATAACATTTTCATGATCACAAAAGATCATGTCTCGAAATACAGATTAGTTTAGTTTCCTTGGAAATACTAGATACATTAATGTGTTTTAAATTACATCATAAAATAAAAAAGCTACAAAAACATAGTCTTCATAGGTCATCCTAATATCCCTTTGACTATCTCTGTAGGTTAGTCATAATATAATTCTTCACATCCTAGGAAAAATAAATCCTAGAAAGGGGTGAGCTTAGATGCTCAGTAAGGATAACAATATAGCAGAAACTTTCATAAATAAGCATAAACATTTAAGGAAATGTAAGACTAAAATAAAATCCTTTTAAACATGTACTTAATCATAATATGGCTAAGATAAAATTAAATAATTCCATTTACTTATTCACATGGATATTCTACTAGTCGAATAATCACATGCTTTATCAATAGCCACTTTCATAATTATGGAACAAATAATGCCAGACTTCATAACCACATAGTCAAGGCCTTATTCCAAGACTAAAAATAAGATTTTTTTCAAGGGCATATGCCAATACACTAGTGTGTCTCATGAGACCTACTGATGATTCAAGGAGCTATAGCGGGCTCTACCCTTCACATACTATGTTCAATGCATTACTTATATGAAAAGGTTTAAACATAACATAAACATTAGTATTAAAACAAGCATACTAAATTTCAATAATTTATCCATAAAACATGAATGATGTAAAAAATAACACACCCATAGTCAAACATATCAAAAAACCTTCAATACAATATGGTTGTTTTGTATCATATTAAATCAACATCAAATAAGCTTAAAATCCAACAAAGGATGTTGACATTGATGAAATCAAAACTTTTTTTAGAGAAATATATCTTTCTATTTTGAAATAATTTAATATTCATATAATTTTAAAGGAAAAAATTTATTTTGAAAATAATATTATAATCTTGTAAGGGATGCTTCGACGATGTTATAATGGTGGAAAATAGCCACACCCTCCATTTAAGTTAATAAAACATTCTAACATTAATTTTGTCGAAAATGTCATAAGGTACCTTGTTTGGAAAACGTCGAAAAGATTCGTTTCAAACCATTTTATAAAAAATAAAAAAAGGGTATAAATGAAATTAACCCATATTCTAGTAAATAGTAAAAAAAAATATGAATACATTTTTAAGAAACATGGATGAGGATGGTAAAGAGGTCCCTGTTGATACTTACTTAAAAACAACATCGAATAATAAAGAGATTGTGAAATTAACCATTAACCTGTACTTTTCCTTGGTAGAGGGTATTTTAACCTCTAGTATAATAGTAAAATCATTGTTATTAAATTAAATAATAACTATATACATAAATAAGATATCATATATGATCTTTTAATATTGCTTTGTTAATGATATTTCGGTATTATCCTTATTTCAGGTGTCAACTGATTTGTTTTCCATTATATGATTTGTTACATAAGTAATGTTTGTTATTGATAGGATGTATTTTATTCATATTCATAATTATATTATTTCAATTAATGATATTTTTAATCATGAAATGAAAATTTTTCTTGAATGGAAACGAAGGGGAAAGAATCTCATCACGTTCATGGAGATGGTAATCCCTACGTACGCACAAGCGAAAATATCATCCTTTTGATATTAAAATATTATATAATTGGATGATATATCATTTATAAAGAATCCATATCATGTTATATTAATTATTTACATCATTTATACTCATTATTATACCCATCCAAATGATGAAGTATCTGAATGACAAACTACACCACGACGTGGAGATGGTAATCCTTGCATATGCAGTTATGGTGACTTTGTCAATTATAGGATGGATAGAATAATGAATATGGTTGTACCATTTTTATAATAATGTAAAATTATATATAATATACTGGAGTTATTAGTTTAGAATGTAAAAATAATGAAATAGTAAGTGGATGAAGAAAATAACTTGAAAGAGGTGATGATCTATTTACCAATTCTTCGGGTTTTCCTTATGATTTGATCAAAATGGCTATTTATGATGGATTTCAGACTAAATGAAGGCATCTAGGATGAGGGTAGAATAGTTGAAAGGATATTTGGTTAGGGTTTGGCTGAGCTAAAATTATTTGAAGGAATGAATTTGAGAGTAGAGAAGTGCCTTTTTATAAGAGGGGTGAGGGGAACCTTAGGAAAGGATTGAAATATTATTTTATAATAAAATAATTTTCGGTTTCTAATTGTTAAAAAATAACTTATTTTAAGGATAAGGTGGTTATGGGTCAAAATCCACTCAACCAATAAGTTTTAGATAGGTTTGGGTTACTATATTAACCTTATATTTTGGATTTAACTCTTAGTTAAATTGTTTTACATTTACCATGTCTCGTTGAATTTTTATATAATATGGTTCATAAACATACTATAAACATCCAATATAACCTCCAGTGGTTCATTAATGACATATATAACATTATTTAGTCCTATTTTTTGATCCATATATTTTTAGGAATAGAATATCGATTACTAATATAATATTTGTTTTAAAAACTCTTTTATGCCAATTTTAACAATGTTTGGTTTTTGGTTTTTGTAAAATTTATAATAGCATTATTAAATATAAAAAAAATTCATTTTTTCAACCCTAAAATGTCATAATAACCTATTAAATTATTTTATTTTATTAATAGTTTAAAATTTGATTTATTTGGACATTTATAATATCAACTAGTTTATCATTCATTAATAATGTAATTATTGCATCACCATTGATTCATAAATAAATTTAATTATTTAATTTCTAAAAATAAAAATAAAATACCATTATGTATTACGTCGTTTTATCTTTATAATGAATATTTATAGTCAAATTTATATTGTCGGTAACCTTATATAAAAATTCATTTAGTTATTAAACATTGAATTTAACTCTTTTTTACTCTTCTTTAAATAAAGTGATATTAATTGTCCTAATCTAATCCAAGTTGACCAAAGAGGGTCATATTTTATTCAAAAGGATTTTTGGTCGAATTATACTTATATAATAGAATTTGGACATGAGTTATGGTAATTATGATATAATTTTTACCTTTAGTTACCCTATTTACTTTAACCGTGGTGAATAAAAGTAAATACTCACTATTCATGAAGAATTATTTTCATCGTATTGAACCACATTTTATTTACTGATATTAACTGTGTCTCTCATATTTTTTAAATTCAACTCACATAAGCAGTAAATTTATGTTTTATGCAAATTTGCAAATTTTCTTATGAGGTGGGTAAAATACAGAAAAAAATTTCCATAAATTTTTTATATAACTGAACTCATTATAAAATGAATCCAATAAATTAAGTTGAACCTATATAGGTATTATGTATCTATTTTTTCCTAAAATATATATAAATAAAATAAATAATTATTTCAATAAAAAATCAGTTTTAAATAAAAACTCTGTGTTTTTCAATATTCATCAAAAATTGAAAGTTTTCAGAAAAATATAAATAATTCACCCTAAGATAATTTCAATATTCCAAATCCAAAAATGAAGTCCATATTGAAATATAAAATTTATAAAATATTAATAACTTGGTATTACTATTCATAATATCTAGTTTAATTGGTCGTGGTGTGTTAGAATCTCGGAGTTGAGTACAATGCAAGCTATTGCATTATTCAAAGAGAAATTTACGGTGGAAGCGTGGGATGTTACACTAAGAGATGTTTAAAAGAAACTATTAGTTTAATTAATTTTATTTAAATTATTTTTTACATATAGGATATCTTGAACATAACAATGGTTTTGGAGTGTCTGAGAGACAATGGCTACAGTAGAGCCTAAGACTAGATTAATAACCATAGTGTGATTGTGAGCTATATTATATACATTATGTTCTAAGATTTCATATGCTAGACTAATAATATCAGTTGGGACACAAACACCTACTAGACTCTAGGATGGTGTTCTCTCAAATATCTTGGTTAGTGAGGAAGTGGTGGCTAACTACACCCACTGATCCTTCTCTCTTCTCCTAGTAATTTTATATGTTGGTAGGTATGGTTGTTACCTTTCCCTTGAATGCGTATAGTGGGATGTATTGACTTGTGGATATTTAACACACCTGTATTTAATCATAGTGTATACCTACTAATGTTGTGAGTTAGTATTTCTTGTGGTTCACAAGTCTTTTTTATGGTTTCATTATATTTTGAATGAGGGGATATGAGGACGATCTTACCGAGTATACATGTTACAGAAGACCAATGTAAATATAATTTTTTAGCTCTATAAGATAATGTTGTTGATCGATCTGGACATTACTAGATTATGGGTTGTTCATGATTTATTTTTTATTTCCTTCTCATTTTTAAGGATTACATTTTTACTACATGTAGTTTCCTTTTTAGGTTCTCTATTGTACAAAATTACATGCATATTATTGGATATCTATTACCTTTTTATGATAAAAAATTGGTATGTGTTTCTATCTTATCTCATGTATTCTCATATTCTAGATTTTCATGCCTCCTATTTGTGTGTATATTATACACATGGTGATTCATTCTAACACTTGACCTATTGGAGGCCGGATTCATGCATCATTATATCCCTTCTCTAATTGTTGGTCTATGAGGAGAACCTTTGGTGGAGAGGGGCATGACCAAATCTACCAAGGATCAATTTTTTTAATCTTAATGGTCCAAAAATCCATATATAAGATCTTTTTTGTTGTAAATTTATACTAACATGTCTCACTAACATCCTCTCCTCAAATACCCATGTGACTCCACCATTACCCCTCACTAAACAAAAGTTTCCAAATAAATGTCCCTATTTTTCATATATAAATGGATATTACTTTCACCCATTATCTCCCCCCTCTACAAATAAATTCCATTGATAATAAATTCTATCTCTTTTTCCCACTCATGAGTCTCTAAAAAGAGTTTATATAGTTCTAAGGAGTTATTCTCAAACATTGAGAAGCTACCTTTCAAATAAGGGTTTATGATTCTCCTATTTACTATTAAATTTCATTTATTTGTTATAATGTCAGTTATAATTATTTTTCATATAATATAATTCTTTTTATTCCATGTTATCATATATCCTACCAATCCAAATCTCCCACCACCTCATTCAGATCATAAAGAGTAGTATGAGTACCTTGTTGTTGATCCGTTTAGAATATATATTAATACATAATACAAGGGATTATTTACATTATAAACTTATGTAGTTATATCATGTAATAGAAGTGGTAAATTTTATTATTTATTCAATTTTTCCTATTTCATTTCCCACTGAAGAGGTAATAATATCAGTAGAGAGTATGAGTCATTTTTTGAATTAGTTATCTTTCCTTGTTCATCAATTGATACATGATGTATGTGTTTTTTTAAATGTCATTTCATATTAATTTAAAATTATTTGTACTCTTTTCATAAATTTACCTTGTATATAAGTATTTGAAATATAAATAATAATTGAGAATGAAACCAAAAAATCAGAAACCAGAACATTCTTATACTTCTTTAATTTTTTAAGGGCTAACAAAATTAGCAGTGAAGTCATTTATGATTGAGAATAATTATGAAATTTTTATGACTATTAGAATATATGAGAGATAATAACAATTAATAATATTTAAGAAAATCATATATTATGTTCTTATTGGTGATGAGAACTCAGTACCCTTGTTAAAATTGATGTTTATATAAGTTAATTTCAATTTTAATTAACATTTTATTAAGTAAATATATCTTATAATGATTTAATTTATTACTTCTCTAATTAGGTATCTCTACACTCTGTATAAAAATGGATAAAACTTCTCTTTATGGTTTATTGGATCCATAAAATATTTATACAATAATGCAATACCTGAAGAATATTGGTAGAGTAATATATATAAAAAAATTATTGTAAAAAACAAATATTATGTGTTGGTTTCTTTCATTCCTTAATATGAATGAATACATATATAATATTTAAAAACTGGTAATTATAATTACATTCATTATCAATTTTTTATTTTACTTACCATTGGATTTTATTAATATTTTCTCTTTATGAATGCATATAATAATTTTTAAACTCTTTATAGGGTGAAGTTCATGAATTTTTAATATTTATTGAATTCATAAGTGATATGTTTTTCTATTAAAACAAAATTCTTCAATAATTCAAGTTAAGTATTTTTTTATAATTAATATATGAAAATAAAATAGGTTAGTAAAGGTGTTTAATATCGTTCACTTGTCAATAATGAAGAAAAATGAAAATAACATTATGTAATTTCAGGTATATAAATTTTATATTAGTTGATAATTATTTTATCCTACACATATAGTGTTTCATAATTTCAGATTTTTGTTTCAAAACAACAGTTTAATCATCAAATAAGATGTATTGAATGTGGTTATTATGTTTTACATGTAATTTTTGGTATTATCACAATGGGAATTATTACATACTTCCACAAGGATTGTTCCATTAGAACACATATTTTTTTAACCAATATTTTTATTGTTAAATTTATCAAATTTGTGGTTTTTATAGTTATTTATGGTGTTTAATCAAATTTTGAAAAAGAAATAAACAACCTTCATGGTTTTTTATTAACTATTTTATATTTCTAATCATATTTTACAAGTATATAAAAATGTTTCTTGTATGTGTATTCTATTAATAAATGATATTGTGGTAATGTTTTCAGTTAATCTGTATCTATTGTATGAAAATATTTTCTACCATAAGGTTTCTAGATATATGTAATGGATATTGTATTTTAATACATTTAAAAAAATTTATTATGGTTAAATGTTGTTTATTATGGAAAATAATGTTGAATTACTCTCTTAGCATCAATTTTCATAAGAACCAACATTAAAAACAGATCTGTATATTTATTAATTAAGGATTTCAATACTTTTTTGATAATACAGATTCTGAAAACCAATTTCAACAGTGGTTTAAATAAAAAAAACATCGATGGACTATTTAAATCCTTATTTATTAAATATTTAAATGTCATTTATTATAATAAGAGACATTTAATGTGGAATTGACATTGGTAATTATAAAAACTAACACTAAAATTTCTCTTTGTCAATACTTTTGGGGGATTTCAATATCATTTATTATAAAAACTGATGTTAAAGGGTCTATTTCAATGTAGAATGTAATTATGTTACTTTTTAATCAATATTAAAGATATAAAAACATAAATTAAATGGTTAATTTTTAGTAGGCTTTGTTCTATGCGAGTTCGTGTATTTATCATAACTTGATAGAATTTTCCAAATATAGTGATAGTCTTCTACGAACTGACAGTAGTATAACTTTATTTCTTTGTAGGAAAATTACTACAGTAATTACGGGAGTTAGTGCAGTTTTCAATCCTTCCATTATGAATTATTACTATAATGGAATATGGTAATTAATTCATGAATGACACTATGAATTATGAACCAATGTATATAATTATTATACATTTATTAAAAATGAATATCAATAATTGTAAGCATTCAAAAAAATATATATAATTGTATAAGGTTTTATCATGTTGTTTTATTCTCTATGTATGTTCTTATAAATCGAGTTCCTAATATTTATTCTAAACATGGTATAATGATAACTATAACAATAATAAATCTAGTTTTTATAAACCAACCAAGATACCCTGGTACCCTAACACTCCTTCCAAAACTAACATGGCCTGAAGGGTGTTCCAGATCCCCTTGATATGGTGGATAGCACATGGAATCATTCAACAATAAGAGGGAACAAATTATACACAAGAATAATGGAAGATAAAATATTACAAGTTAGTATGACCAATGTTCCAATGCGATACTCTACCATAAAGAATAACTATAACAAAACCCAAAGTAGTACATCATCAAAGTATTGAGTTTAAAACAAGTTGAAAATTCAAACATCCCATGAAATAGGTGGATTAAATCCCCACCAGTCACATCCAACATTACTCAATGTTCCAAAGGATCAAAATCAACCACCACCTCCAGTGTCACTTTCTCATTACCCATAACTACCATAAGAAAGTCCACAAACAAACTATGGTAATGGTAGGTTGTGATTTATAAATCCCAGTCGGGTCTCACATAGTTTTTCATAATCAATAAAATAAAAATTTACCATTAATGGAATCAATTTAAATAAAACAAGGCATGGATTTTCAGTTACGTATTTTAAACCAAAATAGGGTTTCATAATTATGTGATAGAAGATATATCAAAATAAAATTCAACCCATCATAAATTATGATTTTATATAAAAGAAATTTATAAATCAATTGTCATGAATAAAGTAGTTCAATAATCAATGACATGCATAACAAATCAATCAATTCGTAGAAAAGCACAACGCTATGTAAAAAAGCCTTGTGGTAAGTCATTTTATTAGGTAATAGGAATTTCACCCATCTCATAATGATCATATATTTATTCAGGTGTGCACAAAAATATACACCTTATTAAGGGAACCCATCACAGGTAGTCAATACCAAAATTTGGTGACCCCAAACTTGTTGTATTTCTTTATTTATTTTATTAACTTTTACCATCCCCAATCAATTACTAGGGAGTAAGGTCCTATTTTTCTCATCCTAGTTACCACTAACTACCCATGATAACATTTTCATGAGTAATCAATCAATAAAATTAAAATTCAATAATTTCAAGACCTTTCAAAATATTATTTCACATTTTAGTTTTCTACATGACTTTTCATTTAAATAACAATTAAAAGTTTTTCATCATTTCATTCCATTTTAAACCACTTTTCAATTTCTTCCATTTTTTACAGATCACGAATCATGAAATTTTATAAAAAATGTTTCTAAATAAAGCCATCAATTTTCATAAATCCACCCTTAAATTTCAATTACAATGAAATTGGGTGTTTTGTCAATTTGAAAACCCATATAAAAACATAGATCGAATCACCAAAAAATGTTTTAAAATTATTTAATAATTAATTTCAATTAAATCAAGTAAATCACGGTTTCAATTAAAGGGAAAATAATTACATAACTAACTACACTTTTGTAAAAGAACGCAAAATTGACACCCATAATGGGACTAACCAATAATGAACATTGGAACTGAAGATCTAGGAAAATTACATTCAAAGGTGAACTAGAAAAATAAGGATTATAAATCTTCTAATTAATGATATAGATGGATTTAAGATCTCTAAAATTGCCTAAGGAAGGCTATGGGTTGAGAGATAAAAGTTTCATAGTCAGGAAAAATGAAAATTACTCATACAATACCCATGAAATATCCATTTTCTATAAATAGATGGAGTATAATCCCATTACATTTTGTGTAATCCATGAAGGTTGAAAATTAAAAAAAATGCATCATATTTTTATTAAAATATTATTTTTTCCCTTAAATATCGTGAATTATTAGTACATTTTTGTAACTTTTCAAGCCCTATAAATCATTACGATATGTGACTAGTGACAAATACACATTTTAAAAATTAAATACAGAACATGTAATCAACTATAAGATTTTATAAAAGCAGTTTTTAACAATAAAACACAAAAAAATCTATGGAACTCTTCGAACCATAGGAGAAGGTTGCCAACAAAGGAAAAAACAAAACATAAACAAATGATTACCTGAAAATCATAACTAGATGTTATGAACCAGCACTATAAAATAATTATTTCTCCATATATCCTTTCATGATAATTAAATATCAAATAGATGTGGCCACTTCTCTCTAATCAACACCAAATGCTCCCACATCTCATGAGAATCAGAACCATGCTATGATAACACATGGACTAGATGTTTTATCATCCCCAAAAGTACCTTTTTCTTATAATAAATAATCCAGACTAGATGCTCAGTTGCAGATAAATCATGTTCAACATCAAGATCCTACAAGATCAAAACAATATATGGTTCAGAAAGATACTTCTAATGTTGTGATACATAGAAACCATTTTATATCAACCTAAACAATGGTGATAGTGATACATGTTATTTTACATTACCCACCTTATCAATCACCTCAAAAGGTTCCACAAAATGAGGAGTATTATTCCATATCCTCCCAAAAAGTTGATGACCCAGATGAGGATAAACTCTCAAAAACACTTGTTTCCCAACTAAAAACATCAATAGTTATCGATGATGATAAAAATAAGATTTATTCTAGAAATATTCCATCAATATTATTTAAATAATCCACTAATCCTTATTTATCATATCTTAGACCATGCTTAGTCCAACCAGAGAGCTTAGACTAATCTTTTCCCAACAAAATGAATATTTTCAAGGCAGGACATACAAGGCCTAAAAATGAGCCATATGAATTGCAGACATGTAACTCTTATTATAATAAAAATCAACAAGTTTCAATTATATGTTCTATGATCCCCCAAAATTGAGGACGCGAGCATGCTTCATGTACTAAAAGATCTATATAGCTCTCTCTATCTAAAAATTTGTCCACATGTGGTATACCATACTCAAATGTAACTAATATCGCATCGACTCCTAATGGAATCTCTAGATATAATAGTTAAAATAGGGATCCCTATCAGAGATTATAGTTGATGGAAATCCATGAAAATGAAAAATATATTTCACATAGAGAATTCCCAACTCCACCACTATAGATTCATCCTGAATTGTTATAAATTGAGCTAATTTGGTCATCCAATCGATCACAACCCATATAGAATTATTCTATTGAGGGTTACATGGAATCTGAAAGGAAACATCCTTAGATATCTAACCCATCTTGTAATATGGAACTATAATTGGATGAATTAAACCCAAAGGTACCTGGTGAATGACCTCCATTTATTAGAAAGTATAACAATGAGAAATAAAAGCAGTGATGTCTCATCCCATACATGGCCACTAGAATCATAGTCACATATCATAAAACATCTTTGTGCATTTAAGGTGAACTACCGACTGGGAATTATTTAAATACACCATTCCATATTTTCTCAAATAAAAAGTCAAAACAAACTGATTCCGAAAACATAGAATTCCTTCAGAAGATAACTTTCACTTATCAACAGTCTCCCCACCATAAAGAGAGTACCTATTTTTAATTAATTCATCACCAAGATACATCCCTTAAAAATCAATGCAAAAATATTGTAAGTCATCTGAACACTTTCGACGACAATCTTGGTCACTTCCTCCCAAACTCCCAAATGAAACTATTCAAAAGGATCAATAAATTTCCACTCTTTTGATGATTTACTCATGTCATGGGTCGGATGGTTCTTGTCAAAGTATCATCAATGACATTATCCATCCCTAATATAATGAAAATATCAAAATCAATAGACTACAAGTACTCCACCCAATGCCTCTAATAAAGATTAATATATTTTCAAGAAAATAAATAACTCATGGTTTTTTAGTCCGAAAACATTTCAAAACATTCTCATAAATGGTATTTCCTCCAACTCTTATGTTAATTCATAATAATTATGAGTTCTATGTCCTAGTTCTGATAGATCCACTCATGTGGCCTAATATGTCGAGAACCGTAGGTTACCATATGATCACCCTGTATAAGAACACATGCCAAACTAAAAACTACTACATCACATAATGCCATATAGCCTGGCCCAACTACTAAAAGAGTTATCATTGGTGTAGAAGTCAGAAGACATTTTATCTCAACAAAATAACTCTTACAATTTTCATCCTAAACAAACTTAACTTCTTTTCTAGTGAGAAGGGTCATTATATAATCCAACTTTTATAAATTTCTTTCAAAACGTGTAATAATTCCCCACTAAACCCATGAGGATTTGTATCTCAAAAATGGGACGCATTTGTTCCCATGCCGTTACATATTTTTCCATTTTAGGATACTCTTAAATACCAGGTTATAAGTCCATGTGCCCCATGAGATTCTGTTCTTGTAAATATAAATCCAATTTTTATAGCTTGGCATTAAGTTAGTGATTTCTCAACATTTATATAATTTCTTTTAGATGATGCACATGATCCTACTTAGTCTGAGAGTAAAAAAAATTCATCAACCAAACACTAAAAACATATCAATATAATCATGGAGGATTCAATTAATAAAATCCATAAAGGTTGTTGGAGCATTGGTTAAACCAAATGGATGAAAAGGTACTCCTAGTGGTTATACCTAATCAGAAAGGCAGTCCTATGGAGATTATTATATTTTTGTCTCATCTATTGATTACAAGGTCAATGATAAATCCATGAGAAACACCTTCCCCCCTTCAACATGCCAAAAAATCATCAATTTATGGTAATATATAATTGTTCTTTTTAATAAACTAATTGTGTTTCAAGTAATCAACATAAAGGAAAAATTTTCTATCATGTTTTTTTGCAAAGAGAATAGGTTCCACCCAATGTAAAAAAAACTGGGTCATATATATATATTCTCTAATATATTATCCAAATGATTCTTCAAATAGTTCATTAAACATGGATCCTTGTTATAAGAATGGATCGATACCGATTGAGGCCCATACACTAAATTTGACGAAAAATTGACCTCCCTTACCTATGGAAAACCAAATAAAAAATAAGGAAAAACATCATGAATCTTGACGACAACTGGAGGGAAACCACCAGTTCAAAGATTCATATTCCAATTTTAAAGAAAAGACTGATATTTCTATCCCTAAATATAGATAATAATGTCCAAATCTACTTGACCTCTGGTCTCATTCACCCTGAAATACATTGCACACCCCATCAGGTATATTAAAGGACAGTCATCAAATATAGTAGTCAATTCAGGCCTTATTTTCAATGAGACAATCCATTTGGAAAATGTAATCTAGAGGTTTCATCTTGAGAATAAGAAAATCCTAGATGAGTTCTATCTCTGATTAATATAAAACACAAGTATAAAAATAAGGACCCTACACTCTCTTCATTCATAGGGGTGAACCAATACTCCTCACATAAGGAAAAAACTTCATATGATGATTTTCCAGGTTCATAATATGTGTTGATATAAATCAGTGACATGAACTCGTATCAAATATTGTAGTCACTAATGATAAATCTATAGTGATGGTACCTATCATATTAATTAGACCTATATCATCTTCCTATGAAGACACTTCCACTCTGTGAAGAAGCATCATTTTGGATTCCTTCTGTTATAACCCTTTAGATCTCAAAACATCTGATTGAACCACTGTACTTTTTGGTTTTTATGATCACAATCCACTATGTATAGCAGAAGTGAAATGATATAATTTATATAAGTGTCCTACGATACCATAGGAATTCCGTATCATTAGCACCTTAGTACAAACATCTCTGGAATGGACAAACTTTTCATTCATAAAGAAATACGAAGGGCCTCATATTGGAACTATAGTATGGCTAGAAGATTACTATTGATGATAACCATAATGAGACCAATCACGATTCCTCATTATTTTAAAGGAAATCATAGAAATATCAATGGATGAAAAATGAACTCCCCTAAACCCTAAATTAACATCTAGGTCAAGCTCAACAATCAATGAAATATCTAGTAATTAAGCATACCTAGAGATATTTAGTATGAAATCATGTGAATAGATGTCATGTTGGAGATCCACCTCGAACTAATGAGCCTTGATCATCTCATTTGATACAATTTGACGTGAAAATTACACATGCTTAGAAAACCGATTCTCTTACTACATCACTGACATATCATCCCGCTAGAGGATGAAGAACTCTATATCTTTAGCCCGTTCCATAGATTCTTGATATAAATGATCAGCGAAAAGTATATTAAATTTCTTCCACTTCAAACCCTAATTCTTATTTGTCATAACCATCGAATCCCACCATCTACTATAAGGCCCATGCAACATAAAGGTAGCACATTCTACCTGAATATCCCAAGTCATTTCAGGGATATCAAAAATGTGTTCTATATTGTTCAACCAACCATTTTCCTCAATAGGATCATTAGTTACCTGGAATGAAAGTGTATTCTGGTGTTGAAACTCTAGATTATGATTACCATATTATTCCCTTTGAGTTTCCATAGGCGGATCCATAAGAGGAAAGGATAAAAATTCCTATCCCAGAAATTAGACAACATGCACAATAATCTAAAAATGATTCAAGTCCATGGGTGGATCTTGCCAATGTGGATCACTGGTATCTTCTAATTAGGTAATATTCACACGAATTCCTTGAAGGATGATGTTACACAACATCGTCTGAAATGATTGATGATATCAGAAGATAATTTTGATTGACAACTCAAACTAAAAAAATTGAAATACCAATCCCATTATATAATATAGAATTTATTGGATTTCAATATTTCCAAATCAAAAGTATGGAATGAAGTTGAATTGAATAAAGAAATTCCCTAGAGATAATTTTCCAAAACACCCATAGGGACTTATAGTTCATTATGATGAGATCTGGTCAGGATCTCGTTCGTAACTGCCTCCAATGTCCCAATAATCATACATCCTATCTATGAGGACAACCAAGACTATATAGTAATATAATATAAATAAACTCAACATGTATCTATGATACCACCTTTTTGTGAACGATCCCAAATACATTGGTACACTGATACCCAAGTCAACACTAACTTGCCTAAAGTGAAATCCTAATCGCCATGGGATGGAATCTAGAACATAGAATCTTAAAAGATCAAGGGGGGTAAATTATTCACTTGAAAATTGCAAGATAAAAGACTAAAAGACAGTATTCATAATACTTCGAAGGGAGAATGTACTAGAAACAACATGTATAAAAAACAAATCAATAAATCATAAAAGTAATAGGTAAAAAAGAATATAAAAACTCATACATCCCATGAAACAAGTGGATTACATCTCCACCAGTCACATCCATCAACACTCCATGGTCCAATTATCACAGAAACAGTAAAATTATGTTTCATGAAAACTTGCAATTTCTCCAAGGAGGTGGGTAAAAGAGAGTAAAAAAGTTCAATAAAATTATATATATAAAAACTCATTATAAAATAACTCCAATTAATTACATTGAACATATATAGGTATTATATATCAATTTTGACCAAAAATAAATTTAATTAAAATAAATAATTATTTAAATAAAAATTCAGTTTTCAACAAAAACTCGGTGTTTTTCACTACTCATCAAAAATTTAATGTTTTCAAAAAAATACCAAAAATTCAACCTAAGCTAATTTTGATATTCTAAATCCAAAAATGAAGTTCATTTTGAACGGTAAAGTTTATAAAACTTTAAAAAGTGGGTATTACAATTCATAACAGCTAGTTGGATTTGTCTTAGTGTGTTAGAATCTCGATGTTGCGTACAATGCAATCTATAGAATTAATCAAAGAGAAAAGTACCATGTATGCTTGGGGTGTTACATTCTCCCCTCCTTAAAATAATTTCATCCTTGAACTTTCTAGAATAATACTGCATGAAATGATTCAGGTGTTTCTTCATCATATGTTCCTTGGGTTCCAACTTTGCCTGTTATATCTTATGGTTTTCCATAGAACTTTTACCAGATGAGTCATCCGGTTTCTCAGCACTATTTTTCTAGTATCAAGAATTTTGAAAGGAACTTCACAATAAGACATATCAAGTTCCACATAAATTTCAACAATGGTGAGTACACACATTGGGTCATGCATGTATTTTCTCAACAGTGTTACGTAGAACACATCATGAACTTTGGAGAGACTTGGCGGCCTTTCCATACATAAAGCTACAACCCCAATTCGTTCAAGAACTTCGAAAGGTCCAATGTACCTGGGTCTGAATTTACCCTTCTTATTGAATCGTATAACTCCCTTCCATGGAGATACATTCAAGAAAACATGATCTCCAACCTGAAATTCCAAATCTATCCTTCGGTTATTGGCATAGCTCTTCTTCTTACTTTGTGCTACATTGATGTGGGTTTACAAAACATTTTCCTTTTCCATCATTTCCACAACATGTTTTGGGACAACAAGTTTTCTTTCACCAACATCACCCCAACAAGTTGGGGTGCGACATCTCATTCCATATAACGCATTATATGGTGCCACCTGAATACTGGAATAGATGCTATTGTTATAAAAAAAATTCTACCAGAGGTAAATATTGATCCCACATACCATGAATGTCAAGTGAGCAAGATCTCAACATGTATTATAATGTTTTAATTGTCTGTACTGATTTTCCATCAATTTGAGGGTGGTAGGCAGTGCTCAAAAGAAGTTCTGTATCTAGGGTTTCTGAATACATTTACAGAATCTGGATGTAAAACGGGGATCACAGTCATAAAAAATATATAAGGGTCCTCCATGAAGTCTTAAAACTTCAATAATATATATTATTAATTGACTTTCAAGTGGTAAATCTTATCTTATCGCAAGAAACTATGCTGACGTGGTAAGGTGATCAACAATCACCCATATGTCATCATTCCTTCTAGTAGTCTTTTGTAGCCCCATGATAATGTCTATTGTAATATTATACCATTTCCAATGAGGTATGGGAAGTGGTTTCATGGCTCCTTCAGGATTTTTCCTTAAAACTTTCACTTATTAACAAACCAAACATCTTGACACAAAATAAAAAATCTCCCTCTTCATGTTGTCCCACCAAAAATGTTCCTTCAAATCTCTATACATCTTAGCACTACTAGGTTGTATAGAGAAATTTACGCTATTAGCATTATCCAAAAATTCCCTTTTTAGATTAGGTAAATCGGGAACACAAACTCTCTTCCCAAATTTTAAAATCCCATCTTCATATATTAAGTCACTCAATCTCCCATCATTCACAACTTTAATTTTTTTTGAAACTCCTCATCATCAGTCTGAGAACTTTTTTCCCTTTATAGTAATAGTGGATTGACATCCATTTAAAAAATAAATGATGTTTGCCTTCCATGTTTATTCCCATATCCATCTTTACAATATCCATGAAAAAATTGACCCTATTAATTCTCATATTGTTCAAAACACCATGATCATTTCTACTCAAATAGTCGTCCACCTTATTTTCCTTACTTGGGTGGTAGTGTATAGTGCAATATTAATCCTTGAGTTGTTAAAGACATCTCATTTTCCTCATGTTGTGTTCTTTCTATGAGAAAATATACTTCAAACTCTTGTGATTGGTATATATCTCACATTTCTTCACCATAGAGATATTATCTCAATATCTTCAAAGAAAAATATTACAGCTGCTAACTCAAGATCGTGAGTAGGAGAGTGTTTCTCATGAAATTTTAGCTACTATGATGCATATGCAATAACTATATCATTCTGCCTAAGGACACAACCAAGTCTATTTTTTGAAGCATCACTATAAATAAAAAACGCATCACTCCTCGATGTTATATTCAATATAAAAGCATTGACTAATATTCACTTCAGTTCTTCGAAACACTCTTCACACAAAAATTTTTCAATCAAATTAAACCCCTTTATATGTGATCATGGTTAATGGGTTAGCCAACCGGGAATATTTTTGGACTACACGTCGATAATAACCTACTAAACCAATAAAAATACGCACCTCAGTTATACTCATTGGTGTAGGACATTCTTGGATTGCCTTGGACTTTGAAGGATCAACAGAGATTCCACCCATAGAGAAAATATTGCCACGAAAATAAATAACTTAATGCCAGAATTCACACATTCTAAATTTCCCATATAATTAATTTATTCTATGAGTCTTTAGAATAATGCCCAAGTGATTTTTATTATCATTTTAGCTTTCAAAGTATTCCAATATATCATCAATAAATACCACTGCAAGGTCATCAAGATATTCTTAGAAAACTTTATTCATTAGATCCATGAAGATAGAGGGTGCATTAGTCAAACAAAAAGGCATTACTGTAAACTCGCAATGCCCGTACATGGTTTGAAATAATGTTTTCGGGATGTATTCCTTCTTTACACATAGCTGATGATATCCTAATCGAAGTTAAATCTTTGAAAAATATTGAGCTCTATCAAGTTGGTCGAACAAATCATCAATGCTAGGTAGGGGATACTTGTTTTTTATTGTTATATCATCAATCTCGTTATAGTCAGTGAAAAACTTCATAAATCCATCTTTCTTCTAAAAAATGACAAAGGATACCCATGGAGAAACAATAGGGATAATAAATCCCTTATTCATCAAATACTCTAGGTGTTTATTTAGTTCCACTAATTCCACAGTGTCCATTCTTAATGGGGTCTTCGATATGGGCCTTGAACTAGGAATTAAATCAATGGAAGACACAATTTCTCATTCTGGAGGATGTCTAGGTAAATCTTCTTTAAAAACATTAACATATTCTTATGCAATAGGTTCATCCTCTATTTGAACATTCCGTTCCTCACCCACAGTAATTTCATTCTCTACATCCCTAATAATTGAATTTAGTTGAGCAACTGGGGTGGATCTAGAGACGAATTAGGTGGTGACGTTTCTACTCAAATGATAAGGTACTCCATATCATCATCGAGAACTATAACCTCATTCTTATTAAAACAAATATTGACATCATGGTCTGAAATCCAATCCATACCAAGGGTTATATCAAATTTAATCATGGGTATGATGATCAGATTAGTAGATAATGAACATTTATATTCCCTAATAGGAATTGATTCACTAAATTTTGTTGCAATGATACTTCCCTTAGGTGATTTGACTGAAAATTCCCTTATTAAGTCAAACTGGAAATATCTAATTTTTTTGCAAACTGGGAAGATATGAAACAATGATGATCTAGAATAAAATATAGCGTTTTATAAACACGAGGAAACAATTAAATTACCTACCACCACATCCTTTGGAGTTTCAAAATCCGCAATAGTGACTGCATAAGCATGGCCTTAATCCCTTGGCATTTTCAAAGGTATGTTTTATTAGCGCTTATGACATTTATTTTCATAATGCCCCATTTCTCTACAATGGTAACATTCAACATTGGTAGCCTTTTTCTTCCCCTTGAAATCATGAGATTGGGGGCCTTTTTCAACACACTTGTAACATACTCTTATTCCCTTCATGAAAGTACCGGGGTGTTTCTTACCACATTTACTATAGGATAAATATTAAACTTTTATATTATTCCCCTTATTTCTATTTCTAGAGTTTTCAGTAAATCTCTTGTATTTTCCTTTGTTTCAAAGTCATAAGACCTGGAGAATTCCTTTTCTATATTGATAGCACCTGAGACAATATCTTCGTACGACAAGAAGTATTGTGAGTCTAATTCTCGACAGAGAAATGATTTTATCCCATCAAATAAATGATCAATCTTACTTCTTTGGATACATATATAATCTGTAGCATGCCTTGATAACCATGTAATGTTAGCCTCATATTTTGTGACATTCTCGTTCTCCTGTTTTCTCATACTCAAAAATTGCATTTCCATATCCGCTCGATGGTCATGAGGAAAATATTATCTAAGAAAATCTCTTTAAACTTCCTCCATTACATATTTTATACTTCATCATCTTCCTTTGTGTTTTGAATCAATGACAACAATTGATCTACATCTCCCATTAGGCGGTAAACTGACATGACAAATTTTTCCCTTTCACTGCTCCCCAAAGCGTGAAGTATTTTCTCTAAGGAATATATCCATTGCTCGGCTATAAATGGATTTGTAGTCACATTAAATATTGGTGGTTTTTGCCTCATGAATTGGTCTAATATTGCTCCTCCATGTTGTGGATCAAGGTGCTCTATATGGTAAATTTATTATTCATAACCTGAGTGAGTGGTCCCAGTATGGCGATAAGCTGATCACCACCAGTTGATTCACCAGCTCTACTATAATTATCATTAAGAGGAGGGAAATCCATATATGGACTATGTTCATTGATATGGTTTCCATTCCTTCCACTAGGCACCATTTCTAATTATTGGCATACACTAGATTAATTTATGAATCCCAATACATAATTCCAAACTTGTAAAACAATTAAGATAAATTTAACAGTTTATGGATATAATCCATAATAATGAAAATGTTATCATTGAAGAATTATATACAAATAAATCCTTCATAATGGTTTATAAAGAAAATGAGAATTATCCTAAGCATATTCCCCAGATGTGTCGTAACCAAGAGTGTAGTAAGGCCTATTGTCGTGAACCAGTTCTCGTTCTAGTCAAGTTCAAATAAGTATTTTCAGGTTTTACCCCTAGATACATCTATACCAGAGCTGCCTCTAACTTCTCATATCCAGATAGTAGTGTATTTCTTGGAAAACATAAAGAATTTCTAAAATACCAAAATTCTTGGATGTTCTTCTATACTAATCCTCAAAGTCAATCTTAGGGTAATGTTCACTAATCAGAGTTTTTCTAAATCTAGCTTTAAATGTTTTTACTAGACTTCATCTGATACCGACTGTAACACCCTGACCCTAGCTACCCAGAGTCAGTGCATTATTACATTACATTTTCTTGATCACAGAACATCATGTCTCAAAATACAGATTAGTTTAGTAGCCTTGGAAATACTAGATTCATTCTTAAGTTATACATTACATTATAAAATAAACAAACTACAACAACATAGTCTCCATAGGCCACTCTCATATCCATTAGACTATATTTTTAGGTCAGTCATAATATACTTCTTCGCATCCTGGAAAAAATAAAACCTAGAAAGGGGTCAACTTAGACGCTCAGTAAGGATAACAATATAGCAGAAACTTCCATAAATAAGCCCCATTATTTAAAGAATTGTAAGACTAAAATAAAATCTTTTAAACTTGAACTTCATCATAATATGACTAAGATAAAATCAAATAATTCCATTTACTTATTCACATGGATATTATACTAGTCAAATAATCACATGCATTATCAATAGCCACATTCATAATGATGGAATGAATAATGCCAGACTTCATAGCCACATAGTCAAGACCTTGTTCCAAGACTAAAAATAATATTTTTTCAAAGACTTATTCCAAGACACTAGTTTTTCTCATGAGACCTACTGATGCATCAAGGAGCTATAGTGGGATCTACCCATCACTTACTATGTTCAGTGTAATCCTCATATGAAAAGGTTTAAACATAACATAATCATTGGTATTAAAAATTAATATGAAAAGTCAATACTTTATCCATAAAACATGATTGATGTAAAAAATAACACATCCATAGTCAAACATATCAAAAAACATTCAACACAATATGGATGTTTTTTATCATAATAAATCAACATCAAATAAGCATAAAATCCAACAAAGGGTGTTGACATTGATGAAATCAAAACTTTTTTAGAGAAATCTCTCTTTCTATTTTGAAATCATTTAAAATTATTATAATTATAAAAGAAAAAATTTGATTTTAAAATATTATTATATGATTTTAATGGATGCTTTGATGATCTTATAACAGTGGAAAATAACCACACCCTCCATTTAAGTTAAAAAACATTATCACCTAAATTTTGTCGAAAAGGTCATAAGGTACCCTGTTTGGAAAAACGATGGAAATATTCTTTTAAAACCATTTTATAAAAAGAAAAACAAGGGTATAAATGACATTAACCCATATTATAGTAAATAGTAAAAAATTTCGAATACATTTTTATGATACAAGGATGAGGATGGTAAAGAGGTCCCAGTTGATACTTACTTAAAACAACCTCAGATATTAAAGAGATTGTGAAATTAACCATTACCTTGTACTTTTCCTCGGTCGAGGGTATTTTAACCTCCATTATAATAGTTAAATCATTTTTATTAAATTATAAAATTAATATATACATAAATATGATATCATATATGATCTTCTAATAGTGCTTTGTTAATGATATTTTAGTATTATCACCGTTTCGGGTGTCGACTGATTCATTTTCCATTATATGCTTTGTTACATAAGTAATGTTTGTTATGGATGGGATGTATCTTATTCATATTTATAATTATATTATGTCAATTAACAGTATTTTTTATCATCAAATGAAAATTTTTCTTGAATGGAAATGAAGGGGAATGAATCTCATCACGTTCGTGGAGATGGTAATCCGTACGTACACACGAGCAACAATATCATCCTTTTGATATTAAAAACATATATAATTGTATGATATATCATATATACAGATTACTTATCATGTTATATTAATTATTTACATCATTTAAACTCATTGTTATACCTATCCAAATGATGAAATATTTGAATAACAAACTACACCACGACTTGGAGACGGTAATCCGTACATATGCACGTATGGTGACTTTGTCATTTATAGGATCGATAGAATAATGAATATGGTTGTACAATTTTTATAATAACATAACATTATATATAAAATATTGGAGTTATTATTTTATCATGAAAACAATAATTAAAGAGGATTTGGATGAAGAAAATAACTTTAAAGAGTTGATGATATATTTACCTCTTTTTTCTGGTTCTTCCTTATGATTTGATAAAAAGGGAACTTTAAGATGGCTTTTTGACTAAAGGAATGCCTCTAAGACGAGGTTTGAATAGTTGAAAGGATATTTAGGCATGGGTCGGCTGAGCCAAAAGGATTTTAAGCAGTGAATTTGAGAAAAGAGAAGTGCCTTTTTATAAGTGGGTGAGGGGCACCTTAGGAAAGGATTGAAATATTATTTTATAATAAAATAATTTTCTATTTCTAATAGCTAATTTTTTTTCAATTATATGTTGGGTATGGGTTGAAAACAACCCAACCAATAGGTTTTAGATAGGTTTGGGTTACTATATTAACATTATCATTTGTATTTAACTCTTAGTTAAATAGTTTTACATTTACTATGTCTCTTTATATTTTTATATAATATGGTTAATAAACTTACTATAAACATCCAAGAGAACCACAAGTGGTTCATTAATGATATAAATAATATTATTTAAGCCTATTTTCAAATCCTTATATTTTTAGGAATAGAATATCAATTACTAAATATAATATTTTATTTAAAAACTCATTTATGCTTATTTTGATAATATTTGGTTTTTGGTTTTTGTTAAATTAATAACAGCATTATTACATCTAAAGAAATTCATTTAATCAACCTTAACATGTCATATTAACCTATAAAATTAGTGTAATTCATTAAAAGTTTATAAATAGATTTATTTGGACATTTATAATATCAATTATTTTATCATTCATTAATATTGTAATTACTACATCATCATTGTGTCATAAATAAATTTTTTTATTTAATGTATAAAAATTATAAATAAAATAAAATTATATATTAAATCATTTTATCTTTCTAATGAATATTTATAGTTGAATTTATATTTTTTGTATCCCTATATAAAAAATGTTTTAGTTATTAAACATTGAATTTAAGTCTTTTTACTTTTCTTTAAATAAAATGATATTAATTGTCCTAATCTTATCCAGGTGGCCCAAATAGGATCATATTTTATTCCAAAGGTTGTTTTTTGGTCGAATTATACTTTTACAATAGAATTAGGACATGAGTTATGGTAATTATGATATCATTTTTACCTTTAATTACCCTATTTACTTTTAACCATTGCAAATAAAAGTAAAAATTTACTATTCAAGAAAAAAATATTTTCATCTTATTGAAAAATTTTTAACTACTGATATTAATCGTGTCTCTCATATTTTTGAAAAGAAACTCATAGAAGAAGTAAAATTATGTTTCATTCAAATTGTCAAATTTTTGTAGGAGGTGGGTAAGAGACGGTAACAAATTTCTATAAATTTTATATATATCTAAACTCATTATAAAATGACGCCAATAAATTATGTTGAACTTATGTAGGTATTATGTATCTATTTTGTCCTAAAATAAATATAAATAAAATAAATAATTATTTAAATAAAAATTTGGTTTTAAATAATAACTATGTGTTATTCACTATTCATCAAAAATTGAATGTTTTCAGAAAAATACAACAAATTCACCCTAAGAAAATATTGATATTCTGAATCAAAAAATGAAGTCCATTTTCAAATATAAAATTTAGAAAATTTTAAAATTTATGTATTACTATTCATAATGGCTAGTTTAATTGGTCTTGGTGTGTTAAAATCTCGAAGTTCCATACAATGCAAGCTATTCCATTATTCAACGGGAAATGTACAGTGGATTCTTGGGGTGTTACAATAAGAGATGTTTAAAAGAAAATTTTAATTTAATGAATTTTATTGAAATTATTTTGTACTAATAAGATATCTTGGACATAACAATGGTGGACGAGTTTCCAAGAGACAATGGATGAAGTTGAGCCTTAGACTAGATTAATAACCATAGTGTGATTGTGAGCTATATTATATACTTTAAGTTATAAAATTTCATATGATACACTAATCATATCAGTTGGGACACTCACACCTAATGGACTCTGGTATAGTGTTCTCCCAAACATCTAGGGTAGTGAGGAAGTGGTGGCTAACTACCCCCGCTGAACCTTCTCTCTTCTCCTTGTAATGTTATATGTTGGTATGTATGGTTATTACCTTTCCCATGAATGTTTATAGAGGGATGTAATGCCTTATGGATATTTAACACAGCTGTATTTACAAATATTGTATACCTAATAATGTTGTGAGTTAGTATTTCTTATGGTTCACTAGTCTATAGTTTGGTTTCATTATATTTTTAATGAGGGAATCTAAGGATGATCCTACTGAGTATACAGGTTACACAAAACCAATGTAAATATAAAAAAAATTATCTCTGTAAGAGAATGTTGTTGATTGAGCTTGACTTTACTTGCTTATGGGTTTTTCATGATTTATTTCATATTTCAGGCTCATTGTCGAGGATTACATTTTACTACATGTATTTTCCTTTTTAGTTTCTCAATTGTATGACATTACATGAATATTATTGGACATATCTTACCTTTTTATGATAAAAAATTGTTAGGTGTTTCTATCTTATCTCATGAATTCTCATATTCTAGATTTTCATGCCTCCTATTTGTGTGTATATTATACACATGTTGATTCATTATAACCCTTGAACTATTGGAGGTAGGATTAAGGTATCATTATATCCCTTCTCTAATTGTGGGCCCATGAGGAGAACCTTTGGGGGAGAGGGGAATGACCAAATATACCAAGGATCAATTTTTTTTAATCTTAATGGTCCCAAAATCCATATATAAGACCTTTTTTGTTGAAAATTTATACTAACACGTCTCACTAACATTGTCTCCTCAAATACCCATGTGACTCCTCCTTTACCCCTCACTAAACAAAAGTTTCCAAATAAATGTCCATCTTTTTCATCTATAAATGGAGATTACTTTCACCCATTATCTCCTCCCTCTTCAAATCAATCCCATTGAGAATAAATTATCTCTCATTTTCCCACTCATGAATCTTTAAAAAGTGTTTCTATGTTTCTAAGGAGTTCTTTTCAAACATTCAGATGCTACCTTACAAATAAGGATTTACGATTCTCCTATTTCCTATTACATTTTATTTATTTGTTACATTGTCATTTAAAATTATTTTTCATATAATATAATTCTTTTTCTTCCATGTGATCTTGTGTCAAACCAATCCACATCCCCCACCACCTCATTCAGATCATAAAGATTAGTATGAGTACCTTGTTGTGGATCCATTTAAAATATATATTTATACATAATACAGGGTGTTATATACATTATCCACTTATGTTCTTATATCACGTAAGAGAAGTGGTAAATTTTATTTTATATTCAATTTTTCCTATTCCATTTCTCACTAAAAAGGCAATAATATCAGTAGAGAGTAAGAGTCATTTTTTAAATTAGTTAGCTTTCCTTGTTCATCAATTGACAAATGATATATGTGTTTTTTTAAATTTCATTAAATTTTTATTTAAAATTAGTTGTAATCTATTCATAAATTTATCTCGTATATAAGTATTTGAAATATAAATAATCATTGTGAATGAAACAAAAAAAATCAAAAACCAGAACATTCGTATACTTCTTTAATTTTTTAAGGGATAACAAAATTAGCGGTGAATTCATTTATGATTTAGAATTATTATGACATTTTTATGACTATTGGAATATATGGGAGATAATAACCGTTAATAATATTTAAGAAAATCATATATTATGTTCTTATTGGTGATGATATCTCAATACCCTTGTTAAAATTGATTTATATATAAGTTAATATCAATTTCAATTTTCATTTTATTAAGTAAATATATCTTATAGTTATTTAATTTATTACTTGTCAGACTAGGTATCTCCATACTCTGTATAAAAAAGGATAAAACTTCTCTTTATGGTTTTATGGATCCATAAGATATTTAAACAATAATGTAATACCTGAACAATATCAGTAGAGTAATATATATAAATAAATTATTGTAAAAAACAAATATTATGTGTTGGTTTCTTCCATTCCTTAATATGAAATAATACATATAAAATATTTAACAACTATTAATTATAATTACATTCATTCTCAATTTTATATTTTAGTTACCATTTGATTTTATTCATATTTTCCCTTCGTGAATGCATATAATAATTTTTATACTCTTTACAGGGTGAAGTTCATGAATTTTAAATATTTATCAAATTCAAAAGTTATATTGTTTTCTATTAAAACATAATTCTTCAATATTTCATGTTACATATTTTTTTCAAATTAATATCTGAAAATAAAATATGTTAGTGAATGTGTTTAATAGGGTTCACTTGTCAATAATGAAGAAAAATGAAATTAACATTTTCTCATTGTAGGTAGATAAATTTTGTATTAGTTAATAGTTATTTTATCCTACACATATAGCATTTCATAATTTCCAATTGTTTATCAAAACAAAAATTTAATCATCAAAGAGGATGTATTGAATGTGGTTATTATATTTTAAAAGTAATTTTTGATATTATCACAATGGGAATGATTACATAATTTCACAAGGTTAGTAACATTACAACACATATTTTTTAAACCAATTTTTTTATTATTAATTTTATGGTTTTTATAGGTTTTTATGATGTTTCATCAAATTTTGAAAAAGAAATAAATAACCTTTGTTATTTTATTGACTATTTTATATTTTGATCAATTTTTACAAGTATATATAAATTTTTCTTGTATGTGTTTTATATTCATAAATGACATTGTAATAATGTTTTCAGTTAGTCTGTATGTATTGTATGAAAATATTTTCTACCACTAGGTTTCTAGATATATGTAATGGGATATTGTATTTTAATACATTTTAAAAAAATTATCATGGTTTAACGTAGATTATTATGGAAAATATTGTTGAAAGAAACTCTTAGCATCTATTTTCATAAGAACTAACATTAAAAACATATCTGTATCTTTATTAATTAAGGATTTCAATATTTTTTTAGATAATACAGATTTTGAAAACCAATTTCAACATCGGTTTTAATAAAAAAACATCGATGGACTATTTATATCTTTATTTCTTAAATATTTAAATTTCATTTATTATAATAATAGACATTGAATGTGTAATTGACATTCTTTATTATAAAAACAAGCACTAAAATTTATCTTTGTCTATATTTTTGGGGGTTTTCAATATCATTTATTATAAAAACTTATGTTAAAGAGTTTATTTCAATGTCTAATGTAATTATGTTACTTTTTAATCAATGTTAAAGATATAAAAAACAAACATTAAATGGTAATTTTTTAGTAGGGTTTGTTCTACATCTGTTTAGGTATTTATCATAGCTTGATCGAATTTCCCAAATATAGTGATAATTTTCTTAGAACTAAAACTAACATAATTGTGTTTCTTAGTAGGAAAATTCCTACACTAATTATGGAATTGATGCAGTTTTCAATCCTTTCATTATGTTTAATTTCTATAATGGAATATAGTAATTATTTAATGAATGAAACTATTAATTATTAATCAATGAATATAATTACTATACATTTATTACAAAAAAATACAAATAATTTTGATCATTGAAAAAAAATATAATTTTATATGGTGTTATCATGTTGTTTTATTCTCAAAGTACGTTCTTATAAATCGAGTTCCTAATATTTATTCAAAACATGGTCTAATGATAAATATAACAACACTAAATCTAGTTGTAATAAACCAACCATGATACCCTGGTACCCTAATACTCCTTCCAAAACTGACATGGCCTGAAGGGTGTTCCAGGTCCTCTTGAGATGGTGGATAACACATGGAATCATTCAAAAACAAGAGGGAACAAATTTTACACAAGAATAGTGGAAGATAAAATATTACAAGTTAGTATGCCCAATGTTACAAAGTGATACTCTACTAGAAAGAATGACAATAAAAAATCCCAAAGTAGTACATCAACAATGTAATCAGTTCAAAACATGTTGAAAATTCAAACATTCTATTAAAAAAGAGGATTAAATCCCCACCAGTCACATCCAACATAACTCAATGTTCCAAAGGATCAATAACATCCACCACCTCCAGTGTCACTTTCTCTTTTCCCAAAACTACCATAAGAAAGTCTACAAACACACTATGGTAATGGTAGGGTGTGATATATGAATCCTAGTAGGGTCTCACAATGTTGTTCATAATCAATACAAAAACAATTTACCATCAATGGAATCAATTTAAATAAAACATGACATTAATTTTCAGTTATATATTTTAAACCAAAATAGGGTTTCATAACTATGTGATAAATGATATATCAAAATTACATTCAACCCATCATAAATATTGATTTTATATAAATTTTTTTATAAATCTATTGGCATGAATAAAGTATTTCAATAATCAATAACATGCATAACAAATCAAAAAACTCATAGAAAAGCACAACAGCATGTAAAAAATCCTTGTGGTAAGTCATTTTATCAGTTAATAAGAACTTCACCCATCTCATAGTGATCATAACTTTTTTCAGGTGTGCACAAAAATTATACAGCTTACTAAGGGAACCCATCACAGGCAGTCAATACCAAAATTGGGTAACCCCAAACTGGTTATATTTCTTTATTTATTTTAGTAACTGTTACCATCCTCAATCCATTACTAGGGAGGAAGGTCCTATTTTTCTAGTCCTAATTACCACTAACTACCCATGATAAAATTTTCTTGAGTAATCAATCAATCAAATCAAAAGTCAATCATTTCATGTCCTTTCGAAATATTATTTCCCATTTAAGTTATCAATGAGACTTTTAATTTTAATACCACTTAAAAGTTTTTCATCATTTCATTCCATTTTAAATCACTTTTCAATTTATTCCATTTCTTCCAAATCATGAATCATGAAATTTCATCAAAAATGATTCCAAATCATGCCATCATTTTTCATATATCCACCCTGCAATTTCAATTACATTGAAATTGGTGGTTTTGTAAATTTTCAAACCCATATAAAATCATCTATCTAATCATCAAAAAAAAATTTAAAATAATTTAATAATTAATTAAAATTAATCATGTAAATCAAGGATTCAATTACAGGGAAAATAATTACATTACAAACTACACTTATATAAAAGATCGCAAAATTGACACCCATAATGGGACTAACCAAAAATGAACAATGGAACTGATGATCTAGGAAAATAACATGTAAAGGTGAACTAGATAAATAAGGATGATAAAAATTCCAAAGAATGATATGGAAGGATTTAAGATCTCTAAAGTTGTAGAGACCCGTATCTTGACGTACATAGACATTACATTACTTTCGCGGAATACTTAGTACATAACAAAAACACACACACAAGGACCGTAATAGTTTAGTGTCTTTGGAAACTCGGAGTATAATCTTCTAATCGTGGGGAAAGATCTTCAACATCTCCCATAAAGATCTTCCTTTTTATTTTACCTAAAACCTTTCTTTATATCCTGGGGAAAAGAAAACATAAAAGGGTGAGCTCAAATGCTCAGTAAGGGTAAACAAAGGAAATATCAATCACATAATTTTCATAAGAACATAACATTTTTGGAAATCTTAACCTGCAAAAGAGAGCATAATTTCATAACATGGGATAAATCATAGTAGTGAAATGAAATCATAACTTAAAACATTACTCATTGTGGCATACACACATAATCATAGAGAATCATTTCTTGTTAGTCAAGACTCATTGCCAAGACTATCTTAGTGGACAAAGTCCCTTTCTGAATCGAGTAATCCTCGTTTCAGTCCTGTTTCACTGAACCGGTATAACCTACCATTCTAGCCATGTCTATCTCATGAGATATAAAATCTTTACCCAATGAATTGGAGGGAGATATAGGTCCCACCCATCTTATAATGAATCCTTTCTTATGTGTGCCACATAATCATAAAACATACATCATCGCATAACACATGTAACAAAAATGGGATTCTTGAAACATCATGACATCATAAATCAATTCATATAAGATAAAGGAATTCATAAAAATAATTCCATCACAACATGAGAAAATCAATTTAATAATAGGGATAAAAATAGAACCCTTTATTATCTTAGATGGAAAATAATTTTGATAAAACACTTGAACTCCATTCTTGAGGAAAATATCCTTTCTTCTTCAAAAACATTTTTCCTTTCATAACATGTCATACAACTTTAAAATAAAAGAAGTTGATTAAAAATAAACTTGAAAACTTGTAAAGGAAGATCCTTGGAAACAATGTTTTAAAAATCCATTCATGCCGTATAAGTTAAAAAAAACATTCTTCGTACTTTTGTCGGAAAAGTCAAAAAGTACCTCGTACGAAAAACGACAAAAGATTCCTTTCATATTCTTTACTAAAAACTCACCTAAGGGTAAAATTGGATTTAAACAATTGTAAGTGGATGGAAATAATATTACATATTTATGAAACATGGATGTGGATGATAAAATACACCCCAGTAAATACTTACGAATAAACAATCTCGGATAAAAAATGAGACTGTGATATTTCCCTTACCTTAGGTCCGACTTGCTTTGTAAGTGTCCGAACCTCCTATATAATGATTTAAATCATGTTATTGAATTATTACAGAATCATATTCATTGTTATGATATCATATATGGTTCACTTATGACATTATATTACCTGTTCTTTTGTAAATTCCATGTTAAAGAAGCGTTTTGGGTAAAATCGTTTCATTTATCGTAGGTGTTTTGACTTGTTGTTCTTGACATCATTATTACTTATATCATGATTTACTTACTTCCACAATATAAAATATGATTTATATATCATATATATTAAGTATATATATATATATATATATAATAGGTAGATAAATGAAATGAAAAACACTGTTCATGGAGACGGTAGTCCGTACGTACGCATGAACGCTGTTTTCCTTTCCTTATTGTCTTGAATGGATGTAAGTTGATGACATACATATATATATATACATAAATACAGTAGCTTTATAATGTCATATATTTCATTATTATTTCTTATATATACTTTATAATCATTCTTAAATGGTTACCATGGAGAATGAATCTCATCGCGTCGTGGAGATGGTATTCCGTACGTACGCACGAGCGATGATATAATTTCTATAAATATTGAATTGAATTGGAGTGGATTATAAAATATATCAGAATCAATATGATGTTGTAATAACTATGTATAGTTATTCTTTACACCATTATACCCATCCATGTAAGGTGGTGGTGGAAAATAGATTACACCACGGCGTGGAGACGGTATTCCGTACGTACGCACGCGCGGTGATTTCTTTTTCCATAGGATGGATAGATGGTGAAATAGGGTTGTTTCATACTTATAATAACATATCAGTATATGAGTGATACTTATGTTATTACTTCATAATGAAACAACCTAAGAAGAAGAAGTGGAAGAAGAAATAAAGATGAAAGAATTGGTAACGGTAATTACCTCTTCTTTGAAGTGCCTCTTTGAGACCTCCTCTTAGGGCACTAAAATTGGTCTTTGAGGAAGACCGGAACCTCTAGGATGTTTCTAGGGAAGTGGAGAGGAGAAATTGGCAGGGGTTGGCCGAGCTTGAGTGCTCAAATTGGTGTGAGGAGGAGGGGGAGGAGGTGTCCTTTTATAGGGGAGGAGAGGGGCACCTTAGGAATATCTCAAAATATTATTTTATATTAAAGTCAAAATCGGTTTATAATGGTTCCAAAGGGTCTTATTTCGAAGCTAAAGTGGGGATGGGTCGAAATCCTATCAACCAATAGGATTTAGACAAGTTTAGGGTATTATTTTAACCTTATCAATTAGATTTAACTCTAAGTTAAATAATTTAACTTTTACCGTGTCTTTTTGTTTTCTTTCACTATATGGTTAATAAACTTACTATAACATGCCAAACGAACCCCAAATTGTATATTATTAATACATATATCTTTATCTATGTCATTTGGCCGAACTTTATATTTTTAGGAATAAAATAACAATTAATAATATAATATTTGATTTAAAAACTATTTTGTGTCAATTTTGACACTATTTGATATATGATTTTTGTGAAAGTCATATCAGAATTATATGTTCAAACCAAGTTGATTAAATCAACACTAATATATCATAGTAATCTAGAAAATTAGTGTAATTCATAAAAAGTCTCAAATTACATTCATTTGAGCATTTAAAACATCAATTATGTTAATATTTTCTTAAAAGGGTAATTACTGCATCATCGTTGTGTCATAAATAAATTAATTTATTTAAAGTCTAAAAATTATAAATAAAATATCATTATGTAGGAAAGCTTTTTTATCTTTCTAATTAATATTTATAGTCAAATTTATCTTATGTATAACCCCATATTAAAAATGTTTTAGTTATTAAACTTTGATTTTAACTATTTTAACTATTCATTAAAGAAAACAATATTAAATGTCATAATCTAATCCAAGTGGACCTAAATGGTCATATTATATTCATAAGGTTGTTTTTGGTCGAATTACACTTATCCAATAGAATTAGGACATGTGTTAGGGTAATAGTAATATCATATTTACCCTTAGTTACCCTATTTACTATTAACCGTGGTAAAAAAAAGTAAAAAGTTACTATTCACCAAAAATTATTTTCATCTCATTGAACCAAATTTTAGTCCTTGATATTAACCGTGTCTGTCGAATTTTTGAAATTCCATTCACAGAAGCGGTAAAATTAAGTTTTATGCAAAATTCAGTTTTTAACCTACCACTTAGTGGTTTTACTATTCATCAAAAATTGAAAGTTTTCAGAAAAATACCAAAATTTCACCCTAGGCTAATTTCGATATTCGGAGTCCAAAAATGAAGTCCATTTTGAAAAATAAAATTTATAAAATTTCAAAAAGTGGTTATTACTATTCATAACGGCTAGTTTTAATAATATTTTAATAGCATATCGTTGTTTAATGAAACTCGGTATTGCGTATTACACATGCTATCGAGGAAGGTCGTGATTGCGTGTAATGCAAGGCAAGTCAAGGATGCGTATTGTGCAAGCTCCTTTTGATGTAGCGTACAACACAAGACATTAATAAAATTAAAAAGAATAGTTTTCATAAAATCTCGGGCTGTTACATTCTACCCCCCTTAAAATGAATTTCGCCCTCGAAATTCGTCGGGGTTATAAATAGTTTACTATTCGAAAGTTTCTTTAATAGAAACCCACATCGTAAAAAGGAATACCAAAACCAATCTTTAAAAACAAAAGTATGAAACGTAATGGTTACCCAAATAAACCAATCACTGGGTTTCCACATAGGTGAAAATATGGATATGGAAGAGAAATCTAACCATCATGTTCTGATGGAGAGTGGTAGAGAACATGGCTATGGAAAAGCCAGTAATCCCAAATCCATAAATTTGTGACGATCTAAGGTACCATCTGATTCATCAGGTATAAGAGAACTAGGACAACATTTTTGGTTTTCAAGATCATTTCCCTAAAGTTAAAGAATTTGAATTAGAATAAATACTTACTTTATTTTGGTACAATCTCACTGTTGTTCGTGCCTTTAACAATTTCCACTTCATCTCTTAAATAAATGAAGTTGAATTTGTTATTCGTGAAGTGTTAGCAGATCATGTGATAGAATGACGGGTCATTCCATCTGTCTCAAACAAAAGGTTAGCAAAAATTATATACATAAGTCGATCTATAGTGAGATTAATCACATATGGTTCCTAAAATGGGCTTATACTTCATATATCATACTGCTTAATATAATAAAACTAGTTTCTACTAAACAGGGACTTCCTGTAGGCTAGTGGTAGGCGATAAAGGCCAGTCGCACTTCGGTTGTGGGTTCGATTCCAACAGCCTTGTCCGAAGCGATGGGCTGTCGCCCGTCCTGCAGGTTGTCCTTTTTCTAAAACTACGTTACTATAACATCCCATCAATAATATCGAAAATCTTCTATCCTTAAACAATACTAACTTATGTCCAACATAATCCAGTCTAATCTTTAGGCTTATACATAATACTGTAGTCCACTCTCATAATATAGTGACATCGATTACCAGAGATTTAATACTGTCGTTGATCCCCACATATCATAAGATATGTCTTGTTGGTCACATTCCAAACATTCAAAGTCCTTAATCGTGTATTCTCTTTAATACCTTAGTGAAAACATGAGTGCAGTTAAAAGTTAACACCTTCCACATACCAAAATCCTCAAAATTCTATATACTCAAACCATGAAATCACTTAGTCCTTATATCAATCATGAGCTCATGAATACTATTAAACATTTCATTTTCTCGTCTTCATTATGCGCATATCATCTTATTTCCAAAAAATATCTCAATCACTTTGAATACCACATCAATAAATATTGCAATACTCAATGATACAACATTATTTTGGAATCCCATTACATAAACACTTAATCATTCCACCACATCGTTGTCATATTCAACATTGCCAATAGTGATCGCATGTGATTTCCCTTTGTCCTTTGCCTTCAGTGGTTGCTCATGTTGATCATCACTAACCCTTGGATTAGGGCAATTATTAGCATAATGCCCCATTTCCTTGCACTTGAAGCATTGAAGTGTTGGCGGTGCGTTCTCTGTAGTGTTTGCTTTATTCACTTCATTAGAATCCCTTTTTCCATTACTTCGACACTCAGCTGCTCGATGACCTTCTTTTCCACACTTAAAACATTTTCTAGTCCCTTTAAGACAATCTCCACCATGCTTCTTTCCACCCTTTGTGCATAAGGAAACATTCATCTTCTTTTCACCATTATTCTGAGTTTTCTCCTTGAACTCCATCTTTCGTTTCTTGTCAAACCCATGAGATGGATATGTAACACCAACTTCCATTTCTACCTTGATAGCACAACGCACAATTTCTTCATAGCTACTGAAGTCTCTTATAGCTAATGCCCTTCGAAGACTTGGTTTTAAGCCACTGAAAATCGATCAACTTTACTTTCAGGTTGGATGATAATACCAGAAGTGTACCTTGCAAGTCTTGTAAAATTCGCTTCATAGGTACCAACAGATTCATCATCCCTTTGCTTCAGTTCAAGAAACTCTTTCTCCATCTTTGTTCGTAGAATACGATGGAAGTACTTATTGAAAAATAAGTTCTTGAACTCGTCCCATTCCATAGACTCAATTTCATCCCTTTGCCTCGTATTCTTAATAATATTCCACCATTGATCAGCATCTCCTTCCAAACGATACACTGCTATGATGACTTTATCATGTTCAGAACATTGAAGAACTGAAAATATCTTTTCAGTAGTACTAATCCATTGTTCAGCAACTAATGGATCAGTAGACCCACTGAAAGAAGGTGGATGCTGCCTCATGAAGGATTCAACAGAATGTTGCTCCTTCCTTTGCTCGTTTGGAAGTCCTTCATGATTCATAGCTTGAGAAAGTTGTGTGAGCATGGCTACAAGATTTTGCATTCCGGCTCCCATATCGTTTGGTTGCTCAGGGGGACAATCATTGCATTGCCCATCACATTCCGCATTAACACGGTTCCTTCGGGTTCCATCCATCGTCTAAAACCCCAAAAGAATAGTATGAGAGGCAAAAATCATGCTAGGGAAAACAACATAATAAAGGGTTAGTACCCTCAATATCTAGCATCTTAGGTTAAATTCAAAGATCGTTAGCGCAATTCTAGGACTATAACCTATACGTATACTTAACCTTAGAGACATCCCTAGAAATACCTTAGAAATATCTCTAGGGATCTCACTAAAGTTCTCGCATCCTAGTTTCCAAAGGTTGACTAAACCTTTCCTCTGATACCAACTGTAGAGACCCGTATCTTGACGTACATAGACATTACATTACTTTCGCGGAATACTTAGTACATAACAAAAACACACACACAAGGACCGTAATAGTTTAGTGTATTTGGAAACTCGGAGTATAATCTTCTAATCGTGGGGAAAGATCTTCAACATCTCCCATAAATATCTTCCTTTTTATTTTACCTAAAACCTTTCTTTATATCCTGGGGAAAAGAAAACATAAAAGGGTGAGCTCAAATTCTCAGTAAGGGTAAACAAAGGAAATATCAATCACATAATTTTCATAAGAACATAACATTTTTGGAAATCTTAACCTGCAAAAGAGAGCATAATTTCATAACATGGGATAAATAATAGTAGTGAAATGAAATCATAACTTAAAACATTACTCATTG
The DNA here is from genome assembly GCA_963277665.1 of Viscum album. Classification (NCBI taxonomy): domain Eukaryota; kingdom Viridiplantae; phylum Streptophyta; class Magnoliopsida; order Santalales; family Viscaceae; genus Viscum; species Viscum album. Next base: position 433,411,230 of record OY728136.1, read on the forward strand.
TGGCATACACACATAATCATAGAGAATCATTTCTTGTTAGTCAAGACTCATTGCCAAGACTATCTTAGTGGACAAAGTCCCTTTCTGAATCGAGTAATCCTCGTTTCAGTCCTGTTTCACTGAACCGGTATAACCTACCATTCCAGCCATGTCTATCTCATGAGATATAAAATCTTTACCCAATGCATTGGAGGGAGATATAGGTCCCACCCATCTTATAATGAATCCTTTCTTATGTGTGCCACATAATCATAAAACATACATCATCGCATAACACATGTAACAAAAATGGGATTCTTGAAACATCATGACATCATAAATCAATTCATATAAGATAAAGGAATTCATAAAAATAATTCCATCACAACATGAGAAAATCAATTTAATAATAGGGATAAAAATAGAACCCTTTATTATCTTAGATGGAAAATAATTTTGATAAAACACTTGAACTCCATTCTTGAGGAAAAAATCCTTTCTTCTTCAAAAACATTTTTCCTTTCATAACATGTCATACAACTTTAAAATAAAAGAAGTTGATTAAAAATAAACTTGAAAACTTGTAAAGGAAGCTCCTTGGAAACAATGTTTTAAAAATCCATTCATGCCGTATAAGTTAAAAAAACATTCTTCGTACTTTTGTCGGAAAAGTCAAAAAGTACCTCGTACGAAAAACGACAAAAGATTCCTTTCATATTATTTTCTAAAAACTCACCTAAGGGTAAAATTGGATTTAAACAATTGTAAGTGGATGGAAATAATATTACATATTTATGAAACATGGATGTGGATGATAAAATACACCCCAGTAAATACTTACGAATAAACAATCTCGGATAAAAAATGAGATTGTGATATTTCCCTTACCTTAGGTCCGACTTGCTTTGTAAGTGTCCGAACCTCCTGTATAATTATTTAAATCATGTTATTGACTTATTACAAGAATCATATTCATTGTTATGATATCATATATGGTTCACTTATGACATTATATTACCCGTTCTTTTGTAAATTCCATGTTAAAGAAGCGTTTTGGGTAAAATTGTTTCATTTATCGTAGGTGTTTTGACTTGTTGTTCTTGACATCATTATTACTTATATCATGATTTACTTACTTCCAAAATATAAAATATGATTTATATATCATATATATTTAGTATATATATATATATAATAGGTAGATAAATGAAATGAAAAACACCGTTCATGGAGACGGTAGTCCGTACGTACGCATGAACGCTGTTTTCCATTCCTTATTGTCTTGAATGGAAGTAAGTTGATGACATACATATATATATATAAATAAATCCAGTAGCTTTATAATGTCATATATTTCATTATTATTTCTTATATATACTTTATAATCATTCTTAAATGGTTAACATGGAGAATGAATCTCATCGCGTCGTGGAGACGGTATTCCGTACGTACGCACGAGCGATGATATCATTTCTATAAATATTGAATTTAATTGGAGTGGATTATACAATATATCAGAATCAATATGATGTTGTAATAACTATGTATAGTTATTCTTTACACCATTATACCCATCCATGTAAGGTGGTGGTGGAAAATAGATTACACCACGGCGTGGAGACGGTATTCCGTACGTACGCACGCGCGGTGATTTCTTTTTTCCATAGGATGGATAGATGGTGAAATAGGGTTGTTTCATACTTATAATAACATATAAGTATATGAGTGATACTGATGTTATTACTTCATAATGAAACAACCTAAGAAGAAGAAGTGGAATAAGAAATAAAGATGAAAGAATTGGTAACGGTAATTACCTCTTCTTTGAAGTGCCTCTTTGAGACCTCCTCTTAGGGCACTAAAATTGGTCTTTGAGGAAGACCAGAACCTCTAGGATGTTGCTAGGGAAGTGGAGAGGAGAAATTGGCAGGGGTTGGCCGAGCTTGAGTGCTCAAATTGGTGTGAGGAGGAGGGGGAGGAGGTGTCCTTTTATAGGGGAGGAGAGGGGCACCTTAGGAATATCTCAAAATATTATTTTATATTAAAGTCAAAATCGGTTTATAATGGTTCCAAAGGGTCTTATTTCGAAGCTAAAGTGGGGATGGGTCTAAATCCTATCAACCAATAGAATTTAGACAAGTTTAGGGTATTATTTTAGCCTTATCAATTAGATTTAACCCTAAGTTAAATAATTTAACTTTTACCGTGTCTTTTTGTTTTCTTTCACTATATGGTTAATAAACTTACTATAACACGCCAAACGAACCCCAAATTGTATATTATTAATACATATATCCTTATCTATGTCATTTGACCGAACCTTATATTTTTAGGAATAAAATAACAATTAATAATATAATATTTGATTTAAAAACTATTTTGTGTCAATTTTGACACTATTTGATATATGATTTTTGTGAAAGTCATATCAGAATTATATGTTCAAACCAAGTTGATTAAATCAACACTAATATATCATAGTAATCTAGAAAATTAGTGGAATTCATAAAAAGTCTCAAATTACATTCATTTGATCATTTATAACATCAATTATGTTAATATTTTCTTAAAAGGGTAATTACTGCATCATCGTTGTGTCATAAATAAATTAATTTATATAAAGTCTAAAAATTATAAATAAAATATCATTATGTAGGAAATCGTTTTAGCTTTCTAATGAAAATTTATAGTCGAATTTATCTTATGTATAACCCCATATTAAAAATGTTTTTGTTATTAAACTTTGATTTTAACTATTTTAACTATTCATTAAAGAAAATAATATTAAATGTCATAATCTAATCCAAGTGGACCTAAATGGTCATATTATATTCATAAGGTTGTTTTTGGTCGAATTAAACTTATCCAATAGAATTAGGACATGTGTTAGGGTAATAGTAATATCATATTTACCCTTAGTTACCCTATTTACTATTAACCGTGGTAAAAAAAGTAAAAAGTTACTATTTACCAAAAATTATTTTCATCTCATTGAACCACATTTTAGTCCTTGATATTAACTGTGTCTGTCGTATTTTTGAAATTCCATTCACAGAAGCGGTAAAATTAAGTTTTATGCAAAATTCAGTTTTTAACCTACCACTTAGTGGTTTTACTATTCATCAAAAATTGAAAGTTTTCAGAAAAATACCAAAATTTCACCCTAGGCTAATTTCGATATTCTGAGTCCAAAAATGAAGTCCATTTTGAAAAATAAAATTTATAAAATTTCAAAAAGTGGTTATTACTATTCATAACGGCTAGTTTTAATAATATTTTAATAGCATATCGTTGTTTAGTGAAAATCGGTATTGCGTATTACACACGCTATCGAGGAAGGTCGCGATTGCGTGTAATGCAAGGCAAGTCAAGGATGCGTATTGTGCAAGCTCCTTTTGGTGTAGCGTACAACACAAGACATTAATAAAATTAAAAAGAATAGTTTTCATAAAATCTCGGGCTGTTACAAAAATTTCCAAAGGATGGCTATGGGTTGAGAGAGAAAAGTTGAATAGTCAGGAAAAATGAAAATCACTCATACATTACCCATGAAATATCCATTTTTGATAAATACATGGAGTGTAATACCATTACATATTGTGTAATCCATGAAGGTTGAAAATTCAAAAAAATGCTTCAGATTTTTATTAAAATATTATTTTTTCCTTTAAATTTCATGAATTATTAGTACACAGTGTGTTAGTTTTCAAGCATTATAAATCATTAGGACATGTGACTAGCAACAAATACACATTTTAAAAATTAAATACAAAACATTTAATCAGCTATAAGATTGCAGAAAACATAGTTTTTAACAATAAAACACCAAAAAATCTTTGGAACTCTCCAAACCATTGGAGAAGGTTTCCAACAAGGGAAAAAAAAGTAAAAATGGACAAATGAGTACTTGAAAATCATAACTGGATGTTAAAACCCACCACTATAAAAACATTATGTCCCCATAAATCCTATCATGATAATTCAATATCAAATAGATATCGCCACTACTCTCTAATCAACACCAAATGCTCCCACATCTCGTAAGAATTGGAACCATGCAACGATATCACATGGTTATCATCCCAAAAAGTACCTTTGCCTTATAATAAATAATCCTGACTAGATGCTCAGTTGCAAATAAATCATGTTAAACATCAAGATCCTACAAGCTCAAAACATGATATGGTTCAGAAAGGTAATTCTAATGTTGCGATACATGGAACACATTTTATATCAAAATAAACAATGGTGATAGTGATACATGTTATTTTACATTTCCCGCCTTATCAATCACCTCATAAGGTTCCACAAAATGAAGAGTATTCTTCCCTATCCTCCCAAAAAGTTGATGACCCAAATGAGGAGAAACTCTCAAAAACACATGTTTCCCAACTAAAAACATCAATAGTTATCGATGATGATCAAAATAAGATTTGTTCTAGAAATATTCCATCAATATTATTTAAATAATCCTCTAATCCTTCTTTATCATATCTTGGACCATGTTCAGTCCAACCAAAGAGCTTCGACTAATCTTTTCCCAACAAAATGAATATTTTCAAGGCAGGCCATACAAGGCCTAAAAATGAGCCATATGAATTGTAGATAGGTAACTCTTATTATAAGAAAACTCAACAAGGTTCAACTCTATGTTCTATGATCCCCCAAAATTGAGGACGCGAGCATGAAGCATGTACTAAAAGATCTATATAGCTCTCTCTCTATCTAAAAATTTGTCCACATGTGGTATACCATACTCAAATGTAACTAATATCGCATCAACTCCTAATGGCCTCTCTAGATATAATAGGTAAAATATGGATCCCTATCAGAGATTATAGTTGATGGAAATCCATGAAAATGAAAATTATCTTTCACATAGAGAATTCGAAACTCCCCCACTATAGATTCATCCTGAATTGCTATAAATTGAGCTAATTTGGTCATCCAATCGATCAAAACCCATATAGAATTATTCTGTTGAGGGATACATGGAATCTGAAATGAAACGTCCATAGATATCTAATCCATCTTGTAATATGGAACTATAATTGGTTGAATTAAACCCAAAGTTATCTGGTGGATGACCTCGATTTGTTAGAAAGTATAACAATGAGAAATAAAAGCAGTGATGTCTCATCACATACATGGACACCAGAATCATATTCACATATCATAAAACATCTTTGTTCATTTAAGGTGCACTACTGACTGGGAATTATGTAAATACACCATTCCATGTTTTCATAAATAAAAAGTCAAGACAAACCGATTCCGAAAACATAGAATTCCTTCAGAAGATAAGGTTCACTCATCAACAGTCTCCCCACCATAAAGAGAGTACCTAATTTTAATTAATTCATCACCAAGATACATAACTTAAAAATCTATGGAAAAATATTGTATGTCATCTGAACACTTTCGACGACATCCTTGGTCACTTCCTCCCAAAATCCCAAATTAAACTATTCAAAAGGATCCATAAATTTCCACTCTTTTGATGATTTACTCATGGCATGGGTCGGATGGTTCCTGGTCAAAGTATCATCAATGAAATTATCCTTCCCTAAGATAATGAAAATTTCAAAATGAAGAGACTAAAAGTACTCCACCCAATGCCTCTACTAATGATTAATATATTTTCAAGAAAATAAATTACTCAAGGTTTTTTAGTCCGAAAACATTTCAAAACATTCCCATAAATGGTATTTCCTCCAACTCTTATGTTATTTCATAATAATTATGAGTTCTATGTCTTGGTTCTAATAGATCCTCTCATGTGGCCTAAGATGTCGAGAACCGTTGTTTATCATATGATCACCCTATATAAGAACGCATGCCAAACTAAAAACTATTTCACCACATAATGCCATATAGCCTGGCCCAACCACTAAAAGAGTTATCATTGGTGTAGAAGTCAGAATACATTATATCTCAACAAAATAACTGTTAAAATTTTCATCCTAAACAAACTTAACTCCCTTTCTTGTGAGAAGTGTCATTATATATTCCAACTTTTATAAATTTCTTACAAAACGTGTAATAATTCCCCACTAAACCCATGAGGATTTGTATCTCAAAAATGGGACGCAGTTGTTCCCATGTTGTTACATCTTTTACCATTTTAGGATACTCTTAAATACCATGTTATGAGCCCATGTACCCCAATAGATTCAGTTCTTGTAAATATAAATAATATTTTTATAGCTTGGCATTAAGTTAGTGATTTCTCAACATTTATATAATTTCTTTTAGATGATGCACATGATCCTACTTAGTCTGAGAGTAAACAAAAATTTCATAAAAAAACTAAAAACATATCAATATAATCATGGAAGATTCAATTAATCAAATCCATAAAGGTTGTTGGAGCGTTGGTTAAACCAAATGGATGAAAAGGTACTCCTAGTGGTTATACCTAATCAGAAAGGCAGTCCTATGGAGGTTATTTTATTTTCGTCTCATCTATTGATTACAAGGTCGAAGATAAATCCATGAGAATCACTTTTCCCCCTTCAGCATGCCAAAAAATAATCAATTTATGGTAATAGATAATTGTTCTTTTTAATAAACTAATTGTGTTTCAGGTAATCAACATAAAGGAAAAATGTTCTATCATGATTTTTTACAAAGTGAATAGGTTCCACCCAATGTAAAAAAACTGGGTCATATATATATATATATATATATATATTCTCTAATATATTATCCAAATGATTCTTCAAATATTTCATTAAACATGGATCCTTGTTATAAGAATGGATCGATACCGATTGAGGCCCATACACTAAATTTAATGAAAAATTGACCTCCCATACCAATGGAAAACCAAATAAAAAATAAGGAAAAACATTAGGAATCTTGACGACAACTGGAGGGAAACCACCAGTTCAATGATTCATATTCCAAGTTTAATGAAAACACAGATATTTCTATCCCTAAATATAGATAATAAGGTCCAACTCTACTTGACCTCAAGTCACATTCTCCCTAAAATACATTACACACCCCATCAGGTATATTAAAGGACAATCATCAAATATTGTAGTCAATTCAGGCCTTATTTTCAATGAGACGATCCATTTGGAAAATGACACCTGGAGGTTTCATGTTGAGAAAATGAAAATCCTAGATGAGTTCTATCTCTGATTAATATAAAACAAAAGTATATAAATAAGGACTCTACACTCTCTTTATTCATAGGGGTGAAGTAATACCCCTCACATAAGGAAAAAACTTCATATGATGATTTTCCTAGTTCATAATATGTATTGATATAAATTTGTGACATGAACTCGTATCAAATATTGTAGTCACTAATGATAAATCTATAGTGATGGTACCCATCATATTATTTAGACCTATATCATCTTCCTATGAATACACTTCCACTGTGTGAAGAAGAATCATTTTGGATTCCTTCGGATATAACCCCTTAGATCTCAAAACATCTGATTGCACCATTATACTTTTTGGTGTTTATGATCATAATCCACTATGCATATCAGAAGTGGAATGATATAATTTATATAAGTGTCCTTCGATACCATAGGAATTGCATATCATTAGCACCTTAGTACAAACACCTCTGGAATGAAAAAACTTTCCATTCATAACGAAATACGAAGGGCCTCATATTGGAACTATAGTATGACTAGAAGATTCCTATTGCTGATAACCATAATGAGACCCATCACGATTCCTCATTATTTTAAAGGAAATCATAGAAATACCAATGGATGAAAAATGAACTCCCGTAAACCCTAAATTTCCATATATGTCAGCTCAACCATCAATGAAATATCTAGTAATTCAAAATATATCGAGAGATTTAGTAAGAAATCATGTGAATAGATGTCATGTTGGAGATCCACCTTGAACTAATGAGCCTTGATCATCTCATTTGATACAATATGACGTGAAAATTACACATGCTTAGAAAACAGATTCTCTTACTGCATCACTGACATATCATCCCGCTAGAGGTTGAAAAACTCTATAGCCTTGGCCCGTTCCATAGATTCATGATATAACTGATCAGTGAAAAGTATATTAAATTTCTTCCACTTCAAACCCTACTTCTTATTTTTCATAACCATCGTATCCCACCATCTAATATAAGGCCCATGCAACATAATGGTAGCACATTCTACATGAATATCCCAAGTCATTTCAGGGATATCAAAAATGTGTTCTATATTGTTCAACCAACCCTTTTCCTCAAGAGGACCATTAGTTACATAGAATGAAAGTGTATTCTTGTGATGAAACTCTAGATTATGATTACCATATTATTCCCTTTGTGTTTCCATAGGAGGATCCATAAGAGGAAAGAATAGAAAATTCATATCCCAGAAATTAGAAAACATGCACAATAATTTAAAAACGATTCTTTCCTTGGGTGGATCTTCTCGATGTGGATCACTGGTATCTTCTAATTAGGTAATATTCACACGGATTCCTCGAAGCATGATGTTACACAACATCATCTGAAATGATTGAAGATGTCAGAAGATAATTTTTATTGACAACTCAAACTAAAAAAATTGAAATACCAATCCCATTATATAATATTGAATTTATTGGATTTCAATATTTCCAAATCAAAAGTATGGAATGCACTTGAATTAAATAAAGAAATTCCCTAGAGATAATTTTCCGAAACACCCATAGGGACTTATAGTTCATTATGATGAGATCTTGTCAGGAAATCATTCATTACTACCTCCAATGTACCAAAAATCATACATCCTATCTATGAGGACAACCAAGAATATATAGTAATATCATATAAATAAACTCAACATGTATCTCTGATACCACCTTTTTTTGAACCACCCCAAATACATTGGTACACTGATACCCAAGTCAACACTATCTTGCCTAAAGGGAATTCCTAATCGCCATGGGATGGAATCTAGAACCTAGAATCTTAAAAGATCAAGGGGGGTAAATTATTCACTTTAAAATTGGAAGATAAAAGACTAAAAGACAGCATTTTTAATACTTCGAAGGGAGAATGTACCAGAAACAACATGTATAAAAAACAAACAAATACATCATAAAAGTACTAGGTATAGAAGAATATGAAAACTCATACATCCCACGAAACAAGTGGATTACATCTCCACTAGTCACATCCATCGACACTCCACGTTCCAATTATCACAGAAGCAGTAAAATTATGTTTCATGCAAACTTGCAAATTCTCCAAGGAGGTGGGTAAAAGAGAGTAAAAAAGTTCAATAAAATTATATATATCTAAAATCATTATAAAATAACTGCAATGAATTACATTGAACTTATATAGGTATTATTTATCTATTCTGACCTAAAATAAATTTAAATAAAATAAATAATTATTTAAATAAAAATTCAGTTTTAAACAAAAACTCGGTGTTTTTCACTACTCATCAAATTGAATGTTTTCAAAAAATAAAAAAAATTCACCCTAAGAGAATTTTGATATTATGAATCCCAAAATGAAGTCCATTTTGAAAGTTAAAATTTATAAAACTTTAAAAAGTGGGTATTAGAATTCATAACAGCTAGTTGGATTTTTCTTAGTGTGTTAGAATATCGATGTTGCGTACAATGGAATCTATTGAATTACTCAAAGAGAAACGTACCACGTATGCTTGGGGTGTTACATTCCCCCTCCTTAAAATAATTTTATCCTTGAACTTTATAATATATTTCTGCATAAAGAGATTCGGGTGGTTCTTCATCATATGTTCCTTGGGTTCCCACATTGCCTCTTCTATCTTATGGTTTTCCATAGAACTTTTACCAGATGAGTCATCTAGTTTCTCAGCACTATTTCTCTGGTATCAAGAATTTTGAAAGGCACTTCACAATAAGACATATCAGGTTCCACTTCAATTTCATCAAAGGTGAGTATACACATTGGGTTAAGCATGTATTTTCTCAACAGTGAAACGTAGAACACATCATGAACTTTGGATAGACTTGGCAGCTTTTCCGTACAGTAAGCTACGACCCCAATTCGTTCAAGAACTTCGAAAGGTCAAATGTACCTGGGTCTCAATTTACCCTTCTTACTGAATCGTATAACTCCCTTCCATGGAGATACCTTCAAGAAAACATGATCTCCAACCTGAAATTCCAAATCCTTCCTTCAGTTATTGGCATAGCTCTTCTGTCTACTTTGTGCTACATTGATGTGGGTTTAGAAAACCTTACCCTTTTCCATAATTTCAACAACATGTTTTGGGACAACAATTTTTCTTTCACCAACATCACCCCAACAAGTTGGGGTACGACATCTCATGCCATATAACGCTTTTTATGGTGCCACCTGAATACTAGAATAGATGTTATTGTAAGAGAAAAATTATACCAGAGGTAAATATTGATCCCACATACAATGAATGTCAAGTGAGAAAGATCTCAACATGTATTATAAGGTTTTAATTGTCCGTTCTGATTGTCCATCAATTTGAGGGTGGTAGGCAGTACTCAGAAGATGTTCTGTATCTAGGGTTCCTGAAGACATTTCCAGAATCATGATGTAAAATGGGGATCACAATCATAAAAAATATATAAGGGTGCTCCATGAAGTCTTAAAACTTCATTAATATATATTATTAATTGACGTTTAAGTGATAAATCTTCTCTTATAGCAAGAAAATGTGCTGACGTGGTAAGAAGATCAACAATCACCCATATGTCATCATTCCTTCTAGTAGTCTTTGGTAGCCCCATGATAAAGTCTATTGTAATATTATCCCATTTCCACTGAGGTATGGGAAGTGGTTGCATGGATCCTTCAGGATGTTTCCTTCTAACTTTCACTTATTGACAAACCATACATTTTGACAAAAAAATAAAAAATATCCCTCTTCATGTTGTCCCACCAAAAATGTTCCTTCAAATCTCTATACATCTTAGTACTACCAGGTTGTATAGAGAAATTTAAGCTATTAACATCATCCAACAATTCACTTTTTAGATTAGGTAAATTTGGAACACAAACTCGCTTCCCAAATTTTAAAATCACATCTTCATATATGAAGTCACTCAATCTCCAATCATTGACAAATTAAATTTTTTTGAAACTCCTCATCATCAGTCTGAGAAATTTTTTCCCTTTATAGTAATAGTGGATTTACATCCATTTAAAAAATAAATGATGTTTGACCTTCCATGTTTATTCCCATATCCATCCTTACACTATCCATGAAAAAATTAACCCTATTAATTCTCATATTGTTCGAAACACCATGATCCTTTCTACTCAAAGCATCTTCCACCTTATTTTCCTTCCCTAGGTGGTAGTGTATAGTGCACTATTAATCCTTGAGTAGTTTAAGCCATCTCCTTTGCCTCATGTTGAGTTCTTTCTATGAGAAAATATACATCAAAATCTTGGGATTGGTATATATCTCAAATTTCTTCACCATAGAGATAATATATCCATATCTTCAATGAAAAAGATTATAGGTGCTAACTCAAAATTGTGAGTAGGAGAGTTTTTCTCATGAAATTTTAGATACTATGATGCATATGCAATAACTCTATCATTCTTCCTAAGGACACAACCAAGTCCATTTTATGAAGCATCACTATAAATAAAAAACCCATCACTCCTCGATGGTAGATTCAATATAAAAGAATTGACTAATATTCACTTCATTTCATCGAAACACTCTTCCCACACGTTTTTTCAAACAAATTTAACCCCTTTACATGTGAGCTTGGTTAATGGGTTACCCAAACGAGAAACTTTTTGGACTAAATGTCGATAATAACCTGCTAAACCAATAGAAATACGTACCTCAGTTATAATCATCAGTGTAGGACATTCTTGGATTGCATTGGACTTTTAAGGATCAACAGAGATTCCACCCTTAGAGACAATATGGCCAAAAAAAAGAAATAACTTAAATAGAGAATTCACACATCCTAAATTTCCCATATAGTTCATTTCTTCTATGAGTCTTTAGAATAATTCCCAAGTTATTTTTATGATCATTATAGCTTTCAAATTATACCAATATATCATCAATAAATACCACTACAAGGTCATCAAGATATTCCTTGAAAACTATATTCATTAGATCCATGAAGATAGAGGGTGCATTAGTCAAAACAAAAGGCATTACTGTAAACTCATAATGCCCGTACGTGGTTTGAAATAATGTTATCAGGATTTCCTCCTTCTTTACACTCAAATAATAATATCCTAATCGAAGTTAAATCTTTGAAAAATATTGAGCTCTATCAAGTTGGTCGAACAAATCATCAATGTGAGGTAAGGGACACTTGTTTTTTTATTGTTATAGCATCAATCTCCTTGTAGTCAATGAAAAACCTCATAAATCCATCTTTCTTCTAAAAAAATGACAGAGGATCCCCATGGACAAACACTAGGGAGAATAAATCCCTTATTAATAAAATCCTCTAGGAGTTTATTTAGTTCCACTAATTCCATAGTGGCCATTCTATATGGGGTCTTTGATATGGGCCTTGAACTAGGAATTAAATCAATGGAAGACACAATTTCTCATTCTCGAGTATGTCTAAGTAAATCTTCTTTAAAAACATCAACATATTCTTGTGCAATAGTTTTATCTTCTATTTGAACTTTCGGTTCCTCACCAACAGTAATTTCATTCTCTAAATCCCTAATAATTGAATTTAGTTGAGCGAATGGGGTGGATCTAGAGAAGAATTAGGTGGTGACGTTTCTACTCAAATGATAAGGTACTCCATATCATCAGCGAGAACTGTAACCTCTTTCTTATTAAAAAAAATTTTCACATCATGGTCTGAAAGCCTATCCATACCAAGGGTTATATCAAATTCAATCATGGGTATGATGATCAGATCAATAGATAATGAACATTTATATTCCCTAATGGGAATTGATTCACCAAATTTTTTTGCGATGATACTTACCTTAGGTGATTTGAATGAAAATTACCTTATTAAGTCAAAATGGAAATATCTATTTTTTTCACCAACTGGGAAGATAAGAAACTATGATGATCTAGAATAAAATATATCATTTTATGAACATGAGGAAACAATCAAATTACCTACCACCACATCTTTCGGAGTTTCAAAATCGGCAATAGTGATTGTATAAGCATGGCCTTAATCCCTTTGCATTTTCAAGGGTATGTTTTCTTATCTCTTAGGACATTTATTTTCATAATGCATCGTTTCACTACAATTGTAGCATTCAACATTGATAGCCTTTTTCTTCCCCTTGAAATCATGATATTGGGGGCCTTTTTCAACACACTTGTAACATACTCCTATTCCCTTCAGGCAAGTACCGGGGTGTTTCGTACCACATTTATTGTAGGATAAATGTTAAACTTTTTTCTTATTCCCCTTATTTCTATTTCTAGAGTTTTCAGTAGATATATTGTCTTTTACTTTGTTTCAAAGTGTAAAGACTTAGAGAATTCCTTTTCTATCTTGATAGCACATGAGACAGTATCCTCGTATGACAAGAAGTATTGTGAGTCTAATTCTCGATGAAGAAATGATTTTAGCCCATCAAATAAATGATCAATCCTACTTCTTCTAATACATATATAATCTATACCATGCCTTGATGTCCTTGTAATGTTAGCCTCATACTTTTTGACATTCTCATCCTCCTTTTTTCTCAAACTCAAAAATTGCATTTCCATATCCGCTCGAAGATCATGAGGAAAATATTTTTCTAAGAAAATCTCTTTAAACTTACTCCATTACATATTTTATACTTCATCAGCTTCCTTTGTGTTTTGAATCAATGAAAAAAATTGATCTACATTTCCCATTAGGCGGTAAACTGACATGACAACATATTCCCTTTCGCTGCTCCCCAAGGCGTGAAATATTTTCTCTAAGAAACGTATCCATTGCTCGACTACAAATGGATTTGTAGTCCCATTAAATGTTGGTGGTGGTTTCCTCATGAATTGGTCTAATATTGATCCTCCATGTTATGGATCAAGGTGCTCTATATGGGTAAATGTATTATTCATAACCTTCGTGAGTGGTCCCAGTATGGTGATAAGCTGATCAACACCAGTTGCTTCACCAGCTCTTCTATAATTATCTTTAGTAGGAGGGAAATCCATATATGGACTATTTTCATTGATATGGATTCCATTCCTTCCACTAGGAACCATTTATAAATAATGGCATACACTAGATTAATTTATGAATACCAATACATAATTCCAAACTTATAAAACAATTAACATAAATTTAACAGTTTATGGATATAATTCATAACAATAAAAATGTTCTCATTGAAGAAGTATATAAACCTAAATCGTTCATAATGGTTTATAAAGAAAATGAGAATTATCCTAGGCATATCCCCCGAATGTGTCGTATCCAAGAGTGCAGCAAGGCCCGTTGTCGTGAACCAGTTCTCGTTCTAGTCAAGTTCAAAAAAGTATTTTCTGGTTTTACCCCTAGATACATCTATACCAGAGCTGCCTCTACCTGATCATATCCAGATAGTAGTGTATTTTTTGGAAAACATACAAAATTTCTACAATACCAAAATTCTTGGAAGTTCTTCTATACTAATCCTCAAAGTCTATCTTAGGGTAATGTTCACTAATCAGAGTTTTTCTAAATCTGGCTTCTAAGGTTTTTACTAAACTTCATCTAATATCAACTGTAACACCCTGACCCTAGGTACCCAGAGTCGGTGCATTATTACATTACATTTTCTTGATCACAAAACATCAAGTCTCAAAATACATATTATATTTGTAGCCTTGGAAATACTAGATTCATTCATAAGTTTTACATTACATTATAAAATTAAAAAACTACAACAACATAGTCTCCATAGGTGACACTCATATCCCTTAGACTATATTTTTAGGTCAGTCTTAATATACTTCTTCGCATCCTGGAAAAAAGAAAACCTAGAAAGGGGTCAGCCTAGACACTCAGTAAGGATAAAAATATAGAAGAAACTTTCATAAATAAGCCCCATCATTTAAGGAAATGTAAGACTAAAATAAAATCCTTTTAAACTTGATCTTCATCATAATATGACTAAGATAAAATCAAATAATTCCATTTACTTATTCATATGGATATTATACTAGTCAAATAATCACATGCATTATCAATAGCCACATTCATAATGATGGAATGAATAATGCCAGACTTCATAGCCACATATCTTGGACCATGCTTAGTCCAACCAGAGAGCTTCGACTAATCTTTCCACAACATAATGTATATTTTCGAGGTGGGCCATACAAGGCCTAAAAGGGAGCCATCTCTATTGTGGACATGTAAATCTTATTAATAGAAAAATCAACAAGTTTCAATTCTATGTTCTATGATCCTCTATAATCGAGGACGCGAGCATGAAGCATGTACTAAAAAATATATATAGCTCTCTCTATCTACAAATTTGTACACATGTGGTATACCATACTCAAATGTAACTAATATCGCATCGACTCTTAATATCCTCTCTAGAAATGATAGGTAAAATAGGGATCCATATCAGAGATTATTGTTGATAGAACTCCATGAAAATGAAAAATATCTTTCACATAGAGAATTCCCAACTACCCCACTATAGATTCATCCTGAATTGCTATAAATTGATCTAATTTGGTCATATAATCAATCACAAACCATATCAAATTATTCTTCTAGGGGGTACATGGAATCTACAAGAAAACATCCATTGATATCTAATCCAACTTGTAATATGGAACCAGAATTGGATGAATTAAACCCAATGCTATCTGGTGCATGACCTCAATTTTTTAGAAATTATAACAATGAGAAACAAATGTAGTGATGTATCATCACATACATGGCCACCAGAATCATTGTCACATATCATAAAGCATCTTTGTGAATTTAAGGTGAACTACCAACTAGGAATTATGAAATACACCATTCCATATTTTCTCAATGAAAAAGGCAATACAAACCGTTTCTGAAAACATAGAATTCCTTCAGAAGATAACGTTCACTCATCAAAAATCTCCCCACCAAAAATAGAATACCTAATTTTACATAATTCATCACCAAGATACATCCCCTAAAAATCAATGAAATAATATCGTAAGTCACCTGAACACTTTTGACGACAACCATGGTGACCTCCTCCCAAACTCCCAAATGAAACTATTCAAAAGGATCCATAAATTTCCACTCTTTTGATGATTTACTCATGGTATGGGTCCGATGATTCCTAGTCAAAGCATCATCAATGAAATTATCCATCTCTTGGATAATGAAAACATCAAAATCGAAATACTACAAGTACTCTACCCAATTCCCTTACAAAACATTAAGATATTTTCGAGAAAATAAGTAACTCAAGGTTTTATAGTCCAAAAACATTTCAAAACATTCCCATAAATGGTATTTCCTATAACTCATAAGTTAATTCAAAAAAACTATGAGTTCTATGTCCTGATTCTAATAGATCCTCTCATGTGGCCTAAGATTTCAAGAAACATAGGTTACCATATGATCACCCTGTATAAGAACGCATGCCAAACTAAAAACTATTGCATCAAATAATGCCATATATCCGGGCCCAACCTCTAAAAGAGTTATCATTGGTGTAGAAGTCAGAAGACATTTTCTCTCAACAAAATAACTCTTAAAATTATAATCCTAAACAAACTTAACTCCCTTTCTATTGAGAAATGTCATTATCTAATCCAACTTTTAAAAATTTCTTACAAAACGGGTAATAATTCCCCACAAAACCCATGAGGATTTGTATCTAAAAAATGGGACGCAGTTGTTCCAATGTCATTTCATATTTAACCATTTTAGAATAATCTTAAATACCATGTTATGAGTCAATGTGCAAAAATAGATTCAGTTCTTGAAAATATATATCAAATTTTTATAGCTTGGAATAATGTTAGTGATTTCTCGACATTTATATAATTTCTTTTAGATGATGCACAAGACCCTACTTAGTCCAAGATTAATCAAAATTTTGATCAAAAAACACAAAAAACATATCAATATAATCATGGAAGATTCAATTCATCAAATCCATAAAGGTTGTTGGAGAATTGGTCAGATCAAATGGATGAAAAGTTACTCCTAGTGGTTATACCTAATCAGAAAGGTGGTCTTATGGAGGTAATTTTATTTTCGTATCCTATAATGATTACAAGGTCAAAGATAAATCCTTGAGAACAAATTTTCCCCCTTCAACAAGACAAAAATTCATCAATTTATGGTAATAGATAATTGTTCTTTTTAATAAACTAATTGTGTTTCTAGTAATCAACATAAAGGAAAAGTGTTCTATCATGTTTTTTGAAAAGAGAATAGATTCCACCTAATGTAAAAAAACTGGGTCATATATATATATATATATTCTCTAATAGATTATCCAAATGATTCTTCAAATATTTTAGTAAACATGGATCCTTGTTATATGAATGGATCGATACCGATTGAAGCCCATAAACTAAATTTGAAGA
Organism: Viscum album; assembly: GCA_963277665.1. NCBI lineage: Eukaryota > Viridiplantae > Streptophyta > Magnoliopsida > Santalales > Viscaceae > Viscum > Viscum album. Next base: position 433,428,677 of record OY728136.1, read on the forward strand.
AAAATTGACCTCCCATACCAATAGAAAACCAAATAAATCAAAAGGCAAAAACAACAGGAATCTTGACGACTACTGGAGGGAAACCACCAGTTCAAAGATTCATATTCCAATTTTAAAGAAAACACTGATAATACTATATCAAAATTTATATAATAAGGTCCTACTCTACTTGACCTATGGTCCCATTCTCCCTGAAATACACTGCACATCTCATCCGGTATATTAAAGGACTCTCATCCAAGATAGTAGTCAATTCAAGCCTTATTTTCAATGAGACAATCCATTTGGAAAATGTTATCGGGAGGTTTCATGTTGAGAATAAGAAAATCCTAGATGATTTCTATCTCTGATTAATATAAAACAAAAGTATAAAAATAAAGACCCTACACTCTCTTCATTCCTAGGGGTGAATTAATACCCCTCGCATAAGGAAAAAACCTCATATGAACATTTATCAGGTTCATAATATGTGTTGATATAAATCAGTGACATGAACTCGTATCAAATATTGTATCACTAATGATAAATCTATTGTGATGGTACCTATCATATTAATTAGGCCTATATAATCTTCATATGAAGACTCTTCCACTGTGTGAAGAAGCTTCATTTTGGATTCATTCAGTTATAACCCCTTAGATCGCAAAACATCTGCTTGCACCACTATACTTTTTCGTGGTTATGAAAACATTCCACTATGTGTAGAATAAGTGGAATGATATAATATATATAAGTGTCATGTGATACTATAGGAATTGCATATCATTAGCAGCTCGGTACAAACACCTCTAGAATGGAAAAACTTTACATTTATAAAGTAATCTAAAGGGACTCTTATAGGATCTATAATATGACTAAAAGATTCCTATTGCTGATAACCATAATGAGACGCATCATGATTCCTCATTTTTTTAAATGAAATCATATAACTATAAATGGAATATAAATGAACACCTGTAAACCCTGAATTTCCATCTAGGTTAAGCTTAACCATCAATGAAATATTTGGTAATTCAGCATACATAGAGAGCTTTAGTAAGAAATCATGTGAATTGATATCATGTTGGAGACCCACATAGAACTAATGAGCCTTGATCATCTCATTAGATATAATATGACGTCAAAATTACACATGCTTAGAAAACTGATTCACATATGGTATCACTACCATATCATCCCACTAGAGGTTGAAAAACTCTATAGCATTGGCTCGTGCCATAGATTATTGTTATAATAGATCAGCAAAAAGTATATTAAATTTCATACACTTCAAACCCTACTTCTTATTTGTCATAACCATCGAATCCCACCATCTACTATAAGGCCCTTTCAATATAATGGTAGCACATTCTACCTGAATAGCCTCAGTCATTTCATGGATATCAATAATCTGTTCTATATTGTTCAACCAATCCTTTTTATCAAGAGGATCATTAGCTACATGGATTGAAAGTGTATTCTGGTGAATAAAAACTTGATTATGATATTCTTATTATTACCTTTGAGTTTCCATAAGAGGATCCATAATAGGAAATGATAGAAATTATTATTCCAGAAATTAGACAACATGCACAATAATCTAAAAAAAATTCATGTCCATGGGTGGATCATCTCAATGTGGATCACTGGTATCTTCTAATTAGGTAATATTCACACAGATTCTTCGAAGTATATTGTTACAAAACATCATCTGAAAAGATTGAAGATGTCAGAAGATAATTTATATTGACAACTCAAAGTAATAAAATTGAAATAGCAATCCCATTATATAAGATGAAATTATTTGGATTTCAATATTTCCAAATCAAAAGTATGGAATTTACTTGAATTAAATAAAGAAATTCTCTAAATATAATTTTCCGAAACACCCATAGGGACTTATGGTTCATTATGATGAGATATATTTAGGAACTCATTTGTAACTACCTCCATTGTCCCAAAAACCATACATCCTATCTTTGAATACAACCCAAACTATATAGTAATATCATGTAATTATACTAAACATGTAGCTCTGATAAAACTTTTTTGTGAACAATCCCAAATACTTTGGTACACCGATACCCAAGTCAACACTAACTTGCCCAATGGGAATTCTTAATCCCCATGGGATGGCATCTAGAACCTAGAATCTTATAAGATTAAGGGGGATAAATTATTCACTTGAAAAGTGGAAGATAAAAGACTAAAAGATAGTATTATGAATACTTCGAAGTGAGAATGTACGAGAAACAACATTTATAAAAAACAAATCAACACATTATGAAATTACTTGGTATAGAAGAATATGAAAACTCATACATATCCGGAAACAAGTGGATTATATCTCCACCAGTCACATCCATCGACACTCCACGATCCAATTATCCAGAAAATCTACTACTTCCAATTAGAACATTCAATTTGGTTGGACATGGCATAGGAATTTCCACAAACACCAGATGGAAAAAATAGGGTGTGAGAAAAAAAGTCCATTTGGGTCTCACCATGTGTTCCATAATCAATTACATAATAATTTACCATTAACGATAATAGATAAAATAAAATAAATAAATATATTTTAGTTGAATATTTTAAACCAAAACGTGATTTCATAATCAAATGATGGAATATATATCAAAATAATATTCAAATTAGATTAAATGAATATTTATTATGAAAAAATTTATATAAATCAATTTTTATGAATAAATAAGTCCAATAATTAGTGGCATGTATTTCAAATCCAAATGTACTAATAAAAAAATTACACCACGTATAAAATCCTCATTATATGCCAGTTTATTAGGTAGTAGGATCATCAGACTTCTCATAGTGATCACATCTCTTGTAAAGTATGCACATAAAATAAACCACGGTAGGGGAACCCATAACATATAGTCTATCCATAAATTGGGGAACCTATAATAGGCTATCATGGAATAGTTATTTTAGTGACATTTTTCATCATCAATACATTGCTAGCGATTCAAGGTTCTAGCATTCTTATCCTACTTATAACTAACATCCCAAGGTATTATGTTACTCAACAATCAATCAATAAAATTTGAAATCAATCATTTAAAATAATTTAAAAATATAACTTCCCAATTTTAGTTTTCAACATGCCTTATTTTCAAACCAAATATGTGGTTTTCGACATTTCATACCATTTCAAATCACTTTTTAATTTTATCCATTTTTTTCAAGATCATGAATCTAATCATTTCATTTAGATGATTTACAAATCCATATATAATTTTTCATAAATCCACCCAAGAACTTCAATTCTATTGAAATTGGGGTTTTTATCAATTATCATAACCATTTCACATCAAATATTGAATGATCCAAATTCAATGTTTTTAACATATTTAAAAATTCATTTCATTTTAATCATGAAAATCAAAGTTTCAATCCTAGGGAAAAAATTATTGAACAACAAAATTAATAGATTTAGAAATCAACACCAACATAGGGACTCACCAATGAAGAACAAAGGTGTGTAAGATCTACTAAAAAACACAGAAAGAAAAAAATAGATATAATGATGATTAGTAACTGACAGAAAATTAGGAAGGATCAGAGAACTCTAAAATTTCTTAGGGAAGTCTCTTAGTCATGAGAAAAAATATTACAGACACTATAAATCTTTATGAAAAGTTCCGGGTGAAGAACACACATCATGTATTCCAAATACATAGTGTGAAATCACCCAATAGATAGAAGGAAACCTATTTTTTATCCGTAAAACACCAAATAATCCCATGAATTCTGCAAACATGGGGAAGAGCCCATATACAAAGATGAAAAAAAAAACAATGGAGTTCCTGAAAAGAGAAACATGATGTTTTATTAGTAACCCAAATATGATATTTATATGTTATAATTGAACCATAATATATAATATCACATTTTACATGATCCAAAAGTATAGTATTCTAATGAGACAAGATATATATGTGAACATTACATTATATTTAAAACTTAATTCATATCATAATAATACAACAATCATTATTAATTCTATATGCTTTTCAAAAGGTAACAATTACTTTTCTTTATGATTTCCTAGGTAAGTGTGGATACTATATAAATAGTGAAATCAAATACATAACAAGGGATAATGTTCAATGGAAGCTTGCATGGAATAAACATGACATAAATAATATGACTAGAATAAATAGTCAAATGATCCCATACTAGTGATAACATGAGCATTAAATATCCATTGATGACATAATAATGAAAATAAATAACCATATGGATAACATTAAAAGATTTAATAATGAAGGAATACAGAAAACTAGAAATCATTACTATATAATTGATGCCATTTTTTAAAACATTGTAAATAAAGTACAAGGAAAATCTCAGTACCCTTTTCTAGTTTATCACATGAGACCTGTTAATGCATCAAGAGACAATATAATTTTAGGCCTCACACATCACATAATAAGTCCAATACATTTTTTTTAGAAAATAATGGATATATAATACATTTTATAATGTTTCAAAAGGATTGTCATATACATTCATGGCTATGTTATCAATAATTTCCCATTAAAAATAATGGATACCATGATTGTTATGTTTTCCTCAATCAATGGAATAATATGTATCTCTTGGTGATTATCCATTAATAAACATATATTCTAGAAGGATTTTCATAATATTGTGGAAGATATCAGTATCAAAGGAAATATAAAACAATAACACAGAAGAAAAATTTCATTTTATAAAATTATTAGTAAGAAATAGTCATTGTATACAATAATTTTCAATTATGGGGGTCCAAATCAATAATAATAAATCCCCTTTAAAAATTAAGAGTATGTGTTATTTATATTTGATAAAAATTGTGGATGAAAATTTTAATTTAGGAGAAACAACTAGGTAGAAATTTTTTGATACAGAATGTTTTCTTGTTCTGGATCAATTTTTTATACTAGGGACCTTATAAAGGCTAAACCATATATTTTCTCATCATCCTTAAATAGGAAGATACATCTATTAGGTCTTAAAATGAATAGAATGAAAATAAATTTGTGGGAATGAATTACCAATGTGGTAATTTTGATTAAATATAAAATATAACACATGAAATATGAAATTTTGATTACATCTTCCACTAAAGAATGTCATAATCCACTCTACATGCTTCTAAAAACAAAGAGTTTGGACATAGAATAATCCTCACACTTCCAAAGAGAGATAACATAATACACCTCAATTTTATTGGGAATGAAAACCCATTAAAACTCTTACATTTATTTTAGAGGCATGACCCAATACACCCATTCCCCCTTTAAACCTAGAGACTTCAAGTGGAGGATACCTTTTTTGGATAAAAAAGAACCACACACATATATATACATTATGTGGGGTAGTATAAAATAATTAGAAATCTATTTTGAATAGTATTTATGGTTAATATAAATTTGTGTTTTCTCCTTGCATATATTCCTCATATGGATACATTAGTAAAGAAGCTCGCGTACTTGTGAGAAACTAAGGCTCAACCTGAAAAATACACAATCTCATATCAGTTTTTTTTACTAGAGCTCAATCTATAGCAACATGAGTACTAACTCAAATCACGATCAAGTATTATAAAAACATAATCGAGTATCATGGATTCTTAATTGGGCATATAATTTTTTAAAATATTTATTTTATTCAAAATATATTTATTAAATTTTGAGTTCATGATTTTAATATCGAGAAAATATTCAAGTTCAAGCAAACATTCGAGCGATATTATGTAATTAAAATTTTGGAAAATGTATTCAAATCAAACCAAGTTGAGCCTCATCGAGTAGCTCGACTGGGCCCGTGTCAAACTCAAGTTCGATCTCGAGATAGGAAATTGATACTCAGGTGAGCACTTAGCCATGCTCGAGCACTATGTTCCAGTACCAAGCTCAAGATCTAGTACTGAGATACTTAGATCGACTCTACTCTATTATATCCCTATATACAGTAGCCATTACTTATCCCCACCTACATCAATTTACAAATTTAGTGATGACTCTATCTATGTTCTGGTATTAGATCAATATAATGCTTTTACATTACAATTTTGTTTTATGTACATATGCAAAAGACTTTTTTATCACAACTTTTTTTGATTCTGTCGATGGTTTTTTCATGGGTTATCTAGGACCATAGATCAATATTGACCCAATAGTCCCCCATGTCCCCTTTTGTGTTTTGGTGGTGTTCTTCGTATGTCTCAGTCAAAATAGGATGATGTGAGATTTTTATTTATTTTTATTAATTTAAAGTGTGTGGGGATTTGTTAATTTGTTTCATGGGGGAAATGAAGCGCCAAATGTACCGTCGGTCTTGGATTTTACCGTAAAAGTCAATGTTTAACTAGTGTCCTTGAGGCCTTTTGCAAAACGCCACTTCATGTGGCCTTTTTCACCCTCTCCCACAATTTCATATTAATAAATATATATGTATTTAAAATTATATATATATATATATATAAATATATATTTAGAATTGAAAATATACATTTATAATAAGATAGATTTATATTTATAAATATAAAATTATTAATATATTTTTAAATATAATTATAAACAATTTCATATTATAAATTTATATTTATAAAAAATTATATATATATATATATACACATAAAAATTAAATTTAATGTTATCAGGTGTTTACATATATATTAAAATATATATTCATAAACTTATTTGAAATATATATATATATTAATATATTTTAATAAATTTATAATTATTAATATATTTATATTTATATAATTGTAAATATTTATTTGTAAGGATATATTTACGATTATATAATTATTCATATAAATAAAATTATATAATTATTTATATAAATTCATTATTTATATATATTGATATAAATAAATATAAATTTCCATTTTAATTTTAAATAAATATTATTACGTAAATATATTTGAAATTTATTTATAAAAAACTACAAATATACAAATATAAATATATTTTGAATTATATAATTAGTAAAATATATTTATTTATATATAAAAATTTATTTTAATTTATAAAATTAATATAATTAATAAATAATAATTTAATTATTATTTAATAACACAACTACTATATCTAAAAATTTAATGTAAATAAATAAATATATATAATTATTAACAAATAAAATATATATAATTATAAATCATTTTTTATATAATTATAACTATATTTAATGAAAAAAAAATATATTCATATATTTATTTATAATAAAAAATTAATTTAACTAATTATAAATAAAATCATATTCACATAATTATAAATATATAATTATAAATATATAATTATAAGTAGAATAAATATGATTATAATTTACATATATTTATTAAACTTTTATACTTATATAAATATAATTTTTTTTATTTATAACCATATAATTTTTTTTAAATAATTATGTATATTTATTTATAATTTTAAGTAAATAATTATATATATATATATATATCAAAATTATTAACATTCAATTATAATAATGTAATTCATAATATGTCATAATAATTTTATTCATAATAAAATACATAATAAGTAATTTGACCATAAATTATGTAAACTATAAATATAATTTTTTTAAATAATAATGTTTGTGTCAGGTAAATTAATTTTTGTTTACTTTATTTTTTAGTTTATATTAATTTTCTAATAAGATATTTTATGTTTAGTTAGTGTGAAAATTCTCATTTATATTTTATTTTTTTAGTATTCAATTTATAAACTTTCGAAGTCACAAAATAGAACCGTAATAACGTTACAAGTATGTGACTTTTGAAAGTCCCTAAATTATAATTTATAAGTACAATATAAATAAAATTTGTGATAATAACTAAAAAATTAAATTATTTAAAAATGAAAATAATTTTTCAATTAATGTAAATGAAAAATAACTTTAATGGTACAGAATATCATTTATTCAAAACATAATAGTTATATATATATTTTTTTTACATTTCCTTGACTATATAAAATGAGATCTATAGAAACCGAATTAATCAACATTGAAGATACATATCCTGTTTCCATTACTAAAAGGAATTTCACAATAATTTATAAGTATAAAAGTTATGTTACAAGAAATCTAATAAGATATAAAGTATAAATAGATTTTTTAGATAATTGGACAAGTGTATAATTATTAATTACAATTAGCTAAGTACTAATTACAATTTATTAATTTCTAATTCCATTAATTTAATGACAAATTACAGTTAACTAATTTATAATTACAATTATGTAATACTAAATTATTTACTAATTAAAATTATGTAATTACCAATTTGAGATATTTAATTAAAAATTATAGTAATTTAAAAACTCATTGCAATTAATTTATTTACCGATAACAATTAGCTAATTCCAAATTACAGTTAAATAATGTTTACTTAAATTGTAATTAATATTATCAAATTAATTAAAAAATTACTAATTAATGTTAAAAATTCCTAATTAAAAACAATCATTTTCCAATTACAATTAAATAAGTAATTATTTACTAATTACAATTAACCAATTTCTAATTACATTTATGTAAGTACTAATTACATTTATGCTATTACAAAGTATATTTATTTGATATCTAATTACAATATACAAAGTATTAATTGCAATTAACCAAGTAAAAATTAAAATTAACCTAGAACTAATTAAAAATAACTGCTAACTAATTACAATTAAGTTTGTAATAATTAAAAATAAGTAAGTAAAAATTATAATTACGTAAGTAATAATTAAAATTAATTAATTTCTAATTACATTAAATTACTAAGGTAATTTAATAACATATTTTAGTGTTTTAATTACTAATTAAATTAATAAATTAATTATTATATTTACTAATTATAATTAATTACATAATTAACTCACTACAAATTACAATTAACTATGTAATAATTATAATTATATAATGACTAATTATAATTAACTTTTAACTAACAACAATTAATTAATTAATTAATTTAATTATTAAATATTATATTTGGAAATGGATGAGGCAAAAAAGACTCTTTATTAATGAAAAATGAAAACCCCTCGTGAAGGAACATACATGACATACAAGTCTACAGACATGTTAAAAAACCAAGAGAAATTATTAAGACACTTGGGACCGAGTTCGCATACTATGATGGGAGACAGATGCACCTCTACTGTGTGGATGATTCCACCAACACCATGATTTGACTCACACACATGGTCTGTCACCATCATCTACTAGTTCGTCTTCAACACTATCTTTCTTTTATCATATATCTAGGTAAGGAGTGTTTTTTTCTTCATCCTCAATACATACAAATGTAAGTAATTGGAATGGGATGTGAGTGTAGATTTACAGAGATATATTAACATTCAGAGGATGAATACATCGTGTAATAATGTGTTCAGTTCCTACCTTATAAGATATTGAAATCCTCGTCCTTGAATATGGATAAGAATTCTTCTCGGTTGAAGCAATGGAACAACTATCCTCTCCCACTAAAAGGCTCAACCTTTGAGTAAGATAATCACCTAGAAAAGCATGATTCAAACCATCTTGTTTCTTTCAGGGGTCCTTCATATACTACACTTTACACAAAACTTTACTGTCCTTATGCAATGTAACATTTTGCAGTTCCATGGCACAAATAGGTTCAACACCATCCCTTATGCTAGATGATCAAGACAATATCCATTGTTTTTTGAGGGACTTCAATGAGTATGATAACTTCTAATTACTGTTATGTAATACTAAATTAATTATAAAATGGCCTTAATTACTAAATTAACTAAATATTAATTACAATTAAAAACACTAAATATGAATAATTAATTTTCTAATTAGAATTACAAACTTAATAATTTATTAATTACAGTTAACTACTTCCAAATTATGATTAAATATTAGTTATTATTGTGTAATTATTAATTATATATATTATCTAATTATAATTGATTATTTAATAAATGAAATTAATTAAAAATTTAATTAATTTATAATTACATTTATTGAGTAACTAATTATAGTTAATTAATTTTTAATTACATTATTGTATTTAATAATTAGAATTTAATAATTCTTAATTAAAATTAATTATTAATTACTATTATGTAATTTCAAATTAATGTTTTTTAATTACTAATTACAATAAATTACTTATTCAATTATTTATCAATTATAATTAACTAATTCTTTATTATAATTACTTAACTACTAATTATAAGTAATTACTTATTACAATTAATAATGTATTAATTACACATAATTAATTGTTTATTACATTAGATTATATTCTAATTACAATTAACTAAATACTAATGATAAATAAATAATAATCATGTAATTACTAATTACTATTGGGAAACAAACTACTACGTTAAATACTAATTTTAATTATATAATTATTAGGTTCTAATTATAATGCCACAACTATTTATTAAAAATATAAATAATTTAGTTAAAATATTTAAAAATTGAAATTTAAGTATAATTACCGAAATATCAAAATATGACACATAAATGAGGGTGGGGAGGGGTTTCTATGAGTAGGGTTGTTGAAGCTACAAAGTAGAATTGCACAACTTCAATGAGGGATGGCATGCCAACAATTGCGGGGGGGATTCAAATGAATGGATAGGGGAGGGGGAGCCCCTTTTATAGTGTTTTTAAATGTATACGATAATTGAAATTGTTCCAAAACATGTTCAAAATATATAAATAGTGCTACTTCATATCGTGATCTTCATTTAAAATAATCTGGAAAGGGGCCACGTGAAGAGGCACACTGTACAAAGAGCCACTTCATTTGGGGGTTTCACTTTGAATACCCAAACCAGCACTTCATGTGGCCCATTACAGTTATTTACACCAAAGTAACCCATGAAGTAGAATTTAATTCCTCCATTTCCAAAAATAAACACACCCCACCACAATTTAATTAAATAAAAACACACCATCTATCAAAATTTTCCTTTTTCTCGAAAATTTAAGGTGATTTGGATACTACCCCTCACAACTTATTCCATTCTTCCACTTGTCCTTGCTTGAATGACCATATTTGGTTTTGTGAAATGATTAGTTGACAATGACCATCTTATTTTCATGCATCCAACATCCTTTCCTGCTACACCCTTTCTACATCATTGTGCTTTTTGGCATAATTTTCCGATTCTAATCAGAAATTAATTTTTTTAGTCGTGTGCTTTTTTTGTGAGAGATAGGAAGAAAATGTTGGTTTCTAACAAGTTATTCCAATATTTGGAGAATATGAATGGGTTTGAGCCTTGTTTTTGTACCATAGAAATCTAACATAATAAAAACTAACAAATAGAGTTCTATTCTAGTGGATAGTTGGAGGAGCTGGTTGTATTTGTCGAGTATGAAGATCACATGTGTAGAGCTTCATCGGAGGATGAAAGATTCTTTAAATTTATGTCATTACTAGTTTTTGATAAAGAAATTTTTCTTTGAAAATGATCTCTATTTTTTTCTTCTCTTAGATAAATCTTTTATACTTATCATGGTTCATTACATGAGTTCATTTACGAATGGATGATGGTACCATAATTTGTTGGAGTTGACCACTGCTACCTATTTTAGCAAGTTGTGTTTTCCTAGAGAGCTTCTCTAATAATTTTCATAATTTTATTTCATTTAATTATTTTAGCAATAATGATTTCATAGTGTGGTGTTATGGTCATACATATAGGTTCAATGTGAACTAAATCAAGTCACATATTTTTTTATTCCTATTTTTACTTTTTTTAGTGCACTCATTTCAACCATTATTTGATTTAATCACTATTTTAATAATAAAATCAATATATCTAAATTAATTTAATCTTTTTCATATAACTCAGTGGATAATGGTCAATATTGTGGACAACCACAACAGCACTGTCAAAAGGAATTGTTATTAGAGCCTCTTATTTTTAAAATAGGGTTTATAACATATTCTACTTATATATTTTTGAGGGTTTAAATGATTTTAATCTATGGAATTTTAATATGAGTGCCCTACAAGATCATAATAAGATTTTTAATTCTCTTAGTGTTCCTAAAAAAATATCAGGAATATATCCCCTGATGGATAACCAACTGTTATCAATATATGTGTCTTGATGTCCTTATGAAGTCATGTAGTCTTGTGTTATTGTCCTTGGGTGATAAGGCTCTTTAGGAAATACCTTATAAGTCTAACATTGCTCAAATTTTCCCTAAACTATAGGCTCTATAGAGGAAAAAATATATGGAAGGTATATTATGTATAACTGAGATTGTACAACTTCAACATGACCCCTAAAACTATTGTTAGAGATCATATTGTTAAATTTAAAATTATCATTTTATATTTTATAATATATATGTTAATATTAATAAAGAATACTTGGTTATCATTCTATTTTGTAACAATCTAGCTCAGGCTAACACAATATGAAACATGATATATCTCACTACTAGACATGAAATACATTCTGATCCCCAGGGGAAATGAACTAGTTCATGTGCATCATGACCATATTCCATGGGAATGGTTTCATCGTCAGCTGGAAACCACTATAAAAAGATCCTTAGTTTGGATTTTTACATGACCAACTAGTGTATCAGATGACCTTGAAGAAAAATAATTTTTTTTAATATGAGTGAATAAAAAATTATATAACACCGATGTATTGATAATAATAATACAGAAATATATAAATGAATAAACTGATAATAATGTGGGAATCTCATATATGAGTAACTAAAACAAGAATCTAAAACTCTAAGCATGAAACATAGCCATCCCAAAGTAAATCATAAATAAACCTTGTTTTCTACAAGTGAACTCCCTATTACCTGGAGTATCCACCACATCCCAACACCATCTATGATGGGCAACATAGTGTAATATCCACGGATGATCACAAATTGTAAAACATGAGAGAATCATAAAGACTATATACACAAATTTGTGTGTATATAGAATATAATCTAATTATCCAATTAGGATTTCGCCAATGAGTTTGTTGTTCCATTCAATTGTATTTTCTTAATTTCTAATTTGAACTATAATAAATAAAAAATATATATTAATATGTTTTCCATGTGTATGTTTAATTGAAATTTATATAATTCCATTTTCAATTTCATAACAAATTTTCCTTTAGAAAAATGATGATAAAGTCACACTATTAAAAATTACTATTTTAATAATTTAAAAAATATTCTTATGCATTCCAAAAACATTAAATCCTTTAACAAACCAATAGTTTTCTTAAACCCCATGCTATAAAATGTCATTTCCATTCCCATGAAAAATATACCCTTGAAAATTCATTTACTTACCACAATTTTTAAGTCACTTAGGAAAATGAAATGAATTACAAGAATAGGCATACCCACCAAGGAAGCACCACTTCACCATAGAATAAAAATAGTAAGAAAAAACCTAACCCCACATTGGTTCTATGAATTCAAACCAACCTTGATAACTATATAGAAACACACTAGACTCCAATACGAATAATATTATACTTGGTATTCTCAATAAACTCTATATATGACCCTCTATTAAAATCAGCACATCCATTAGTTACACTTTTGAGTCCCTGAGTATACTATGATCCACTAGAAGTGTGCTACTCTCATAGGGAACCAGCTTGTGGGTGTACACTAAGCTAGCATAACATGCATCCCTAAATTTTACAAATACACACAAGGTCCCACAATTTAACATAATGGAGTTGAGTAAACAAACTAGAGAAAAAAACTATCACATAATTCAATCACAAAACACATGAAATAAAAACCACCACACCTTCTATAACCCTCGAAAAAAATCTCTTCTCCATTTACACATCTTGAAATGAAACAATACGATAATTAATTAAACCCTTAGTGGGTTAAAATTGATCATGTTCTAGGTCCTCAAACACATGGAGTATAATTAGTTTTAAGAAAACCACTTTGAAGATACCAAATGGACATATATCCAAAATAGTCTTTGGATGTTAAGTAATTTTTTGTCATTTGAATTATAATTTTTTTAAAACATTCCCATGTCCAATCATTTGAAATATCATTTGTATAATCAATTTCTTATTATGTTCCAACCATTTAAAAATATGTGACATAATATTAGTATTTCTAAATTGTTTATTATTCACTTCCCAACTCAAATATAGTCAAATTCATTTTAATAAAATTATATATTTTTATAAAACCTCTTATGCAGTTTCATATTTACTTTTCATTCAATAAATCCATTTTAAACCTAATAAAAACCATAGGAATAACTTTATTATATGTGGGTAAATCAAATAAATAATCTGTAGAAATAAATTTTTTATCACATATAAATATAATTAAGACATTTGAAGAATCTAAAAGCAATAAACAATCAATGATATTACAATAAAATAAATTGAAAAAAATCACTTACCTTAATCCAATAATAATAATAATGAAACGCCTATCAGTTTAAGTTGAATGCCTAACTAAGTAAGGTAAAGCACTTTATAAGCTCTAAAAATAAGAACACCTAAAATTAGGTAACCCCAAAAACAAAATCGCACCATATTAGTGGTTATAGTTCCTAGTTGAGTGATACATAAAGTGGATAGGGGAGGGGAAGGAAGAAAGGATGAAAAATGATTAGAGAGGGATTTTGCTTATAATGGCCACTAAGAATAAATAAAAATGAAAAAAAATCAACTAGAAAATTGAGAGTAAGACACTATGGTCCATGCCTCATCAAGGGTTGAATGATGGAGAAGAAATGACGAGGGGATAAGAGTTAAAATAAAAGAGGGAGAATAGGGGATTTCAATTTTCAAGTGAATTTGGGTCGCATTCATTGTTTGGACGCACTTTTTGTTAAAATGTGTGCTAACTGTGAAAGATCCAGTTGATAAGAAAAATTTACTTTCACGATTTGGCTGCATGATTCACCTAATATTATGCCAATTGTGAATAGTAAATTTTTTAAAACATTTGCACTAATGCACTGCCACTCACACGATTTTTCCTATCCATGCATATGTCATGTGCCAACAACCTGAGATGAAGAAGGACTCACATAGTTTTTTGTAGATTTCACAAAGTCTAAATGGAACTATGTGATAAACATATAGATATATCATAAACATATCAAAATGAATTGAAAATAAACTATGAAAGACAATACAAATGGATTACTCTTAACCAAACTCCCTAACTATAGATAATGTAAAAAGGTCTAAAAGTTCTATTGTTTCAATCTAGAGACATTAAAATTTAAAAATACACCAAGAATAGGTAAAATAAAAATTTACCGTAACATCAAGGTGTCACAATTCTCACCATCAGGCTACATTCTTCCTCTATAATTTCTTGGGTAAAATTAATGAAAATTATGGTCGAAACTAAAAAACCTAATCCCAAAAGGTCAGATGGAAGGTAAGGAACTAAGAAAGATTACTCTAAACATAAAGTATTATCCTTGAAACTATACCTCAAAAACTATATTATAAATCCTATAGTAACATCATAAGAGAGTCACTTAATGACCCCTGAACACAATATCTATAAAGGAAAAGGCATATAGTAGGTTTTTCCATCATTTATAATTTATCTAAAATAATGATAAAAAATAAAAACACCCCCAAATAGTATCACCAACTACAAAAAATCTATAAAATTACCAAATAAAAGATAATATTCGACCAATAACATAAAATAAATCTTGATTTTACAAAACAACCAACTAGGGTTCACCCACACTTCCATATGAAATTTACAAACAATATCTAAAGATACTTAACCCATAAAAAATCATTTCACGAGAAACCTGTATTCCCACCATGGGTCTCAATACTAATGCAATGGTAACCTTGGACCACAAACTGAGGTCACCATATCATGGTGGAGCCATATGAATCCACATCATGGTCTAGTTAGCATTCAACTATACTAAACACCCACCCTAAGTACCCAAGAATGGATTTGGGTGATTTCTATGTTCAACCCCTCATAAATGAAGACTCAATACATCTATTTCCATAAAAACACAAAACCCTCATAGAATACCATCAAGACGTCACTAAGGCTTGCACACACACATAAAAATCTCAGCCTATACAGGTTATCCAAGGAATCCCCACAATATAAAACAAACAAGAATATCCTAAAAAAATATAATGATATATAATATATTACCTAATTTGTTTTTCATGGATCTAGGTCCACACTGAAGGAATTTTCTCTGAATTAAACTATATAACAACACCGTCAAGGATTAAATCCAATATAAGAAATATTTTTATATCCACCAATCAATCGAAGGTCAGGTCAGAGTCAATATATAGAAATACATTACCAAAACAATAAGAGGAATCACCCTTAAAGAATGGATTAATACTTACATTAAGACCTTTCTAGGATTCATGCACCATGTAATATAAAACATGATGTTAACCTACTCGTACTTCATGAATCAGATCAAGAAATAATTCAAAACAGAGTATCACAACAAAACACAAATTCAATCAGTTCGAAAAGAATTTATGGATATTCATAAAATGAAGCATTATTCCAAACCAAAAACATTTTTTAAAACCCAAAAAATTGATTTTAGAAAAACACACCTAATTGAAATAAAAAACATTTAGAAATTCATGTATTAATAAAACAATAATTTCTCAAATTCTGATAACTCATTGTAAAGATATTAAATGTACTTAAAAAAATAATGGATTGGAAATTTTAAATGAAAAGTAATTTCCTTATATTAATTTCAAAGGAGTTTAAATTTTTTTCTTAAAAACCTGCCACCATGAAAATAAATACGAAGACATAAAAATAATATTACAATAAATCTACACCATTAAATTTTTAAAACAAAACCCCCATCTATAGAAAAATTTCATCAAATAAAAACATTTAACACAATTTAACTTTTATATAAAATAAAATTCACAATAAAGTTACCTAAAGAAAAGTACTAATATTATAATAAATCATAATTGACCCCAATTTCATCAACAAAAAATTAAAATTCCCTCTATTCAACCTCAAATAAATCATAATAGTGTTATGATCAATTTTTTTTATAGAAACGAGGTCAAATAAAAAACAAGATGGAATAATAGACATTTGAATGGATTGTCTAAACAATTTGATATGTCAAGTGAAAATAGTGGAACTACTACAAGTTTGGGTTCTAGAACCATATGCATGGGATAAATATGGTTGGCCAAATCATGTAAGATATCCAGTTATCTCTAGTTCCTTCTCCCTTTTCAACTCAAAATACTAGGAGGTCCTAGAAATAACTGAAAATTCTAATAGTGATAATATAACAACAATAAAAATCCAAATAAATTCAAAATAAAAAAAAATCACAACAATAACAGAAATTCAAGTCCCAACAACCCTAGAAAAAAGGGGCTTATGGCGAGAAGTAAATTTCTATACTATTTTTATACCGACTTCCCCAGATTGGAAATCCTATCATGGATATACTAGACACCCCAAATTAGATGTGATTTATTCTAGAACATTGTACTATATGAGAACCTTTGATCTAGTATCATTTTAACAACATGAACATGACTAACCAGAAACGTCACCCAATTTGTCCCATCACTGGGAAAAAAGGAATTACTGATACCTACATGAAAAAAACTAGTGTGCTTGTTTATCAAGAATGTAACCATTGCGAATAATTCCACCTGATAAATCCAAAAAATTATAAACAGAATCCCACATGAGATTCCAGCATGACCTACCCATGTATCAGATGCCCATTAATAAAAATACATTGTACTAATATAAATTAATAAACCAATTAGATTATAATGAAACAATAAATATATCAATAACTAAAAATAACATAAATGTATTAAATGATAATATGGCATGTGTCACATATATACGAAACCAAAATAAGAACATAGAACAATAATTCCATACACAGACATACAAAATTAAACCAATAGTATAACAGTATCAATACATTCCAACTCCATGTGAGCAAAGTCACTCATAATATATTGATATCATCCATTATAGGAAAAAATGACGATTATCAAAAGATGGTCACAAATAGGTCACCTAAGAGAGTAACACAAGTACATCATATACATAGTAATGTGTATACAATAGTAGGATTTTACCTAAGAGTTTGTGCTATTTCTTTAAAAATTCATTTCTTACATGCTAGTTCTAACCCATATAAATTATAATATATAGGTTTTACCCAAGTAAAATTTGATATAACAAATATCATTTCAAGTACAATTTCATAATTTGTACCAATTTCCTTTTATAATGATGATAATAAAACCACATTATTAAAAGTATAATTTTAATACGTTAAAATAGATTCTTACACATGACAATAATAGATATTTCATTGACACTAAATAATTTAGCATAAACACCAGGATGAAATAAGTTATTTACTTTCCCTTAAAAAAATCCAGTTCCAAATGTAATTTGTTAAAACCACCCTTTCAAGTTGAAATGAAATGAAGAACATGAAAATTCATATTATAAGGACCTGACCCAAGTTTCCAAGAGCTTGGGGATTATTACATTACATTATCAGGATTACATGAATCTAGTATCGCAATGGAACAAATAGTTTAGATGATTTGGAAATATTGATACATATATAAGTTCAACATTACAACTTGAAATGAAAAACTACAAATATGTTCCATTTTGTATATCTACAACTCTATGTTTATTTCTACAAGTCAATCAAATATACCTCTTCATGTCATAGAAAAAATGAATCATAATAAGGGGTATTATGAGATGATTAGTAAGGTAAAAATTATTTTGGAAGATAACATATACATGAGGCATGCTTGATAACAGAAACACACTCCTTTAAAAATAAAAAATAACATAATATGGAAAAAATATGAGCTGAGTAAATATTTTCATAATAAAACTTAATCATGGGTATTATACTAATCTAATAACCTCATGAACTATGAATTACTAGCTTCATATTGATGGAAATGCATATGTTGTAAATTATAAAACATACCATCATGGCCTTGGACAAGACATCACCAAATGAATAAGTCCTAGTCCAAACCCATATCTAAAAATGGGAAAGGCCTTGGCCAAGACCATATATATTTGTCTCATAAGACCTACCGATGCATTGAGGGGATATATATTTCCTCAACCATCCCATAATAAGTCTAATTAATTACTCATATGAATGGGGATAATAATAAACAAAATATACATACATATTGAAACTAACTTATGAAATGTACATAACTTCCCTGAACATTAAGAATAAACACTAACCATTTAGATAAATCGGTGATTGGTTGTAAGATAAAACATCCACAGTCAAAATAATCATAATCCGTTCAATTAAATATATTATATTTTATCATAAATTATTAATCCCAATAATAAATAAGAATCACCAAGTGTTTTAAAACATATGAAGAGACACTTAAAAAGCATCGAGTAATTGATGAGATAAATACCCTTTTATTTAGAAAAGAAGAATTATTTTGGAAAAGTGTTTGTATAAAACCAGAAATGAAGTAAGATAATTTATTTTTAATAAAATTAGTGATTTTATAAAGATAATGGTCTCAAAAAATATGTTATATATTTCCTTTGAATATAGGTAAGCTTTTGAGAAATTTCCTTGAATTGTGCCTGTATTTTGGAATAAATTTTAAAGGTCCCTTTTAAAATTTATAACTCCCATTAAAATAAGTAATTATTATGGATTGTAAACATATATATAACACTCAAACCGAATTTATGAGGAGTAAAAAATAATGACTAATAATTTCATTGAGGAAATTAGACAATAATGTAACCCAAATGAAAATGGAGGTTTTTGTGGAAAACCCTTACCATAAGTTTAAAGGTGTTCCTTACTCGATATTAACAACCTGAATAATCAAATTTGGGTTCATAAATTAATGATTCCAGAACACCATCAACATGTAATTGATTTATTATAACCTTATTAAGATCATTTTTGGATTTTTTATGGGTTAAGCTATTCAATTTAATTGTTTTTGATCATTTTCGAACTTGGTTTTCATGATCAATTTACTTATATTAATGTATGGATAATAATATATAATTAGAATGTTTTTAAATTATAAAAGTTTTATGTTATTAGGGGAAACCCAGAATATTACATTTTTATCATTTTTTTTGGTTTCAAGAAGAATCTATAAATAAATCTTTAATGACAATTGTTTTGGTTAATTTGAGGATTTTGATCACAATGAGGCCATTTTAATTTATAAATTTTTATCATGAGTAAAAAAGGATTACAGAACCTTAAATAATGTATAATACGTATATTATTGTATGGTTCAACCATAAAAATTATTTCATGACCAGAATTGAAGATGGTAATAGATATTGAAAACATGTCGTCCTTGAATGTGATAAATTAACACATCTCGGATGGTGTTTTCATTTCTAGTATAAAACGAGGGGAAATGAGGGTGATGAATAATTATTACACTATCATAAAAACGTTTAATTACTTGTATGGTGATGGATTCATCAGAATATTTGGATGGAATGAGGTGAAGGACAATAAATGAATTGAATAGGAAATAAAAGAAATGAAAAGAAGAATTTAACTCTTGAAGTAATCATCCTTGAGAGACACTTTAGGGTACACAGTTTTGTCTTTTTCATGAGGCCAAGGGAATATGGACATGGGGATGATCTTGGGAGGATATTTGATCATTATTTAGAAAAAAAATAGTCTTTAGAGGCATGGATAAAAGAGGTAGTGACGGGGGGGGGGGTATAGTGGAGGAGAAGAGGCTTTCTCCATTATTTTTCTAATTATTTAAATATTTTTCCAAAGCAAACAAATAATATTGATTCGTGTGAATATGAATTTTAATATTTTTCATGCATGTTCGAACCAAATATTATTACATCATATATGATTCTAAGAATAGTGAATTATAAGATAATGTATATATATGTGGTAAATTACCGTATATTATTTTTCATGAAAAAATCATGTATTTAAATAAAATACCAAAAAATCACCCTCACCATTTTTAAAAGAGTAAAATTAAATAAAATGAACTCCATATTATCAAAATAATTTTCTTAAATATTATTAATTTATTTTTTAAATAAAATCATAATTTATTTGAAAAATAACCATTTTAAAACTATAATTCGTTTTATATCACCTTAAAAAAATAATCAAGATCTCATTATATTATAACCTTAATGAAAAAATATGATTTAATATTCACAGGGGTCATATTACTCTTTATATTACTATTCATAAATGTATGTTACTAATCACAAAAAATTATGTTTTTCTTATCAGGCATTAAATATCTTACTGAATGTAATTGTGTAGTTCAATTTTTCAAAATTCAAATCACAGAGGTGAAACAATTATGTTTAGTAGGTAGGTTATAAAAATGGTTTTTTTTAGAGAGTTAGTGTTTCAATCATTCAATATTAAATTAATTTTTTAAATCATGGGGTGTTACATTATCCCCTCCTTTCTAAAATTTCATCCTAGAAATTATTATAATTTTACCTCACAAAAACATTTGGGTGGTTCTTCATCGTATGATCCTCAGGATGCCATCTTGCCTATTTGATTTAATGATTTTTCCAAAGTATCTTTACCAGTCGAGTCATATGATTCCTTAACAATTGTTCTTTAGTGTCTAGAATCTTGATAGGCTCTTCACAGTAAGATAGTTCTGGTTCAAATTCTATACCTTCAGAAGAGAGGATGTGTGTTGGTTCTGGCATGCACCTTCATAGTAATGAGAGATGGAACACATTGTGTAATTTAGATACGCTAGTTGGTATAGCCCTATGATATGAAATAGCTCAATTTATCATTATAATTTTATAAGGACCTATTTACCTAGGTCTTAGTTTCCCATTCTACCCAAATCTTAAAACACCCTTCCATAGAGATACTGTTAAAAAAATATGATCTCCCACTTTAAATTAGAAATCCTTCCATTGATTATCAGCTGATCCTTTTATTCCTGCTTTTAAATTCTCTTATATAGAATTGAAGAGTCTTAACCATCAATATTGTTTCCTCTACAAGCTCTGGACACACAATCCTCCTTTCTCCAACTTCGTCCCAACAAGTTTGCATAGGAAATCTCTTTCCGTACAATGCTTCATATGGTTCCATTTAAATACTTGAATGGAAAATATTATTTAGGAAAACTCCACTAAAGGAAAATATTGACCCTAAAAAACTTTAATGTCAAGTTAAAATGATCTCCACATGTCCTCTATGGTTTGGATCAACTTTTCCGATTTCTCATCAATGTGTCAGTGATAAGAGGTACTCAATCGAAGCTCAGTATCCAAAAACTTTTGAAGCATTTTCCAGAATTTCAATGAAAATTGTGGATCATGATTAAAAACAATTGAGATTGGTTATCCAAGAAGACTCATGACTTCATTGTTATGGAGTCATGATAGGCACTCAAGTGGACAATCCTCCCTTATATCAAGGAAATCTGTAGATTTCAGAAGTCGATCAATAATTACCCATATCACATCAATCTTCCTTTGGTATCAAGTAAATCCAATGAAAAAATCCATGGTGATGTCATCCCATTTCCAAGTAGTAATTGGTATATGATTCATGACACATGTAGGATGTTTTCATTCAGACTTTACTTATTAATGAAGTTGATATCTTGATACATAATCAACAATTTCACTCTTCATGTTGTCCCACTAGAAATTTTCCATCAAATATCTATAAATTTTCATGCTACCTAGATGTATAGAGATTTTTGAGCTATGAGGATCATACAATAACTCCCATTTGAGCTTAGTTATAGAGGGAACTCATAGACTCTTCCCAAATTTTAGAATTACATCTTCACACATGATGTTATCCAACTTCCCATCTCTCATAGAAATAATTTTCATTTGAATATTCTTATCATAATAATATGAAGTTTTAATTATTTCAAATAAATATGGTTGGGAAACCATTTGAAAAAGTCATAATGATTCACATTTTTTTGATAATTTCCTTATACATCCTCACTATATCCATCTGCAATGGATCCTTTTCAATCATCATTTTGTTGAGAACCCCATTATCCTTCCTTATCAATGCATCAACTATGTTATTTTCCTTTCTGGGTGGTAGTGCATGGAACAACCATAATCCTTGAGTAGTATGATCCATCATCTTTTCATTATGGTTATTTCTTTTTGTGAGAAGATATATTTTAGACGCTTATAATCTATATATTTCTCACATGTTTTCCATATAAATAATGTCTCTATATCTTCATAGAAATGAATACATTTGGGAACTCAAGATCATGAGATTGATTTATTAGTTAATGAATTTTTAATTGCCTTGATTCATAGTAAATAACTTTATCATTCTGCATAAGGAAACAACTGATTCATTTCATTGACGGATGACTATAGATCACAAACCCATCATTCCCCATTCGTAGTGTTAGGATCAGTGCATTCCCTAATCTCCTCTTCAATTCATCTAATAATTCCTCACATTTATTTATCCATATAAAATTAATCACATTACCTGTTAGATTTGAAATTGGGTTGGGAAATCAAGAAACATTCTGAACAAAATGCCAATAATAACATGCTAAACCAATAAAACTACATTCCTTAGTTATGTTCATTGAAGTTGACCATTCTTTCAGAGCATTTGTCTTTGTAAGATAAATAGATATTATATACATAGAGACAATTTCACCAAGAAAATAAACTGATTGAATCCAAAATACACACTTTTGAAATATCTGATATGATTCATTTCTTCTAAAAACCTTCAAAATAGTATGCAAGTGATTTTCATGATCCTAAGAGGTTTTTCGTTATTGGAATATATAATCAATATATACCAAAAAAATGTTATAACGAAATTACTTTAAAAAACAATTCATTAGATCTATGAAAAAAGAAGATGCATTAGTCAGTCTAAATGGAATTATTGTAAACTCATAGTGCTTCTACATAGTTCGAAATGCTACCTTTAGAATATCTTTCTTCCTCACACGCTAAGGATGGTTTCTAAATTGAAGATAAATCATTGAAAAATATTGGGCTCCATGAATCTGATCAAATAAATCAACAATATGAGGTAGGGGATACTTGTTCTTTACTATTATAACATTGATCTCCCGATAGTCAATGCCCAACCTCATAGATTAATCTTTCTTTTTAATAAAATGAATAGGGTCAACCCATAGAGAAAAACTAGGGAGACTAAATCCTTTATCACTTAATTTATCTTGTTTTCTTAGTTCCACTACTTCCACAGTGGTCATTTGATAATGGGTATTTGATATGGGCTTTGAATTAAGAATAAGTCAATGGAAAACTCAATTTTTTTCTCTAGGGGATGTCCAGGTAAATCCCATGGAAACACATCAATATAATTTTTCACAATAGGTATGTTCAATATTGGAAGATTCCATTCCATCGACATTTTTATTGAATTAAATTCTTCCAAAATAATTTAATTTAGTAGAGGTACTAGGGGAGGATCTAGACGAGAATCATATGGTGATGTATCTGCTATAAAGATAAGGGATTCCATATCATCCTCAAAAATTGTAAACTCCTTGAATAAAAATTTCACATCATCATTAGAAGTCCAATCCATACTGAGGATTATAAAAAATTCAATCATGTGTATGATAATAAAATCAGTAGATAAGTTATGTTTATGTGCCAAAATGGAGACTTCCTTACATAACATTATTGCAATTATACTCCCCTTAGCAGTTTTTACTGACAACAACCTTATTAAATCAAACTAAAAATATCTAATTTTCTTCTTATGCACGTTTCCTTGACGCTTGAAAAAATCATTAGAATAGTTTCCCTTGTCACTTAAATTATAGAATTGTTCTTTAATATTTTTGTTATTTCCCTTGAAAACAATATCATGATTTCATTTCTTTTCACACTTATAAAAACCCCCATTTACTTTTATATAGGAACCAAGGTGTTTCCTTCTACAATTATCATAGGGTATAAAGTAAAATCTTACCTTATTACCCATTTCCTTATTTACCTTTCCTTAGTATTTATAAACCCTCTTATTATCTTTCTTTACATTATTGTCATACGACTTAGAAAAATTCTCTTCTATCTTGATAGAACATGAGACAATATCTTCATATGATGAAACATTTTGGCAGACCCATGCCCTCCAAAGGAATGGATTTAGGACATGAATGATGTAATAAATATTTCATCTTAGACTATGTATATAGTCCATAAAATTCCTTGAAAACCATGAGAAGTTAGCTTCATACATTCCAACATTTTCATCTTCCTTTTTCCAAAAATTCAGAAACTGGATTTCCATATATACTCGTTCTTCATGATGAAAGTAATTATCTAATAAAAGATATTCAAATTCACTACATTACATGTTTTATGTCACTTCATCATTTTTTTAAATTAGTTACCACCATTGATCATCATCTTCCCAAATATGATAAACTAGCGTCACAACCTTCTCCCTTTAGTTACGTCCCAAGAAGATAAAAATCTTCCCTATATAACTTATCCACCGCAATACTACGAATGGGGTTGTAGACCCATTAACTGATAGAGTTTGTTGTCTTATAAATCAGTCATACATAACTTCACCATGTGGTCAATCTGGATTCTCCATACAGGTATGATTATATTTCATAACCCGATAATGTTTTCCTAGTATAGTTATAATTTGTTCCACACCGGTCACTGCTCTAGGGCCAACATCATTATCTCGAACATGATGGAAATCCCTAAATGGTATACATGTGTTAATTTGGATTTCATTCCTTCTACTAGGTGTCATTTCTATATAATGGCATACACTATATTATGTTATGAATGATAATGTATAATCTTAACATAGGAAAATACATAGAACAAATTAAAATCCTTGGCGTGGATAATCCCATTATCATAAACATGGTTTTGTTGATGAAAATTTAACATTTATAACATTCATAATGGATTGTAATAAAAATGTGAATTATCATAAGAATATCACCTGGTAGTGTCAAACTAGGTGTGCATTGAGGCCCCTTGTTCTGTAGCAGGATACCCTAGTTCAAGCCTGAAACTCCTTGTTTGAGTTTTCACTCCTAGGTAGATCTTTTCCAGAACCAAATCCACTTGTATATCTTGATAAGGATTTACTTTCTAGAAATATCCACATAATATATTACTTATCAAAATATATTGGTTTTCTTGTACGTTTATCCTCAAAGGCTATCTTAAGGGTATTTTCCCTAATCTATGTTTTCTAAATCTAGTTTCCATGTTTTTGAAAAAAATTCCTTTAATACAATCTGTAAGGACCTGACCCTAGTCTCATAGAGATAGTGCCATATTACATTACATTGTCATTGCAAGAAAGGAATATCATGATGGAATGAATATTTTAGTAGATTTGAAAATCTAGTTACATACATATGTTCAACATTACAACATCAAATGAAAAAAAAACAAATATGATCCAATGGGTACATCCAAAACACTATGTTTAACCCTAAAATTCAATAATTATATACCACTTCATGTCCTGGTAGTAATGAAAAAAATGAATGGGTGATCTTTGATGCTCACTAAGGGTACGCATTACAACAGATGATAACATAAGCATTAGGATTGGTGAATAATTGAAAACACATGTCTTTAAAAATATACATGAACATAATATGGAAGGTACATGAGTAGGGTAAAGTTTACATTAATAGAACATAATCATCGGTATTATAGTAGTCAAATAACCTCCTGATATATGAATTACTAGCTTCATAATGAGGAAAATTCATATGTCGTACATTCTAAACCAAATCATCAAGTCCTCATCCAATACATCTAAAATTTATTAAGGCCTCGCCAAAAAGCATATCTAAAAACAGGAAAGGCGTCATTCAAGTCCATATATTTTGGTCTAATGAGACATTCCAATGAATGAAGGGGATATAGAAGTGTCATTCCCATCCAATAATAATTCCAATTCAATTATAGTTTGAATGGGGGTAAACATTAAGGACATATAATTTTATAATGGAACTAACATAAGAAATGTAAATAACATCCCTGAACATTAAGCATAAACACTAACCATTTAGAGTAAATTGAAGAATGGTTTTAAGATTGCACACCCACAGTAAAAATAATAAATATGGTAGATGATATCATTAATTATTAATCCCAATAATACATAATTTTCAACAAGAGTGTAGTAAAATATGAGGAAATCTAAAAAAATCCTCGAGTAATTCTGGAGATAAATACTCTTTTATTTTGAAAAGAAGAGTTCTTTTTTTTAAAATTGTTTGTATAAAAAAAGAACTGAAGTAAGATCATATTTTCATTATAAAATGAGTGATTTTTTAATGTTAATGTTTCATAATACATATTATAGAGTTCCCTAGAATATAGGTTAGCATTCAAGAAATTCTCTTGGATGGGGCTTGTATTTTGAAATGAATTTTGAAAGTTCATTTTAAAAAATGTGTGTCCCCAAAAAATATATAATGAATCTAGTTGGTAAACATATATATAATACCAATGAATAATTTATTAGGATTAAATAATAATAAATAAGAATTTTATTGAGGTAATTAGACAATAAATTTAATCTGAGTGAAAATGGAGGTTCGAGAGGAAAACCCATACTTTTAGTACCAAGGGTTTCCTCACATGATCTTAACGAACTGAATAATATAATTGAGGTTATTTAAATAATTATTCCAGTACACTCTATACATTTAATTGATTTTGTTAAACCTCATTAGCTTAATTCATGGCCTGTTATGGGTTAAGATATTCATGTTCATTGATTGGGAGAATTTTATTACTTGATTTTCATGATCGGTTTACTTATATTCATGTATTGATAAACATATAGAAGGAGAATGGTTGTCTAGAATATAAGTTTTATGTTATAAGTGAAAATATATAATATTACACAGTTATAATTTATTTTGGGTTATTGGGAGTGAGGAAGAATCATTATATAAAACATTAATGACAATTGTTTTGGTTAATTGGCATTTTTTGATCACAATGAAAAAATTTTGATTTAAAAATTTATATCATTTGTAAAAAATTATTCTAGGACCATAAATAAGTTATAATTAATATTTTATAGTTTTTTCCAACCATTAAAATAATTTCATGACTAGAATTTAAGATGGTAATAGAAATTGAAATCTCGTCGTCCTAGAATGTGATAAATTGAAAAATCTCAGATGTTGTTTTCATTTCTATTCTAAAAGAAGGGGAGATGAAAAATGATGGAGAATTATTCCTTTATAAAGAAACATTATAGTACATGCGTGTTTCTATAGTAATCACATTATATGTATGAAAGTAGGTGAAGAAAGAAGAAGGAGGAATATAACATGAAATAAAAGAAATGAAAAGAAGAATTTACCTCTAGAAGTAATATTTCTTAAAGGCCTCATTAGGGGAGAGGTTTTGGTATTTTTATGAGACAAAGGGATTATGGATATGGTGGATGATATTAAGAGGATACATTAGCTTAATATATTAAATGAAAAAGTCTTGATAGGAGTGAAGATAAGAGTATGTGGGGTGGGGGTATAATGGAAGAGATGAGGTTTTTCCCATTATTTTACTCATTATTTAATTAATTTTATCAAAGACAACTAATTGTATTGATTATTGTGACCAATAATTGTAATATGTGCATGTGTGTTTGAACCATGTTTTATTACAATAGGCATGATTCTTAGAATAGGTAATTTAAATTATAATGTATATATATGTTAAATTACCGTATTTTACTATTCATAAAAAATTCATGTATTTCAGAAAAAATCCCAAAACATCACCCACACCATTTTAACATGTGGAATTAAAAAATGAACTCAATTTTATTAAAATAACTCTCAAAATTTTATTAATATAATTTAAAAATAAAATCATAATTTATTCGAAAAATAAAAATTTTAAAACTATAATACACTTTATGTCACCTTGAAAAATTAATCAATATCTCATTTTATTATAAACCTAAGACAATATAATAATAATATGATTTAATATTTATAAGGGTAATACTACTATTCATATTACTATTCAAAAGTGTATGTTACTATTCACAAAAAATTATGTTTGTCTTATCAGACTCCAAATATCTTACTAAACGCAACAATGTATGTCATTTTTTTGAAATTCAAATCACAGAGGTGGAGCAATTATGTTTCTTGGATAGGTTTTAACAAAGTATTTTTTTGTAGAGACTCAGTGATTCATGCATTTAATATTAAATTTATTTGATAACTCTTGGGGTGTTACACAAACACTGCAAATATGAAACACACAATCATGGAATGAAAAATATTAAACACAACCATTACCACATACTGGTTCAAAAAATTCCTACAAGCCTATGGGACTCAATAGAAGTAAAATAAATCACTTCAAAGTTTTATCAACTAATAAGGTATCATATAGAACACACTAGGATCCCACATGAATTATACTAGACTTGTTCTATATTTCAGAAATTCTAGGATTCACATGAAATATGATTGCAGATAATGAAAATATAGAAACAAAATAAGTAGAATAAGATTATCACAAACAAAATTATTTACATATTTCATGAAATATCCCTATGTACATGAAGAGGTAGAATCACATCACTATGAAATCATTGAGGAACATTATAATGATTTTAGAGCTTTAAACTCACACACAACCTAGATAAAAATTATGTAAAAATGAAAACAATATATTTTTCCACCAAATACACAGTAAGTCTACTATGCTACAGTGAACGATGACTAGAAGTTTTCACTATTATAGTGTTGTGGTCGCCTATGTCTAAGCTGGTATAGTGGTTGGTTTCAAGAAGTATGTGATGATATAGTAATGTTTCCCCAAAATTCTAAGATGATATAGTAGAAATGACAAAGCTCTCACTACTATAGTGAACTATCAGTGTCACCTGGTATGCTCAGCTACATTTCTTCATAGTTTCTACAGTCCCTATAAAATTTGGATTTGGGAACATTGTACATTGGAGTATTGGCACATTTCCCTTAAAACCCCCAACAGTCTCATCTCAATTCTCAACCCATGATATTAACGGCCTTGTATGAAGTATATATTGTAAGAATTCATCAAAACAACATCAAAAATAGACTAGGAGACACAAATAAAATAGTATCATTGGTAAACTCAACATTGTAGCCCCTAAAAACCAGAACATCCCATTTGGTACCCTTTCTAGTCCATGAGTACAATATAAAACCCTAAGAGGGAGTTACTCCCCTAGGTCACTATATAGTGGGAAAAATAAAAATTACCATAACATGTAACTAGACCTTCTACAAGCCAAATATAGAACCATTATATAAGATAGTAAAGGCATGAAAAGAACCGATCCAACAACCATCACATAAATCAATCACAAAACAATTGATATAAAACTCGCATCACCTTATACACCATTTCAAGAAACAACCCCTTCAATTTACATATCAAGAAGTGAAACAACATGATAACAAAAAAATCCTCTCATTAAATAGAATATAGCATATAATAAGGGGATAAAAATCTAATGGTGTCATTTGTTTTATAGAAAGATAGAAAGTTGAAAAATATACCTTCAATAGAGAATTCCTTGGGATTCCAAGTTAATTTCCATCCTTTGAAATCCCATTTTTAAAATCATTACCATGTAAAATCAATAAAAATATCATTTTAATAATAAATTTTCTTATTTTTCTCAATCCAATTGAAAATACAGAAGGAAATATTATTCTTTTAAAATGATATTATATTCAACATTAATAACAAAATATGGTTTATTAATTATTTATAAAACCCCATATTTTACATGAACCTCATATTAATTTTTTTATGCACATGGCATTCATTAAATCCTATTAAAAACACCAAAATTCCATTGGAATCACTTTATGCTGATAGTGGAAAATAGTTTTATCATTATAGAAATTACAATTTTTATATCATATATTTAATTTATTAGGTAGAAACATATAAATCCAAAAAGTATATAAATTTGTGAAAATTAATGAAATTTCACAAAAACACTTACCTTAATCCAAGTTTAAGGATGACACAATGCATCACATTCGAAGGAAAATTCTTAACTATGAATGGAAATACCCTCAACAAGACCAAACCTTCCAAATCGATAATGTTTAGTAACCTGGAACCCTATAACCATCCATTTTAGATGTTATGGATCTTAGGTGAGTAAGAAAAAAGGTATATGTATATAGGGGAAAGTAGAATGGAAGAAAATTGAGTGGAGAGGGACTTACCTTGGAAGGAATGGTTTGAATCAATGAAAATGACCAAAAATTGAAAGTGAAGCTGTGGAGAGACATTATGCTACATGCCCTGGCCATGGCAGAATATGGGGGAGGAAATGAGGGAGGATATGAGTTAAAATCAAAGAGTGGGATAGAGAAAATTCACTTCTATGGGAATCATGGTAGCTAATATAGTTTGGATTCATGATTTACAAAACTGTGCACCAACCATGAATAGAAGGTCTGCTCTAATTTATTGCACTACCACAGAGCGAGTCACAAAAAATCCTCCAATCATGTGGAAAAGGTTCACTCACACTACAATATCCAAAAGGACTTGTATTTTTCACTATATTTTACACAATGTTGATTGAGATATACGCTATACATGCACAAAAAAAATTAAAAAAATTGAACTAAAAATAAATATATAAGACTACACACATGGTTTACCCAAAAAAATATGAAAAAACCACATGGAAAAGAAAAAATTCAATAATTTCCAATGATTCAAGCCAAAAACGTCCAATCGTTTAATTACCCCAAAATAATTTAAAATATAAAACTATAGTGATATGATGGTTCCATAATTAACTTGTTTAGATTATTCCTATATCTATGTTAAATATTCAGTGATGTTATGTTGGGATAATCTTGCATTATAAGTTGTTAAATCGGCCTTATTACCCAAATTAAATAAAAAATTAGGTTTTAATAAACAAGAGATTGAGGTATTTAATAGTAGTTAAATAATATTAGAGGTTTGAGGGAGTATATTTATAGGTGGGGGAAATGTTCTAGTTTAGGCACAACAATTCTATGTCCGATAATAGGTTGGTTAAATTTTTTCAGTGTAAAGAATCTTGGTATATTAAGAGGATCTATCCAAATAAGAGGAAAAATTATAAATATAATAATAATTATCAACCATTGTTATTAGAAAATGATTTTTACACTATTGATGTTCTCTGTTTGTGTGACCATGCTATTTATAAAGAGTGGATTCTTTATTTCAAATTCACTTTTCATATGTGGCCCAAATGGGAGTAATTTTGTGAGTTGAGAGATATTGAATAGGTCCATATATCTTTAAAGAATAATTGTACATTATGTATCATATAGATAGGTTATATATATATATATATATATATCTAATTTCATGATGATATGGATAAAACTCTAAAAAAGGATAGATTGTTACCCAAACTTAATAGGAACCTCATTTCTTGAGGATTCGTTGATCATAAGGGTTATACCTTTCATTCAAGCTCTATTAGTCTTAGAATATCTTATAGAATCTTAAATATTATGAAGGGAACCCTCTTGAATAGTATATGTGTTTTAGATAATAATATCTATAAAATGATTCTCATTTGTCAAAAATTAATAACATAATCCTATAACATATATTGCTTGGGAATGTGGGTTAAAAAGGATGGGAGACACATAATGAAAAAGGTTTTTAATATATGTAACCTCTATGAATCTTCCTTATGAGAAGATTGTGTGTATGGTAAATCAATTTGTGTTAGTTTCAATAGGTCTAGCTATAAATATAAACACCCTCTTGAGAATGTCAATTCTGGTCTGTAGGGTACCTCTATGACTAATTACCACAGTGGAGTCTATTACATAGGGATATTTGTTAATGGTTTCTCGAGGAACTTGTGGGTTTACATACTGAATCATTACTATGATACATTTAAAACTTTTACAAACTGTAATACTACAGTAAAAAAGAAATCATGTATGAAATTAATGAATCATAGGACTAGAGATAGGTTAAAATAATTTTCTAATGAATTTATTCAGTTCTATAGCTATGAAGGTTTCCAACGTCATTAGGAAATTATGAAAAACCCAGAAAAATTAATTAGAAAAGAGAATTAATAAAACCATCCTAGAGTGCATGAGACGCATGCTCTCACACTCAGGTTTTCCTTAGACCATTTGGGATGATGCTTCAACTACAATAGTAAAACTCCTTAACTATATCTACAAAGTATATCATTGTTAGATATCTATACGGTACCAATGTATATGAACCATGTATAGATAAATCAGGTTATCATAAGTGAATCATTGATAATCATCTTTTCATTCATTATTTTTTATTACCTAAGAAAATGTCTATTGAACCTAAATGTGTTTGAACACCCCATATGTTGGGTTTTGAGGTTCTCTCAAAGCCTTGAGATCATCATGAAGCTGTTTTGAGCTCTACTAACCATCCGACATAGGCACAAGGTGAGTTTGATTGAGATTATAAATTCAATGCTAAGAGTGGTGATAAACATAATGATTACCAGTTGACCCCCGATAGATTTAATATGACCATTAGAAACCATACTTGGTTTACTAAAACCAATTTGGTTTCAAATGTGTTAAACATTCATTAGGTGATAAAAAATGACGAGCCATAAACCTTTAATCAAGCTATGTAATTGAAATAAAATAATCCATTATTTTTTCTGATGATAGATGAAATGAATTCCCTTCATAAATATCAGGAATTGATAATTGTGACCAAACCAGTAAATCCTAATGTAATTGGTCTGTAATAGATATTAAACAATAATTTAGATATTGTTATGTTAAAAAAATATAAATATTGGTTACTAAATGAAGGATTCCTACATTGATAAGGAATTGACCATATATATATTTATTACTTGTTTTTAAGCATTATTCTATTCATATTTTACTTTTTTTTCAATTAGATATGATTTCCATATAAAATAATTGGATGTGAAACCCACTTTATTTCATTGTAAATTTAATGTAAAAAAATTTATATGAATCCCCAAGAGGGATTTAAAAATAATTTAAACCTATTGAAATATATCTTTAAAAAAAATCATTGAATTTAATTTAGAAATCTTGAATAAAATGGTATGAATGGATTGATACCTTTTTTATTCTAAATTGTATTAACATTTGTAAATTTTATGAAATTTTCTATTAAAATAATGTTGGGTATGATATTATTTACATACATTTATATATTGATGACATGGTACTGATATGTAAAAATATAAGGCTAATTAATCATATTAATGTCCAACACAATTCTATTTTTAAAATGAAATACATTAGAAATGGAAAAAATATTTCATGAATTGATAAAATTACGGATAGAGTGATTATGTTCAAGCATTTATCAAAACATGATTATGACAGAATGGTTTTTAAATGATATATGTTTGCGAATATTAAATCAGTTATTATTACTTTGGGACAACATTTCAACGTTTCCTTTATTTGATCCTTTGAATGTGAAACTGAGTTAGAGTTCATGAGTAAAATATCACATGCTATCATTTTTGGTAGTCTCATGTATTCCATAGTCTATTCAAAACTACATATTTCTTTTGTTGTTTTTACACAAGATGGATTATGGTAAAACCTAGGAAACCACATTAGCAAGATCTAAAATTGATTCTCATGTGTGTGTCTATGTCTAATAATTTTTTCATTATATAGGGAAATAAAAATAGTTATACTAATGATAATGTTAAATTTGATGATTTTCACTATGTTTATAATATTGGTACACATAAATAAATTACTAGCATTGTTTTTTGTACTTACAGTAAACCTGTTTCCTTGAAGTTTATCATGAAATACGTAGTTGTTATAGAAACCACTAATTATAAATATATATCTTTAACTAAATTTATAAAATTTATAATTTGGTTAGGTGGATCGATAATTTACCCTTATTTATTAACTACTAGTAAAAATTAACATTATGATATTCTACAATACATTTGATAAAAAATAATGTTTTCCATTGTTTATCGAAGAATATAGATACTACACATCACATTGTTTGGGAGATTACTGAATATGGGATAGGTTTATCATGGAGATACACATTGATGATAATCTGAATGATTGTATGAAATAATATATGTCATTATAAAACATTATCCACTTCTGTTGTTTAATGATTGTAATTATAGTTAAATAATGTACGTGTGAAAAAACCAACAATAAATAATTATTTTAATTTAAAAGTGAAAATATTTTATTTTCGTTGTTGAATTTGGATTATACTGTTCTAATTAATTTTTTATAATAAATTCATACATATTGTAATTATTGACATTGTTTCTACATTATAATGATTCTATAACTTTGGTTTTCCTTATATAGATGGTTTTCATGTAACTTATTACATAGTGATTGGTTTTTTGGCATTTTCTAGATTTATTCTCCCATATATTTATTATTAAATTATACTTCTTTTTTTCTTCATTATTTGGTTGTGGTTTTTGTATAGGCTATTTGGGACCATTGATATGATTTGATCAAATGATAGTCACATCCTTTATTTTATTTCTTCATGTGATACCATTTTCACAAATAATTGAAGTGGTCCATACAATACCCAATGATTTCATTTCCCCACAAGCTGGTCTATTAAATTTTTTAAAAATCTTGGTTGATCATTATCATCCATGAAATATGTCTCCTATACTCACTTATTACACCTATCACATCTCATGCGTTCATCATTGAACCATAGTAATTACATCTGGCCTTCAAAGAAGACCTGGATTATTAATTTTGGGGGGTTCTTGGTGATCATGATGAAGAATCCCTAGGATTCTTATGAGACATTATAATATTTAGAGGAGTGGATTTGTTTTGATCCCTACACTACTACCCTCAACATGAGGTGGAAAGATCCCCTACAACCTACGTTTTTTTACAGAAGATTCAGAGGAGGCACTCATATTTGTGGTCTATGATGGCCACATGAAAAAGATTCATCAAAGGCTAATAGATTTTTCATCTCCAAATTTTAGCAATGTTATAGAAAAGAATCATTGATAAATAGGTGATTATGAATTGTATTTTGTGTCTGTAAGATTTATCACTATACTGATCTGGGTTTGATGTATCTAGGAATGGACTGTTCTAACTCCACATTATGGAGTTGTCCATCACCCCATGGTTTGGAAATGATGGATTCCTCAGATATATTCGCTTTTATTTTTCATACTGTAAGTTTATTTCTATACATTTATAAATAAATATTGTGTCGAGTGGTGTTATTATCATGAATATAAGTTCAAAGTGAACCTAATCATCATTGTACCACCCCAAGATTCCATGGTACATTTCCCTTTGGATAATACAGTCGCTTGTGTTGTATGCAACTTTGAGTTCAAACACACCACAACCCATCAAGCTAGCCATTATAAATAGTAATACCAACTTTTTAAAATTTTATAAATCTTATCTTTCAAAATGGACTTCATTTTTGGATTCTGAATATCAAATTTATCTTATGGTGAATTTTTTATATTTTTCTGAAAACTTTCAATTTTTTATGAATAGTGAAAAATACATAGTTATTATTTAAAAATGAATTTTTATTTAAATAATTATTTATTTTATTTAAATTTATTTTAGGTCAAAATAGATACATAATACCTATATATGTTTAATGTAATTCTTTGGAGTCATTTTATAATGAGTTTAGATATATAAAATTTTATCAAACTTTTTACCATCTTTTACCCACCTCCTAGGAGTATTTCCAAATTTGTATGAAACTTAATTTTACCACTTCTGTGAGTGGAATTTAAAAAATCCGAGAGACACAGTTGATATCATTAAGTAAAATTTGGTTCAATAAGATGAAAATAATTTTCTGTGAATAGTAATTTTTGACTTTTATTTACCTCGATTTGAAGTAAATAGGGTAATTAAGAGTAAAAATGATATTATTAATACCATAACACATGACCTAATTCTATTGGATAAATATAATTCGTCCAAAAACAAACTTAGGAATAAAATATGAACCCCTTTGGTCCACTTGGATTAGATTTGGACATTTATTATTATTTTATTTATTAAAGAGTTAAAAGAGTTAAATTAAAAGTTTAATAACTACACAATTTTTAATATAGAGTTACATAGAATATAAATTCGAAAATAAATATTAACTAGAAAGATAAAAATATTACCTACATAATGGTATTTTATTTATAATTTTTAGACATTAAATAATTAAATTTATTTATGACACAATGATGATGAAGTAATTACCATACTAATGAATGATTCAAATAATTGATATTATAAATATCTAAATAAATCTAATTTGATACTTTTAATGAATTTCACTAATTTTATAGGTTAATTTTACATGTTAGTATTGAATAAATTAATTTATTTTTAAGTAATATAGTTGTTATTACTTTAACAAAAATCAATTATTAAATAATGTCAAAATAGACATAAATGTTTTTTTAAAGAAAATACAATATTATTGGTTGATATAATAATCCTAAAAATCTACAATTAGGCCAAAAGACTTATTTAAGGATGTCTTTATCATTAATTAACCACTTGGGGTTCTCTTGGAAGTTTATTGTATGTTTAATAACCCTATAATATAAAAATACAAAGAGACATGGTAAATGTCAAACTATTTAACTAAGAGTTAAATCTAAAAGATATTATTAATATAGTGAACCAAAACTATCTAAAAACTATTGGTTGAGATTTTTTGGACTCATATCTACCTTATAATTTAAATAATTTATTTTGGAGCAATTAGAAACCGAATTTGATTTTATTATAAAATAATATTTCAATGTTTTCCTAAGCTGCCCCTCACCCCTCTTATAAAAGAGCACTCCCCCTTCTCCCGAATTCACACCTTCAAAGCCATTTGGCTCGGCCAAACCCTGCCCAAATATTCTTACGACTATCCTCCCTTAATTATATAGGCCTTCCTTTAGTCATAAATCGAACCTATAGATCCCTTTTGATCAAATCAAAAGGAAGAACCCAAAGAAAAGGTAAATATTTCATCACCTCTTTCAAGTTCTTTTCTTCTTCCACTTCCACATTATTTGTTGTTTCACTTATAAAATAAAAACTCCAATATATTTTATATACTATGATGTTATTATAAAAATGGTAGAACTATATTCACTATTCTATCCATCCTATAAATTGCAATGTCACCATATGTTCGTACGTACGGACTACCGTCTCCACGCCATGGTGTAGTTTATTATTCAAACACATCATCCTTTGGATGGGTATAATAATGAGTATAAATGATGTAAATAATAAATATAATATGTTAATGATTATTTATATAAGAAATAAAATCAAATTATATATGATTATAATATAAAAAGAATGATATTGTCGTTCGTGCGTACGTACAGATTACAGTCTCCACGAACGCGATGAGATTCATTCCCCGTCGTAACCATTCAAAACAAATTATAATTTTATGATTCAAAATATTGTTTAAAGACTTGATATCATAATGTATATGAATAATATACATCCCATCTAGGACAATCATCACTCACATAATAAATAATATAAAGGAAAACGAATCATTTAACACCCAAAATGACAATAATACCAAAACATTATTAACAAAGCATTACTAAAAGATCATATATGATTTCATAATAATGTATATGGTTCTTGTATAATTTAATAACAATGATTTTACTATTATAAGGGATGTTAAAAAACACTATACAAAGAAAAAGTACAAGTTAAGGGTTTATTCTTCAATCTCATTATTATCCGAGATTGTTTATGTGCAAGTTTTTTCTGGGACATATTTATTATCCATGACCATGATTCATAAAAAAGTTTTCAAAAGGATTATTTTTAAGGGACTATTTAACTAAAACATCATTTTTAAAAATTTTAATGATTTATTCTTCTAAACATTTCTCATCAATGTCGATGTTTTCAAATTGGTTTTATGGATTTATTTATATGGACAAGAATGTTTTAAAATGTAAATTCATTTCCAAATTTTCAAAGTGGTATGGGACACTTTTATTAAAAACTATAATTTAAATTAATTCCTTTATAAATTATTTGACTTTTAAATTATTTCATGAAAAAATGGATATTTCTCCCAATGATTTTTACTAATCATTTTCAGTGATTTCAACATCATTTACAAGATAATATTAGTGATAAAATTTTATTTATTATGATACAAATCTTCTATAATATATGGAAGTTTTTGTGATATAATTGACTATGTATGTGTTATTTTTATACCATTCATGTTTTATGGATAAAGTATTGACATTCTGTATGCAAGGTTTAATACGAATTTTTATGTTATGTTTAAACCATTTCATATGAGGAATGCATTGGACATTGTATGTGACGGGTAGAGCCCACTGTAGCTCCTCGATGCATCGGTAGGTCTCATGAGACAACTAGACATGGAATTAGCCAAGGACTTTCCCCATTTGATATATGGTTTTTCTATAGGCCTTAATCATTTTTTTATGTCTTGGTCGAGGCCTTGAAAAAATGTTTCAGAATGTCTGTCATTATACATTCCCTCATTAGGAAAATAATATTGATAGTTCATGTTGTCATTCTACTAGTAGAATACCCATGATTCTATTTTATTATGGCATTATTTACTCCTCTCATATTCCTTCCATAAAAGTTTTCATGTTTAGTATTTGTAAGGAAATGTGTTTTCAATTATTCACCATGCTTAATATTTATGTTATCTTCCATTGTATTGCTTACACTTACAAAGCCTTTGAGATCACCCCTTTCTTATGATTCATTTTTCCAGGATATGAAGAAGATAGTTATGAGTGAATTGCTGGAATAATATTTTAGTCATGGATGTTTCTAATGGAATAAATTATTATTGTATTTATTTTCATGTTGTAAAGTTGAAATTGTGTAAGAATATAGTTTTCAATAATACTAAATTGATTCGTATTTCAGGACATGATTTCCTTGTGATCATGCCAATGCTATGTAATAACGCCCCAACTCTGGGTAACTGGGGTCGGGGCATTACATTTGGTATTAGAGGAAGTTTAATACAAACCATGAAAACTAGATTTATATACACTCTGATTAGAGAACCTTATACTAATATAGACTTTGAGTATTATTATAGAAAAACTTCCCCAAATTTTGGTATTGTAGGGATTTTGTGATTTTTCTAGAAATACATCATGTTATAGATACGAGCAGGTCGAGGCACCTCTGGCACAAATGTACCTAGCGTTAAAACTTGAAAACACCATATTGAGCTACACTCGAACGGGAACTGGTGCACGACAACAGGCCATGCTGAACTCCTGGTTACGACACTCCCAAGGGATATGCTTAAGATAATTATTATTTTCATTACCAACCATTATGAAGGGTTTATGAGTATATAATTCCTCAAATAATTTTTTTTATGATTATTGATTATATCCATAAACTATTCAATTTATTTTAAGTGTTTTAGAAAAATAGAATTATGTATTTCGATTCATAAACTAATCTAGTTTATGACATTTTTTGAAATGGAGCATAGTGGAAGGAATGGAAACTGTATCAATGCATGTAATCCATGTAGGGATTAACCTCTTACTCAAGATAATTATAGAGGTGCTGGTGATGCAACTGGTTCTAATCATCTTATCACCATACTGGGACAACTCAAACAGGTTATGAAGAATAACCATAACCGTATGGAGTAGCCTGATCCACAATGCGGAAGACCAATTTTGGAATGCTTCATGAGGAAACAAACACCAACATTAAATAGGAGTACAAATCTATTATTTCTTGAGTAATGGATAAATTCCTTAGAGAATATATTTCACGCTTTGGGTAGTAGAGAAAGGTAAAAAGTTGTCATGGTATTTTATAACCTCACTGGAGATGCTGATCAATGGTGGTCATTGATTTCAAATACAAAGTAAGATGAAGAAGTTTCCAGTATGGAATGGAGGGATTTTGAAGAACTTTTCATAGAAAAATACTTTCCGTGTGACCATCGAGCGGATATGGAAAGGAAATTTCTAAGTCTGAGGAAAAAGGTGGATGAGAATGTTGCCAAGTATGAGGCTAACTTTATAAGATGGGAAAGGCATGCTGCAGATTATATATGTAATCCAAGAAGTAAGATTGACTGTTTCTTTGATGGGTTAAAACCATTTCTCCTTTGATCATTAGTATCAAAATCCTTCTCATCGTACGAATATATTGTCTCATGTGCTATCAAGACAGAAAAGGAATTCTCTATGTCTTATGACTTTAAAGAAAATCAAGAGAATAAGAGATCTGCTGAACACTATGGGAAAGGAAATAAGGAAACAGGGAAGAAGGGAAGAATTTAATTTCTGCCCTCTGATAATTGTGGAAGGAAGCACCCTGGTGCCTTTCAAAAAAGAAAAGGAGTATGTTACAAATGAAGATATAAAATCCAAATTGCTGGTGATTGTAAGGGGAAAAAATAAGCTACCAATGTTCAATGCTACAATTTCTGGGGGATGGGACATTATGAAAATTAATTTCATAATCGTTAGAGAATCATACCTCAGAAAAGGACAGGGGATCAAATACAAGCTAATTTGATCACTACTAGTGAGTCTGAAGCTCCGAAAGACATGGTGGTAGGTAATTTTATGGTTTCCTCAAGTTTAGACATTGCGTTATTTGATTTTGGATCATCGAATTGTTTCATATATTCCCAGTTTACTAAGAAAAATAGATATTTTCAATTTGAATTAATAAAGGATTTGTCAGTAAAAACACCTAAGGGATGTATGATTGCAACAATGTTTTGTGAATCAGTCCCCATTAGGGCATATAAATGTTCTTTATCTGCTGATTCCTCATCATACGCATGACTGAATTTGATATCATCCTCAGAATGGATTGGATTTCAGACCATGAGACGAATTTTTATTTAAAGAAGAAGGATGTTACAATTTTTTACAATGATAAAGAGTACCTTATCTTTAGAGTAGAAACTTCACCACCTGATTCTTATCTAGATCCACCCCCAGTATCTCAACTAAATTCAATTATTGGGGAGGAAGATAATAAAATAAATGTGGGTGAGGAAATGAATATTCAAATATAGGATGAACCTATTGTGCAAGAATATGTTGATGTGATTCAAGAAGATTTACTAGGACATCCTCATGAATGATAAATTGTGTTTTACATTGATTTACTTCTTGGTTCAAGGCCCATATTGAACAACCCTTATAGAATGGCCACTATGTAATTACTATAACTAATGAAATAACTAGAGGAATTGAGTAATAATAGATTTATTCTCCCAATTGTTTCTCCATGCGGAGCCCCTGTCCTTTTTGTTATGAAGAAACATGGATCTATGAGGTTGTTCATTGACTTCAGCGAGATCAATGCTATTGCAATAAAGAACAATTGTCCCCTACCATAAAATGATGATTTATTCGAGCAACTTCATAGAGATCAATATTTTTCAAAGATTGACCTTCGATCTAGATACAATCAGTTGTGTGTAAAGTAGTAAGACATTCCGAAAATAGAATTTCGAATTAGGTATGGGCATTATGAGTATACAGTAATGCCTTTTGGGCTGACTAATGCACCCTCTGTCTTCATGGATCTAATGAATAGTGTTTTAAAGGAATTTCTTGATGACTTTTTATTGGTATTTATTAATGATATCTTATTATGCACCAAAATCTATGAAGATCATGAAAATCACTTGTGTATTATTCTAAAGACTCAGACAAAAAATTAATTATATAGTAAATTTAGAAAGTTTGAATTTTGGCTTCAGGAGATTTCTTTTATGGGCCATATTGTCTCTAAGGATGGAATCTCAATTGATCCTTCAAAGACCAAGGAATTCCAAGATTGGCCAGCACTAGTGAGTATAACTAATGTAGGCAGTTTTGTTGGTTTAGTAGGATATTATAGACGTTTAATCCATAATTATTCCCAGTTGGCTAACCCATTAATAAAGCTCACACATAAAGGGGTTAAATTTGTTTGGAAAAAAGATTGTGAAGAAGGTTTTTAGGAATTGAAGAGAATATTTTTAAATGATCTTATCTTCACTCTACCATTGGGGAATGATGAGTTTGTTATTTATAATTATTCTTCAATAAAAGTACTTGGTTGTGTCCTTATACAGAATGATAGAGTTATTGCATATGCATCAAAACAACTAAAATTTCATGACAAAAACAATCCAACACATGATCTTGAGTTAGAAGCTGTAATATTTGCTTTGAAAATATAGAGATATTATCTCTATAGTGATGAATGTGAGATATATACTTATCAAAAGAGTTTGAAGTATATTTTCTCATAAAAAGGACTCAACATGAGGCAAAGGTGATGGCTTGAACTACTCAAGGATTATGATTGCACTATACACTAACACCCAAGGATGGAAAATAAGGTGTCATAAGATTTGAGTAGAAAGGAACCTGGAGTTCTGAAAAATAAGATAGTTGAATATGATCCTATATATGTGGATCTAGTAAAGATGGATGTGGGAATAACCATGGAACGTGAAACATCAATGATTTTTCAAATGGTTTCCAAACCATCATTATTTTAAATGATAAAGTGTTCTCAAGCTAATGATGAGGAGTTTTAAAAGAAGATTGAAGATGTGAATGACTGGAGATTGAGTGAATATATATATGAGGACATGATTTTAAAATTTGGGAAGATACTTTGTGTTCCCGATATACCTTATCTGAAAAAGGGAATTGTTAGATGTTGCGCATAGCTCCAATTTCACTATACACCATGGTATCACTACGATGTACATATATTTTAAGGAACATTTTTGGTGGGACAACATGAAGAGGGAGATTGCTGATTTGGTGTCAAGATGTATGGTTTGTCAAAAAGTGAAAGCTAGAAGGCAAAATCCTGGAGGAGTCATGCAACCTCTTCCCATACCTGAGTGTAAATGGGATAATATTACAATGGACTTTGTCATGGGGCTTCCAAAGACTCCTAGAAGGAATGAAGCATTATGGGTCATTGTTGATCGTCTTACCAAGTCAGCACATTTTCTTTGTATAAGAGAATATTTACCACTTGAACATCTAGCAGGACTATATATTAATGATGTTTTAAGACTTCATGGAGTACCATTATCAATTGTTTCTAATCGTGATCCCTATTTGACATCAATATTCTGAAAAGGTCTTCAGAAAGCCCTGGATACTGAACTTCGTTTGAGAACTACCTACCACCCTAAAACTGATGGACAATCAGAATGAAATTTTCAAACCTTAGAATACATATTGAGGTCAT
Source organism: Viscum album (assembly GCA_963277665.1). NCBI lineage: Eukaryota > Viridiplantae > Streptophyta > Magnoliopsida > Santalales > Viscaceae > Viscum > Viscum album. Next base: position 433,473,064 of record OY728136.1, read on the forward strand.
GCTCACTTTACTTTCAAGGTATGTGGGATAAATATTTAACTCTGGTAGAATTTTCCTATAACAATAGCTTACATTCAAGTATTCAGATGGAACCATATGAAGCGTTTAATGGAAAGAGCTATCGTACACCAACCCATTGGGTTGATGTTGGTGAAAGAAAACTCGTAGGACCATAACTTGTTGAGGAAATGATGGATAAGGTAAATATAATCCAAACCCACATCAAAGAAGCTCAATGTAGGTAGAAGAGCTATGCTGATATCTGAAGGAAGGATTTAGAATTTCCGGTAGGAGATCTTGTTTTCTTGAAGGTATCTCCATGGAAGGGAATTATACGATTTGGTAACAAGGGTAAATTGAGTCCCATGTACATCATACCTTTCAAAATTCTAGAATGAATTTGGGATGTAGCATACTGTTTGGAAATGCCGCCAAGTCTCTCAAAAGTTCATTAGGTGTTCCACGTATCAGTATTGAGAAAATACATGCCTGACTCAACACATGTACTCACCCATGAGGAATGTTGACTAGAACCCGATCTATATTATTATGAAGAACCAATCAAGAATCTTGATACCAGAGAAAAAGTGCTCAGAATCTAGATGACTCGTCTGGTAAAAGTTTTATGGAGATACCATAAAATGGAAGAGGCAATGTGGGAACCCAAGTAACATATGGTGAAGAACCACCCAAAAATTTTATGCAGTAATAATCTAAAAAAATTATAGGATGAAATTACTTGAAGAAGGGGAAAATGTAATACCCCAAGCTTCCACGATATATTCCCTTTGGATAATAGAGTAGCTTGTGTTGTACGCTACATCAAATTCAAACAAACCACAACCAAACTAGCCATTATGAATAGTAATACCAACTTTTTAAAATTTTATAAATTTTATCATTCAAAATGGACTTCATTTTTGGATTCAGCATATCAAAATTAGCTTAGGGTGAGTTTTTGGTATTTTTCTGAACACTTCCAATTTTTGATGAATAGTGAAAAACCCTCAGTTATTGTTTAAAACAAACTTTTTATTTAAATAATTATTAATTTTCTATGAATTTATTTTATGTAAAAATAGATACATAATACCCATATAAGTTCAATGAAATTTATTGGAGTCATTTTATAATGATTTTAGATATATATAATTTTTTCGAACTTTTTACCTTCATTTACCCACCTCCTAGGAGTATTTCCAAATTTGTATAAAATATAAATATACGGCTTCTATGAGTATAATTTTCAATTCTTAGAGACAGAGTTGATATAATTAATTAAAATGTGGTCAATAAGATGAAAATAATTTTTGGTGAATAGTAACTTTTTTACTTTTATTTACCACGGTTAAAAGTAAATAGGGTAATTAAGGGTAAAAATGATATTATTATTACTTTAAAACATGTCCAAATTCTATTTGATAAGTAAAATTCGTCTAAAAAACCTTAGGAATAAAATATTAACTTCATTGGTCCACTTGTATTAGATTAGGACATTTATTATTATTATTTTTAAAGAAGAGTTAAAAGAGTTAAATTCAATGATTAATAACTAAGCCATTTTTAATATAGGCTTAAACATAATATAAATTTGACTATAAATATTCATTATAAAGCTAAAAATATTTCCTAAAAATATATATTTTAATTATAATTTTTAGATATTAAATAATAAAATTTATTTATGACACAATGATAATGCATTTTTTACCATATTAGTGAATGATTAAAATAATTGATATTATAAATATCAAAATAAATCTAATTTGAGACTTTTAATGAATGAAACTAATTTCATAGTTTAATATGACATGTTAGGGTTTATTAAAAGTACTTATTTATAAGTAATAATGTTTTTAGGACTTTAACAAAAATCAATTATTAAATAATGTCACTATTGACATAAATGAGTTTTGAAAACAAATACAATATTAGTTGTTGATATAATAATCCTAAAAATATAAGGTTCAGCCAGAAGACATATACAATGATAGGTGTATCATTAATGAACCACTTGGGGTTCTCTTGGACGTTTATAGAATTTTTATTAACCATAAAATATAAAAATAAAAAGAGACATGGTAAATGTAAAAACATTTAACTTAGAGTTAAATATAAAACATATGGTTAATATAGTGACCCAAACCTGTATAAAACCTACTAGTTGAGTGGTTTTCAACCCATCCGCACCATATACTTTAAATAATTCATTTTTTAGGCACTAGAAAATGAATATTATTTTATAATAAAATAATATTTCAATCTTTTCGTAAGGTGCCCCTCACCCCACTTATATAAGGGCACTCCCCCTTCTCTAAAATTCACACCATCATAGCCATTTGTTTTGGCCATACCCTTCCAAAATTTCCTCCCAACTGTCTAACCATCATCCTATAGGATTTTCTTCAGTCATAAATCCATCCTATGGATCCCTTTTGATCAAATCAAAAGGAAGAACCCAAAGAAGAGGTAAATATTTCATCACCTCTTTCATGTTCTTTTCTTCTTCCACTTCCTCTTTATTTGATGTTTCAATTCTAAAAAAATAACTCCAGTATATTCTATATAATGTGATTTATTATAAAAATGGTATGAACATATTCATTATTTTGTCCATCCTATAAATGACAAAGTCACCATACATGCATACATATGGATTACCGTGTCCACATCGTGGTGTAGTTTTTTATTCAAACACTTCATCAATTGGATTGGTATAATAATTAGTATAAATGATGTAAATAATAAATATAAAATGATAATTATTCTGTATATATGATATACCATCCAATTATATATGATTTAAATATCAAAAGAATGATATTGTCGCTCGTGTGTACGTACAGATTACCATCTCCACAAATGCGATGAGATTCATTCCCCATCCTAACCATTCAATACTAATTTTCAATTGATGAATAAGAAAATGTTTAGAGAGTTGATATCATTCTTGATATGAATAAGAAAATTCCCATCCATGTCAAGCATGACTCACGTAACAAATAATATAAAGGAAAACAAATCAGTTAACAACTGAAACGACGATAATACTAAAACATTATTGACAAAGCAATATTAGAAGATCATATATGATATCATAATTATTTATATGGTTCTTATATAATTTAATAAAAATTATTTAACAATTATAGAGGATTTTAACTTACCCTCGACTAAGGAAAAGTACAAGTTAAGGGTTAATTCCTCAATCTCATTATTATTCGAGATTGTTTATGTGTATGTTTTTACTGGGACATGTTTATTATCCATGTCCATTATTCATAAAAGAGTTTTCAAAAAGATTATTTTTAAGGGACTCTTTAACTAAAACATCATTTTAGATTTTTTAAAGATATATTCTTCTAAAAAATTCTCATTAATGTCCACTTTTTCAAAATGGTTTTAATGGTTTATTTATATGGACATGAATGATTTAAAATGTTAATTCATTTTAAAAGATTCAAAGTGGTATATGACACTTTGATTAAAAACTATCATTTAAATGACTTCCTTTATATATTATGTTTCTTTTAAATGATTTCATGAAAAAGGGATATTTCTCTCAATGATTTTTACTGATCATTTTCAACTTTGTCTGCATCCATTATGGGATATTATTCATGATCGAAGTTGATTTATTATGATACAAATATTCCATATTGTATTGAAGGTTTTGAGATATGTTTGACTGTGGATGTGTTATTTTAATACCATTCATGTTATATGGATAATGTATTGACATTCTGTATGCCAGTTTTAATAAAAATGTTTATGTTATGTCTAAACCATTACATATGAGGAATGAATTGAAAATTTTAAGTGGTTGGTGGAGCCTTATATAGCTCCTCGATGCATCAATAGCTCTCAGGAGACAACTAGATGTGGAATTGGCCAAGGCCTTTCCCAATTTAATATATGGTTTTGGAGGAGGCCTTAATCATTATTAAATGTCTTGGTTGAGGCCTTAAAAAATGTTTTGGAATGTCTAGTAATATAAATATACATTCCCTCATTATGAAAATAATATTGAAGGTTCATGTTGTCATTCGACTAGTTGAATACCCATGATTATGTTTTATTATGGAATTATTTACTCATCTCATATTCTTTCCATACAAGTCATTTTGTTTATTATATGTAATGGAATGTGTTTTCTATTTTTCATCATGTTTAATATTTATGTTATCTTCTATTGTATTACTTACACTTACTAAGTGTTTGAGATCATCCCTTTCTTATGTTTCATTTTCCCTGGATTTGAAGAAGTTAGTTATGAGTGACTTGTATGCATAATCTAGGAGGCATGGATGTTTCTAATTGAATAAATTAGTGTTGTATTTATTTTTAATTTGTAATGTTGAACATATGTATGAATATTGTATCCAATAATACTAAACCGATCGGTCATTTGGGACACGATTTCCTTGTGATCATGCCAATGCTATGTAATAATCAACTGACTTTGGGAAACTGGGGTCAGGTTTTTACAGTGATGCATCTTCTTGTAATTTTTTATGTTATCATTTTGGTATGTCTTCTCATTTCAATCCACGTTCAATTTAATCCTTTATTAATAGAAAAATAAATTTATCTAGATAAATTTACATCGACATATAACTCAATAGTTCATGGTTGTTTTAGTGAATGACCACTGGAACGTTTTCACAACACACATATAAACATGATTAAAGTTGATATGTGAGTAAGAAATAATGAGAGGCATTTTGAAACATAAAATCAGTTCTCAGTTACACTAAAAACCCATGTTTTAAAAAATATGTTTTATCAATTGTTATATTAAAAAAACCAAATAAGGAAGAAAATTATACTTTTCCTTCGATTAAGCATACATTAAAAATATATGACTGTGAGAATATTTTTTAGTAAACGACCTTGTAAAAAAATTACTATAAGGTTCCCTGAAATATTAGGTAAACAAAGTGAAAATTTATTTTCAAGATCCTATCAAATTCTAATTGTATAGTTAAGTGTGCTTGGCCTATTGTACAGATCAAGATGGGTGTCCTTTTGGGATGTTTTTCGGGGTGTCTGTGAGTTAGAAAAAAAGAACACTCGAAAGAAAATGTGTTGGCATGCAGGGATAGTCATTAGTCGAATGACCTGTTCAGGCACATGGGTGGGGCCAAGGGAGTGAACCATGTGTTTTTGGTTAAACGGGTGGTACCTGTTCGATAGGACCTAGTGGTCATGTAATGGCAGCATGTCTATTCTATTATTATGGCCCATTTGTTACATTTCTATTAGAGAAAAAACGAATCATTACGTGTGGTGGCACTGGCTAGGTTTAAATGTATGGCCCATAATAAAGAAGTTGTTCTCTCAACTGGGTGAATGTAACACCCAATAATGATAAATTGTTAAAACACTGAATTATATGACTCTTTTTAAAAAGTTAAACCTTTATTTTCATGAACCTACCTGATTAGAACATCATTGATTAAGGTTATTAGGCTTGTGTAGTGATTAGGATGGGTGACCTTCTAGGTAGTTTCTCCAGGTGTGTGTGTGTGTTTTGTGGAAAAAGAACATTATAAAGAACATGCAGTGTCTTTTTGAGGCATTCATTAGTATAATTAATAGTTTAGGTGTGTGGGTGGGCCCAAGGTAGTCCTCCATGTGTCTACATGGAAACCGCTAGTACCTACTAGGCCAGGATTGATGACCATTTTAAGGTGGTGTGTTTATGCTTTCAGTGAGGCCTAGTTTAAGTAATTCATGGAATTTGGAAAGAATATTCAATGAATTGAAAATAATAACAGTTAATTAAATTAAAATAAGATAATGTTATATAATGGTGTATATCTGGCTACCAAATATTGATGAAAATATATCCCTTTCCAGTACTTTAACTCATCATCCATTTTAGGAACCCTCTCCTCGATCCATTGAAGTGTCCAACAAATTAACATTAGTGCAAATTGTATATAAGCATCCCAAATATCTCAATAATCTTTTTAATACAATTCCATTGATATGGATACAAATATTCAGATTTATCATCCCTCTAAATCCTCAACCATAATATTTCATTATCCTAATTATGCTCTCTCATCTAAAATATCATAGAAAAAATCATGCTTCAATTACTGTATCTTTTTAATATCCAAACTAGTCTGTTACATGTAATCTACATACATGCGAAGGAAGATGAAAATCTCATCATCAATGACCTTCTAGAAGAAATAGAGATCTATTTTACTATAAGTGAATTATTTTCCTTCCATGAATATAATGAATTTATAATTCCATTTCCTTGGTGCCTACTTCAAACCATAGAGTCTTCACTTAAAATTATACACCAATTACTAGATCTAATAATACTCAAAACCCAAGAGTCATGTAATGTAAATTTATACTATTATGTCACCATAAAATATGATATCTTTATATCTATATATTCATTATAAAGACTATCGGTGGAAAACAATACCAAAACATTATGGGTTGTAGCATGCTTAAATACTGGAGAAAATATTCCAATTAATTTAATATGTTTCTTTTATTGAAAACCATTCACTACCAAATATTCCTTATACATTTATATATCACCATCCTCTACCTTCAAATAAAAAATCCACTTATTCTATCTTGATTTTCCCCTAGTGGTAATTCGATCAGGTCTCATGTATTTTTAAATAAAATGATGACATTTCATCTTTCATAGATGACACACACTTTTTGTAGTCACTAAGTGTAACAACTTCTTGTAGCATTACAGGCTCTCCACAATCCATTAGAAGTAAATATATTATTTCTTCTCCAAAACTATGAAGAAATATTCAATCTTTGGATGATCTATGTAATTTGACATGAATATCTAACCTTTTGGTATTATAACTTATAGTGTTCTATTTTATAGATCACCAATTACTTGATATTTTCATTATGCATCAGTTATCCTAGAGAATTAATGAACATCTATTGATGGGATAACTAATAGAAATTTAGTTATTTCACCTAACTCACTAGAACCCAATTTTACGATACTCTTATTCATAGACCCGAACCATTAAGAAAAACCATTTTGGGTGACCATCATGGTTTCTTATGAGTTGGGATAGACCAGCAATGAAAGAGAGTGAGGATTTTCAATAGTATAACTTAATGATTTCTAAAAAACCATAATTAATCCATAAAGAATCCAAAATCCTCTAATAACATGAGAGAAGAATGTATAATAAACCCAGGTGGGGGATGGATGGTGTGAAATAATAAAAAATAAATGAGTATGAATGTTAGGTGAGAGGCTGTTGAGATGAAACCCAAATCATCCCCACTATCCAATGATTATGAGGGAACCTATCCATCATAGAGAATAGAGATGGAGATAAAGGGAAGGTAGAGTGAATGTTGAGACATCCATGATTTCTCAAAAGCATGCATACACATAGTAATAAAACCTGAGACAATAAACATTTCATGTAATGAAATGGGTTTCATATGCATGTGATTTTTATTAAATTGGTGAGAATTTTAAAAGAAAAATCCTCATAAACTAAGTTTGAGAATTCTTCCAAAGTCGAACCTGTCAAGAACTAGATCATTCTACTATTTAGTTTGATGAAATTTTTTAATACCCAAGGATTAACTTGTGTATATATTAGTGGGTGTATTTAATTATAAGGGTTTCACAACAACATCATATTATAAGCAACATATAAAACATAGTAGGGAAATATTAAGCATTAGGATACTAGAGGATAAGAGTTGTGAATTATCCATTTAGTGGATATAGGCAAGGAGTATCTCAATAAACTATCTAAAATTCAAAACAACTATTTTTATCATATTTTCAAACCTAAATAACAAACTTTATGAATTTCATGATAAAGTGGGGTTGTTGATTTATGTAATATGAATCATGGCTCCCTAAATGGATATGTTGTATGACATTATCATTTTTAGTGGGATTAATTCATGTAAAAGTCCTTGATTAAAAGATATAAAATGTGATACAAACCTATAGATATTCATTTTGTATAGATTATGTCTCACTACATGGAAAAAATATTAAGATCCCTTGTGTACATAAATTACAAGAAATTAATGGATTGGAATCTATTGTTGAAAATTATTCTAAAATAGAATAATTTTGAGAAACATAATATGAATCTAATAGAGTTGAATTTTATAATATATAACTCATGGAAATTGGATAACAAGTGTGCTTCACCAATTTCTACCGATAAAAAAATCAGAAATAAGTGGGAATCATAAAAGGGTAATGAAGATATATGTATCAATAATGTAAAATAGTAATTGTATATGAAGGTGGAACTTAGTAATTTACTACTTCAATTAGATTAACTGTAAAATTGTAGAACTATTATTATGTTTCTTCCATAAAACAAAATATTATTTTTGAATATTTTTGGGATAAAATGTTATTTTCAATCATTTCTTAAAACAAGTGTTCTGATATATCTATATATATATATGTAAATGAAATATTTTATGAAATTTTAAATTTAATAAATTATTTATATATTATAGATTAGTATAGTCATATCTATAGAATTTAAAATTTTAATTTTTCTTGAATCTAATCCCACAAACCATTGGTATTGTCACCTTGGGCATATAAATGAGAAATAAACCCAAAGCCTCCATAGAGATGTATTATTGAAAATATTGGATTATGAATACGTTACAAAATTTCAATTATTTTTTTTAAGAAACATTACCTAAGAACCTTTTACTAAAAATTGTGAAAGGTCTAGTGGACTATTAGACCTCATGCACATCGTGACCAGTAAATATTTTCAAAATATTCTATAGAAACAACAGGGAACAAGTATTTAAATTCAATGATCATATTAAGTTGGTGAATACTTTATTATGAATGGATTGATCTTGTCAGATATAGTGAATTTTATTTACAAAACTGTCAAACATAAACACCATAGAGGAATGGTGTGTCTGAGGGGAAGAATCGTTCTATATTAAACATGGTTCTACAATGATGAGTCATCAAGACCTTTCTATTTAATTTTGGGTTATTCCCTAGAGATTGTGACATTCTTAATAAATAAAAATTTGTATAAGTAATTAATAAAGATACATTATGAGATATATGTTATGAAATGTATCATTATATATTTTGTGAGTATATGGTATTGTGTTGCAAAAATATGACATTTTTATTCCTACATGATAGGCCCCAAGTTGAAAAAATTCTTATTGTTATCTTATCCTAACGAAGAAATTAGATAATATTTCTATAACACTAATAAATAAAGCATTTCTACCTCTAAATATGGTGATTTACAAAAGAGTGGGCACATTTATTGAGTATTATGTTGGTGGAATATTTAAATTAGGTAAATTTAAGAACAATAAATAGGATGTGTTCTTGGAAAGAATGATTAGTCGATTCCATAAAGAATTTTTTAAGAAGATATCAGTCAAGAAAAATAATAAACTCAATAGTGTGATAGGTTTTTTCAATATCACATGAGATATTGATTTCTTATAGATATCAATAATGAATTAATGATCACAAGAGATGACCCTACTACCTTCCAAGAGGATTTTGAGAGTTCTGATCCCAAAATATTGGTTAAAATACATGGAATCAAAAAATGGAATCCATATACACTTGAAAATATTAGAGATCTGTGGATTCCCCAAAAGTGGTAAGACTCATAGGATAAAAATCGTTATTCAATAAGAAAATAGTTGGGAAAAAATTCCACAATGTAATATTGCAGTATTATTTGGTTGATTTTGTTTGTTAAAAAATAGGGTTTCCTAGGTATATTCTGGAGATCCATAGAGTTTGTTGACTAGGTATTTTGAAAAATTTCTGATAAAGTGGAATGGATGCAATTGAAGTGGTGCAGAATATTGCATACACAATATGACTCTGGTTCCCACTATTTTCCAAATTTTTGGGGTACAAAATTTGATGTTTTTCTGTTATCACAAAATGTGGATTTCCCTAAAGGACATATGAAAATATGGAGAAGTCATGACGTAAATAAATGACTTCATGAATGGTGTTTTACGAAGGAATAAAGAATGTTGATTGTGATCTTCATTTGTATGATAAGAATCACAAACGATGAAGGTATGAGAATCATGAGTGGAGAATCATGGTAGTGTGAAGAGTTTTGTGATGATATATTCACATACAATGAGAATATATAATTGTAAATTTCTTCAGAGATTCATGAAAAAGGAAGCATTGTGGTTGAAAAGTGAGATCATCATGAAGTGGTGATGGCCTGGTTGGAAGGTTCTGGAATCAGTGGAAATGACTATAAATAGGCATTTTCCCCCTTTAGTAAATTAGTGAGACTTAACGAGGATCATTGGCCCTAAAATTGTGAAGGTAATTTGTGAATGTGGTTTTCAATGGATATTCCTGAAAATAAGTTCATGAAGTCTATAAAATTCAACGAAATATTTAGAGCATCATGAACGAATGTGATTTCGAAAATGATAAGTATGATTTGTTAAAGAAAGGATCTTTGTGAAGGATAATTGAGTTTTAGGAATGTGGTGTGCTAGTTGAAGGAAAATCAAGCATCGCAAAAGGTATGAACTTATAGATGAGTATTTGAGTTTCTCGAAAGAGGAGTTCCATGAAGGTAGTGAGAATCACTTAAGTTTTTTAAAAGGAATTCCCTAAAAATATGTGGTAAATTGTAATTCATCATTTGGATGAGAGTGGAATGTTAACAGAGCATCTATATATAACTGAGGATGTATTCATTAGAGATAATGAAAGGGGCCCAAATTTACATAAAGTATTGTTGAATCCTATCCACGATCAATCAGAAAAGGAATGGGATGATGGTGATCCTTTCACCGAAAGTGATCTAAAGAAAGAGACATAGTGGGTGACCCTTGGTAATGTAGTGAGATAACCCTAAACATTGTAATGGTAGTGAGCCTAGATATATGAGAGATCTTTCACAGACCACCGTTCATGGTAGTGATCCATAGTAAATTTTGTACAATTGGCACATTACCATTTTATGCTCCTTGGACACAGTCCAGTGAGGGAAAACCATGTAAAATTGTTGCGTCTCATGCATGATTTCAATTATGTTCATAAATTATAATGAGAAGGAGGGAGAAGTGTGTTTTTTTACAATGAAACCAGATCTAAATTGGGATAAGTTTTAATCTATCATTCCCTGTTCGAACCCCCCCTCCGAAGGTATTTGACCTAATTGGGATAAAATAACTTACATGTATGATAGAGTGTCTATATATAAAGACTTCCAGGTTGAAAAAATATTAAACCAAATCCATAGTATTAACTGTGTAGAAACATTTTCACCTATAACAATGATAAAATTCACTCTCTTATTTCATTCCATTTTAGCCCTTTTTTTATTATAAGTTAAATAAAATGGTGGTCAAAACCACATTTTATTATGAAAATTTAGTTGAAGAAATGTCTATGATAATGCCCGAGGGTATGGGTGTTCTAAATGAGTCTTGTAAAGTATGAATGTGGCAGCAGTCTATGTTTGGATAGAAACAAAAATCTCAACATTTTAATATAATGTTTTATAATTCAGTCCAAGAGTTTGGATTCCTAAAAATATAGATTATTCTTATGTATATGAGCAGATAAGTGGGAGTATTATAGGGTTTCTGATATTCTATATGCATTTCATAATTTTTTTTCTAAAATGATATAATAAATTTATATAATATAAATACTCGCTTGGGTAAATTTTTCTTGATAAAAGACATTGGTGAAATAGTCCAGCTATTGGTTATGAATATATATAGACATTGATCTAAGAGACTTCTTGTACATAATTGAGACATATTTATTAGTAAATTGATAATGTGGTTTAGCATGAAGAACTAATAATGGTCTCATTACAAGGGTAACATTATAAAAAACTATGGGGGATTAAAAAACCTTCTATTGAGTTATAAAGGATATATAGAATTCTCTATGATTAAGACATAGGATCAGTCATGAATTTAATTTTTTGAACTCGATTTGATATCATCTACTCTCTTATAATTACTAATAGATACAAATCTGTTCTAGCTAAGAGTCACCAAATTGTTGTAAATAACTTCCTTATGTACATAAGAATAACTAAAAATACATTCTTAGTTGTTAGAGGGGGTATGATCTCAATATCTAATGTTTCATAGACGTAATAAGAACTACTAAAATTGACTATATCCATAGGGATATATCCATGGGTGAAATTCCCAAGAATATGTGTCAATTTATTTGTGAGTGAAAAACACATGAAATGATGTTTTCCATAGAAAGGGAATTTGAAAGAGCCTATACCCTAGACCCGTTACGCTCGTGGCTCTAGGCCTTCACACTGGGACCTTAAAATACCGACTTTAGGTGTCTTTGAAGGACCACAAAACAAACAGAAGATCTCCATGTGTCTATTGGTCTTTTCACTGGGACACTATATCCCTAGGATTATATTCCTATTATTATATTTTTTCAAAACAGGACTATATATCCATAGGTATATATGGTCATGAAAATTGAATCCCTATAACCATAAGAATATATGCTTGTGGTTATAGGACTTCACACCAAGACCGACATTATATTTTATTAAAAAATAAAAATAAAATATGTTTTTGAAGTCTAAAATATATAAACACTGATATATATATTTGTATATAAATTGAAATTTTTTCAGTGCAGTGGTAAAGTACACTGGAATATCGGTATGGGATCTAGGTTTGAAATATCTTGACTCACATTATATAATTTGTCATTAATATACTGGTATAGTGGACAAGGTAACAAGTTTCCTATGTGGACCAATGTAATACCACAACACTAAGTTCATGAATATTTTTATTCCAATTATGTCTATATTTCATTTTTAATGAACGATAGATACAAGAAATAACAATGGTTTATTCCCATGGCTATAACATTTGGAGCTACAGTCGCTTATCAATCATCCATGAGCTCTATTTACATGGAAATAACCCTTTTTATACTTGTGATATTTTAAATTCGATATTGCTTATATTAAATATCTATATAGTTTTGTGTTTTTCTAGAAAAATGGATTTATTAGTCGGATGAGTTCCAAACATGCCACCATGGAGGACTCGATGGATGACGTAGAGTACATTTCATTAAACGTGGGTATTTGGGTAAATATTTTCATTTATAAAATATTTTTACTTTTTTAGGATAGAGTTATAAATAAATATTTACTATGATAATAATAGATCCATAACTCCAGGCATGGACCCCCAATCTCAGTAAAGGACCAAACACATCCTTTTGAAAATACCATCTCATATGAGTTATCATTGGGATGTTAAATCATTGGATCTGTTGGGTGGATAAATATTATAATACAACATATCGATCGAAACACCCATAAGTGAAGAATAATTTTGAGTGTCATGTTGAGTCTCTTGGTATTCCATACATAATAGATTGATATAATTATTTCATTATGTATCATGAGATTATAATAAATGTAAATACATGATTATCTTTTATTTATGTGTGCGGGGTTTCATTTTACCTGAACAATAAAATAATAATATCCTTTAAATGTATTAATTTGAATTATATCTTATATTAAATCACCATGGGGTATTATGGGTTGTTAAGATATGTTATCAATAGTATGATTTGTTGACATATGAAATTATAAGTGTAGACTTTTTATTTGGATTGACTCACTATGTATATCCCTTCAAGTGACTATCATCATTCCTTATTTACTAATATTTTTGAGATTAAAAACATAATAAACTTTATAATTTGATATATTCCTTATGCAATACATTGAGTCTTATCTAATTAGGAGGTCGTTGGGTATTTTTTTAATCTTGAAATCAGGTAGAGCTCAACCAAGATGATATTTATTCAATCTCATGATGAGAAAATATAATAATCCCTTGATTGAAATAAATTGGGGAAATTTATATCTATTATTATATATGTCACATGTGATGTTTTTAGATACTTATACATAGGATATGTAATTTTGTCATCTTCTAGTTGAATTTCACGCGATGTATTCTTCATCCACGCTAATATTTTTTTAATAATCAAGAATGTGTGATAGGGAATATACTAGATTGAGATTTTTTTGTATCTAGTTGTCACTAGATGCCATAGATAACAAAATTATAAAGGTATTCATATGATATATATGATATATCTTTTGGTGGATCTATTTATAAGGATATATGAGTATGTTTGATCGATATTACACAAGATGCATAGGTGATTGAGTAGCACTGATGTGTTTGTTGAGCCCACATTTGTGTATGAGTTGTATTTTTATTCAATGATTATTTTTTGTTTTAAAAGGTGTTAATTGAAATAAAAATATTTCATTGATTTCAATTTTTGAAGAAGTTAGAATGATGTTGTTGGAAGTTTAGTTGAAGTATCCAAGGTATTCTATCTTGATAACCAAGTGAAATATAGCTTGGATGAATGGATAAAAGAGGTAATACTAAAGTATTATAATCCTAATGTTTTTATTTTGAATACTTTGAGTTTATAAATCTGAATATTACCAAAATGTTCATCGTTTCTATGAATATTTTCAATAGTGACACATTATTTACAATAGTGAAGAAGATTTGAATTGCCCTTTGGAATTGATATTCCAAAAAGAAAGGATGAATATGAAGACCATGAAAATATTGATTTTCATGAAGAAGATTTTTAATAATATAATTATAAATATTAATTTTCCTGATGATTTTTGGAGACCATTTTGAAAGAGAAAACCATAGATTCATTTTTCAGGAAGAGGAATTTATCTAGAAAAGGGAATTTAATTTTGAGTTGTAAATATCATACATAGTATTTAAATATTTTATATATGTGGGGACTTTTAAAAAAATTATGTCCAACCACATCCTCCCAAGGATTCCATATCAACAATATATGTGGAGAAAGGATCAACCCGCCAACGATCCATCCCACACATGGGTCCCATGTTGTAATTCACAAAAAGAATACATAAGAGAACTGTGGGTTGCATAACACCCAATAGGTGCACGTGGGCCTCATAATTGTATGGGTTGGCCCATGTGGGCATTATGTGTGAGTGTTGTGGGTTCTTATCCCCCACTTCCATGATACGAATAGGGAGCAACACATTTTTCATTATTAAGAAGCACCCAACTAAAGTCGCGGTCGATGTGGGGTGTAGGTGGTGAGTGCACTGTTCACCTATATTAAAATAATACATACATGACATGTTCATATAATATGAAGAGATATAATGATCACAGAACCACCACATTTTCATCATCATTCTTCGAACACAAGAGATAATCGACTATAGCATTTCGATGATTATCCACCACTGGGAATGAATCTATGCATTGATAATCAAGATAGTGATCAAAATGAGTATGAAAGATCATATTAATCAGTTCAATATGAATGAAAGATCTTATTTTCATAAAATGGGTAGTTTTAAGAACAATATTCTACTGATTGAAAATGTGGTTTCAGAAGGGTTATTGGGCATATGTTCTACATTCATGAATATGAAGATATAAAAGATGAATCATGTGAATACACTTTCATATACGTGAGATACTCACCCTAAAAGAAGTATGCATCATCACATAAAAAATGTCGGTTTTTTTTTCAGTATCAATTAAACCACATTAGTAGAATAAAAATGTTAGATGTATGGGAATTCAAGATATGGATACACAGAGAATATTTTTTTGGGATTTGAGTCGGTGATTGAATGATGAATGGTAATGCATTTTAGACTGAAAAAGAAGAAGAGATCAAGTCCAAAGATGTAACTTCCACTCACATATCCAATTAAGAACTCTTAATTTATAAAAACATAGCATCTTCATGTATCTCTTTTACATGAATAGGAATAATGAAATGAAATACTCATTGACATCATAAAGAGGGGAGTTCTGTGAACCTCTTATATGAAGAAGATTATCTCATTATTTCATGACGTCTTTCTGCCGTCTTGAATTCAATATGGTTATTCATTCCCAAAACCAGTGTTATTTTAACACTATAGTACTGTGTTTCATGAAGAACATGTTCCTTATATAAAAACCTATGTAAAAAAGAAAGAATTATTATGGACATGTAGCTTCATGAAGGTTGTTGTGTGATACACCAAATATCATTCCTGGTCTGCATGATGGAATAATGAACTAATAAATGGATAAAATTTCATGATGTTAATATATAGACGAGTTATGAATATATATAATATTTCACTCAATTATATAAAATGATGTTGTTAACATAAAATGGCATTGTTTGTGTAAACCAGTGTGTCTAAAGGAACAAAATAGAAAGAAAACAATAAATACGTACTTGAATGCTTGTGTGAATTCCCTTGAACATGTAAATGAATATTCATTTTAGAGAACCTAAAACAAAATATTAATAAAACATGTAAAATAATAAACTAGGGATTATTGTATGCTAAGGTTTACCAGTTTAGTAAGATTCATTATAGTTTTTATACATGCATAAGAAGATGTGATATGTTTATTAAAGTGTAATTTTTATTTTATGAATAATTAATTTCACTAAGAGTAAATTGATACTTTACTCAACTAATGATATTTTGTTTCAATGAAAATAGAATTTAACTATATTACACAACTATATATTATTGTGTTTCAAAGAAGAAGTGAGTTCCCGACTATTTTTCGGATGATTGTCATATGGGTTGGTGAATAATTTTGAGATAACAATAATTCTACACATTCATATCATTATAAATGAAGAATTAGAAATTGAAATTATGTTGATCTGATATTTAATTGTTTCAATAATAAATAAGGAAGTTTATGATTCATGAAGGATAAATAGAAAACGATCTAGTCAATCGATTAATATATGTTAATTATTATTTGGGTCAAAGATGAGTTCAAATATTATCATCCTCTAACTTATTCATATTATTTTGACTGAAGTCATGCAAGAAAGAAAGATAATATTTTAGTTTGATTCTATGAAGGATAATAATTTTTTCTTCCTTATTGTTTTCATGTAAAAAATTATGAAATTAGTATAAGAAAAAATAAACACCATGTCATCAAATTGAAGTTTCATCTGGTGGAATATTTAATTGGTGTTATAGTTACCTTAGAAAGAAGGTTGAGATTATCTTTAGAGGAATTATAAAAAACCAGGAATGAGCTATAAAGTATGTACTATCAATTAACTATAGTATGATGCAAGTGAAAGGATTCATCCTACATCCTTAATGGATTATTTTTTAATGATTGTGCAGTATTGGAATAATTTCAAAACATTCTAAGGATTAATTAGTCATAATGAGTAGTAAACCTTATAAAAACATCATGTGTTGCCTTTTAATTCATTCACACACTTTCATGTGATAATGTCAATAGAATAATTTTATTAATATCCTAACAGGTATAATATGAAAAAGGGATAAGCATTATAAATAGATAAATGTTCCCAAAACCAATTCACTCCCTCTCAAGGTTGAGTATATCATGAAGTGGTCCTCTCAATTGGTATAACCTTCAAGTGTCACCTTTATTAGATTATCTATATTGTATTCATCCACTTTTGAAGATTTGAGTTTCATTCCAAAGATTAATAAAGAAGTGATGTTTTTGAATAGATATTTTATTTATGATTAGAATTATATTTCTACCAAGTCCATGATGAATAAGAGAAAAAAAGAGAAGAAAAATCTAAAGAACATACCCTTGGTATCTGAACATGGGGAAGTATCAGTGTGTCCATACCATTCCAACAATGAATTCATATCAGAATTGGGATTTAAATAGTAGGTTCCTAAATTTTAAACCAAGGTTATTGACATACTCTCTACCTCAATTGCATCAATAGATTTAGGTGATCAAGAGGTATGCGTTAGTTAATTTTAAAGCTTCCCTCAAGAATAATATTATAGTATTAGTGGTGAAGATGATTGATCTAAAACTTTGAGAGATATATCATTATATATATATATATATATTATTTTATCATATAGAAATAGTATATATTTTTTGTGGAGTCTTTAAAATTATATCGAAAGTTATCACCTAGTTGAATGAAGAAGTAGATTACATGGAGAATATATTACAAGGAAATATTATTAAATGTTTAATGTTCTCCAAATAGGTTGGATCCTTTGAAAAAACAAATAGGGATCTTGAAATAAGATCCTTAGAGTGGATTGAAAATGTTGATGAGAAATATGGAGTCAATAAGAATCCTAAAAAAGATCCATCCACTTGAAAATACATTAAAAAATATCATCGATGTCAAGGATTTATAATTGGATGAAAAATTCAAAACAATCAAAGAACCTAACACTTTGGTATAAAACAAATTGATACATCATGAAGAGGAATTTGAAATAATGAATATGGTTTGTGATGACAAGGTGATTATGATAGATGATTAGAAAAGTACCTTTAATGTGAAATTTCTAGAATTTGATGTTCAATTTTCTAATCTTGGAAGAATCATATTGAAACATTACAAATTAAAGAGGCAACTTATACTAATAATCAATTTTCACTAGAAGATTATATTATCAAAATATCCCCAAAAATGTGATAATAAGATCATGAATTCATTCGATGATCTATCTCAAATAGGTGAGAAGAAAATGTTATCATTCATACCATCATGTAAACAAGTTTATAGTCTTCTTTTCATGAACAATGCAAGTTGGAAAAAATATGAACAAGTAAGGATGATGAAAGGTGATGAGAATACCAGCACCAAAAATAGGATTCATAGAAACTAGAATATGGAACTATGTTCCCCATGTAGATTCCAACATGCAATGAAGAAGACCCAAAAACATCATAAATAATAAGTAAGAAGGTAGAGGTTTTTGGGTCAATGTTGAAACTTCAATAGATTAAGGCATTGTGTAATAGATTGTTATTACGATACTATAAATGAATAATGCAAAGGGAATCCCATGTAAATATGGGGCAAGATAGATATCTAAAATAAGTGTCCATATATAAATAAAAATATGTATTCTACAAAAATATTTGAAAAAAATGAAAATATTTGTGACATGTGTTATGGTAGAGGTCACAAGAATGGTGAATTATCTTATAGACATACATTAAAATGATGATAAAATAATATCACAAAAATTTGTTTCACGTCACCCTATCCCCAATGTGTACCCCTTATATGACAATAATGAGTGAAGGGAGATGGTGACTGTATGATTCAACCCACTAGTAGGCCCCGTGTTGGTGACTAGAAATGAAGGTATAATAAACATGAATATTGGAAGAATTAACATCTAAGAGAACATAATTAAAAGAGATATAAGGTAGATACAACAATCAAAAACTACTCAGACATATATATATATAGTAAAATCCGAGGTGAAAACATGGAATGACATTCGGTATTGAACCAATTGAGAAAAAAACAAGTACAAATGTAAATATAGCAGTGACCATGAATCCCAAACAGCTCCAACAAGACCATGAGATAGTAATATCTATCCTGGTCTCCATCCTTCATTGGATGACCTAAAAAACAATTTATAAATATTTATGGTGATCCTGACAATATACTTAGTAAGATCCTCCCCAAAGCCTCTTGTGGAGAAGAAAAATAAAGCATGCTAAAGTACAATGAACAATAGTGAAAATAACTTTTCACCTAAATCATTATACTATGATCCCAGCGTCACCATGGAACACTCTCACCAAGTATCACATAAAATTGAGAATATAATATATTAATAAATCATCATGTGTACCCTATTTCACTTCCCCATTGGTTTTCCACTTTTCCAGAATGTCGCATATCCTGAGCCATCTCTCTCCAAAATAAGCCATCCGAGAGACACCTGGGAATGGAATCACAACATGCACCTCATGAATCACATCATCATATCATCACATATAACATCATCATATCATGTAACCAATTATTTTTTATATTACGTTACATTAACCTTCAAGACAAGTCCATTCCCTCTTGGCGTAATCCAAACTGAGTCCATGGTTTCCCAAGATTAACATATTTTCAGAATATTCATTCCACAAACACAAACCTCATGGATTAGGTCATTTATGTAACATTATTATCATCATTATATAATCTATGTACTACAGGAAAACCAAATTAAGCTACCAATAAGAAGAAACATGCTACCAATCACAATCATCTACCTCAGGAATTTGAAAATGGAATGCATATAAAATAAGAAAACTTACCATCATTCAATAAACATATTAATTTTAAGAAAGAATCATGATTTATCACATCAACAGGTATGTCTATATTCAACATGTTACATAATATTTCCATCTATCCATGAAACCCACATGCTTATCCCAATGCATCACTCTATCACTGGCGTCAACTACTACCACACCATTCCGGTCTCCCATCCCACATCAGATCAGCCATCCTAGGCTCATATCACATTCAAGCCTCCTCTCCCCATATCACATCACATAGATAATATCACAATTATAGAACATCAGAAAAGTATCAAGCAATAAATAAGCATAACCAAATTGGAAATCAAAGCCCTAGAATAAGGTATCAATCTTTCAGTCATAAACAAGATCCCATAGCTCAAAACTCAAGGCACTCAACCTTCTCAAGATGATGGGAAAATAATTCCAAGGAAAATAAATTTACCAAAAAACTCATCTTTATTCCATATTGAATTAAAAAATTCATCATTCATAGGTTCTAAATTTGGTTGACCATGGGCATAAATCTATAACATGTTACAAAACTAATTTAACTATTAATCTAAACATGTTTCTCAGCATATATTCTAGTTTTAAAAATATTTTGGAGTTACATTTCATTACCATGAAATTATTCCCTTCTATAAGAAAGTATCAAAATGATTCACATTATATATAAGATTCCATCAAAACATGTAATTTTATATTCAATTAAATAAACGATTAGAATCAATTTTATTATTTTGAAATTACATCAAAACCCAATTCCTTGAACATGACTATTTATTCTCCACCCAATTAGTTATAATTAAATTTTTTTCTTTAGGTTATTTACCATATCCCATCAAGAAAAACATTCTAATATCATCCAAATGTAGATATAACCATATTTAGTAAATCAATAGGAAAACCATTATCATGGTGTAAAGAAACAACATGCGCTCATTACATCTAATTATTTACTAATCCAGTTCAATCATCATTAGTTGAATTCCATTTATATCTAATGGGTTAATATATTATAACTTTATGATTGATGATAAATAAATATTAGAATCATTAAACTCCCTACATGGAGGAAGGAAGCTAAAAATTACTCACTACAAAAAGATAAAGGACACGCATAAGATTGAATTGATATAGGAGGAAACAAAATAAAATCATAGTCGGATTCTAGGACTCCAAGGGAAATCATTTGAACCTACAATTTTGAGAGATTGAATCCAGGTAGGGATGAAGGAAATGACATTCATTTTCGATTTAATAAGTAGGATAATAAAACTTTCCATATTTCAAAATATTTACTTCCATATATTGAATATATTATTAAAATCCACACCAAAAGATGATTTAATAGCCTCAGTAAACCAAAAAAATCAAGGATATAATTATCCTTAACAATTCATCCATTGAAGGCACCTAATTCACATCGTTGGAAGACTAAAATGTCCGTTTTATGAAACAAGCAGAAAAATCCATGTTGTTGATTCCATGAAGTCAATGTCCCCACGTTGCCAAAACACCATATAGAAAATCTTTCTACATATCCATTTCCACATAGCTATTTCACATAATTGATATATCCTGGAAGTAGATTCACAAAGACTATCAACATATATGATTACTCACATAGCTAATTAATGTAGTCTTTCTCTCATGTAGTCAATCCAGCTACATCTCCACCTTACATTGAAAATGAAACCACATATATAACTCACATGGTTTGTCCCCATATATAATTGCTCACATAGTTGATTCACATAGTTGATATGTCCCTTAGATAATCCTGACTTGTAGCTGATTCAGGTGGATGATCCAACCACATCGCTGATTCCCATATCTGATTACTCATATAGCTAATCTAGCCACGTAGCTGATCAATCAACATACATGATTACTTATATATGATGGATACACATAGATTGTGGCTCAAGGTAGTCAATGACTTCATGTAGCTGATTGAAATGACCACAAGTCAGGCACCCACCCATACCTTGAACCACACATTCTTGATGTGAAACCCTTATATGTCATGAATCCTATATACTTCTACATTTTAGTACCCAAACACCTCCAGAACCACTAAAGACCTCCTCTGAGCACCATGGGATTCAGAAACATGAAATGGGTCAGGCAAGAGAAATCAGGCCCCTTACATTAGATACATCTAAAAACATTATATTCCTTGATAATATAAAAACAAAACTAGAGAGGAAATGAATACTGGTCATCCGAAAAAACACCCCATGAGATACCGTTCAAGGATCTCACCATCACAAGAGATCAACAAAGACATTAGATGAAATAAGCATAAAACCATGCAGAAACAACAACAACCAGCTTCTAAACACTCTACCATTGAGAGATAACTCCCTACTAGATCATGATTACTAACAATAAATAAGATGGAATCATATTATAAACAATAAAATATCAACATCCATAGGAGGATAATGTTACAAGGGAGGTTCTAAACATAAAAAAATTTAGGGTATTGAGTGTGCATCTATGAATCACATTCCTAGGTACTCTCTTTAATGCCACCATGATGCAATAAGAAACAAACAAAGGGAATAATAGTACCATGAA
Organism: Viscum album; assembly: GCA_963277665.1. Lineage (NCBI taxonomy): Eukaryota > Viridiplantae > Streptophyta > Magnoliopsida > Santalales > Viscaceae > Viscum > Viscum album. The sequence continues at coordinate 433,495,846 of OY728136.1, forward strand.
ACACCTTCTACTAGTGACCCTAGATCTCTAAATACAACTTCTCAAAGGTCACATCATATTTAACATTGATCTCATCCAAATTGATGACATGAGAGTCATCATGAAGATTATGATGGATATATAAAATGAGAAAAAAAATCATTTATTATTCCCATTTATGGGAGGAATTTCTATCTGATATGCTATAGATCTGACATGGGGAAACACCTTGAAATGTCTAGAAATTCGGTGAGGAAGCTTACTCCCATGACCAAAAATTTATTGACCATTATTAGGGGTCACCATCAAGAAAACATGATCTCTGACATTGATCTTCAGGGGCATCCTATTATGATCAGCATGGTATATCAAATGATCATACATTTCCTTTATATCTAAAAAATTATTTTAACCATGTACAACATATTATGTACTAGTTCTAATATAATAATATCTTCTTCTATGACCCCCATCTAGAAAAATGATTAAATAAAGGGTTGTCTATACAAATCTTCAAATTATGACATACAAATGGAGGCGTGGAAACTATTATTGTAAGAGTAATCGACTAAAGGAAGGTGTATTATCCACAAAAATCCAAAATATAGGACACAATATTGAAACATACTCTTTGATCCAGGATGTTATATTCTGATTGTCCATGTATCAATGGTTGCAAAGTAGTGTCAAGGAATAACGAGGATAAAAAAAAGCTTGAGTTGTCTCTACACCCTGGAGGAATGTAGAGGATCCTAATTAGAGTTGAGCATCCTCGATACACTGTAGAGTCTCAAAACCTCCTCCAGAGAGATACTTGAAGAATCCTCCACTAAGATCAACCCCATGGTCCCTATAATAAAGGTATGGTTTCATCAAACAATATACTATCACCTATATAATATAATAACCTTCATGTCTCGAAGAAAAATGAAAACAAAGTCTATATAGATGTCCTACCACTTCAACCATAGAACATATAATGGTTAGAGAAAACCATATTGAACACAGTGATCATCCACCAACTTTTGACAAACCAAACATTGAAAAAAAAAACACATCAACTTCACACATCATCCTAGGCCACCAAAACTGAAATCTCAAAGCTTGACACATATTTATCAGGATAGGATCTACCTCTATAACAATATCTGTTGTTATCCATCCTAGACCAACAACTAAGGGAATCAATAAAAACAACTCAGTCTCTCTTTACCTCTACTTCAGAATCTCCTAACTGGGACTCCTTGACAAATAAAACCAAATATGACTGTACAGTCATCTGGGAAAGACAATGTGTTCCAAAAAAACTCTCCCATATCATTATTTTTCACTTATAGGTCTTCCATCACTCTCCATGAGTATCCATATTCTTGAATGAAATCACTACATGACTTCCTTCTCCGCACATCTTCTAAAACATATCTTGTTCATGGAATATAAAAAATAACTCTGTCATAATATTTCAATAATTTCATCAACCAATGCTAACATGAGATCAAATAATTCTGTGAGAAGACGTACCTCAGACAATTATGTCTGGTAAAAATCCAAAAAAAACATACTGATAATGTATTGTCACTAGAACATCAAGGAAAACACAACATCCTCAAACTCAAGATCATGGGTGGAATTGTTATGAACAAAGGTATAGTGCTTATAAAACCAATTAAAATCAACTAATATATACTATATAAAAAAAATCCCAATCCAATATGTGAATAATCATAGAAAATCTCAAAATGAACTCATTGTGTTGGCGAACAAAGGACTGGAGTGCTGACCAACTTCTCCTTCAAATACTCATAATACAACCTAATCCTTTTTGTTCAAGGAAATCGGAGGAGAAAAAACACTGTTAAAATTATCTATGAACCTCCTATAATATTCTATAAGGATCGATAAACTTTACATCACATCCAATATCTTGGGGAATTCCCATAAAACAACCACCGAAATCATTGAAGGGTTAATAGATAATCTTTTTTGGGATACGAAATCCCTACGAAAAGAACTTTCCAATCTCAAAATTCATAGGTTGAAAACCTTGTAGAAAAATTACTCAAAATTAAGAACTATAAAAATTTCATTTATATACTTTATATTATCCTCCCCATAATTGGATATCACAAGGATGTTGTGGACGAAAACCTCCATTTACTTATCCTTGAACTCTATGAACATTGAATTCATCAACTGACTAACATGACCATAGAATTCATCACAAAGAATGGAATTAAAATTATCTTGTAATGCACATAATGACAACATAAATAAGTCTTATGAGTACTCTCATCCTTCACCCTCATCAAATTATATTCTAACCATAGATCTATTTTCAAGAACCATATTTCTTCCTTTAGTTGATTGAATAAAACATCAATCATTGGAAGAGGAAAGTTGTTCTTCATTATCACAACGTTCAATAAATGATAATTTATTCAAATCAATAAGCCAATATATTCCTTCTTCATGAAAAGAAATGGCGTTCCCCAAGGTGAAACACTCAACTAAAAAATCACCACTACCATAGATCCTCATGAATTAGTCACACCTCTTGTAACTCAGAAGTTAGAATCCTATTGAGAAATCGTGAATGGAGAAACACCTTGTTGTAGCTCAATCCCAAACTCTATCTCCCATCAAGGGGGTAATTCTACAACCCTATTTGGGAGGACATCAGTGTACTTCTCTATGAAATTGGGAAACACAAACTTCTAAACCTTTAATGATCTCAGTATCAACTCTTCTATAAAATATAACATGGATAAATCATGCCACCTACCCATTTGAGGGTTCCGCTAACCAACAAACATTATTGGATCTTTATCAGTATCATATAACTCAACCTACCTCATAAATAAATCCACAATATATTCCTCCTAATAAAACCAGTCTACATCAAGTATGTTGTTGTAACATCCCGTTACGTTTTTAGGTACTTTTTGATGTTTCTAAGTACCCATGTTTTGGATTCAAGACTTGGGTTTCATTTGGATGAACTTTTAAAGAAAAACTAGAGGACAGTGTGTGGTGCACGGTTTGCGCATGATTTTACAAACCGTATGACCAAACCATGCTATCCTTGAAACCTGGACCGAAGCTTCTGCACGGGCGGCACACAGTTTGTCTAACCGGTGGCCAAGCCATGTGAGAAGGGTGGCCGAGGCAGTAGCACACGCACGGTTTGTGCACGGTTTTTCAAACAGTGCTGCCAACCCGTGCGGTCACTTAAATTAGATCCTTAAATTGTGGATCTTGTCTGTTTTGCCTCTAAATGCTTCGTTTTTCCACTTATGTGGCCCTAACTCGGGATTTGTCTTCTCCTGGGGTCAGAGAAGGTTCTCCCTCTGTTCTGGAGGTGATCTTGGGGCTCCTCTTGGAGAATCGAAGTGGGATTCTCAAGGTATATGATCGTTCTTCTTCTTTCTTGATTGGTTTCTTTGATCTACATAGATCTACCTCTCATCTTCCCTTTGTTTCCTAGATCTACACCCATTATGGGTAGATATAAGTGTGTGATACCAAGTTTGATGAGTTTCGGTCTTGATCTTTCTAGGAGAAGAGATCTAAGGTGGGTTCTTGAAGAATAAAACCGGTTTTCTCGAACGTTGTGGTTTTGGTCAAAACCTTCATGGTAGGTGGTTCTGTCTCGTCATGTCAAATTGATTATCATTGTATTTGATTGATTTATTTCAATTATTTATTTAAATTCAATTTCCCATGATGTTTTCAATTAAATTTATAGAAACTCAATTATATTGAATCCAGATATTTGAAATGGTTTTGGCATGGAAATTTAGAAAACCCCAATTCCATTGAATTGGGTGTGTTTATGGATAATTGGTCGATTTAAATTGTTTAATTTAAATTTTGGATTTGATGGAAATGTTTTCAATTAAATTGTTGAATTTAATTGTAGACATGAAATGTGTAATGATGGAATTGGTTTTTAATGGAGTTCAAACTTATGAAAATGGCATAAAATTATGTGATAGAAACCCATTGGTTTTATATGGTAAAAAGGCTTGTTTTGAATAAAAAAATTTTTGGTTTTAAATGGAATTAAATTGGAACTTTTGAAATGGAATAATGGGATTGATCTCATTTTATACATTATTAAAATAGTTCTCCCATCATTTAAGAGAACATGCAAGCCTTATGCAGTTAGTACATTATTTGGATAAACTCTACGCTACAACAAAATTCTAAGACATACATGCAGCTGGTCACATCCTTGATGAGTTGGTGACGAGTCTCCTTTGGCCAGTGTCATAGGGACGTGTGTATACACATCTTGCTGAGTTTACATAGAGAGTGCAGAATCCTATAACTGGTTAATACAATCATACCTCTTCGCAGATGACCATGTTGCTCGCTTGTTTATTTATAATTGAGATATAAATGTATTCCAATGCATGTGAACTGTTTTACATGCCTGATGAATTTATATAAACTGTTTTATATAAATGTTTTTCTTAAGACATTGTATTAGAAAAATTTCATCATTTGAAATGCCTTTTCTTAAAAATATTTATTTCCATCATTTGAAAATGTATAGCATGATTTGTTAGACTATAATTTTGAATTCCCAAACCTGTTTATTTGAAAATGGAATTCCTTTCATTGGATAATCTATTTTTGGCATCTATTATGGAATATTTGGTGGTATCCTACTGTGCTTAGGCTCACACCCTACTTTTTTCTTCGGGTGTTAGTATATTTTCATCTTCTAGGATCGAGAAATGGTAAGGGACCTCTGGGAGGTGGATCCAATTGTTGATCTCTGGACTAGGAGAGTTGTTTCCTATGGGACCTTGGGACTGTTTTTTCCCTTTTTGTACTTGGGTTGTAGTACTTTGTCATTTCATGCCTCTTTGTATTCTGGTACATCACTCCCAATGGAGTTTCTTTTGTTAAGAATACTTTTTGTTTTACTCTTGCTTCTGCATTCTTGTGGAAAAAGAGTTCCCACTTGTATGTTGTACCATGCCAGGTGCTAGTCGCCGACCCTTGGGGATCGGGAATTCCCATCGGACTATGTCAGGGTCAGCTCAGTTATCAGGTTACCAGTGTACCCGGGATGGTTCGTGAAAAAATGGTATCAAAGGGAGTTTGAGCATCTTGCCTTGATGACAATATGCATTTGAGTTTTCTTGTCGGGACTTAGGAGGTAGTTGTGATTGAGTGCATGTCCATCTCTCACCATAATGAACCTTACGTTGCCAGGGGTGGTTAGGGAAAAGTGACTTGTGGATTAATTCTAGTCTTTTCCCTATTTTTATTTGTATAGAGTGGAATCCAAATTTTGTTATCAATTCTATTAAGAGTATTTTTCCTTGTTACTCAAGTTGAGTGTAAATCTAATGTCTTCATTGTTGTCTGCTCATGTTGTGTAGCATCATGCCTTCGAGAAGACATGGAAATGAAATCCAAAACGAGGCTACTACTGAATCTCAGCAAGAAAGTCCTATTGTGGATCCAAGTCTGCTAGAGGTGATTGTTCGCACTGTCCAAGCTCTGGGATATGAACCACCTCCAGTTCCTTTTCAGGCTCCAACTATAGATCCTCATAGTGATAGTGTAAGAAGTCGTTCCCAAGAGTTCACACACCAGAAGCCACCCGTCTTCAAAGGCTCCAATGATCCTAAACTTTTTGTGGAATGGTTGAGCAATATTGAATGTCTGTTTGTGTTTTTGGAGACACCAGATGAGATCAAGGGGTAGTGTGCCACCTTCGTGCTGGAGGGACCAAGTAGAAGATGGTGGGACACGATGATGACAGTTGGGAAACATGAGGGTTTGGCGTGGAATGACTTTAGGGTTCCTTTCACTAATCAGTTCTATAAAGAATATATGGTGTTGGCCAAGGTTGTGGAGTTTTTCAAACTTGAACAGGCCAACAAAACCGTGACTGAGTACTAAAATCATTTTTCTGAGCTGGTACATTTTGCTCCTTAGATTTTATCTAATGAGAGGATGAAGTCCCGACGATTCGAGTTGGGACTTAGATCAGATATCCATTCTCATGTTTTCTTACTAAAGCTACCCACTTATGCTGATGTGTTGGATATGGCTATGACGGTTGAGATGGATCTGGAAGGAAAGTCAGGGTTGAAGGAGGTTCTTTTCCCTCCTAGTGGCAGTGTGGGTTCCTTTAAAGGAAAATGTAAGAGTTACTCTTCTCTTGGTAATTCTTGACAGCAAAGTCATCACGGGACTCCGGTACCACCAAGAGGGGCTTCTTTGACTTTCTATCATTGTGGGAAGCTAGGAAATTCTAAAAGGGTTTGCACTGAGACACCCAAGAACTATAGCTCCTGCCGATGTTTAGGGAACCTACAGAGATTCTTCCATCACTTCCCTACTCGGCGTAGTGGAACAAGATCATCAGCACCTCCAAATACTACGGGGCAATCAAATGCTTCACGTACAAAAGGGATCCAGCCACAGGCATCCGGAACGAAGCTTTTTCAGGAAGTGGAAGAGTCGCCAGAGGTAGCTGATGCAGGTCCTGCAACTGTTAGAGGTACCATTACTCTAGATTCATCTTTAGTGATAGGTCTTTTTTATACTGGTTCATCTCACTCTTTTTTTTCAACCCATCTTTCTAACCTTTTTAATCTTCCTATGGAGCTTTTATCTAGTGCAATGGATATTACTACACCCCTTGGTGTAATGAGAGAGAAGGGTCTTCGTAGTCCTGCTTGTGTCTTCTCTCTATCAGATGTTGATCATTCGTGGAATTTTGTGGTTCTCGACATGAAATCATTTGACATCATTTTTGGGATGGATTGGCTCATTGCGAATTAAGCTCATATCGGTTGTTATCATCGACGGGTCTACCTTAATACACCTAGTTGTGTGGCTCTTGTTTTTCAAGGAGAATGGGACACAAGGTCAAGCAGAGACGGAACCTCTTCTCCAGAGTTGGGAAAAGTTATATCAGCGTTTTCTTTTGATCTGAAGAGAGATTCAATGTGTGGTGATCTTCCTACAGTCGTCGCTAAGTTTCCAGACATGTTTCCTTCTAACTTCTCTAGTTTTCCACCAGTAAGAGAGGTTTAATTTTCTATCGACTTAATGCCTGGTACTCAACCGTTTTATACTCCCTCTTACCGAATGGATCCAGGTAAACTAAAATAACTGAAGTCTCAGTTTGACGACCTTCTTGAGAAAGGATTTATACGCCTGAGTGTGTCACCTTGGGAAGCACCTATTCTCTTCGCCAAGAAGGCAGACGGTTCTCTTTTCTTATGTGTTGATTATCAAAAGCTCAATCCAGTTATGATAATGAATAAATATCTGTTACCATGAATTGATGATTTGTTGGATCAATAGAAAGGGGAAAAGTGGTTTTCAAAAACCGATCTTTGATCTGGTTACCATCAGTTGAGGATAAAAGAATTGGACGTTCCTAAAACTGCTTTTCGGAGTAGGTATGACAATTATGAGTACCTTGTTATTCCCTTCGGCCTAACAAATTCTCCTGCAGTTTTCATGGCTTTGATGAACACGGTTTTCTGTGAGTACCTACATACTTTCTTGGTAGTCTTTGTGGATGACATTATTGTCTAATCCAAATCTGAGGAGGATCATGTGCATCTTCTGGGAACAGTTCCGAGTCTTCTAAGTAATCACCGACTTTATGAAAAGCTTTCTAATTGCAATTTCTGGATTCGAGAAGTGAAATTCTTGGGGAATGTCATGTCGGAACTAGGAATATCAGTTGATCCTGAAAAGGTGAAGGCTGTTATGAATTGAGAACAATCATGAAATTTTTTCGAGATTCGGAGCTTCTTGGGCATAGCAGGATATTATCGTCAGGTTGTCAAAGTCTTCTCAAAGTTATATTCTCCAATGATTTCTCTGACTCGAAAGGTAGTGAAGTTTTCCTGGAGTGATAAATTTCAGAGTTCTTCTGTTGAGCTAAATTGTCTTTTGACTACTGCACCGGTGTTAACTCTTCCTGAGGCAGGGGTAGGTTATGTGGTCTTCTTGTGATGCATCAGGTTCAGGTATGGGATGTTTCCTTATGAAAGGTAATCATGTTGTTTCCTATGTATCTCGTCAGCTTATGCCTCATGAGAAGAACTATATTACCCATGACCTTGAACTTGTAGCTGTAATGCACGCACTCAAGTGTTGGAGACATTACCTTTATGGAGAATGGTTTACTGTGTATTAATACCACAAGAGTTTGAGTTATATCTTCTCTCAGAAAGATTTGAATCTTCGCCAAAGGCATTGGGTGGAGTACCTGAAATCTTTAGACTTTGACATTGCCTATACCCCGAGGAAAGGTAATGTCGTTGCAGATCCGTTAAGCAGGAAACTTCCAACTTAGGCTGTGAAAGAATCTTCAAAAGAGTGGAGTTTGATGGCTTTTTTTGCTCAGTTGCATATTAGAGTTCAGTGGAAGGGGAATAAAGTTTCATTAACTAGTTTTAAGTTGAATTCTTCTCTTCTCGAGTTGATTCTTTAGGAACAACAATTGGATATTGAGTTCCATGGCATTAGGAACTCTCTTTATGGTGGGGAGACCGACACCCTCTGGTCATTCCCCAAAGAGGTTGTTCTGTGTTATAGAAACCATTATGTTGTGTCGTTAGAGGCATGGAAGGATGTGATGGTGGTTCTCCATAACTCTTAGTGGGTTGTACATCGACGAACCATGAAAATGTTCTATGACATGCGGCGATAGTTATGGTGGCCAGGTATGAGACAATATATTGCTGGGTTTGTATCTCGTTTCTATACATGCCAGCAGGTGAAAGGCGAGCACCCAAAACCTTCGGGATTGCTTCAACCACTTCCAGTCCCTACATGGAAGTGGGATGAAATCTAGATGGACTTTGTGGTTGGGTTACCTAAAACCCAGAGGAAGAAGCATGCAATATGGGTTGTGATCGACAGACTAACCAAGTCAGCTCACTTTATACCAATTCGAGATACAACTAACGTTGAGGAGTTATGGAATATCTATGTGAATGAGGTTGTTAATTTGCAGGGAGTTCCGTTGGCTATAGTCTCTAATAGGGATCCTCGGTTTACATCTCGCTATTGGAGAGGCCTTCAAGAGGCACTGGGATCCCAGGTCCGTTTGAGCATGGCCTACCATCCATAGTCAGATGGCTAGACAGAGAGAGATATTCAGATCCTTGAGGATATTCTCTGCACTTGTGTTCTCGATTTTGGTGGATCTTGGGATGATCATCTGGGGTTAGCTCTGTATTTTTATAACAACAGTTATCAATCTGCGTTTAAGATGGCTTATTTTGAGGCTTTGTATAGCCATCTATGTAAATCTCTTTTATGTTGGTCGGAGATTGGTGAAAGTTCTTTGGTAGGACCGAGTTTGGTCCAAGAGACGAAAACTAAGATCCAGTTGATTCATCAAAGAATATTGGCAGCTCAGAGTCGGTACAAGTCTTATGCTGATTGTCGACATAATCCTTTAGAGCTCCCAGTTGGGGACCATGTGTTCTTGAAAGTTTCAACCTGATTAGGACATCAACGTCTTGGGAGGCAAGGGAAGCTTGATTCTCATTTTATGGGACCTTTCGAGGTTGTTGGTCTTGTGGGAAAAGTTTCTTACCATCTAGCTCTACCACCATAGCTGACGTCTATACATAAAATCTTCCATGTATCGCAGCTGCGGAAGTACCTCTCCGATCCATCTCATGTTGTGAGCTGGAGTGATCTTGTAATTGAACCAGATTTATCTGGGATTGAATGAACAGTCAGGATTGTTGATTCTGAGACCAAGGTACTTCATGTGAGAACGATACCTCTGGTTCGTGTGCTATGGAAATATGGTTTTGATTCTCATGAGACATGGGAAAGGGAGGCACTAATGAGGGAGTACTGGCCTCATCTTTTTGAAGTGGAGGTTTCTTCTTAGGCTTTCTGGGGGAAGAAAGATCTTATGGTGGGGAGGTTGTAACATCCCGTTACGTTTTTAGGTAATTTTTGATGTTTCTAAGTACCCTTGTTTTGGATTCAAGACTTGGGTTGCGTTTGGATGAACCATTAAAGAAAAACTAGAGGACAATGTGTGGTGCACGGTTTGCGCACGGTTTGACAAACCGTGCGACCAAACAGTGCTATCCTTGAAACCTGGACAGAAGCTTCCACGTGGGTGGCACACGGTTTGTCTAACCGTGCGGCCAAGTCATTCGAGAAGGGTTTCTGAGGCAGTATCTCATGCACAGTTAGCGCACAGTTAGTCAAACCATCGGGCCAAACCCTGCGGTCACATAAATTAGATCCTAAAATTGTGGATCTCAGTCGTTTTGCCTCTAAATGCTTCATTTTTCCTCCTATGTGGCCCTAACTCGGAATTTGTCTTCTCCTGGGGTTATAGAAGGTTCTCCCTTTGTTTCGGAGGTGATCCTAGGGATCCTCTTGTGGAATAGAAGTGAGATTATCAAGGTATTTTCTCGTTATTCTTCTTTCCTGATTGGTTTCTTAGATCTACTTAGATATATTTCTCCTCTTCCCTTGGTTTCTTAGATCTACACCTGTTATGGGTAGATCTAAGTGTGTGTTACCACGTTTGATGAGTTTCAGTATTTATCTTTCTAGGAGAAGAGATCTAAGGTGGGTTCTTGAAGAAGCAACCCGGTTTTCTCGACCGTTGTGGTTTTGGTCAAAACCTTCAAAGTAGGTGGTTTCGTCCCGTATTCCCAAATTGATTATCATTTTATTTGATTGATTTATTTCAATTATTGATTAAAATTCAATTGCTCAAGTTGTTTTCAATTAAATTTATAGAAACTCGATTCCATTGAATCGAGATATTTGAAATGGTTTTGGCATGGAAATTTGGAAAACCCAAATTCAATTGAATTGGGTGTGTTTATGGAAAATTGGTCGATTTAAATTGTTTAATTTAAATTGTGGATATGAGGGAAATGTTTTCAATTAAATTGTTTAATTTAATTGTGGAAATGAAATGTGTAATGATGGAATTGTTTTTGAATTGATTTCAAACTTATGAAAATGGATTAAAATGATTTGATAGAAACCCATTGGTTTTATCTTGTGAAAAAGGCATGTTTTGAATAAAACCTATTTTGGTTTTAAATGTAATGAAATTGGCACTGTTGAAATGGAAGAATGAGATTGATCGTATTTTAAGCATTCTTAAAATAGCTCTCCCATCATTTAAGATCGCATGCAATCCTTAGGTAGTTAGTAAGTTATTTGGATACACTCAACGCTACGACAATGCTCTAAAACATACATGTAGCGGGTCACATCCCCGACGGGTTGGTGACGAGTCTCCTTTGGCCAGTGTCATAGCGACATGTGTATACACATCTTGAAGAGTTCACATAGAGAGTGTGGAATCCTATAACAGGTTAATACTATCGTACCGTCTGGAAGATGACCATGTTGCTCACTTGTTTATTTATATTTGAGATATAAATGTATGCCAATGCTTGTGAACTGTTTTAAATGACTACTGAATTTATATAAACTGTTTTATATAAATGTTTTTCTTATACCATTGTTTTATAAATATTTCATCATTTGGAAAGCCTTTGTTTAAAAATATTTATTTCCATTATTTGAAAATGTATAACATGTTTTGTTAGAATATGCTTTAGAATTTCCAAACCTGTTTATTTGAAAATGGAAAGCCATTATTTGAATAATCTATTGTTGGCATATGTTATGGAATCTTTGGTGGTATCCTACTGGGCTTAGGCTCACACCCTACATTTTCCTTTGGGTGTGTGTAGATTTTCTTCTTCCAGGATCGAGCAAAGGGAATGTACCTCTGGGAGGTGGATCCAGTTGTTGATCTCTGGACTTGGAGAGTTGTGTCCTTTGGGACCTTGGGACTATTTTTTTTCCTTTTTGTACTTGGGTTGTAGTAATTTGGCATTTCATGCCTCTTTGTATTCTGGTACATCACTCCCAGTGGAGTTTCTTTTGTTAAGAATACTATTTGTTTTACTCTTGCTTCCGCATTCTTGTGGCTAAATCGTTCCCACTTGTATGTTGTATGATGCCAGGTGCTAGTCGCCGACCCGTGGGGATCAGGAACGTCCTTCAGGTTATGTCCGGGCTAGCTCGGTTATCGGGTTACCAGGGTACCCGGGCTGGTTCGTGATAGATGTCTAATTGAAGTATATGTAAATAATGGAAGTATCCCTTAGAGTGGTATTTCCCTATAACTACCTCACAATCTCTATATACTTCATACAATTGATCTGGACCACCATGTGGTGTAGTTAATCCCAAGGGAAATAAACGCCTCTATACATTGTATCCCAATGCATCGATTAGGGTAGGTGATAGAACTGAGTGAATCCTTCAAAAATCAGACAAATCATGCACCCATGTATAAAACAAAAAAATGGTACCTCAAATGACAGTTGGCTCACCCATTGATGGAAATTTTAATGGTTGAAGCTTACCATGAATTAGACCACAAACTCATCAACATTAATCAAGAAAAACACCATGGCTATTTTCTAATTTATGTGTACAAGGATTAACTTATGGTAATACTATACCCACCCCATATCCTCTCTACAGATCCAAATCAGAGCAACCTCATACTGCTAGCTCAGATAAACCGGCCTCAATAGAACACCTAGTGAACATTGTCTACTAATAATGGTAAGGAACTATTATAGATGATGACTTTGTTCGCCAAAAAAACCCCACATCTAATCCATTGTAGTAGTATTATATCTGTTAACCTAATAGAAATGAGATGATGAGGGTTGTGACCTACCCCCTAGCAGAACAAAATAACTTCTATACAAAAAAATGGGAACCCCAAAACACATATGTTCTTCATGATGAATCTTGATGGGTCTACTATAATTATGAATTGATTATATCTATAATAACGAAAATAATATATTCTCTTACTAGAATCTAGAGATACATCATCATCATAAATGGGGTGACATGGCCCCAGATCTCAAGATGTAAAGCCTCCTCAAAATGCATCACCCTCACCTCCAAATCTTGAAACAGGTCTGAAGGATAGCCAAGAAGGGTTCTAAAATTGATGTCAAACTCTCACACATTGGAACTCCCATACCAAATGGTATTAATACCACGTTGACTAACTTCCTTTTTGGTTGAATAAAGAATAATATTTTATAAATGGTCTCTAAACATCTCCCATGAGACTGCTAACGCCTCACAATCATAAAGGAAAAATTACCACCACTACCTCCATGTTCCATGCAACACTGCCACAACCAAAGAAACCTCGTGATATTTCAAAGAATAGTTCAAACTAAAATATATCTCAACATTCTCCTACCAGTCTTATTTGAGTGAACATATAATGGATCCCACATTCTTTAATATAATACGGTGGTAAAACTCTCAGAGTGTCATCTTCAAAGATTCATTGTCATCAACCAATACTATATATCAATTTTTTGGGACATCCTGCTGAATAACTTCTATACTAACCTAATGAGGACTTCAACCTGGATTCATTACTACAAAATAAAAAACTATAACACTCCGAAACATGGAATATGAAGGAGACAAAGTTAATTAATTCATCGTTCATTATTTTTTATGGTTTTAACCTACCCCAAGATATACCATTTAACACACATGTTAAAATAAGAATTATGCATGATACATTACTTGGATTATACACCTAAACGAGTACCACTTCGTTTAGTTAGATCTATAATATTAATCTAATGTTCATTATATCATAGTGGGGGCCAGCCAGTCTCATATGTTTACATCACACAATAAACTTAGATGGCATTATTTACATACAAAGAAATGTAACCTTAACTATGACTAACTCTAAACTCCATCCTATCCCTCATAATAAACATTTGATACAACTCTTTCAAAAAATCCTCCCCTAAAATTGTACATCACATGGTCTGAAAATGATATAAATTAGATAGTGATAGCCTGGGTCCAACCTCCAATATTACTATAGTTGGTGACCATCACCAAGTGTATACTAATTATGCATATTGGAAGCATTAAATTCAAGTTTGAGTTGTGTTTTGGTCATGTTTATTGTCTAAAAATCAATATATTGATTATTTTGATGAAATAAATTATGTTCCAATGGTAATGGAAATCCAAATTGAAGAATTATTGGTTATGTGATGTTTTCAATCAGATCGAGAACCATCATTATCCAATCAGACCTATATCATTTGTATAAAAAGTTAATTATATATACCAGTATGAGTCAATGAAATCCATTGTATTAGGATGTTGATAAAGTGTTAAAATCTGTTGGGAATAATATTATGTCTAGAATGAAATCCTTGATCATAATGAGAAGTCATAGACTACAGGGAATTAGTCTCAGGAAGTAAAATTCCTAGAAGATTCTATTAGAAACAAAAAAGTAGAAAAAGTAATATATCTTATAGGTATTAAATATGATGATTCTTTTTTGGTTTGTAATTCACAAAAGTCATAAGTTGAATAAGAACTTGTAATGAATGCCTTATGAAAGAAAGGGGGATAGATAGTTCTTATAATCATATTAAATGTTTATTGGAATGAAAGAAGTCATGATACAAGATGGAGTTTATGGAATAGGGGAGAATATAAAGTGAAGTATTATGGGTACATCTCACCAGTTAGAGGCACATCGGAAATAAAATTATGAAGATCATCTATATAAGAATTATCAACATGAAAATATCAGAAAGGTGGATGAATGACCTTGCTGGAAGAAAAGAAATCACTGTTAACACGGGTGCACCAGACATGGTATACCACCAATCCATTGTATTGGATTCTGACACTGATTTATATTGTTGGTATACATTTTATATCAGATACAAAGATTTATCATGGGAAATGTTTCATAATGTTTGGATTGTTGGAAATGAGTAATCCATTATAATGATTCAATGGTTGATCAACCTAACCATGTTCAGATGGTTGAATTGATTTTTCGATTAGGTAACAGAAATAAGAATTAATACATTTTTCTCGTACAAATGGATCAATAGAAAAATAAAAATATTATTTATTATTGACACTGATCCTATGGAGGAAGATAGATGATAATTCACCATATGTATGATGGCATCGATAATGTTTTCATATGTTGAACATCATCAAATGTGGGATCTTCGATCAGATGAATTGAAAAAAATTATAATTACTTTTAAGATAATTTTAGAACGGGTTTCAATGTATTAAACTAAAATATTGGAACAATTTTTTTTATAGAAATACTTTTATGTTTTTTAAGAGTTCACTGTAATGGGTTGTCTTCAATTTTTCATATGTCTTTATCTTAAGGAATAATCATAATAATGAGTCAAACTGAAGAGTTGGACTGAATAAATGTTTTTAATGATGTTGAATTCTGATGTTTTGAGAAGATTGGAGAAGCTCCAAAAATTATTATGTTGATATGAATAATGAAAAGATGAATACGTAAATGAATAATATATTAAGGTTTTACAAATTTCATTCAGTAGGAAGAAAATTGGGTTTCCCACATTTACCATTCTCGGGTTCAAATAAATGGAGACAATAGTACATTCCAAAAGTGTAATAAAATTGAATTGTTATCATGAACCAAAATTTAATAATTTTTTTGTTAGGTATAGAGTTTTAAATTATATATTGTTTTTTAGGTTGATGATGAGGAATTTCCATCAGATCATGTCCATCTGTGTGAGGCTCAATCCAATTATCAAAGAAAGTCCCTATGGATGTTTATTCATCATTGTATGACTATTAGAGAAACATACATTCGATCTAGGTTCATCAAACTGATTTACATTAGACAGAAAAATTTTGAGCTACTGATTGACTTCTTACTCAATTAATGGAATTGAGAGATGAAAGTGAATCAGACTGGGTCCACTCTGATATAGACTATCAGATAGAGGTTATCAGACTCTGTATGATCGAACTAAATTTAGCTGGGGAAGAATTTCAAATTGTGTTTCTTGAAGAATTTTCAAAATCCACAAGTTCCTAAGATAATTATTTAATTTATTGAATATTGTATTCATTTAATGAATGCTTGTTTAACTTTTTTATTAAGTGAATAATTAATTAAGTGAATAAAAAAAAGAAGAAGAAAAGTGAATTTTATAACTCTGGATGCATAGTAGTTTCAAGAAAATAATGATTAGTTCTATGTTGTCTAAATAACTATGGGAAATTAGAACTTAAAAGGATATTTGGGGGTATGATAATCAATCGTTGGAAATTTTCTACTAGGATTGTAAAATTGTTCAATTATTATACCATATTATTCTGGAAATAAGATAGAAAAAGAATCCATTTTGGTGGGACTATCAAACATGGAAATGATTAGGTCATTATACTTAACATTTTAAATATCATGTGATACCTTCTCTTTATATTTTTTTTATTAAAGTGGTAAGGTTGGGAATTTTTATTTGAGTGGATTTTAACATTTAAAAATTTCATTGGTTAAGAAATTTTTCAAAATAAGTTATGTAACATTCTTATGAAAGGAAAGGGAACCACTAATTCACCCCCACCCTCTGAGTGGTATTGATCCTACAATGGAACATTAATTTGTATCAATGTGAATTCCTAATGAAAAACCAATCTCTAAGAATAGATAATCTTACTTCCATGAACTATTAGGGGGATTCGAATTTTCATTTTTAATGACTATCATATCTAGAAATATGGAATGATATTATATATTATGTCACCTAGATATGATGTTTTGGAACCTACTACATAAAGGCTTCCTCCTAAAATATTTAATTCTCCTTTTACTGTTTCTAATAATAAAATCGTGAGAAATATGGAAGAGAAAAAATTATTTACTCTCATCAAAAACATAAAGAGGTTTTCTTAGAGTAAGGGGGTTCATAACTACAAAAGGTATCTGGTATAAGACGAAAAACTTTTATAAAGGTAATACAAAGAAAAAGAACAAAATTTACAACTCTGGAAGCCAAATTATAATGATCTGGAAATGGCTGAGAGTGAATCTATTAGTGACTTTTTTACAATGATGATTAAAATTGTTAGAACTATTAGATATCTTGGTGAGAATTTATAAGACTTTACTATTGTTGAAAATATATTTATAATTATTCATGATGAGGTTGATGGTAAAGATTCAGCTTTGAATGATTGATATCCTAAAACTCTATCTTTATATGATATATATAGTATTCTATTTATTAATGAAAAAAAAAGATAATTTTTTTTGAAAATTAAAGGTAATGTTGATCACGATATTTTCTTATAAAATTTTTGAAAAGGGAAAAAATATTACTAAATTGAAGAAGAAATCGATTATTTGGATGCATAGGATGAAGCAAATGATTTCAATACAATGTTTTCCCATCTTTATAATAAATTTAATAATGTAAAATAGTAAATTAAAACTCTCAAATATTGGAATTGTAAAGGTAATGGACATTTTTTCAAACATTTACTATTACTAGTTTCGATAATTATGATTTTGAGGAAGATGATGAAAAATATCAGAAAAAAGGGACCAGAACACAAGGAAAGATTTCATCATGATATGAAGAATAAAAGTTATCTGAGTATAATAAAGAAGGAAGATTCCACATCAAGTGATTAAATGATCATCAACTAATCATTAGTGACCAAGTTATAAAGGGAAGTAATAATTTAGATAGTGATTCTAGGGATGAATAAATTATAAAAATGGTATTTATTCTCTAAAATAATTGGGGAAAATAAATTGAGCACAATATTCAACTCAAGAAATAATAAACATAGACAAATAAATTTGTTGAAAGAAAAAATTTTGAGAAAATTTACTAGATGAAGAAAGAAGAGACAAATCTCATTTTTTTTAAATTTAATAAAGAACGGATTTATGATCTTGAACCAAGAAAATATCCATGAATAAAGATCATTTGGAAATGAGAACCTCAAAATAAAATAATCAAAAATTATTAAAAAAAGTCAAACAAGTAAACGATAACTAAATTTGAAAATATGGTAGACGTTATAAAAGATAGTTTGGATGAGACGGAAGAATAATTGTTAGAACACAATAAATTATTCCTAAAACAAAATTTTAAATAATAAATATAAGATAAAACATCCCCAAGGATGTTTATGTAAAAGGTTAAACATCTAAATAATGTACAAATGAATGTTCAAAAAATAGACTATGAGAAATAATATTTCATCATAAAATAAAAGAATTCATCAAGAAAGTATCCACTTGAAAAAATTATTCCACAATTTGTAAAGAAAAACCCAAAAAAAATCTTTAAAAAATCAATATCAATCGAAACAATCAATAGTCAGAGGTCACTATCAGTGTTGTGAAGTATTCAGACACATGTCTTATTCATGTGGGTATAACATGTTTCCACTAAGAAATTGGTAGGAATGAAATGGGAGAAATTATGAGAAAAAAAGTGAAATTTTCATAAAAATTATGTGAATCCAAAAAGGGAAACATAGAAGATGATGTGATTTGAGTATGTTAAGAAAGTGGAGAAAAAAATGTTGAGTCAAAAAAGAGTGCATAGTTATTTTTCTAGAATAAGTTGGCTTATCTAGAAATTTAGAAGAAGAAAACATATCAGCTAAATCAATGGGGAAAAATATTATTTAATATTTGATAAAACATGATAATTATTTATTGATAGATTTTGGTTTAAAATTCAAGAAATATGTATAATATGGGATTAGTAAGTAAATGTTACTAAAAGTTCATTGACTATCATGCCATCACAAGAAGAAGGACTGAAGTAGTTGTTAAAATCTCACTATAAATAATTTTTCCAAAAGTGGAAAATAAATTAAACGCATTATAAGAAGAGTCTATATATGAAAAGAAACTAAATAAAAAATTGGAGATAGATAATCAAAAAAAGAAAATACATGAAATATAATATCAATGTAGAAGAAAAAAAAGGAAAGGATAAGGGAGGAATCTCAGAATGATTTTCGATTATAATAAAAACTAAGGTTCCACCTTATTCCCAGTTTCTTTTCATTTTTATTAAATTTTAGGGAATTGATAAATTTGAAATAATAAATCTAGTGATTGAGTATCTTACTAATATTGGAAAATAATGTAATGAGGATACCAAAATTTATTTTTTGAATGATTTATTTTTAAAATTAATCTCTCAGATATGTTTTTTGATATTGTGTAAGATAATTTTTTCTTAAACAGATATTTTCATCTTTTCCTCATTAAATGAAAATGTTGAAAGAAACATGAAAATGTATTGCTTGAAATTTGTGTTATGGAAAATATTGTTAATCCTAATTATACACTCTTGTTTTCTTTGATGGGATCTCCCATGTATAATTAGAGTTCTTTAATTAATAGAAAATTATTTAGAAAATCAAGTGACACTGATGTTCTCCTGAAGAATAATGTCATGTTTTTAAAATAAAAAGTTTCAATACTTGGAAATAAGATCATTTTTTCATAAGGGGAAACATTTCATGATAAATCGATTAAATTTTATTGTCAATAAGGGGAGAAATATGATAAAGCAATAGGGATAACAAATATAGGGAGTAAGAAAATAATGGGGGGAAGAATGAGTAGATAAAAAGTGATATTGTTTTGAATTAGATGAAGTGGTTATCGACCACAAACAAAAAGAGGGTGATTTTTAGGCACGTTTTCTATTTTGGTTATAGTTTTTGTGAATTGATCCATATAATTATTATGTCAAAGAAATAAATTATCAAGAATAGGTAATCAGAATCGAAATTCTTGAATGATGTGTATCTAATGTTGTTAATAATAACTAGAATCATCTATATGAGAATAATATCTCGATAAATGACATAAAAATTATATCCAACACATCGGCATGAGTCATTATAATCCATAGAATTTTTATTTTTACAAAAAATCAGAAGCTTTTGGAAATAATTTTAGGTCTAGAATGAAATCCTTGATCGTAATGATAAGTTTGAGACTGTTGGGAATTGGTCTGTGGAAGAATCAATCTCATAAGATATTATGATTGTACAAAAGGTTTGGATGTAATACAACTTAGAAAAATTGAATATGGTAATCTTATTCTTGTTTTTAATTAACAAAAGTAATAACATGACTAAGAACATGTGATGTAAGAATTGTGAAGGAAAAGGGGAGTTGGTGCTACCAATTTTATAGAGTATTTATTGGATAGAAATAAGTCATGACACAAGATGTATATTTGGAATAGAAGAGAATATGATGTTAATGACCCCTAATATTTTTCATTGGTTGGAGGAATACAAGTTGTAGAATGATGATGATAATAGTTATAAGAATCATCGGTGTGACAAAATCATAAGGAAAGAAGATTGATCTTTCAAAAGTAAAATAAATCACTACATGCATTGTCCAATCAGATATGGTATGTAATTAATTCATTTTAGTGGACTCTAAAACTAATTTATATTGTTGGTATATATTTTATATCAGATGAAGAAATTTATCAGGAGTATAATGTTTTAGAAAGATTGGACTATTGGAAATAATGATCTGTCAAAATGATTGAAAGGCCAGTCAACAAAACCATGTTCATAAAGATGAATTTTTTTTCACTTACGTAATGGAAAAAATATTTCATACATATTTATCTTACAAATAGGTCAATAGAAAAATAACAAAAGTATTTATATTTGAAACGGATCCAAAAGAGGAAGAAAAATACCAATACAACATATGGAATATTACATTGAAAATTCACCAGATACTATAATCCATCATTTTTGGGATCTACAATCCGATGAATTGGAAAAAATGAAAAATAATTTTAATATATTTAATAATTATTTTCAATGTATTATATTTAATAGTCAGAAAGAATCATTTTTATGAGAATACTTTCAATGTTTACAAGAGTTCATTGTAATGGGATGTATTCAGTTGTCATATGTATTCATCGTTATAAAGATTCATAATAAATAATCAGACTGATTAATTATACTAATGTGTCATACTAAATAATGTTTTTGAAACATGAATTAGTATAATTTTTTGAGAATATTTTAGAAGCACCCAGAAGTATTATAAATATTTAAGGATGTCAACGATCATGATTTGAAGGAATGATAAATTTAGGATTTATTAATTTCATTGAGTGAGAAGTGAAATTGTTTTTCCTAAATTTACCATTCTAGGGATCCTATAAAAGTAAATAAAAATACATTTATAATGTGTACAAAACATGAATCGTTAACATGCATCGAGATATCTAAAATTAATTTTGTCATGTATTGAGTTTACAACTAGATAATGTTATTTAGGTTGATGTGGAGGATGTTCCAAAGAAACAAGTCCATTATAGTGAGGGTTAATCTGATTATCATATCATGTTCTTGTAAATGATGCTTCATATTAACAAGTCAATTTGAGTAAGCCCATCATAGCGACATCCATTGGAGTAAGGTTAATCAGAATGAGTTCATTATGGTGGAACTGTGAGTTACAAATTAAGTTCCTATGAAAATGAAAAAGTATGACCAGAAGAAGAATAAGAATGGGTCTAATTAGATGAATCCCATTAGGCAGAGTTTACCAGACGCAGGCTAATCAGACTGACTTTTTCTAAGGAAGATTTCTGAACTGAGTTTCTAGAAGATGATTCAAGACCAAAAAGTTCCTAATTGAATTTTTTATGTTCTTTAAGATTGAATAATGATAAATTTTGATTTTTCATACATGGGGAGGTAGTGAATACATTAATAAATGAATAATAAATTGAAATGTGTATCTATGGATACATATGAGTTCCTAAAAAGGCTTCATTGTTTGCTGGGGTGTATAACTAGCTATGTGAAACCGTCTACTGAAAAGTATTGTTTGGGGGTATAACCAAAAATAGAGGTAAATGTTTTACTAGAATTGTTGAAATTTTTACATCTTGTACCGTTTTATCCTAGAAATAATATTGTAAAAGAATCCATATTGATGGGACAATCCAACATAGCATGGAGTAGGTCTTTGTATCGAACCTTGTAAATTTCATGTGTTGCCTTCTCTTATTTTTTTCAATCTAAAGGTGAGGATGGTTTGTTTTATTTGAGTGGATCATAACTTAAACATGTCACATAGGATAATAAAGATTAAAAAATAAGTTAATAAAATTTATTATAATGGAAAAGGGAACCACTGATTATCCACCCCCTTGTGGTCCTGGTCCTACCTAGGAACATCAATTAGCGTCTAAGAGAACATACATAAGTGAGATATAAGATAAAGAAAAATTATAAAAAAATTAAAACACATATATATAAATAAATATATTATTATAACATGTAGTTCCATAAAATAATAATCCAATTAAAAAAGTAACTAAAAGTACCAGAAAGGTGAAAATGACAATTACCACAAAGTCCAAACAAAACCTCCAAATCCATAAGCTAGTAATATTTATCCTGATATTTAACCTACTATAGATGAACTAAAAGTATTTTATATATGTGGTTGGTGAGCATCATATTATAATATATAGTACTCTTTATGAAACCTATTGTGAAAAATATATTGAAACAATGCAAAAGCATACTAAACAACAGTGATACTAAATCATCCCCTAAAAAGATCTACTATGATTCCAATATCACTATAGAAAACTGTCACCATGTATCTCATACAAGAGATAATATATTGTATTAATTAACTATCAGGGGTTCCTCACTCATTTTACCAACTAGTTTTCCACTTGGCCCCAACGTCTCACACCATGATCGATCTCTCTCTACAATATGCCCTCTCAGAGACACAATTGGAAAATCATAAAAAAAAAATTACCACTTGTATAACATCATCACATCATTCCATACCAATTTACCATATATAGTGACCAAATAATTTCCATATTACATTACATTAACCATTAATTCTTTTCTATACTCTCCTGGCATAATCCAAACTGAGTCCACATCTTCTCAAGATTAACATCTTTTCAACATTTTCATTCCATCAACACAAACTCCATGGGTTAGGTTATTTATTAATAATTATTGACATAATTCCAAAATATAGGCACTCTATGAAGACCATCCAAATAAAACACCAAAAAAACATGAAACTATGAATTTCCAGCTACATTATGTAGTGGAAAAATATATGTAGGTAAAACAAGAAACTCAGTCATCAGAAATTAAAAAGATACATAACAAGAAAGGATATAGCTTTATCACATCAATGGTTAATCCCATATTCAACTCATTCCACTATATTTGGATCTATCCCCAACACCCAATTGCATATCACGATGCATCTCATTATCATATGAATCAACTATTTCTACTTAATTAGGCCCTCCCCACCCATATCACATCTTCCAACCTAGGCTCAACCATCCATTTAAAATACTACATCTAAGAATCCCCATACCATATCACATTGAATATAGAAGGTCACATCCAAAGAATATCACAAAATTAATAGGAAGAAACTTACACAACCAATAATGAATCTTATTCCGTAAAACAAGGCATCCAAACCATTACACGTAATTATCTCTCACAACTCCAAACTCAAAGAACATGACCTTATCAACCAGGTGAGTATCTTAGGGCCTATAAAATATAATTATGAAAAACAATTATTTTATTTCATCTTGAGTTAACAGGTTCATTAATCATAGGATACAATTTTGGGAAACCTAAGGTATCAATCTATAACATGATACTAAATTAATTTAATAACTATTTTAAAAATTCATCCCAAAATTCACTCCTGTTTGAATAATAATTTATAATTACAATTAATTTACATGCCTTTAATTATTTTTATCATAAATCATCAACCTATTATACATTATTTTTCAAATTCCATAAAAAATGGAATTTCATATTCAATTAATCATATGGCCAACATCAATTTGATCATTATAAAATTACATCAAAAACTATATTCCTTAAAAATGCCTCGTTATTATATTGAAAAATAATTTTAAATTAATTATGGTTTTAAATTATTTACCATTTTCCATCAAGAACAACATGATAAAACAACGATAACAGTGAAATCACACTATCTAGATAATCCAGAGGCGAACAGTAATCATGGTAGAAAGAAAAAACACGCAACTCTTACATCCAACTATTTATTAAACTCCACATGACTCACAACAACAAATTATGGGTGCCTATAAGATGGAATCACCTCTGGATGAAACAAAATCTAATAATTTTAGGATTCCATGACTCAAAGGGAAAGCCTCATAACCTTTCATATCATGATTACATAACTTGAATGGGAAGAAAGAAAGTACATTTATTTTCATGGTAACAAACAAGATAATTATATTTTCAAGATTTAAAACATTTAATTACAACGGTTTCAAATCTAATTAAATTCTATATATAAGGATGAATTTATATCCTCATACAACTCATAAAATTAAGGATATAATTATCTATAAAAAATTAATCCTTTGAATTCCCTTGATTCATGCTACTGGATGACCATCATGTCCATTTTTGGAAACTAGATGAAATCTCCAGGTGGTCAATTCTATGTAGTAGAATACCCCATGTATCTAAAATCCTGACATACTCAATCCATCCATGTAATGATTTTCACATAGCTGATCTCTCATGTCATTAATCCATCCATGTGTCTAATTCACAAAGATAATCCACATAGTTAATTGCTCAAGTGGCTAATTCACATATCTGATAACTCACATAGTTGATCTAGCCAGGTGGTTGATTCATATAGATAATCCATCCATGTAGTTGAATCATATATTTGATCCACATAGCAAATAGACCATGTATTTGATTCAGATAGCTTGTCACTGACATAGTCGATCCATCCATGTAGTATATCTAAATATCTAATCGAACCACATAATTTATTCACATAGATTATTCATATAGCTAATCACCCACATATCTAATCCATCCAATTAATTGATCTATACACGTACTTGATATCAAATATCTGATGGATAGACATAGGTAATGCCTCCACATAACAGGATTGTATGGCCATAAATTGGGTAGCCACGCAATCCATGAACCACACATTCATGACATCAAACCCTTACACATTGTGAATCCTCCCTACTTCCATCTTTAAGTTCCCACCGACCCTATGCCTCTTCAAGGAATCCTATGAGCACAATGAGCTTATAAAAACACAAAAAGGTTCAGACTAGAATGATATGGGACAATAAAAGTTGGCTATGAAATAATAATCCACCTTCGAAGGAAATAATAGAAGTGTTGTAAAGAAAAATTTTACCAAGAATATTTTAATAAATAAAAGCAACAAGAACTTGGATTTCAAATCTAAGCAGTCAAAGAAAAGTGTTGGATCTAAAATAAATAATAAGATTGACCAAACTCAATGAATCCATTTGGAAAATACAAAATTTTTAGCAATGTTACTAATGATATGTTCATAATGTTTCTACAATATGTAGAGAGAATACATAAAATGGATGATGAAATGGGTAGGGATGGTATGAATGGAAATGAAAATATTCCCCATGAAGAATTAGAGGTTCTTTGTTTGAGGTACATCATGGATGGACATACTCTCTGAAATTGTTCTACAATAATTCTACCATAAGAAGAACTATTTAGGAAGATAAAAGTTTCACTAGTTGATAGATGTTATTTAAAATAATTTAAATAATAAAGGTGTAAAAAATAAATTTAAAAAGTGATAATATTCACATAGACTCATTCAGTTTTTAAGATTAGTTGTAAATGTGTTAAGAGTGAAGGAAATGTAAGAACATGGTTAAACAAAACTATATCAACAATACTTTTTACATCGATAATGAATGGAATATACACCTTATTACCTTAATCATTGTGTATTGTATTTTTCTTATAATATAATAAATTGAAGATGATGAAATAGAAGATGTAGTGACTATTGTCAATTCTTGCTAACAATTCAGAAGAATTCATCATCCTTCAGTGATTATATAATTTGAATTAAAATATTAATATAACAGAGGATCTTCTTTGATGAAGTTTACGGTTATGTTGTCATATATTCAATAATAAGAATACTGAAGATACACATGATTTTGATCTTATATTTGATAATCTAATGAAAAATTATTGAATGAGAACATCCTTGGTTAGGTTGTGAATTTTTTCAAATATAGAGAGTAAAAATCTAAAGATCAATATTGGTGTATTCTCTAAATCGGTCTATCTTGAAATAATTTATTGAATAGATTCACTATTATTAGGATTATGTGTTTTTCTCTTTAGGAGGAGACAAATTAAAATTTATGATGTTACTATTAGTGTCATTATCTAAATTTTAATCAAATCTAATTATTTAGGAAATTTCATAAAGATCATGTCTTTGTAAAAGGATTTTTTTCCATAAAATATCATACATTATTATCAAAGATAATAAACCTAACGGAAAGGGTGATTTATTGAATTAATCTATTAAATAAGAAAAATATATGAATGGATGTTCCCCAAGGCCACTTAACCTCTTTGGTGCACTTGAATTTTTTTTAAATTTTTTTTGAAGTGAGTGTAAGAGATTCAGGTTGATTGTAATTAAAATAGTTTCATTTCACATTTAGTATCGTCAAATTAAAATAAACATGGAAAAACATTGATGAAAAGTATATGAGTTATCATTTAATGAGTTACAAATATCATTTGTAAAATGAAATGATTTATTGTTTAAACAATATCCTTCAATTTTCTACATCGAGAATAGATCTTGTAGACATAGAGTGAAATGATGGATGAAACATTTCATAAATATGTATTGATTCCATTTTCCCATGAAAAATTCATTTATTTTTAATAACAGGGAGAGAAAAAAATTAAACGTGTGATAAGTAATAAAGATAGTAAGAAGAGAAATAGTCACATATTAGAACATTCATTTGGATAGAACTTTGAAGGAATTGACAACAAATAAAATGGGGTATATTTTCAGCCCATTTTTTTATCAATTGTGTTTATTGCCAATGGTTGTTATTGGTCATAATATATAGTCAATGAAATTAAATTATTTCATTGATATCAATATGTTGAAAAAGTTAGAAAGATGTTGGATGTTCAGTTGAAGTATTGATGATATTTAATATTGATAACAAAAAGAAATATAGCTTGTATGAATAGATGAAGGAGATTGTATTGAAGCATAATTATCCTAAATAATTTTCTTATACTTTTATTTTATACCTTTTACAACTTTTTATGTGATCCTCATTTCAATGTTTTATTCCAATGGTGACACATTTCTTACAACACTGACGAAGATGTGAATAGCTCTTTGGAATTTATATTTCAATAGGAAAGGAGGAATTTGAATACCAAGGAAATATTTATTTTCATGAAGATGAGTTTAAAGAAGATATTTAAATTTTTTAATTTTCATGAATATTGTTGTACGTCAGGATAAAAAAGAAATATACCATTACATTTTTCAGGAAAAAAGAATTTTTCTAGAAAATGGTATTTTTTTTGAATTAAAAATAACATAATTATTAATTACTATGTACATTAATATGTGGGGCCTTAATAAATAATTGGGTCCAACGATATCCACCCATGTGTTATAGATCAATAATATATGGGGAGAAAGGACCAACCAAGATGAGATCTAGCCAGTGCATGGGAAACCATAGTGGAATGTACATCAAGTGTGTATAAGTTAACAAATGGTCACATAGATCCCACATGGTAACTATAGACCATGAAATGGTGTGGTTCGGTCTTTGTGGATGTGCGGTGCAAATGTTGACGGTGTTGATCCCCCAAAATATTTGCACAAACTAATATAGGCATGAAATTATTTATTGAGAACCACCCACTCGAAGCCAGGTTCATTATTGGATGAAGTACGTGGGTACACTGTTGAACCATTTTAAATTGACACAGAAATTACACATCATTTCAATATGAAGTCATATAATGATCATAAAGCCTCCATATTTTAATCTTCTTCTTAAATAAAAGGTAGATACTTGAATCTATAATTTTGTTGATCTTCAACCACTAGTGATCAATCCATGCACTGATAATTATGTTATTGATCAAAATTACCATGAATGATCATATTCATTGGGTTGATATGCTTGCAGGCTATGATTTTACTACATAGAAGTGTTTAAAGAAAATTATGCATCAGGTTGAAAATGATTTTATATATGTATTTTTCTATATCCATTATACATGCATGAATTCAAAATTAAAAAACCTGAAGCATTCGATTACTTTCGCATGCATGTGAGATACTCACTATGAAAGTATAAGGCCTTATCGGATAAGAAAATATTACATGTTTTTCAGAATAAAGTCACCCATGTATGAAGAATAAAAATCCACGATGTTTGGGAATTTAATATATGGATATACATGGTATAATTTTTGTCGATTTGAATTAGTGATTTAATGAAGGAAGGTTGCACATTCTCACCTATAATTGGAGACCAACCCAAACCCAAAGACACAACTTCCTATCTCATATTATTCTAAGGGATATTTTTTTTATAAAATTAGGTCATCTATGAGTCTCTATTTTACTTGAATAGGTTTATGAAACTGTGATCCATCATAGTACCATGAAGATGGTAGTTCCACACACTTCTTGTTTGAAGAATATTGTCCCATGCCTATCTTTTTTCCTTCTTGAATGCATGCTGGTTTTAATTTCTATGAACTTTTGATATTTTAAAAATATATCACAATGTTGCGTGAAGAACTAGTTATTTGAATAAAAACCTATGTTAATATGGAATAAGTATTTCAACCTTGCAGTTGCGTGAAGGTACATATGTGACATACCAAACATCAATACTGGTCAGTGCCAAGTCAATGTAAACAAATACAAGGCAGAACATGTGTTAAGATAATTGAGTGAGGAGTTTAAGATATATATAAATTTTTATGAAATGATATTAAATGAGGTAATGAACACAAAATAGGTCAGTTTTCATGAAGGAAAAAAGCGGTAGTTAACAGTGCAGGCATACTTGCATGATTGTGTGAATGCTCAGGAATGCATAAATGTATATTCATTTGATGGAACCTAGCAAACAATATTAAGAGAACACATAAAATAAAAATCCAATGATTAATATCTTATAGTGTTTACAATTTTAGGATGATTCATGAATATTGTTATACATGGATAAAATGATGTGATATGTTAAGTACAATGTTTGTATTGTTTAAAAATAATTAATTACTCTAAGTGGAAATGGATACTATACTAAATTGTTGAAATTTGTTATGTATTAAAATAAAATAAAAAATTGTTACACAACAACATATAATTTCCTGTCGATGAATAAGTGAGTTCCCAAAATTTATTCATTTGATTATCATTTGGGTGGAAGAATAATTCTGGGAAAGCCAATTTTATACAAATTCTGATGCTTCTTACTGGAGATGAAGTAATTTTGATGTTACTGAGATGAAGATTCATTAATTCAATAATCATAAAGGATGTTTTTGATCCTAGAATGAATAAGTGAATAAAATATGGTATCGAAATTTATATTTTTCAATTATCACAATGGTCGAAGAATAATTTTGGGATTTTTAGTCCACTACATATTAATATTGTTGTGACAGAATTTTGATGAATAACAAAGTAATGTTTTTAGTTTTCTACTTTGACGGAGAATAAGAGTCTATTTCCTGGTAATGTTCAAGTAACAAGTGAGTAGTTTTTTGGATGAATAAAATAGAACTGTGACATCAAATAGTAGATTCATCTAGTGAAATATTTATTTGGTGCTACAATGTACTATACAAATAAAGATAATTATTTTTTCAGATTAAATATAAAAACCCATCCATGATATATAAAATAAGTATTGTTAATTGACTACAGTGTGATTCCTGTGGAAGGATATTCTCTTCTTAAGGCCACCCTAATTAAAGGATTATTTTATAATGGTTGAAATGTACTGTATTATTTAAAATCCATTCTAATGACTAACTAATATTTTTGAGTATTGAACCATATAAAAACATCATGTAATATCTTTTACATGTTTCAAGCACTTTCATGTGAATATGAAAAGTGAATAATAGAATCAGTGTCCTAAAAGATCAAAGAGATAAAAGGGATAAAAGTAATAATTTTTAAATATATACCAACATCTATTCACCCTATCTTAGTGGTGAGTACATGTTGAAGTGGTCCTCTCAACTTTTTTAGAGGCTAGTCATTTCTTACATCAATGAAATAATAATTTTATATTTATTTTAAATGCTAACATGGCCTGAAAGGTCCCAAATTTTTACCTTGGGATAAGTATTATGTTCTAGAAAAAACAATTATTCAAAAATTATTATTGATTTAAAAGACATATCAAAAATTGTTTTAGATAGATTTATAAAGTG
The DNA here is from genome assembly GCA_963277665.1 of Viscum album. NCBI lineage: Eukaryota > Viridiplantae > Streptophyta > Magnoliopsida > Santalales > Viscaceae > Viscum > Viscum album. The sequence goes on from OY728136.1 coordinate 433,526,122, forward strand.
TTTTAATATTTTTCAAGAATTAATTTTGGAATTATAGCATAAGTGGGGGATTGATGAATATTCCCCTAATATTGGGTTTATTTTACTTTATGATATACCCAGATCACCAGAAATGATATCCATATGACGAATATCATATCATATAATATAATAATTTGATAAATTAGCAATGGATGACTCATTTAGACAATATCATATGCTACTATTGGATTTCCTTACCGAATGGATGGGATGATAGTGAATGCAACCCAATAACCTACTCCCACATAGATTATTTAGATACAATCAATTAGGAATAAATAATTTATGGATTTTCACTATATATTTTATTCATAAAAACTTTTAATGAATTAAATCACTAAAATGTGATATAATTCTTAGCTTCCATGAGATAGTAGTTGATTATTGAGCACACTTTTTTAATCACATTGCCTATAATAGGATTTGATCCTCCCCTATTGAATACAATGGATTTCATACAATCCAGTAGAATATATATTCATCTAAAACTACCATTTATCATTGTATAAGGTGTTATTATCCCTTTGGAAGGGTTTAGACCCTCTCATTATGAAGGAGGATCTGAGGATTGTGAGCTGTATATAGAGGAAAGGTAGTTTTTCTTCATTATTGATCTCTATCAAGAAAAGAGGAATTCATATGGAATATATATATAAAAATTCAAGTATGTTGTAATATCATTAATTATTCTTCACATATTGATACTGTTAAAGATAGATATGGGGTATCATGGGTTGTTTACACTATAAATAATTATAAAATTATCTCTTTAAACCCATCAAATTGAGGAAAAAAATTTCTAATCTAGAGAAAATAAATCCTTCCAAATTCCCAGCATGATTGAATAGAATTCAATACATCAAATACTAGAAGAGATCCCTAAAACACAATATACTAAATGTTCTAAATAAATTCCCCACCATGATCTTATAGACTATGTTGAGCCTCACTCACAATAAATACAAGACTGAAAATAAGAAATCAATTGACAAATAAAAAATTCCTCGACATAGTTTTTTTGTTTTTTGTATATTATATCACATGTCCATGAGATAAAACCACTTCATTTTAAATTCTTCAGAAGTTAAAATAATTAAATTAACATTATATCTCTAGTTTAAAGCAATAAACTAATTATATCATCACACATGTACAAATGGTAAAATCTACTTATAGCAGGTACCATATGGTAGCCTAATGGATCCGAATTCAAATATTCTAGGAGAAAAAAACTATTAAGCATGGTTATTTCCAATCACTTGAAGAATGTATATCTACAACCTCTAAATCATAGTGAATTGTTATATTTACTCTTATATATCTCTAAATTATTATAATGCTCCAAACCCCTTTACCAAAATACCATGACTTGAATAAATTGACATAAAATAATTAATGTACTAAACATATACATATAACACTTATTCTCAAATCATCTAGACCATTAACCAGCATATCATTATCAAAATAAAAAATCTTCTCAATGACCTACCTCTTTTATAGACTCTCGTTTCCAATGATTTCATGTTACCGAGTTTATTCTTGGAGATTGTGATTCTAGTTGTTTTATCAAAATTTGAATCAGGATTCAAAATACTGACAGTAAGAAAAAATTAAATCTTGTATTTTTTTTTTCATATTTTCCACTATATTTTCAGTCCCTTTCAATGTCATCCACTTATCTAAATTTTATCCACCACCTATAAATGTAACCAATTTTTCATTAAAACCTTCAATATCAACTTGAATATTATTATTATTATCATTTATAGAATCCTAACATCCCATTTATATATTTTTCTAATTCTTCATCTTTATTTTTTTCTCTATTTTACACTTATTTTAGAATCAATTATAATTGGTTCTCTCAATGTTTCTATAAAAAAAGTATAAAATAATGATTTCATATGATTTATGATAAATTTATTAAATTAAATGTTTTCGAAGGGAGAAGGAAAAGTTATGGTCTATTATTTTTATAGATATCACTTCATTTACTTGAGGATATAGACCAACGATTTTCTTTAGAGTAAAAAAATATACTAAGAACATATTATAATTAAAACAATAGTGATGAAGAACGAAGAGGGGGAGTTACTTGTTTTTATGTTATAGGAGTTTTTCAACTTATATTGGATAAAAACAAATGATTTGACATTTGAGAGGATAAAAAATGGATGTGATGATTAAATTTCATATGAATATATAAGATAATCCACCTACATTCATAAAAGTGTACATAATTTAATTATTATTGAATATAAATATAATTTATTGGATTCTTATGGCTGATCAAGTTAATGAATTAAACATCATCAAAAGTTAGTTGACATTATTAGGAGTTATTATATACAAAGATGTATGTGAATTGGTTTTTCTGTCTACATTACATAATGTTTAGAAGATACTACAAAAGTCTAGAGTAGTCCTTTGGGAAATACAATGTTAATATTGAATGATGGGTGATATTTGATCATTACTAAGGATATCTAAACAAGAGAGTTGGTCGGATTCTCCCATTTTAATCTACATAAGGAAGATGAATATACATGTAGTGAGATAATCATAGATGAAAATAAAAATCTAGAGAAAAGATATGTGGAAATGAAAAGTGGTCTGGTAATTCCTACTAGAGTTATGAAAGAAAGTACATGTCACGAATGAGTGTTGAGATAAATGGAAGGCAATTGAAACTAACACAATAGACACAGTAGTTGAAGGAGCTAGTGATGTTTTGTTATTCAGTATGGATAGACCTGTATATTGTTGAATTTTGTTCATGGGGGTAGGGGTAACCTTCCATTACACATTAGAAAAGAGATTACAGATTAATTATGTTAATGGAAATTTTTGGAAGGAATATATTACAGATTATAGACACATTTTTATTGTTGGAAATAGTGATACATAGATCAAAACCAATAATTAGAGTTTTTTCATTATAGATAATGTGCATCCTTGGAATTATATGGAATCTTATTTCTATTATCCATCTTTATGTTGTAGGATTTAATATCGCATTCACTTGTGTTGCATGAGAAATTACCTAGTGATATATTTTCATAGCTCATGAAGTAAAGAACAGAATCCCATAAAATATGATAACAAATTACATGGAAATTATTTCAATAATACATTTTATTAGGGTGTAAAAAATTAATATTTACATGTTATCCTACACATGTGAGACGGGGATAAAGGTACATGAAATAAATGGAATGATACAAGACCAAAATTTGGTGGTAATTTTCTTATATTAAGATCGTATATTTTGAATTTAGAATAAATTATCTTCTAAAGAATAAGTCATAATAGAAAATTATAGAAATATAGAGCTAGTTAAAACTGATAATTGGGCACCTCCACAAATACATTTCGTTTTAGGGTCACTATATTATGAGACATTTAATAATAAATCAATAAGGAAGGTATGCATTTACTTTCTAAAAATAAATTTTGTTTTGATTTCCATGTTTTTAAAGTGAAATACGTTTAAGGAGAATAGGTAGAGCTAAAATTTAATATTCCTGAGGTATGATAATGGAAGACACAATAAAAATAAAGTGTTAAAATAATTTTATACTAATAATGGAATTCATTGGGAGAAGGACATTCCATTTAAACAATAATATAATTCTTTAGCTAAGATGATGAATAGTAAATTGAATGCAAATTATAGGAGAATGTGAAGTAAACTGACTTTGGATATCCATCTAATAGATGCTAGATTCATCTCAACGCATATTTAAGGAGATTCTTCAATCCACACAGGTAGACGATACACATAAAATGTATCAAACATAACCATGTATGATGGTTTCACCCTAAAGGAACCAAATATAAACATAAAAAAACTGAATAATGACAAAGAGACAAAGATAAATGAAAAGTGAAATCTCAATAAAAATAAACATTTAATACCATGTAAAAAAATATAATTGAAACTAAAATATGAATGGTTTTAAGGAAAAAGATGTAAAAAACTCAATCCAATCTGTAACACCATAGGTAAATAAAGAATATGAAATTTTCATATTTATCCATATTTTTGAATAAAGTATTAATAATACTTTAAAGGGAATTCTATGCTCGAGGGCGTACCCAATACGCAATAATGAGTTTCTTTGAAATCTTACGTTGCACTCTAATAATAAAATAATATTATTTTAAAAGGTAGCTAACGCCTAGCCATTGTAATGGAAAAAATGAATGGAACTAACTACAAAATGATTATATATGTTTGTCAAATATTTTTACTTTTATCTAATAAATGTTGGATGCTTAAAATGAAAATGAATCCAATTTTAAGCATAAATCTTCTAATATTCATTAAAAGGTCGATTAACTGACTTTTGATGGAGAACCCCTTATAAATATAATTTTGGCAATTTTATATGTTTTATTTGACAAAATAAAATCCTTCTTTAGAATCTGGACATAAAATTTTACTTTGTGTAAAATTTTGTTATTTTTCCGATAAAGATCATTTTTATTGAAAATGTTGCATTTTAATTCAAATCCTCATTTTAATCTGATTTATTTATATGGATTTATTATATTTTTAATTTATATTAGAGTGTATTTAGAATATATTTTTACCATTTAATCCAATGGTGGTCATTGGAATTAATTTCACTTTGAAATTGAACTTAAACTAGTGTCAATCTTTTAATAGATATTGTTTCATAAAAACACGCTATTTGTTTTGACAGCGGGAATTAATTATTAAATTAATTAATGCAACATATATGTTTTTAATTTTGTAAAATAGAAATCATTTTGGATTTTGGAATATCAAATATAGCTTAGGGTGAACTTTTTTTATTTTTTTTGAAAAATATCAATTTTTGAGGAATAGTGAAACCATTAAGTGGTAGTTTAAAAACTGATTTTTCTTTTAAATGAAAATTTACCACTTCTGTGATTTAAATTTCAATACTCTGACAGACATTGTTGTCATTATTATGTAAATTGTGGTTCAATGGTATTAAAATAATTTTTTGGTGAATAGTAACTTTTAATTTTTTAATCGTGATTAGAGGTAATTAGTGTAATTGAAGGTAAAAATAATGTTTTAATAATCTGAAATGACCTACACACATGTCATACCCTCATTGTATGTGTCATGGAAGACCAAGAAAATCCATGGGTCAACTTAGGAACCCCATGGAGTCACTTTGGTTGGAAAATGACATAAATAACTTTTTATTTGAAGTTAAAATAAAAATGTCACAAGCATGAGTTGTTTTACTAAAACAATTTATAAATGGGGCTATACAAGTCCTAGTTTTGACTAAAAATATTCATTAGAAAGATACAAAGATTTCCTACATCATTATATTTTTTTATAAGTTTTAGACATTAAATAAATTAAATTATTTATGACATCATGATGATGTAGCGATTACCTCATTGATAAAGGATTTAAATAAAATGAAAAGATAATGTTAAAACTATAACATACACTTGTAAAATACCTATTGTATGAGTATATTTCGAACCCTTAACACCTTAGGCTCTAAATAAAACAATTTTTTCACTTTATAATACGAAACACATTTGAAAATAAAGTAACATTTTGTAACTTTCCAAGAGTGACCCTCCTCTCCTCTTATAAAAGGCTTCCACCTCTACCACCATACCCACTCCTCTCAAGCCTTTGGCTTGGCCAAACCCTGCTCATTTTGTCTCTCCATATCCCTATATTACCACTAGAAGCCTCACTTTGGGAATAAGTCTTCCCAAGGAATCCTTTGAGCTCAAATCAATGAGAGATACCTGATTTTAAGGTAATGTCTTCACTTGTGTTCTTTTGTTTAATTTTGCTTCTCCAACCCAATAAACACTTTTTATTATTTTCATTTGTAACAAATCCAGTATCATAAATATACTAGGATTTTTTTATATGAATAATTCGATCTACACTTACACACACCTATATCTAATGGTTAATGAACATACTGTTTCTCTGGATGGTGAATTTCTGCCTCACGAAACGATGATTGTTCAATATTCTTTTAACACCATAAAAGGTGTCCATTAAGATATAACTATATTTATATATGATATATAATATGTTTATGTTTTACTAAAGCTTCTGTATTTTTAATTTATGGAATAAATTTATGGTTTCAATTATGGTTAAACGCGATATCTTCATTTTAGGAAGTGCGGACTACCACCCTCTCAAAGTGATTTGATTCGTTAATACCATATGTGGTACGTATAAAGGATAGATATAATGATATTATATATGACACCATACTGGAATTATAATAATATTATGTATCATTATATTTTAATTCCATTAAATAATAAATAGAAATTGAAGACGCATTCATGTGTACGTACAGCTTACCGTCTCCATGAACGGTGTATTTCATTTCTTAGCTCTAAATGTTATGTAATATTATAAATGAATGTATATAATGTATATATATGATATATATGATATCTACAAAATGAATATAATTCTTGATATAATATATATTTTACCACATGAACAACTTGTAATAATAAAGAGTTTATTTTTGACTCAAGTATCAATGATCTACAAAACGACCATTATTAACTTAAATAATTACATAGTGTTCATAGCATGGTAGTAAGTGATATAATAGGAATAATGAACTTGAAAAAGGTTTTTAAGAAAATATAAATTAACTCAAGTATATTATTCAGGAGGCTAAAGAACGATCGAGTCAAGTCGGACCCGACATAAGGGATCCTACCTCTCTCTTTCTTTTTAAGTACACTCTTTTATGTCATTCCTTTAAGCTCATATTTCTTATGATTGGGATGTTATTTTATATTAATATTACTGTAATTTTTATTTTAATTTTATGAGATAACCTATTTTCTATCATCAAATCATTTTGGAAGTTTTAATTGGCGTCGTTAGGCTGACGAAATTTCGTTAGGGGCTTTTTATCTCACTTTGTGTTTTTGTGAGATTCATGCTACATTTGCCAATATTTAATTTTGAGTGGTGTTTGTACTATCCATTATTCTACTCTTGGCATAACATACTTTCTTTTATAAGTATTTACATCAATGTTTTATAGTCCTTCTTTCATGGGGTGTACGTTTCAAAAGTAACCCAAATCGGTAAGGGACCCTTTCACCCTCCTCTTTTTAAAAGAATTATTTTGTTATGTCTTTTAATTTTCATCTTATTATGTGGGTATATTTTCGTATATATCCTTATTGCCGTAAATTTTATGTCCAAGAGATGAGATACCCTTTATCTCTCTCATCAACTCTTTTTCTAAAATTTGATGTGACACCATTAGGCTGTCAAGGGAACTTCTTAACCCAATTTCGATTTCTTTGGGGTCAACATGTTGTTATTGAATATGTGATCCTTTGAATATGTGTGAATGTCCTTTGATTATTTTACACTTAATATCCACTTATATTGGGTGTATTTATATTTTTCGCACATAATTATGAGATTGATATATCCTTAATTTAAGGATACCATCTTTATAATGGATTTCATCTCAATTTATATTCCCATTGAGACTTCATTGTTGTTATGCACCAATTGACTCTTATATGGTGTATATATTGTCCTTTGGAATATTATATCATGAATCCCTTTATTCTCATGATATTATAAAGTTTTTATTAAATGTTATTCCTCAATTATTGTATTCAAGTGTCTCTCATTTTGTTAAAAACCCTTTAACTAAAATATCGTTTTAAATGTTTTAATGATTTAATCTCATAAATATTTCTCATTAATATCCGTGTTTTAAAAATGGTTTTAAGGATTTATTTATATGGATATTAATGGTTTAAAATGTTAACAGCTTCAATGTGGTATGGGACACTTTGATTTAAAAATCTCTTTATTAAATGTTTGAAATGGTGTTGAAAATGGTTTTTAGAATGGATTCATTATTTCAATATCTTAAAATGCTATATTGTTATTGCAATGTGGGATTGTTATCTTTCCTTTATGCTTACGTTATGTGATATGATTATGTTATGGTTCTTGGGCACTGTTATGAAGACAGGTGGTTCCGTGATAAACTAAGGGCGGGTGAGCCCGATATAGCTCTCCAATGCATTGGGTACCGTGAAGGAGTTAAAAGTTAAGGTTTCTCTGAAGAGATTTAGGGAATATACTGTGATGGGTATTCCAAATGTAACCAAGAGGGTTACTCTCTACGTAATAATGTTATTAATTCCTCAAGTTACCTTTAGGTCTTATGATTTCTATGATTTATTCATGATTTTATGAGGTATGTTAAAGTACTTATGTTTTATGGGTAAAGTATGATTTCATTATTATGTATATATGTACTAATGTTTCCTTTTTATAATTTTTATATCCCTTACTGAGCTTTTTATGCTCAGCCCAAGTTTTTAAAATGTTTTTCACAGGTCAAGGGAATGTTACATGATATGATGATAATGTCAAGGATGTGTCAAGAAAGAATCAATGTTTTATTTTAAATACGTTTCTATTGATGGGAAAAATGAATACTATCTTTTATGTAAGCACTTTGTTTAAATGTGGAATTTAATGCATGTTTTATGATCTAATTCTCTAAAACTCTAAACCTGAAAAGATCCTCAATGTGTAATCTTGTAATAACTCAAGATTAAGTGAGGTTTAAGGCTGGGTCCTTATAGTTGGTATCAGAGGTCGGTTTAGATAACTTGAGAGGTTAGAGTGTTGTTTAAGAAAAAGTGACAAGTTTTGTATAACCACAATGGTTAGTATATTAGATGGATTCATCGTTTTTTAAGTTATAATGAGTTTTAGATAACTTGGATAAGTATATGTTGGTGTTTATATTCCTCTTTTTTATTTGATGATTTGACTGATATACTCACACTGACATTTTTCGTTTTAGTAAATGGCTAGATCTAGCAGGCACCAAAGTAACAGTGGATTTGAAGAAATCTGTGATGCTTTTATGAAAGAAAAACTGAATGATATGGGAGATGCAATGAGAACTCTTGTGGTTATCCTCAACGAACTATCTGGAGTCATGATTGACCACCCGAACCTTAGTGATTTTTATAAGGCATCGTATATGTGAGAAACAAATCCCTACAGACGTTCACGTAATAATAATAAAGGTAAATATGTTCAAAAACCTATGTTTCAAATATGTGGAAAGAAACACATGGGAAAATGTTTCAAAGGAACAGAAAGATGCTATAGATGTGGAAATGAAGGTCATAAATCAAGAACCTTCCATGGAAAAAGGAAGCATCATGTTGACTCTATAAAAGGCAATGAAGTTCTTTCTGAAGGATCAATTGAATGTTTTAAATGTGGTGTGCATGGTCATTATGCAAACACATGTCTTACGAAGACGTTTCGGGAATGTGGTCACCAAGATCGTACATTTATTCATTTACCAATACCTAATGCCATTCCGATTGAGGATGAGGAAACTGACAATGAAGAATGAAAGGTGTGGAATATTTCTTAACATATGTTTTCTTATTATTAGAATCTTAGGATATGATTCATGATTTTGTTTGTAGGAAAGAAGTACTTCAGAATAGGTTAAAAAGGAATGGATAATGGATCATGAAGAATGTTGAATGAGTAAGAAGTCATCATATAAGGGATTCAATAGTTATGGTAGATTTTAGGATGGTGAAATTATTAGATATATTAAGTCTCTTTTGATGATGGGGTTACATTAGAAGACTTTTTATAGTAACCCTGATGTTTGATATTCGAAAATTTTATTCAAGGAATAATTATACTTTCTTTTTTGGATATAGTTATAAAGAACCATATGGGTTTATATGATCCTTGAATTTGAGGCAATTACTGGTTAATACATTTTGGGATGCAAAATGGAATTTATCAGATAACCTTTGTGGTTAAAATATGTTATGGTTATTTTTGATTAATTTATATCTTTTTGTGGAATGTTATAAAATTTAATTGTTTTTGAAAAGGGACAATACGCAGACCGTGTGACAACCCATCGCATCGGACAAAGCTGCGGGAATCGAAACCACAAACAAATTGCAACTGGTATTTATCGCCTACCACTAGACTTTGTGAAGTCCCTGGTTAGTTTGAATGATTCTTTTTAGTTAGATGATTTTATGAATTAAGAGTAAGTTTATTTTTTTTGGTTATCAATGGAAATGATTAGCCTATCATGGAGGATATGTGATTAGGTTAATTACTTTTCAGTATGAGACTGTAAGAGTAATTGATGTTATTTTGGAGAAAAATGTTAAAATTTATCTTAGGAGACTTTGTCATTAAATACTTCAGAGAATTGGGTTTCAATCTTAGTTTGGTTTACATTGTAGAATTTTATGGATAGATATTTATTGAATAGTCTTTGTTGAACTTTGGGTTTTAGTTTTGGTTAAGGTCTAAAGACATGGGAAGTATATAGTTCTTTTTTGTGGATTATGTGATTCTCTAGAAGTTGATTATAGCTCTCTTAATGTGAACAAGTCATCCTAAATACTCTTCATTTGGAGAAAATATGAGTTCATGTAAGAAATCTAGTAAAAGTTGAAAGTAAACATGACAATTAAGTATGCTTCCTTATGTTTTAGTTAAGCTCATAAATAAATTCCTCAATGAAATGTAACTTAAAACAAAAATGTTGTCTGTTAATTTTTCCTACTAGGGAATCAAATATCGTTTAAGCCATCAAAAGTATGTGATTTTCTTATTGTTAAAAATCTCTTAGACATGTTTACTATCACTCTCCATCAGAACATGACCCTTTATATTTTCCTCCATATCCATATTTTCATACTTGGAATCCTAGTATGGGTTAACTCGGGTGACATTTGTATTTCTCTCCCATTCTTTTAAAGTGATAGTTTTACATACTCTTGTTCCGATGTGGGATTTTAAATGAAGCTTCCAAGCCCAATTTTAAAATTGAGAGGACGCAATTCCCAAAAGGGGGGAAGGATGTAACACCCCAGGTAAATAAAGAATATGACATTTTCATATTTATCCATATTTTTGAATAAAATTTTAATAATACTTTAATGGGAATGCTATGCTCGAGGGAATACCCAATACGCAACAACGAGTTTCTTTAAAATCTTACGTTGCACTCTAATAATAAAATAATATTACTTTATAAGGTAGTTAATGCCTAGCCATTGTAATGGAGGAAGTTAACGGAACTAACTACAAAATGATTATATATGTTTGTCAAATATTTTTACTTTTATCCAATAAACGTGGGAGGCTTAAAATGAAAATGAATCCAATTTTAAGCATAAATCTTCTAATATTCTTTAAAAGGTCGATTAACCGCCTTTTGATGGAGAATCCTTTTTAAATATACTTTTGACAATTTTATATGTTGTATTTGACAAAATAAAATAATTCTTTAGAATATGGACATCAAAATTTACTTTGTGTAAAATTTTGTTATTTTTCCGATAAAGATCATTTTTATTGAAAATGTTCCATTTTAATTCAAAACCTCCTTTTAATATAATTTATTTATATGGATAGATTATATTTTTAATTTATATTAGAGTTTATTTAGAATACATTTTTACCATTTAATCTAATGGTGATCATTGGAATTAATTTCAATTTGAAATTGGACTTAAACTAGTGTCAATCTTTTAATAGATATTGTTTCTTAAAAACACACTATTTGTTTTGACAGCGGGAATTAATTATTAAATTAATTAAGGAAACATATATTTTTTTATTTTTTTAAAATAGGCATCATTTTTGGAATTTGGAATATCAAATATAGCTTAGGGTGAATTTTTGGTATTTTTCTGAAAAACTTCCAATTTTTGATGAATAGTGAAACCACTAAGTGGTAGTTTAAAAACTGATTTTTCGTTTAAATGAAACTTTACCAATTCTGTGATTCAAATTTCTAAAATACAACATATATGGTTGTAATTAGGATGTAAAATTTGGTTCAATGGGATTAAAATGATTTTTTGGTGAATAGTTACTTTTAAGTTTTTAATCGCGATTAGAGGTAATTGGTGTAATTTAAGGTAAAAATAATGTTTTAATAATATGAAATGACCTAGAAACATGTCCTACCCTCATTGGATGTGTCATGGCCGACCAATAAAATCCATGGGTCAACTTGAGGACCCCATGGAACCACTTTTTTTGGAAAATGACATAAATAACTTTTTATTTTAAGTTAAAATAAAAATTTCACAAGCATGAGTTGTTTTACTAAACCAATTTTTTAAATGGGGTTATACAAGTCATACATTCGACTATAAATTTTCATTATAAATAAATAATGATATCCTAAATCATGATAATTTTTTTATAATTTTTAGACATTAAATAAATTAAATTATTTATGACATCATGATGATGCAGCGATTACCTCATTAATAAAGGATTTAAATAAAATGAAAAGATAATGTTAAAAAAATAACATACACTTATAAAAGACCTATTGTATGAGTATATTTCGAACCCTTACCACCTTATCCTCGAAATACATCAATGTGGGACCTTTAAAATCAGAAAATCATTTGAAAATAAAGTAATATTTTGTAACTTTCCAAGAGTGCCCTTCTCTCCTCTTATAAAAGGCCCCCAACTCTACCACCTTACACACACCTCTCAAGCCTTTGGCTCGGCCAACCCCTACTCATTGTGTCTCTAAAAATCCCTCTCTTACTCCTATAAGCCTCACATTGGGCATAAGTCTTCCCAAGGAATTCTTTGAGCTCTAATCAAAGAGAGATACCCAATTTTAAGGTAATGTCTTCACTTGTGTTCTTTTGTTTTATTTTCCTTCTCCAAACCCCTAAACTCTTTTTATTATTTTAATTAGTAACAACTACAGTATATTAAATATTCTAGTATTTTGTTATAATAAGTATTAGAGATACACTTACACACACCTACATCTAATGGTTAATGAACATATTGTTTCTGTTGATGATGAATTTCTGCCTAACGAAACGATGATTGTTAAATATTATATTAACACCCTCAAAGGTGGCCATTAATATGTCACTATATTTATATATTATATATAATATGTTTATGTTTTACTTAAGCTTCTTTATCATTAATTTATGGGAAACCATTATCGTTTCCATTATGGTTAAACGCGATATCTTCATTTTAGGAAGTGTGGACTACCTCCCCCTCAAAAGTGACTTGATTCGTTAATACCATATGTGGTACGTATAAAGGATATATTTAATGATATTATATATGATACCATACTGTAATTATAATACTATTATGTATCATTATGTTTTAATTCCATTAAATAAGAAATAGAAATGGAAGTAGCGTTCATGCGTACATACGCCTTACCGTCTCCATGAACGGTGCATTTCATTTCTTAACTCTAAATGTTATGTTATATTATAAATGTATGTATATAATGGATATATATGATATCTAAATAATGAATATAATTATGGATACAATATATATTTTACCACATGAAAAACGTTTAATTATAAAGATTTTATTTTTGACTCAAGTAGCAATGATCTACAAAACGACCATTATTAACTTAAATAATTACATAGTTTTCATAGCATGGTATTAGGTGATATAAAAGGAATAATGAACTTGAAAAAGGTTCTTAAGAAAGTATAAATTAACTCAAGTTTATTATTCAGGCGGTTAAATAACGATCGAGTCAATTCGGACCTGAGGTAAGGGATCCTACCTCTCTCTTTCTTTTTAAGTACACTCTTTTATGTCATTCCTTTTAAGCTCATCTTTCTTATGATTGTGATGTTCTTTTATATTACTCTTACTTTAATTTTTTTGTTCATTTTATGAGAGACCCTATTTTATCTCATCAATTCATTTTGTAAGTTTTAATTGGTGCCGTTAGGCTGCCAAAATTTCGTAAGGGGCTTTTTATCTCACTTTGTGTTTTCGTGAGATTCATGATACATTTGTCAATATTTCCTTTTGAGTGGTGTATGTACTATCGATTACTCTACTCTTTATGTAACATACTTTCGTTTATGAGTACTTACATCAATGTTGTGTAGTCATTCATTCATGGGGTGTACATTTCGAAAGTTACCCAAATCAGTAAGGGAACCTTTCACCCTCCTCTTTTTAAAAGACTTCTTTTGTTATGTCTTTTAATTTTCATCTTATTATGTGGGGATATGTTCTTATATATCCTTATTGCTGTAAATTTTTTGTCCAAGAGATGAGATACCCCTTATCTCTCTCATAAACTCTTTTTCTAAAATTTTATGTGACGCTGTTAGGCTATCAAGGGAACTTCTTAACCCAATTTCGATTTCTTTGGGCTCAACTTGTAGGTATTGAATATGTCATACTTTGAATATGTGTGACTGACCTTTGATTATTTTACGCATAATATCCACTTATATTGGGTGTATTTATATTTGTCGCACATAATTATGGGATTGATTTATCCTTAATTTAAGGATACCATCTTTATAATGGATTTCATCTCAATTTATATTTCCATTGAGACTTTATTGTTGTTATGCACCAATTGACTCTTTTATGGTGTATATACTATCCTTTGGAATATTATATCATGAATCCATTTATTCTAATGATATTATAAAATTTTTATTAAATGTTATTCCTCAATTATTGTATTCAAGTGTCTCTCATTTTGTTAAAAACCCTTTAACTAAAATATCATTTTAAACGTTTTAATGATTTAATCTTATAAATATTTCTCATTAATATCCATGTTTTCAAAATGGATTTAAGGATTAAATTATATGGATATTAATGGTTTAAAATGATAAAAGCTTCAATGTGGTATGTGACACTTTGATTTAAAAATATCTTTATTAAATGTTTTAAATGGTTTTGAAAATGATTTTTAGAATGGATTAATTATTTCAATATCTTAAAATGTTATATTGTTATTTCAATGTGGGAATGTTATCTTTCCTTTATGCTTAAGTTATGTTCCATGATTATTTTATGGTTCTTAGGCATTTTTATGAAGACGGGCGGTTCCGTGATAAACTAAGGGCAGGTGAGCCCAAAATAGCTCTCCAATGCATTGGGTAACACGAAGAAGTTAAACGTTAAGGTTTCTCCGATGATATTTAGGGAATATACTATGATGGGTATTCCAAACGTAACCAAGAGGGTTACTCCCTATGTAAGAATGTTATTAATGCCTCAAGTTACCTTTATGTCTTATGATTTCTATGATTTATTCATGATTTTATGAGGTATGTTAAAGTGCTAATGTTTTATGGGTAAAGTATGATTTCATTCTTATGTATATATGTACTCATGTTTCCTTTCCATACATTTTATAACCCTTATTGAGCTTTATACTCTCATCCAATGTTTTTGAAATGTTTTTCACAGGTCAATGGAATGGTATATGATATGATGATAGTGTCCATGAAGTGTCAAGAAAGAATCCGTGTTTTATTTTAAATATGTTTCCGTTGATGGGAAAAAATGAATACTATATTTTAAGTAACCACTTTGTTTAAATGTGGAATGTAATGCAAGTTTTATTATCTAATTCTCTAAAACTCTAAACCTGAAAAGATCCTCAATGTGTAATCTTGGAATAACTAAAGATTAAGTAAGGTTTAAGGCTAGGGCCTTATACAATCGGTTCCATGAAACCTATATTCTGATCACCATTTCCATGTAACTCACAAGTCCGTACCACGATCCTAACAACTACTTGCTTCCCAAGGAAGACAACACTGAATCCAACATAAAATCCAAGTCCTAAAAAACATTCACAATTCAAGGAGACTACATACCAACCAACATGAGTATATAGGGTGTGAGAAAAAGGCCGATAGGATACCACCTTGATTTCAATTCACAAATTTTTTGAAATGAAACTATTTTTAATATTTTATATTAATATAGAAAAATAGGGTTCCATTTATTTTTAAAGAAAATAGGACTAAACTAGAACTAAAATATAAAATTTCTCAAAGTAAAATCATGTAAAACATACCATAAAATAAGTTTCATGAAAAAAATTCCATTTTTGAAACCAATCGTTTTCCATAAGACACCACACATTTGATAAAAACCCCCACAAAGTTTATAAACCTTCCAAAATAATTTACAAAAAAACTAACACTTTAATACCATGTCCCCATTTTCCACTATAAAAATTTTCACACTCAACTCATAGGTAATCAAATAAACAAGGGAAACAATCATGAATACACAACCCTAAATTGACACAAATAATGCCAATAAATTAAGGGAACCAAAATAGTAAAAATCAAGACTAAAACACATTAGAATCAACAAATGAAGTAATTCCATTGAAAAAATAATCATCACATATGGAAATAAACAATTGAAGGTATAACATGTGATATATAGAATGATGCAACACTATAGGGACCACTGAGAAATTACAATACACACAATGGTGGACCTATTGAATCCAGGTTAATGGCCACACATCCATTAAAAAAATCACTTGTACCTAGTCTCATAGGTGACACCTAACATGCTAAGTATTATATTTAACTAGGGTTGGATAACTAATTTGTAATATAAAATATCATAGAAACGTCGCACTAAATTCAACATAGGGTCCCAGGTCTCCTCACAGAATAACTAATGGTGGTGGGACATGAATAAAGAAAATATCATCACATGACAATACTAAATCCACACAAGATAAAACCACAATCAGATCCATCCCACCTCAATTAAATCCCCTAGAAATATCTCCAATACATAATGAAAATAATAATCACATCCCAAACATCTATCACATGGAATAATAAAACATCATCAATAAGAACAAGGGGACTCAACAAGGGTACAACAAAAATAAATCGATCAACACATCGTAAACATCCAAACATTCCTTTATCTTATCATATATCGCATAAAAATTTGGAAATCACTGTTAAAAAAATTTGTAATCCAAACATAATTCCCAATAAAATCATGATTATAAAAAATCACTAACAAAAAAACCAATGGAAACTTTATTTCATTTTATCAAACAAAACCACCCCCATTAAATCAAGAAAATCCCTTAAAAAAGGTAGTCCACTTTGAAAGTCACATTGGTCTTAAACCCCAATGAAAAATTGTTTTTCTTATATAAACACATTGACGAAAGATTATCTAACAAGTAAAGTTAATATAATATCATTTTACAAAAAGAATAATTTAAACATGAATGTCTGACCACTAGTCCACATGAAAACCATGTGAAATTATTTAAAACCACAGTAAACCAATAACAGATATCCTAAACCATAATTATCTAGATTACAAATTGAAAAAAATAAATCATGTATGGAACTCTTAAAAAAATGAAATGAAATTGAAAAACATACCTCATGTTGTGAAATCATGTCACCTTCATCAAAATTCATCAGATTAGGTCTCAAAAGAGGGCACAACCCCCATAGAAATCCAAATATTAATATTTTAAAAACCCTAAGTATGGAAATCATCCAACTATGGACACTAGAGTTATACATAATGGATAAAATGGTAGAAACACAAAGATAAAGGTAACCCTAAACATTCAATCCATATGAAGAATCAACATGAATCAATATAAAAATGCACTTGGAGGATGTTATGAGAGTAATAGAATCCCATGGAAGTCACCTATGGATGGGGATAAGGAGCAATGAATCCAAGGGAACAAACCCAAATAAAAAAAGCCCTAAAAACAAAAAAGAACCGTTATTAAAGTGCATTTTATGGATTTCCATCGTGGATAACCCAACTATGCACTAACCATGCTGATCTCCATTGTAAAAATGGTAAATATGATGCACACTTCGACTATATGGTTAGTTTAATAATGTTCCTTTACCATGATACTTGGAAAATTCTCTAAACTTTAAACCTTTTCTGCCCAAAACACCTCCAAATCGACTGTCGAATCCATGAAACAAATAACGACACCTAAAAGTGGTATCAGGTTATCATTCAATCCCCACCATTACATTTTCCCCCAAAAATCCCATGATGACTTAGGAAAAGTGGAAATTCCAATTCTATATTCCATTTTATGAGGACTTGATTGCTTATTAACATAACAAACCATAGAAATTCGTATATAAGACATGAATGACTTATTCATTAGGATGAACACTACTGAAAAATTTATAATTTACTAATAGAAAATGCTATAATAGTCTTAATAAGAATACTCCCCACTAAATGATTGTGAAAGGACAACAAAAGATGAAATTGGGAGATCCCCTCCTATGAGACTTTTTAAAATTGGGAATATCAAGATATATACCACTACTCAAAATTGACTCTTAAATTTACAAAATAAATCATAGATAAAAACTATAAACACCACCTCTAGAACATCTCAGGTCACTAGATCCAATTGGAAAAAATATCCCAACCATAAGAATTCTAAAGTATTACTCCCTATGAATTGGAAAAAATCATTGATACAAACCATAGGTCCCCCCACCATTTAAAATTTCTCTATAATGGTTAACAATAGTCTAGACAAATCCAAAATTATGATCATCACCAAAGAGACATGATTCCACTAATCATAAAAACCATCTCAAAACACTATAAGAGAGGAAAACCTCAAGAACAACAAAAAGGTCACTAGACCAGATCAACATGTAGAGGTACACCAACATTTACATGCCCCGACATAGAATGATATGGTTCTAAACATGTGACAAAAAATCATAGTGGGTAATTCAGGTGAAACTCGTGAAATAATAACTCAATTTAATTCTTCAAAAAAAATCTAAACCTCGTATATCTCTTCTCTTACATGGAAACCAACAGATCATCATTATAATGATATGCCACTCCCAAGGCTTCTTCATTTCATCTATCAATCCAACCTCAACACATGGTCTATAATATTCCCATAAGAAAAAAAGTTTAGAAAATTAATGAGGCATGTGAATCTCAAATGATTCAAAAAAATAGGTTCAAAATACCTTTTATCCATTATATATTAAGGATAATGGTACAAAAAATGAGAGAAGTCACAAACACAAAAAAATTACAAAATAGGATACTCCTAAAACAACCCTCATCTTAAAAATATCCAATGGAAGCGACAAAATAGATCACTATTTAGATTTAATCAAGGTTTGAGGCATTTTCTTTTGATTCCCAAACATCTCAAAAAATGTATGAAACATGAAATGAAAAGCCACATAGACGGAAGATCTTAGGAGACAATGGGCATATGCACCAAACATGTTCATAATTTATTCATTGGAAACAAACTAATGATTTTATATTTAATGAAATAGATATGTTTGGCTAAGAAGATGGATTCACAACTTTATTAATTCTTTGATTATCCTTCTCAACATCAAGATCATCTTCACTAGCTTAAGTGGGAATTGAAGCAGCTTCCATCACAATTTACCCAGAAATGATTTCCTCAATGATGAAGTCCTTATAACCCACTTATATATTGGTAGCCAGGTCAGACTGAATCACTAATGAATTCTATTTTTTATGATGGCCTCTACAAAATAACCACATCATATTTTCATCCTTAGTAAAGAAATATGTGGATACATAAACTAATCTTTTGAAATGTTCAACATAGTATTTCACTAATTGATCACCTTAGTGGAAAACCCAAAAATTTATATCCATCTCAACTCTTACTTCTTTCAGAAAAATTCGTTGAATGAAGGTGACCTTTAAATATCCTAAGATATGGTCGAAATGGATGGTCATGAATAATGATATTACACCACTCCAAACATGATACTTTGAACATTTGGATGTTTTACATCACCCAAGAGGGTTCATGAATTTGTAGAAAGTCAAAAATATCTTCAAACATGGATAACCACTCAATACCCTATAGAGAGACTTGATAACAATAGATGACCAGAGGATATCAATTAAAAAACACTCATTCTTGATCCATAATCTAATAATTACATGGATATAAAACTCCATAATGAGTCTTGGTAGCATAATAGACTAGAAAGAAAACGCTTAGATCCCACAGAAATCAAATTGATGCATTCCCATTATTTTAGGGATCCTTCTTCAAGGATTATTCTAAAACCTCACAAAAATAAATCCCTCAATCAAACCACCTTAAAAATACTCAAAAAAAAGAAAATATGGAAGAAAAAAATCAATGAAAAAAACTCCCTTTAAAATGATTTCCCAAAATAATTGGAATCAACTAACACCACACAAGCAAAGAAATTTAAAAATAACAAAACCACAAAATCAGTTACTTTACTCTAACTACATGTAACAAGGTTGAAAATATGTCATAATAACTCCTCAACTAAACCAGGAACTAGGTTCTTCATCAATCCCAACTAGTAAATGATAAAATTGTAATTTTAAAACACTATTAGGAATGAATTAATCTCTGTGAAAGTCTAATCAAACAACCATAAACAAACACAATCAAACAAAGAAAAATACCAAAGAAACAATAGAGAAAAATGATAAAATTTCCACACACAAAATTCACTACGCATGATTAAGACACAAGGATTTTTATACCATGCACCAAACATTCATGTTGTACTAAAATTTATCTAGAATGGTCTACACAGCCTATACAACTTTGGATATACCATGCACCTTATCTATGTGCCTTCTAAAACCATTCCAATTTCACTATGAAATGAAGAATTTCTCATCACATCTCTAGAAATCTCCCAAAAACTCACTGTGATAGAAAAAATAATAATTAAATAACTCATAAATATCGAATTGCAAACCCAAAATCAAAATAAAACACCCAACCACCCCAAGAAACATGGGACATGATATAAGGAAGAGATGTTAAGCACTTTTTCGGATATACCACATCAGTCCAAAAGTTATTATCTTTTTTTCTACAATTGATCCCCAAATAACAAGATGGTGAATATAAAAAACCTAAGTCCCTTTAAATAATCCAAAACACAAAAGAAATATTGAACCAACCAAATATTTTTGGCATCCATTCTATTCATTACATAAACTTTTCATTACACTATAAAAAATTGAGGATCTCTTATAGTTTAGTTTCTTGGGAAAAGGATAATATATATATGAAAACATAAATCATTATTCTATTACACATGAAATATTTATTAAAGGTTCATCATATGTACATTTATTTCATCTCATAAACTGGGGACATACATCTATATAAAGGGTGAGCATAAGGCCTACTAAGGGAATGAAAGATAAACATTTTACACTTGATAATGAGAATTATCAATAAAAACATGAGGAATATACAATAGGCATAAGAAATAGGTATAAAATAATAATAAGAACATTAATAATAACGTCAAAATTTGGATAAAAAGTTTAATTGATAAATTCCTAAACATATCACCATGGTTTTTCAGTGGAGTGTTATAAAAATTTTAATGGTTATTCATGAAGGTATCATAAAAATTGTCATCTATAGACATAAAATTCCTTACTAAATGAATTGGAATTATATTATGGAGTAACCTCAATATATATTTATTAAATTAACATAAATATATCATAACAAAATATATCATAAATATCTTGAGGATAATAAAAGAAACAATTTTCATATCAAAATCATGGTGTTTTTTTAAAAGTGCTTAAGGATAAGATCTTTATGTCCTTATTAACCCACAAAAAGGGAAGGCAAGATTCATGAATGTAAATTCCAGAATAAAATATATCATATTGAAATCTCGTTGAATGACACTAGAGAATAATTTGTTTTGGGTAATCACAAAAGAAAATGAGATAATTATTTTTGAAAAGAGTGAAATTTTGAGAAGCCTATTCGGAAACATAATAGGATTGTAACATGGTTTTAGAATGAATTAAAAAGAGAAGGGAAAAGGGAATCAAATTCATAAAATTCTATAAATATAGAAAAGTGATAGAATAAAATAGAATGAATAATAAAATATGGTAATTTTATGGACTTACCACATAAAAATATAACATGAAAGAATAAAATAAATTTAGAATTCCCTTACCTGGAAGAGTAACTAGAAAAACTCAATGATTGGGACATTTTAGGAAAGAGGACACATCAGGAGGACTCATTTGGATGTAAAACATCATAGAATTGCAGAGTATGAATTTGTAATGAAAGGTCATGGAGAGTTGGGTGGGTATTTTTAGCAATAGTGATGGATTGTTTTATTCATTTCCTTGGACACCACAGTAGTGGTATTTGTAAAACCATGGTCTGGACAATGGTATTTTCCCATTTTATTGGAAATTTTGGAAATGTAATATTCTATTTTAAACCAAAAGTGTAGATCAGAATTTAATCTTAATTATTACATCATTATGATGTCATTAAACATTCAGAAAAATCAAAACTGTATTTTTACTATTTACTACAAAACAAAATATTTTAGAAAATAATCATAAATTCACCCTAAACAAATTTATATGTGATAATTTAAAATATTATGTTTATTTTATCTTAATAATCATCTAGTTATGAGAAATTTTATTTTTTATTATAGAAAACTTATTTATTACAAATTAATGATGATTGAAAAAGAAAATTAAAATGCATAATAAATTTTCTTATGCATTAATAAAATAAAATTATTTTATCATTTCAATTTAAATAATTGTTTCTTCATAATAATTTATCATTAAAATAATCATTAGTAATAATGCCTTAGTTTATTATAATAATTACATCTTATCAAAAAAGTAAAATTTATGATCGAAAAATCAACTTATCAAATTCTTCATATTTTTAAGAATAAAAAAAATAAAAACATAATTGATGGAAACATAATTTATTTATATAGAAGAATTATATGATATGTAACTAATTACTCAATACATTACCCGTTATAAAATTTTCATATGACATAATTGTGGGGAGTGTGATGGTGATACACTGATGGGGTGGCTCAACTAATATCATCTGCGTGGTAAATTCCAATAACCTAAACTTCTCCCAGAGTTGGATTAATTAAATCTTTACATGTGAAAGATCGGATTGGGATTTGTCAAGAGTGTATCTCAATGATTCTACCTCCCTCCCATTTTCTAAAAAATAAGCTTCAAACGACATGGCTCTACTTGACGAGGTGATCAACTCTTAATTCTTCATTTATTTTCATTCATAGTTTCTACTTATAGACAATAATTATAATGTTAAAATCATTATTAAGAGAATACTTTTCGATGGACATGTTGAAAAATTATTATAATTGATCGATGTTCACATAACAGTCAATACCCGATGGTCACATTTAAATTATACACATTTTTTATTAAATTATTATATTTTTTTATGAGTAAAAAATCATATAACACCCATTTTCATGAAACAATATTATTCAAAAATTTCCAGTTGTTACAATCTTCCACCCATAAAAAATTTCATCCCATAAATTTAAAATTGTTCCCTCAGTTGAGAAAAGGTGTGGGTACTTCTACCTCATTGTTTCTTGTGGTTCCCATGTGGATTATTCACATTTTTTGTTCCTTCACAACACTTAAATGAGGTGGGTAGTCTTGTTGTGTAGAACCATATAACTACAATCCAAGATCTTCACCGAATTCTCCACCTAAGAGAGGTCATGTTCTAGTTGTAACACCTCCAGATTCAATTCATATAAAGGGTAAAGTATATACTTTTTCAAGAGATCTATGTGGAAAAAATCATGATCTTTACCTAGATTTTGTGGAAGTGCATGCTAATAGGCTAATGTTCCTATGTGATAAAGGATATTATAGGGGATAATATAATATGGGATGAGATTAACTTTCTTTTCAAACTAAATTACTCTTTTTCTAGGTGAGATTCTAATGAAGAATTTGTCACTAACATCAAACTCCATGTCCCTTCAATGGTTTCCAATATGGATCTTCTATCATCTCTAACTATTATTTATGTGTTGATGGATGGAATTAACCCATTATATCATTTCTTACACAATATCAGGCCCATGAAACATTCTTTCACCTACTACATTCCAACATTATAGAGTTCTACATCACTTACCATATGGATATTCATAAGGTTCCATTTGAATACATGAATAGAATATGTTTTTGTATAAGAATTAAACTAATAAGATATTTTGATCCCATCAACCTAAAAATTATATTGATCATCAATATTCCATCGAGCCTTTGAATAGTAATTTTAGATTGGCCATCAGTTTGTGGGTGATAGGTCGTACTAAAATTCAATTCATTATTCATACCATGTTCATTAATTCTCTATAAATTTGATGTGAACCTTGGATGGATATTATAAACAATATAATGTACCAATCCATTCATCCTAAACACTTCCATTATGTAAATGATGGAAATGTTGGTTGAGGGAGGAATCTCCCATAATATAGATAAAATTGTCTGTCTCGGTGAGATGGTCAATGATACGCCATATCAAATTTTTTCCTTTGGATGTTTTCAGGAGACCACTGACAAATTACATAGTGGTATTATCGCACATTCATACTGGTTGGGGTATTGGTTGTAATACCCCTTTAAAAATTTGTCTTTCTACCATCACTTAGTGACACACCAAGAACCTTCTAATGTATTAATTAATATTCATTTTCATGTTATCCCAATAATAATGGTCACGAAGGTCCCTATAAATTTTTTTGTCTCTAGAATGTATACAGTAAGTAAAGCTATGAGCATTATCCATAAATTCCTACTTTATTTCTAGAATAGAGGGAACACATAACCCTGTATGAAATTTCAATACACCTTCTTGATCAGTATTGAATTCATAGACTTCCCATTCTATATAGACTCGTTCTTATTCTATAACAAATGATATTCCCTTTTATATTTCATAATCTTCTATAGTAATTATGGTTGAGAAATCATTTGGGATAGGGGTGATGGGGTCCCTTCCATTAAGATTCCCATATCTAGTTTTAATAGGTTGTTGAAAAAATGATCTTTTTGAATAATCATCAGTACCAATACAACATGTTCTTTCTTACTTAATGCATAAGTGACTTTACATTAACTTCTAGGGTGATAATGAATTAAAAGATCATAGTCCTCAAAAATATCCAATCCTCTCCTCTATACCATATTTGATTACTTTTATGTAAAAATATATATAACTTCAATGGTATGTGTACATATCCCATTTCTCCCCATAAAGGTAGTACATATATATATTCATAGAAAAAAACCACAAGTACCTACAGTTCATGAGTTTGATAGTTCTTTTCATGGAGATTCAATTGTCAAGATGCATCAGCAATCAACATATCATTTTCATGAGGATTCACCCATGCCCTTTCAGATATGCATCGCAAAAAATAAAGTATCCTTAGATGATATAGGCTAGATTTAACGTGGGGGCATTAAATAGTCACTTCTTCAGATCTGGGAAAAATTTTCACACTCCTTAATCAAGATGAACTCATATTCTTTTCAAGTTAACCATATTAGTGGATTAAAAATTCAAGAATTTTTTTTATAAACCTCTTATAATGTCACGATAATCCAAGGAAACTATGAATCTCAGTTACTATTGTAGGATGTGGCCACTCCTCAACTACATTTTCCCAAGCCTGATCAACTGATATTCCTTTATTTATTTCAATGTGTCCTGATAAAGAATCTTTTTGTAACCAAAATTATCATTTACTAAACTTTAAAAATAGACTCTCATTCTTTAGAGTTTACAATATAACCCATTGATAATCCTCATGATCATCATGAATTTTAGAATATATCATAATGTCATCAAGGAAAACCACTACAATGTTATCATGGTATTCATTGAAGTATATATTCTTCAAATCCATAAAATTAGAAATATAATTAGTCAAGATGAAGGGAATAATAATAAAATCATAATTGACATATCTTGATCATAAGGAGGCCATTGGAATATATTCTTTATTCACACACATTTAATGGTAGCTAGATCGAAGATCTGCCTTGGAGAACGATTCAGCCCCACAAATGTGGTAAAATAAATCATAAAATCTTGGAAGAGGGTATGTTTTCTTCTCTATGATCTCATTATGATCTCTATAATCAATTCATAACAACATTGATGCATCCTTCTTTATAAAAAAGAGAACAATTTCATCATAATGAAAACACACATGGATTGATAATCAAATTCTCTAAATGATCTTGGGGTTTTTTCATTAATTACTCTAGATCTATATTTTCCATTCTATATGGGGTCTTTAAAATCAGCTTGGAACTAAGCATGGGTTTAATGGATAACTCTAACTCTATTTCTAGGGGATGACTAGGTAACTATGCTTGAAATATGTCAATGTATTCTTGAACTTTGTTGACACTTTCTATTGATATAATTTAATTACCTTCTTCATCTTCATGGATAATCTCTATAATGAAGGCCATGGGTGGTGCTTTTTGACAAAGATAAAGCCCATATATCTCTCCCTTGAATATAAATTTATGTTCTCTATTCAAGAATAAAATTATTTCCATACTTCAAAAATTGATATTAGAATTATAAATTTAGGACTAGTTCATCCTCAGTATAATGCTGAATTACAACATTGGAATGACTACAAGATTTGTGGTGATATTGTTCTCATTAGTGTTAATAGAATATTTTCTATACACTGTTGATTATTGGACAATCCCTCTATGAGTCTTGACTGATTGTTCTACATCTTGACATTTAGGTATTGATTCTATATTCATTCAAATATTAGAGGAAATAATGTAATTTATAGAACTAGAATCATATAATGTACTTGATTTCTGGGATAGAACAACAAGAGTACGTGCCACCACTTCATTTGGAGCTTCAAATTCATATTTCATGATAGAAAAATCATGAAATTTCTCCATAGGCCTATGGTGATTTTGATGTTGATTCCCCTCCACTATCATCAGATTTGGATAGTGATTGGAAAATTTCCCATGTTGTCCACACATAAATAATTGGAATTCCAGCAGGGAATGCACCATATTCCATTTTCTGTTAGTGTTGAGAAGTTGAGGCTTCACCTCCCTATGACAATTAAAAACTTCTCTTCCACACTTGAAACATTTCACACTCACGAGAAAGCTATTCCATGAATGTTTCTTCTCACAATTATTTCATGTGGAATGTTTCACATTCTTTCCTCCACTTCTATGATCAATGATCATCCCCTATATAGATCTAAATATATTGTCTTTTAATTTGATCTATAGAACCATTCTGTCTCTATGAACTCCAGTATAACATTCATTACACTCTTGAAAATCTCCTTATAATTATGATAATATTTTTTAGAAATATTCTACCATAGATGATGGCTTAGTGTGTAAAAGAAAATATCAGCCTTACCATTTGGACCCATGATAATGATAGATGTGTAATGGGAAAGTCCTGTGAAGTTCATCTCATAGCTTCACAAAAATTCATTTTCCTTCTTATTTAACTCTTATAATTCCTTCTTCGTTTTAATTCACCTACAATGGGGGAAATATTTTTCAAAATAGTATCCCTTGAACTATTCCCACTCCATAGCTTCAATCTCCCCTCCTGGATTTTTATTTTTAACCAGTTTCCACCACTAATCAACTTCTCCCTCTAAGTGGTATAACGTTAGGGGAAAATTTTCTTCTTCCAAAATTGGAGTACATAAGTGATCTTTTCTATAGTGAATTCCTATTTTTCATCAATTAATTGGTTAGTATATCTGTATAATTAAGGTGTTAATTGGTTTATAATGGACTCAAAGTAATGTTATTCCCCTTGTGAAAAATCTAGTCTCATGGATTAATTGAAGTTATTTATCATATCTAGAGTCAGTTGATTCATAATTATCATAATGTTTTCCATTTTAGCTTCCATTGGGAGGTTGTCTATTGTTTATCCATCGTTCTCTCTAAATATATGGTTTCTCATATTTTCCACCATTTTATAAAACAGGAAAACCATAGTGAGAAAGGTGATTCATTTAATAATCATATAAATATAAATTATTTTCTTTTATTAAAACAACTTTCATAAATATTTTATTCCTTAATGGAATTTTCTATAAATCCATCATAATGGTTCATTAGAAGATTTTGATTAACAAAACATATACCCTAGGAGTGTCTAACCTGGAGTGAATCGAGGCTCGTTGTCATGTAATAGGTTATGCTGAATTATGACAGATGAACATTGTCATAGTTGTTAAAACTATGTATATCTATAACAAAGCCGCATCCACTTGTTGATATCCAAACACAGATCACACTACTCAGAAATAAATGACTTAATATATCACTAAAATAAAATGATTTATTCCTATATAATAACTTTTCTCTATGTTTATTCCAAAAGATTTCATATGAAAATTTTTACCTATAACTAATCCATTCTTTGATACCAACTATGGTATCCAGTCTTTTTATTACATAGACTTTTCCTTACATTGTACAAAATATAGCATATTTTAATGTTTTTTTGGTCAAAAGGTAACATAATAATTGAAAAAATAAATATTTCTTATATTACACTTTAAAGGGTTATTCAAGAGGAATTTTAAGTACATTTATTGAAAATTGTATCTTGGGGAAATTCATAAAATAAATGGGTGACCATAATACCCAGATATGGAAAGCAAGGGAAACAATTTACAAATGATCGTGACAATTATCCATAGAAAACTTTTGGAATATAATAAAGGTTTGATCAAGAGAAATATCATAATAAAAATAACATGAATCATAACATTAATATATGACTACATCATTTAAATGATAAATTAATAAACATATCACCAATGTTTTTCATTGAGTTGTCATAATAATTATCAAGTTTATTCGCCAAGGAATGGTAAAAGTTTTCATATATAGAGGTTAATATTTTTACCCAATGCATTTGAGAACTATCAAGAAATACCCTCAATATTTGTTAATTAATTTTATCCACATATATCATAATAAAAAATTTCATAAATAACTTGTGGAGAATAAAATAAATGGGTTTCATTTCAAAATCATGGGTTTTTAAAAAAAATGCAGAAAGACAAGATCATTATGTAATTATAAACCCACAAAAGGGAGGAGGGATTCATGTATGTTAATACCAAAATAAAATAGATAATTTTGATATCTTGGTAATTATACATATAAAATAAATTGGTTTTGGTATTCAAAATTTAAAATAAGATAATTTATTGAGAAATGAGTGAAATTTTGAGAATCAAATTTGGCAGCATAACATGTATGAAATAAGTTTTTAAAAAACATTAAAAAGAGAGGAGAAATGGGTACCCAATTCATAAAAGACTTTTAATACATAATATGTACTGAATAAAATGGAAATAATAACATTGTAATGGAATTTTATGGACATACCACATGAAAATGGAACATGATAGGAAAATAGAAGTTGTGATTTCCCTTACCTTGAAGAGTAAATCCTAAAACGTAATGTTTGCGACCATGGGGGATTGAGGCAACCTTAAAATGAATCCTTTGGGTGGTAAAAATATCATATATTTATGTAGGTTAAATTGGGAATGAAAGGTAATGGATTTATTGGTGATGATTTATAGTAAAAATGAGGGTTTGTTTATTGATTTCTTTAGGTACCTCAGTAGGGGTATCTGAAAACCATGGACACAACCATTTTATTTTCCCATGATATCTTCCACATAGAAAAAATAATTAGTTTTTTAATCCAAAATAGTCTACCTGAATTTTATATTACTTATTACATCATCATGAAGTCATTACCATATAAAAAAACTCAAAATTGTATTTTTACTATTCCCTAAAAACAACGAATTATAGAAAATTATCATAAATTCACCCTAACAATATTTCAAAATGTTTATTTAAAAATTTATTTTTAATTTATCATAAAAAATATCTATTTACAATAAATAAATTTTTTAATTATAAAAATACTTCTTCATTAAAAATAATAGCAGATAGAATATGCAGAGTAAAATGCAGAGTAAAATTTCTAACACTTGAAAAAGCATAAAATTATTTTATCACATAAATTTTAATAAGAGATTTTTAATAATAATATTTTATTAAAATAAACATTAGAAATAATATATTAATATATTATAATAATTATTTCATCTCTAAAAAGTACAATTTCTGACTAAAAATCAATTTATCAAAATCATTAAATTTTTTTGAAGAAAAAAACTCAAAAAGAAATTGATGGAATATATTTATTTATAAAAATGCATTATAAAATAATTAACAAAATACTTGATACATACCCCTTTATAACCCTCACATATGACCTAAGGTTTAGGTGCACGATGTTGATAGACTCCTAGGTCAACTCGGCTAACATCACCCAAGAGGTAATTTCCACTAACTTGAACATCTACCATAGGAAATTTCATTTAAGATTAGCATTTTTAAGGTTGTCTTGGGATTGGTTAAGAGTAACACCTTGTTTTCCTACCTCCCTCCAAAGTTCTAACAAATGGGCTTCGTACAAAATGACTATACTATGTGATGTCATCAACTATTCTTTTTGTATTAATTTTCCTATTTCATTTCAACTTATAAACAAAAATTAAAACATTGAAATAATTATTAAGATTATAGTTTCCAACTGTCATATTGACCAACAGTTGTATTATGGTCAAACCTCGATGTTCATAATTCAATTATAATCACTTCATTATTAAAGGTTTATAGTTTTGAGGAGTATAAAATAATAAAATACGCATTTTAAAGAAAAAAATATTAATCAATGAAATTTCCATTATAGGCTTTCCATCTCATGGATTCCCGAACCAGACCTCCACAAACCCAAAGGGGACCTTGATTCCCTCGGGTAGAGAAAAAGAATCAAGGGTATCAAAAATAACTATTGGTTGATGTTTCACCCTAATGTAACCAAACATAAACATCCAAACATGACTCAATAATATAATGAAAAAGATAAATACCAAAGTAAACCTCAATAAAAACAACCATTTAATACAAGTATTGTAAAATTACAACAAATATAAATGTTAAATGATTGGAAGGACAAAGAGGATAAAAAACATGGCCCCACTAGTTCCATTAAATTGAAGGTCTGATCACCATATTTATGTGACTCATAATTCACCCCCACGATCCCAACAACCATCCACTTTCTAAGGAAGAAATCACTTGATCAAATTTGAAATCCAAGACCTGAATAAACATTCACCAAAATTGAGTACTACATACCCACTAATGTGATTATGTAAGGTGTGAGCCAAAGGATAGTATGATACTACCATGGGTCCCAAAAAATCAATATTCCTAGTTTCAAAGTAATATAGACCAATATGTTTTAATTTATATTTACATGATATAAGAATAATTAAAAACACATAACATGAACTCTTTCAAAGTACACACTTATAGAACATGAAATTAGGAGGTTATACCAAAATAATTCCATTTTTAAAACAAATCTCCCGGAGTTTTATATACATTTTAAAACCATTTTTAACAAAACAGGATATTCAAAACTCTTTCCCTATTTTTTCATTAAAAAAATGTTATGCTCCAAAATCATGTGTAAGAAATGAAAAGGTGAAATATTTTTGTAAAAACAACCCTATAGGTTCACAAATAATTCCAATAAATTTATTGAACCAAACTAGTCAACATTAAGAGTAAAACATAATAGGGTCAATAGATCCTGAAATTCCATCCAAACAATTATCATATCACATGTAAACAGATAATGAATGGCATAAAATACCACCCATATCATGCTTAAAAACAATAGGGACTAATGTGAAAACATAATACATTCAAATGTGGACCTACTTTTGGCATGTTAAAGGTCACACCACCTCCAACCGAGTCACTTTTACCTAGTATCATCACTGAAATCCCCCAAGACAGTTAATAAGTAAAACTAAGGGTAACTAGACAGTGTGTAATATCAACCATACTCAAAACATACCTTTACTTAAAATAGAGTAACTTGGGTTTAATTATGTAATAACTAAATTATTTGGTCCATGATAAAATAAAATATCATCACATGATAATAATAAATACCCAAGGGAAATCAACATAATTATTTCCTTCCCACATCACAATCTTCCACTGGGAAGTGATGAAATATAGAAGCAGAACATGTATCACATCACAAAAAGCCATTACATGAATTGAAATATCATCATCAACATGAACAATGGGGATCAACATGAAAACAAAAACAATAATCAATAAACACATAATAAATTTACAACTCACCCATTATATTATATCATATAGAATATACATGTGGAAACCAATTTTTAAAACAATTTTCAATTGAAACATAATTCCAAATGAAATCAAGATTATTAATAATCCGAAATTGACAACCTAATGGAATCTACATTTCAATTTATAATATAACACCACCATATTTCTAATAAAGAACATCCTAAAAAGGAAACCCTCTTTGAAAGTCACATTTGGATTAAAACATAAGGAAGAAGAGTTATTATTTTATAAAACCATTCATGGAATTTTATAAAAAAATTAGGATTCGTAAAATAAAATTTTACATTTAGAATCATTTAATCATAATATTAAATCCTTTAAGTAACTTAAAAAATTGTAATTGTATAAAATCATAATAAACTAAACCCAGATAACCCACAAAATAATTATCAAGATTAAAAATGGATTACAAATTACAAGAATTCATATAACTATTATGTAAAAGGAAATAAAATTGAAAAACCTACCTCATGTGTTGAGATCATATTTCCTTAAACAAAATCCATCAGATTAGGTCTCAATGGAGGGGTCACAACTACTCGAAGGAAACACATCAGTTTTTGAACAACCCTTAGTACGGAAATCAGTAAACTATGGCCACTAGGGTTAGAGAGAATTAATAGTAATGGAAGAATACCTAAGATAATAGAGAAGAGAACCCTACCCATTTAATCGAGGTGAAGAATCACTAATAAATAACTTAAAATCCATTAAAAGGTTATCGGGGGATGGAGGGAAACCCATGGAAGGTACATAATTCAGGGGAAAAGGAATGGGGAATCCAAGTAAAGAAAACTAAACTAAAAAGAACCAGTAAAGAAAAAAAATTATCCTCATAGAGTTGGTTTCAAGGTTAACCCAAACAGTTAACCAACCCATGTGATAACTGTATAGATCACCACTATCAAGGGGTAAATGGGATGAAAAATTAGGCTACATGGTTAGCTTTATAGTAAAACATAATCACGAAACCAAGAAACCATCCCCCCCAAATCACCATTTTCTTCTCAAAATACCTCCAACTTGACTGTCCAATCAATTAAACAAAAACACACACATAAAAATGTCATTGGGGTTTTACTATATGAGTCTATACATATGGTCACCAAATATCATTTGGTTTGAGGAAATGATTATGAAATAATATCATACAAATATGATTCCATATATATGAATGGGTGAATATCTAACCAATGATCATTTTTTTGGAAATGAGGTAAGATTGTAACATTTATGAGTCTTTAGTTGTTTGAAAAATGTGCATGTAGATTCCAATGCAAGGGATAAACAAGATGAAAAAACCAAACATGCTTCTTTTTTGGATACAATTATAAGTAGTTTGGATATCTATTTTGGAATGTTGAGATCAAGAAGATCATACAAATCTAAAATGATCTATTTATTGAAGGTTCTTTATAAATGGACAATCATGTAGTTGCAATTGATGGAGGGAGTAAAGAATCATGGCGTAATGATCTAGTGAAGCTTGAAGGTGTACCATAGAATGTGAATATATATTCAATGGGACACAATCCTAATGTGGAATTGATGAGATAAAAAAGACGAGAATACCTATGTTGAGGTATTCATCAACTGTACCCTGTTTGTTTTAATTTATGATAGAGATCCAGAATTATTTGAAGAGTAAATGTCATTTAATTAGTTAGGAAAGTGGTAGTTATCTATAAAAGAGGAAATTTCATTATTACATCCAAAAAATACATGGGATATGACTCCTTTGACACAATGATTTAATGTATTGTAGAAAAATGTGTATAAATGGAAAAGGAAGATCATAATGGTTAAAAGAGATATATGTAAAAGTTTGTAGTGAAATGTTTTCAACAGAAGAAAGGTGTTCATTTCACATAAAGTTTCTTACTTGTGGGGAATCTAACTAATATCTAGGTGGTTCCCAATATATTTTCATTTCAATATTTATATATTCATCAACATAATAATAATATTTGTTTTCCTTAAAACAAATTTAGTGGGAATTTATATGGAGAAACATGAATGATTTGTTGAGTCATTAAAGGAAGACCCAATTTTAAAACTCTATAAAAGTTTCTATGAGATAAATTTGTCACCCATGTAGTGGAAGAAAAATCTCAATACATTTTTGAGATAAACGGAATTCAAATTGTGTAACATGGATCAATTCTTGTTTTTAAATCCTTTTTCTGATGGAAACATAATATTTCTTATGTATGAATATGAAATGCCCATCAATAAATAAGAATAATGTTATAAATGAGTAAATAGTTGATAATATTGATATTAAAGATCCGGGAGAAGATAATAATAATTTTTTGATAAAAATAAAGGGAGAAAATTTATGTGGAACCATGATTTTTTCACATGTTGGCAATATTCGATTTTTAGAATAATTTTTATACATAAAGTAATTAAAATTTCTATTCGCCTAGAAAATAATTTTAAATTGTCAAATGAGTAATCAACAATGAATGTTGAAATGGTTTTGTACATGCAAATAGTTCTTTATTAATTGGATGTTTGAAGCTTGATGTACTCCATGGTTTCTACCTATCCTAAAATTTATTTTGTAGTGGGAGTTTTGATAAGGTACATGGACAACCAAAGAAAGAAATATACTGATGCTTTTAAGGGATAAATAGATATTTGAAAAAAAAATTAATGATTTATCTCCCTTATTTGGGAAATGTAATGTCAGGGGAGAGGTATGTGGATGATTACTTTGGAGGTGAATTCAATAGTATGAGGAGTACCACATATTATGTGTTTTCTTTGGGAGGAACTTTGTGAAGCTGGATATATCAATTACGGGATATGGTGGAACTATATACTATAGTGTTATCTTATATTGTATTAATATAGGTTAGGAAGGTTTTGGTTTGTCAGAATAACTTATTTGAGAAAGTGGATAGAAATTGAGAGGAAAATGTGTTGTAATTTATAGTTAGATAGTTATATAACTTGAAAAGAACTTACTATTTCTATTATATATGAATTATTGGTATCAAATTTATACAAGTATTAATATATGATTAGAATTTGACATTGAAAAAGATATATTTAACTGATAAACTTGAATACACATTGATAAAATTGATGGGGATTGAGAAGTTGTGGACAGTTTTCACCACTTATGGTCTATATTGATGAATGAAGGATGATAAGAAATATATGGAAGAAATATATTGTATCATAGAAGGAAATTAAGTTTGAATTTTTTGAATATCTGCTTGAAATTAAACCTTCTCTGAGATAGTGACCAATAGTGAGTAAATTATCGGAGGATCTCTGATTAAGTACGTTATCTAAAGATTGAACTATAGAATGACTATATTTTATGGATTAACCTCAAAGTGGGTGACTGTTTGAATGATATATCTTGATCAATTAATTAATTTTGGGACAAATAATGGTATCTCGTACTATACCCCATCCTACAACTCATATGGTTTGAACTCTATGGTGAGGTCACATGAGGTTCCAAGGGAAGAATCCCCCCCGGCTGGGGTCCATGGGTCAGAGGCCCCTAGCATAATTTTTTGTGGAACTGTATTATATATGACTGATAACAATAATAGTGACACTATAATAGTTTTCACTTACAATTTTTTTTATAATTTTATAGACATTACTAACATTGGTAATATTTCTCAATATATGTAATTGTTTTCGTCACTATAGCATGACAGATCAACTATGCAAATTTAAAACTATTGTATTGTGGGTTTTTGTATCACTGTGTTTCTTTATAAGCTCATTTTTGAGATAAAGTATATGTAATCAGTAGGTGTGTGTGTTCTCAATAATTTTTTCATGGATATAGTGAATATTTATTCCACTTCTTGGACATTTATAAAATTACTAAAACATGTAAATCATTTTTTTCATTTTTTTCATTATTTTCCATTTTTACTCACTCCTATTTTTGAATCGGCCATTTTTCTGGTGCTTCCATTTTTTTCATGATAGAAATAACAATTTCTATACCTTTAATTATTTACCATTAGAATTTTAATCTCATAAAATAAATAAGATTGATCTTTCTTATGTTTCTTATGATTCTCAATGAATTTTAAAAGATCAAAATAGAAATCATCTTAGAGTACTTATAATTCTTATTTTTGATATGTAAAATCATACGATCTAGTAGATAAAGAAGTTGATTCCAAAAAAGTCTCATCCATTAAGAAAAAATAACATAGTTATTTTTTACCACATTAGTGGACAATTCCAAGGATTCATCTTCTAGACAGTATAATTTTATACCAATTATAATAAAAATATTTCTACTTATCCTTTTTGAAATACTTATCTTTCTTTTTCTTCTTGGAAATTCTTTCCTCATGTAGATTTTTTTTACAACTATATTAGAAACAATTAAGATTTTAATTAATTTAAACTTTGAAATGATTTTCCCCCTATGTTTCAATACTTTCTCTCCATTATAGTTTTTTCAAAACCACTTCATCATCCAATAAATTTTCTTTTCCTTACAAAATGCCAAATATTCATCATAGAAATAACTATACAAAGTAATAATAGATTTATATCAAACACTTCTGTTTTTTTATTTTTCTCTTCATCCATATTTCTAAATTCAAGCTCATATTGAAAAATTGATCCAATCTTATCATCCATATAATAATCAATGATGTTCATAATTTATTAAATTTTTATCTTTTCGGAATTTCACATCATAGTAAGATATATCAAAATACATTTAAGCATAAAATCATTGTTCATGGTCTCTCTTAGTGTGGTCATGTTATTCACAATTTTTATAAAATATTGTACATATCACATTAACAACATCATTATCTAATATTATGAATTTATAATAGTATACAATGTAATTGTTCATATTTTTTCTTTGTAACTTTTCAATACCTCGATTAGTGACATGAAAATTCATATGAAAGATATATGTAGTTTTACTTTTTGATATATAACTATATTGAGGTCTATATATAGAACAATGATGATAATTCATAGATATGTAATTAAAAATATACTTAATAAAATCATTACCAACTAATGTATTTAAATCACAGTATTCTAAATTTCAAGATTTGAATTTGATATTCTTATATTAAATTTCTATCTTTTTCATGAGTACCTCAATCATTTATTTTTGGTAGTTATCATCATTACTATTGAAGTGTAATGTCCTTAAAGGATTTTCACTATCTAATAACTTGTGACTTTCCCTACCAAAAAAAAATAACTTTCACTTATATAATTTTAGGTATAGGATAATATATTTTCTATAAATATATTATATTATAAAAAATATTATTAAATGGACAAAATATATACAAATAAATTCCTTTCTCTGATACAAATTGTTATGTCTCAAAAGGTAGTGAATGGAAAGAGAATATGATGTAAACTGTTAAAGTGAAAAATCAATGTAAAAAATATAACATTAATAATTAAATATGGTAGATATTTAATAGGAAAATTAATATCAAATAGATTAGTGAAATTGGTGAATAAGTGAAGTAGTAAAAAATATGTTTAAATGATTTTATAGCGATAATGGAATACCATAATATACTCTTCACAATTCCAAAGCTAGTAAGTATGAACGTGTACTAATACTCTCTTTTCTTATGAGTGATAACCCAATAAACCTAAATTTTAATGGGAGTGAAAAAATGATAAAAACTATTTCCTTTTACACATAAAATTATATTCATATACACCATATGAATTTTTTAACCTAGAGGTATGAGCCTAAAAATATACTTTTATATATAAGAATTAACCATATATGTAATTTTAATTATGGATGATATAACCCATGTGGGTAATTATGTTTGAAGTCGTTTGAAAACATAAAACTATTTATAGTAAGTAAATAATATAATTAATCATTGAAACTGAATATATAGATGATGTAAGTTTGGGCACTCGAAATTAATGATTCAGACCTTAATGTAAAAATATTCACAATTGAATTTTTTGGGACACCATAATGTTATTATACAATTAAAAAACATCATAAAATAAAAAAAATTATATTAACTCATTTCCCTTTCAGTCTTAACATTGATTATAATTTATATATAAAGTATTGGTCTCGGTATTGTTTACATAGAAATAATCTTAATGGATCTTCTTTAATAATCACATAATATATAAATAATTAAATAAAGTGGTTTCTTAATTACCATGGTGTTGTCATGGGGATTATGATTATAGTTTTTCAAACAATCCTCATGGACCAGAAAAAAATACAAACTATAAAAAATATGAACTTTATCAGAACTAGAAAAATATATTCCGTGCGATGAAAAAGAGATGAAGTTTAGAGAACTTATAAAATCCTAGAAATTTTTTTGAAAAAAAAGAATTGATCATGTCCCCATTTATCAATTAAATAAAAATCACAGATAAATTCATCTTTCAAAGTACTTTTTTAGCATCGATATAAGGATCCATTATCAGTACTTTTTTGGAACTAATAAAGGAATCCCTTGTTACTGTTAGGTATAACACTCATAAATACAATTACCATATTAAATACAGATATTTAAGCTATATAAATTGAACTCTAAAATATATGATAAAAAACATAAATAATATATATATTAGAGCCCGAATTCTACATTCATAAAAAAAAATTAAATTTTCATTATAAAATCATTTATATAAAAACATCTCTTTATGTAGTTTTAATAAAATATAATAACATTGTTGAAAGATTTCTATAATAACAAAAAATATAAATATTACAAAAAAACTATCATGTAAGTCCTTATTTAATGATAAAAAAATTCTTATATAAAAAACTAGGTTTATTTTAGTAATAGTTTTCTATAAATAAAAACAAATTATAATTAAAATTTTATATAATCTGAGATACGTTTAAATTTGAATGATATGAAACTATCACTATAAATAATAAAAGAATTATTTTATTTTACTAAATTATCTTTACTATATGTGCTTCTTTTCATGGTTTTTAGTATGTGCCATGCATTTTAACTAAAATGTCTCTTTTAAACTAAAGTCATGAAATTTCATTCAATATAGGAACATTATGTGTCCAATTGATGTGAGAACAATTCCTAAACATCACAAATGACTGATGGATCATTTTTACATATCTAATAAAATCTGAGTGTGTCTTATTATTTTTTATAATGTTTCTTTTGTTTTGAAATAAAAGTTCCCTTCTAAATGTAAACACCCAATATTAGTCATGTCTATAGCATTTTGTGTCGAATTGATGAGGGGTCAATTAAAATATATCACAAATGAAATATCGGTCATGTTCCTTAAATAATGATAATTTGTGTATGTTTTGTTCCTTGTGAGATTATGATGCACTTTTTGAAATACAATGCCACTTTTAAATGGAATCACACACTTTCATTCATACCAAACACTATGTGTGTTAGATTGACTTGAGGTTAATTATTATATGTTACAAATGAATCAAATATTTTTTTTCTAAAGTATCACAACAATATCAGAAAATTTTAAAATATCATTTTTCAAAGAATCATTCCTATCTTAGCACAATTATGTTTTAGTATGTGATATATGTTTTGGAATAAAATAACACTTCTAAATTGAAAACATGCACTTTTATTCAATTCAGACACACAATATGTTATATTGATCTACCATTAATTCAATCAGATAAAAAATGAATCAGAAATTTTTTCATAAATTATTAACAAAAATGAGGCATGTTTTCTTAGTTTTGACCATGTGACATGTGTTGTGAGCTAAAATTTTACTTTTATACCAAATAAAACACTTTCAGTCATACCAAACACACCATGTGTCATATTAATATGTGTTTAAAACCTATAAATCATTAGTGAATCGAATGTAATTTTCATAATGTATCAAGACAATATTGGAATTTTTTTCTCAGGTTTGAGTGTCTGATGTATGTTTTGAACTAAATTTTCACATAAATTTAAACATGTGCATTTTTCATAAAGACCACACAATGTATTAGATTAATGTGCAGTTATTCATACATCTAAAAAATAAATTGTAAATACTTTCTATAAAATATGAATAAAATATGAGTTTATTTTCTTATTTTTGAATATAGGACTCACATTATGTATTAAAATGTCACTTTTAAATGAGAACATGAAATTTCAGTCATACTGAAAACACAGTGCATCAAATTGATTTGGGGTTAATTCCTAAAATTCATAAATATGTTATGATTTGCATTCATAGTGTTTCATGAAAATCCAAATTCATTTTTTTAGTTTTGATGATGTGACATGTGTTTGGGACTACATGGTCTAAAAACATGAACTTCATTTTAATCCGGCCACACCGCCTTTCAGATTGATGTAAATTTAAATCAAACATCTCAAAAAAAATCATTTATCATTTTTTAAAATTATCATGAAAATTTAATATTTTTATCATAGTTTTCACATTGTGATGCAAATTAGAACCTAAAATGTTACTTTTATATTCATAACATGAAATTTGAGATATACCATCCACACTATGTTTCTAATTTATGTTATTTTTATTTCTTTCTATTAAAAAACCAAAGATTATTTTTAAAATTATCATGAAAATATGAGTTTTTTTAGATTTTGATTATATAAAACATGTTTTGAACATATATTTCACTATTAAATGAAAACATGCACTTTTAATCATAATAGCCTCACGATGTGTTAGATTGATTCATGATTAATTATTATTTGTAAAAAAAAATTAATCATGGATCATTTTTATAAATCATTAAGTAATTCTGAGCCCTTTTATAGGTTTTGAGTGTGTGAAACTTATTTTTAACTAAAATGTTACGTTTAAATGAAATCACCCACTTTTAGTAATACCAACAACAATATTTTTCATATTAAAATTATGGTTAATACCTATATATAAAAAATGAATAACTTATTTTTATCATAGTTTATTAAGAAAATCTGATAACATTTTCTCAATTTTGAGTATGTGATGCATGTTTTTATCTAAAATATTACTTCCAAACTGAAAACATTCACCTTTAGTCAATATGATCGTACCATGTGTTATATTTAATTTTGGTTAATTCATACATGAAAAATAATAAATCAAAGATATTTTCCCAAAAATATCATGATAATTTGAGAATGTTTTCTCTATTTTGACTATGTGACACGTGTTGTGTTCTAAAATAATAATTTTATACTTAAAACATACAATTATTATTATTTCAGTCATACCTTGTGTTAAATTGATGTGTGGTTGATTCGTAAATGTCAAGTATGAATCAGTAGCCATTTTCTTATTTTATAAAGACATTTTTATCATTTTTAATAGTTTTGAGCATGTGATGGGTGTTCTGAATATAAATGTCACTTCTAAATGAAAACAAACACTTTTAGTTATAATAACTACACTGTGTGTATTTTTAACATGTGGTTTATTATAAATATAAAAATGAATAATGTGAATTTTACAAAATTATAAATAAAATTGGATTATATTTTCTGGTTCATGAGTTTAAGAAGCATTTTTGAACAAAAATGTCACTTTTAAATTAAAACCCATACATTCATTCATAAATGACATATCATATGTCAGATTGATGTAAATTTAATTATTACACTTAAAAATAAATCATGGAACATTTTTATAAATTATTAACATAATACAAGAAAATTTATTTGTTTGAGTTTGTAGTTCATGTTTTTCACAAAAAAAATCACTTTAAAACTGAAAACATACACTTTTAGTAAATCCAATAACACTGTACGTTGCATTGATGCGAGGAAAATTCATACTCATCAAAAATAAATCATAACTGATTTTCTTAAAGTATAAAGACAATAAATTCATTTTTATTGTTTTTGTGTATGTGACGTATATTTGGAACTAAATATTTTTGTTTTAAATAAAAATATGCGCTTTCAATTATACTAGCCACACCATGGGTTAAATTGATGTTTCTTTATTCCAACATGTCAAAATTAAATAAATGATCAATTTTATAAATTATAAAGATAATATGATTGCGTTTTATCTATTTTGACAATGTGATTCACATTTTACACTAAACTTTTACTCTCAAATCGAATAAATACACTTTCAGTCAATTAAATAACAAAATATCTAATATTGTCGTTGGATTAATTACTACATACCAAAATAATGAATATATATTTTTCAATAACAATTAATATAGTTATAGCACGTTTTCTTGGTTTTAACTGTGTGATGCTTATGGAAAAGTATAATATTACAATTATTCAAAAACATTTAATTCAATTTTACTAGTCGCTTTTCTTATTGATTATTATATGATTGATTTTTACACATCACAAATGAATCATATATCATTTTCTTGAATTATAATTATAATCCATGTTTTTCCTTTGTTTTGACTATGTGATGTGCATTATGAGCAAAAATATTACTTTTAAAAAGAAAACAAGCACATTGAGTTATACAAGTCACACCATGTACCAATTTAATGTGATTTTAATTCCTATAAGTCAAAAATGAATCACGAATCCTTATCCAAATGTATCAATATAATTTGAGAGCATTTTCATGGTTTTAGGTATGTGACACATGTTTTGAAATATATAATAATTTTCTTGAACAATTCTCCATATGTTATATAATATTCCTACTTATGTGGAAAGATTTAAATTTTAAATTCTCTCTCTATAACTCTAAATAAAAATGATAATAGAATTTACTATATAATTAGTAAATAAAGCAACTCTTCATGATTTATTTGAAATAAAAAATTTACAAATGTGATAAGAAATTGTGTTTTAATGATACATGAAAACAGTATAAGATAATATTCCCACTCATTCCTAAGTAAATATACATACAATTTTCAATATGTACATTGTTGATACTATTAGAATAATATAGAAAAATTATTAAAAGATATTTTAAATTAATTTGGGATTAATTTTAGAAATACCTCTTTGGGGTTTCTAGTTTGTGGATCGAATATGATATCCTTCATAAATTTTTAAATTTAATAACCATAACCGTTATTA
The DNA here is from genome assembly GCA_963277665.1 of Viscum album. Classification (NCBI taxonomy): domain Eukaryota; kingdom Viridiplantae; phylum Streptophyta; class Magnoliopsida; order Santalales; family Viscaceae; genus Viscum; species Viscum album. The sequence goes on from OY728136.1 coordinate 433,569,232, forward strand.
ATATTTTATTTATGAAACTATTGAAACACTGATAAAAAATTAATTTTTCAGGATATTTATTTTTATAGTGAAATAACATTTTACATACACTAATACTTATCCAGTTGAACTAATACCTATGCTTCTTACATGAATTGGCCTTCTATATACCCTGGTTTTGTTGATAAATAGACGCCCTGATATTATAAAAAATCTTGTTAAAATATAATATAAAAGATATAATTTTAATGTTTTCATTAAAATGTTGAATATAGTGTATTATTGATAAATAAGTGATATCATGCTAGTACAATTTGTTGGATATGTTTATTTTTTATATTAAAATATATCTTCAGTGTATAAAAAATTATTATAATAAAAATCTATTGAGTCATAAAAAAGGAATATGTAATGGAAAAAAAAAATATATTATAATAATAGATTGAATGTTTTATCCCCAAATTTTAGGTATTAATAAGTGTCAAACATCTGTTGTTTTATTTTAAACACTTTATGCTATGTGGTGCACTCATACAAAAAAATCATTATCCAGCATTGATAATTTTTCAATAAACGTGGTTTTTTGCATAAATGAAGAAAATGTTTTCTTTATAGAGTTCATCCATTACGTTATACTGATATGGACAACAACATTAAATATTATTAATATTAATCTATGATTAATTTATAAGATCAATTATTATATAAAACTTTTATGAAAATTTATATCATATATAAATTCACACTAAGGTTCCTATACATTATTGATTGATAATTTGATTGAATTTCCAACACTAATCAGGCCTTTAAAGTCCTCTCCATAAATTTGTTCTTCAAATTCAACCTAAGTCTTATATTTATTCTAGAACATTTTATCTGCATGTACATCTAACTAAGTAAATTAAGAAGTGAAATTGGGGGGGGGGGGGGGGTTAATGTTAAAAATTGGAGGTCCTTTCGATCTATTAGTTTATCATTTATATTTTATTTATGACACCCATATATTTCAGAATATAATTTTTCTTTAATTAAATTGTAAGTATTTTATAGCTTTCCTCACACCTAACACCGAGACTAAAAAAATAAAATAATATAACATAAACATTAAACTGGATATTATGAATAGTAATAACTAAATTATTAAAAATATTTATATTGTTTTTAAATAATGAAAATCAATTGATTAATTTTTAATTAATAAGTGTGTAATTTTGAGAAATGTAATTTTATGCCTCACAATTATGTTATTTGTAAAAATAGATTTATATAATTTTACAAACAAAAAATGTAATTAATTTATAAAAAATTGAGAAATTATATTTTAGGAAATTAATATCATTTTGTAAATTATAATTTCAAAATTAGTTTATATTTAATTTTTAGGATTTTTCTAAAAGAATTATTTTTTCATTAAATAGTAAAAAAACAAATTCTTGTATTTACTCTCATTTATTTTCAAGGATAATTAAAATTAAGTGTTTAATTTGATATTGAAGTAAGATAATTATCTAATAATTATCAATAATACAATTAATTATATATCAATCATCATTAACCATTATTTTGGTATAAGTTCATTTTTGGGTTTAAAAATTGATTTTTCAAAAATAGTTTTTTGTACATAATGTGTTTTTATCATAATAACTTAATATTATATATATTAAGTAATATCATTAATGAAATTTATATAGTATATATTCATTAATATATTTTAAAATTAATTTTATAGTATTTATAATGAAATTAATGAAAGTAAATTAATTTTTTTACTTGAAATTTGCTTTTCGAAAAAAAAATTATCTTTCGTGCACTTATTAAAAATTAAATTCAACAATTTAGAGAAATTGAATATATTAAAATGGATTAAATATTTTTAATCATAAAAATTAAGATAATTTATTTCAGTCAGTATAATTTTTTGTCATACTGAATATTAAAAATAGTTAAATTTTGTTATCTTGGGTGGGGTTTAAACAGGTTTGTTAGGGTTTAAATTAAGATATATGGGTATAATTCCCATCCAAACATATCTAATTATTAATAATTCAAAATATTTTGACATTATATTATCATAATTTATAATACCTATCCATTTGGATCCTCTTTCCCATGAATGTGACCTAATTTCATTGAAATATTTTTAAAAATTACATATGTGCCCTCCTCTTCACTTGTAATGGGGCACATATTATCCTCTTTTATTCACACCGTTTGAGACCTCTAGATCAGAAACTATCAAATAATAAAATTACTAGATTCATTAAATTAATCTATGATCTATTGGTCTTCCCCAAATATAGATCATTCATGTCCTAAGGTGTAATCCAACGGAAGTCTCTCAAAGAAGATGTATAACTATTAACCAAATGCTTTCATTTATATTTCTTCTGAAACATCATCTTAAAATGTGGTATCCATAATAAAATGTTTTTTATAGTATCTTAAATATACTAATATGTTATTATTATAATTTCACAACCATTTACCATATTATCTATGTCAAATGATATATAATTCATCACTCGTGCATACGTATGGACTACCGACTCCAAGTAGCGATACAAATATTTTTCCATCACCATTTTCATGGATGGTTAGAATTATGGATTTAATATATATATATATATATATATATATTATTTATGAAGTTTTTATGCTCTTCTATATATGAAATATTATCTACCTTCTTACCTCCTCAGCCATTGGAAGACAATAACGTCACTCATGGGTACGTGTGGGATACCTCCTCCACGGAGATATGTGATTTGTTTTTCAATTACAAATAACATGAATGATAGTAAATATTGATTTAAATAATATATATTATATTTATGATAAAATATTTATTCTTTATAGGTGAATTATAACATACACTTTTTTGTTCCATACATCGAGAAGTGGAAACATCACTCGTGTGTATGTATGACTTACTATATCCACAATGTGATGTTATTCATTTTTCAGAACCACATAATATAAATATTTATATATATTTATATAATTAATGTGTATTAAATTTATATCATGGTTAACATTCTATAGATGATGGAACCATGATCAGTGTGCAAGTACCATAACTTCCAAAACAAAAAATACATGATAAATGAAGGGGTTAACACCTAAAATGATGATGATGACAAATGATTATTAATTAATGGGTGATAATATGTAATGGAGCAGACCATAGAACACCCAATTAGTTGGTTTATATTTTATTAACTTATGTTTTTCCGACATATATTATTTTTTTATTTGTTTTTATGATTCAAAAAATCTATATTATTCTTTGAATCATTTTTTATTATGTGTTTCATTTTTAATCTCATTATAAGAATAATGTTATTTATTTTAAAGGAATTTATCATATGAAAATTTAAATTCATCTCTTATTATAGATCATAAATCAATGATTTTTCTTATTTTGAGTGATTATCTTATGCGTAACATAATTATCATACAAAAATCTATCATGGAAGTTTTAACTTATGGATGATGAAAATTATATTCGAATTTTAAAATGTTTGAAATATTATTAAAAATAAATTTAAGATATATATTTTTTCTTATGAATATGAAATTCTTATAAGGATGATCCTATGATTTCAAAGAAATATATGGAAATATATTATCATATACCAGAAAGAAATTATATTATGTGGAAAAAATTTCTTATGCAGAATTCTATGATCTATTTATCTTATAAGAACATTGCAATCAGATGATTATATTATGAAGATTAATATACCATGTGGATCATTATCATCACACACGTAACATTTGAAAAATCCATCAAAATGTTTCTTCATGATATTAAGAATATCAAAAAAATTGTATAAATAAGGAAATATCAATTTGGGTAATTTTTTTCCAAATTTTTTAATATCTAAATAAGAATATTTCTTTCATCGCTATCACATAAGTTTATCCAATGTCTTTAAAAGGACACATACCATTAAAAACTTATCTTATAAACTTTTTGAAGTATTTTTCATTCAATCATTGTAATTATCATGTGTTCTCAAATTCAAAATAAAATATGGTATATAAATTATAAATTTATCTATTACATGAATGATAGATATAAATATACATATGAACACCCTGATTACACCAATATCTAATTCTTGTATATATAATAAATCACATATTCTTTCCTGTAGGGGTCACAAGTTTATCTATTGCAATCAAAGAACCTTGAAAGTTATGATACGACGATCGCCATATTCTTTTGATGTGTCTCTATCTACTGATAATTCCTCATACAATTGTTCATTTCTTCATTCATTCAAATATTGATTATATCTATTACTATTTTTACTTTTTGGGATTGATATTGTTATGTTCATGGATATTTCATGTAAATGGATATCTTGTTTAAATATATTGGACCACTATAACAAGTATCAACTACTATCACTCATTTGGGATCCCACAGAAAAATAAATATCATAGTAAAAATCATCAATGTCATAGATTAGAGTGTTGGTGGAGTGGAATATGGAATTTTTGTTCCTCAAACCAATTTAAATCTCCCATGTTTGATCTTTTACAATTTGAACCTTTATATTTCAGCAGCCTATATTTCATAAGGAAAATAAAAAATCTCTCATTCCAAGACCATGGTTGTTTTAAACTGAATAAAATTTCAAGACCTAAATTCAAAATTATTTTTAGCTATTAGTCATACATTCTCATGGAAAAAAATTAATTTTTTCTATTGGAAAAATATAAATACCATAAATCACATTATAAAGGACCAAATAGTTTAGTAGTCTCGGAAAACTGAATACAAACATTAATATCATAGTATAATTGAAAAAATAATATAAAACAACATCTTATACGTGAGTGCATCATTATTTCCTACATAATAACCTTTTAAATTAATAATTTGACACATATTGATATCCCTTAGAAATAATCATAATAATGGTGTGAGGTACTATTCTCTTAAAGGGTATGAATATTTAATAAAATATCATAAATAAATAAGGAATAAAAAAAATTTAACATTAAATAATATAAACGTAACCCATTTAATCATTTACTTTAGAATGAATAATAATATGGAAGGAATAAATGATGATCCAAATTATTTCATATAAATAATCATAAATCATGAAACTTATCCATGTATATTCTCACTAATCGAATAATTGAAGGGAAATCAATAACTAATCTCATATTGAGGAAAGTCATAATTCTAAACATTATAACCCTAATTTCAAGTAATTTTTTAAAGACAACACACATAAAAGGGTAAGTCCTCAGTCAAATAAAAAATATAGTTTATCTTATCAGACCTACTGATGCATCAGGGTTATATAGTAGGCCCCACCAGTCACTTACTAGGTCCAAAAAATTCCTTATATTAAAGGAGTGAACATAATCAATATTAACATTCATATTGAAAAACTACCATATGATGTGTAAATTATTTCCCCAATCAATAAATATATGCATAAACCATTCAATGCAATATAGGGAATGGTAGAAAAACAGTATGCCCCACTTCAAAATAATCTTAAACGATTAGGTGAAATAATATAGATGGTATAATTACATTATATTTTTAATAGATAATAAGGATAAATAGTGATTTTTATCATTGATGAATAAAAATATCATAATATTTTCATTAAAACATTATTGAGTTAAACAACCTTTTCCCTTTAAAAATCACATTTTAAGACTATATGTTATCAAAAAATTTGGAAAATAAATTACATTTAAATTATCATATAAAGTCATTAAAACATTTACTGGTAATGATGGTGTGAAATTTCATACATTCTATACAAGTTAAAAAATATTCCTTTTACATTTTTTTAAAAAGGTTAAAAACTACATTGTTTGGAAAATGATAAAAGTTAATTTTAAAAAAATTAAAAAAATAAGTCAAAATTTATATAATTTTTATGTAAATAATGTTTATAATGATAAAAATATTTTTAGAAACATTTATATAATACATGTTTTTGGACGAAAAATGATTTTCGACCAAAGAGAGTAATGAAATCATCTTTTCTAAAAAAAATCTCAAATATTTTAAGTACCATAGAGAGAAAAATGGGATTATTACATAAAAAGATAATGGGTGATATTATGAGAATAAAATATATTATATTAAATATATAAATAATAAATAATTACTCCAAGGGTGACTTAAACATAAAAAAATTCGAATAATTATGAGATTGGGAAATAAAACCTTACCCTTTTGGTAGCTTTTGAATCATAACCCCCAGAAAATAAATAATTTCAAATGTAACATTAAATGAAAAGAATATAAATAGATCCATGATATAAATTATCAAAGGGGATGAATTTACAACACACTAAATATCTAAGTGTTGAATATTTCATCTGTCTCAATGAAGTAACAGTGAGACGAGCAACCCTTACCTCAGATCTGATTTCCTTCCTATGTGTTTATACCTGACCTATAATAAATATATGATTGTGATAAATATATTTAATAACCCTAATCATATATTTCATACCATGTATTATAAAATTTTAGTCATTTTTGACCTGTTTATTAATAATTCTTTATTAAAAACATTTTTTCGGGAGATAATTGTTTCATTTTTCCTGATTGTCTTGATTTGATGATTTCATTCATTTTCCTTTTATCCTAGTAAATTCAACTAAACAATTTATACAATGATATAAATATCATATATATTCATTAGATATGAATTTATAATAATTAAATATGTTTTATGTTATAAACTGAGTTACAACATTCATGGAGATGGTAGGTTGTACGTACAAATAAACATTATTTCCATTTTTCATCCTCAGATGGAATTTATAAATATTAATAATTATTTATTAAGTAATATTTATATTATTCCAATACATCATTATTACCATATTTGTAAATCATTAGTGAAAATGAGTCTCATGTTTTACGAAGCGGTTGTCCCCCGTACACACAAGCAACGTTATTGTATCCCCTATGGAATGGAAATTAAGAATTTATATGTGATATAATAATTAAATATGTATAATAATGTAATAAATACCATAAATATTCATTTCATCAATCCTTATTTCCATCTATGTATATAATAAATGGAAAAAAAACAACCCACATTTGTTTACGAGGTAGTAGTACATCATACACACAAGCAAAATTATTTTTTTCAAAGGGGTTGGAAGTTAAGAAGATAGATATTGTATTATAATTAAAAAATTATATTAATTTAATAAATATCATATAAATATTTTAAATTGAAAATTATACCCATCTTTGTAAGATGGTGATGGAAAACAAATTATATTGGTTCATGAAAAAATATCCCTCTATATGCATGATCGACGATTTTGATTCCCATTTAATGAAAATGGAGATGAATCTAGGTTATTATATTAACATTATAAGATATTATTATAATGAATGTAAAATTTTTAATATACTATCACATTTTAAGATGATTTTATGGAGGTGTTGGTAAAAATAATATGAAAACACATGGTTTAAGGAATATACCTCTTTCTTAGAGACCCTCTTTAGGTTTTTACCTAAATACAACTTAGGAAGGGTTCATTAGCAAAATAATTCCTTTAGGATGTGGGTGGGGATGTAATATGTATATTTTAGAATTTATTTTATGAACAAAAAGGAATTTGGAGTGTGAATATCAGAGGATAGGGAGTGATATTTTATAAGTAGGGGAGAGGACACACTTAGAATGTTTTTGAAAAGAAGGAATTATACACATGTTTTTATCATTAAACAATCCACCAAAATGATATGTTATAGAACATTATATTTGATAAGTCATAAATATGGTAAAAAAATAAAAAATAGACATATTTTAGGTAATTTTAACCATTATCATTTTAGTTTAACCCATTGAAAAAATGATTTCACCATAACCATAATAATACATTTATACATTATTCACTATTAAATGTGGTTAAAAATTAAGTTTAAATTAATATATAACCTAAATTAAAATGATTATATATATAAAATAATTTAACCATATTCAATTAATAAAGGTATCATAATTTAATTTAAAATTAACCCTATATATGGGTCAAAAAATAGGTTTTTAATGAAAAACATTCAAAAGTTTAAAAAATATATATCCCAATTCCATATAAAATTTACTAAAATGACCCAAATTAGTTAAATTTTAAAATTATTAAACTAATTTTACTTAAAAATAATTCAAAAAATAATTTAAATTATAAAAAAATGAATCAAAAATAAGGTTTACCTTTACGTCTGTATTTTTCATTATTCATCATAAAATTAGTATTTTTTGAAACTTTTAAAAAATTCATCAAAAGATTATTTTGACATGTTGATTTAAAAATTAATTGTAATTTTTTTAAAATTTAAAATGGAAAAAATTAAATAAAAAATTTGTCTATAAAAAGAGATAAACCAAAATTTTATGAAAATACCTTTTTTATAAAAAATTAATATTTCATTAAAATGATGCATATTTTATTTCAAATCAATATGCAACCATTGAAATCATTTTAGAAATTTTTAAACCATATAATTTTTATAATTTAGTTAATGCTATTCATACCTACCAACTTAATGTCATGGTTATAATTGTTGTGTTTAAATTATTATATTTTAATATAGTATCAAGTTTCATTTTCACTCAACATTTCAAAAATATTAAAATGTTGACGTGATTGATTTTTTTAAATAAACACATCATAATGTCTTAGTGTGTTACATTTTCTTCTAATCTTGGTGTTTCATGCCATATATGTCATTGACGATGATCTTCCCCTTTTGAAATCTCATGGTGTTACATAAGATGTAATAAGAAAACCATGTATGGTATTATAGGAATTGATATAATTATATTATAAAATTATAATAAATTTGAATTTATTATGTAAGAGGTAATAGTGATTACAATGGAAGATAACCTTGAGGTAATGGTTTCTTTGTCCCGTTTTAAATTCATGAGACATATTTGACATTGCAGACCATAATTTATTCTATATAGGGTTATATCTTCTTAAGGAATATAATTTTATATATTCATGAAATTGGTGGGGTTTTAATAGACATATCTTGTTCTTTGGTTAAATGGTATTTAATTCAAATTAATCCAATGTTATAAGGGTTATTCATCTCAATGTTGTTTTATTAACACGTTTTTGGTATTATGCACCTATATTCTTTTATACGGTGTATTGGAAACCCCTTTATTATTTTTTATCATTAATCTCCTATAGTTTATGGTATTTAATATTTTATTTGATGTTATTTCAACCATGGGAATTTTCACTAAAATGATTCCTATGTTTTAATGGTTTTATGTCACAATTTAATTTTTAATCGGATTATTTATGATTAAATTTTCTAAGATACAATTATATCTTATTCTTCTCCAAAATCTTATATATTTTCTTCTCATGTGGTTATATATGTAGATTACATGTTTTCTATGAATGCCCCTGACCCTAGAATACTAGAGTTGGTGGTTGACTTACCACTTTTTCTTAAGATACAAGTGATTTCATCCTAAATGACGGTTTAGTTTAGTAGTCTTAACAAAATAAATTCATACATGATTCCCACATTGAATTTAAATAAACAAATTATGACATAATTTTTTTGATAACAAAATTATTTCCACCAGAAATTCATTTCATATCATTCATAGTAAACATCCAAGATTCCTCAGATAGTGAACAAAATATGGCTGAGATTAGATGATCATTAAGAGTTACATAAATTGAAATTTATCATGAGTAAATGTGTAATAATAAATAAGGAACAATAAATATAGAACATTAAATATCCAAACACACCTAAAATATAATCCATATATTTTCTATCACGATTATATAAAGCATAATCAATCTGAAAAGTTATATAACTGAACACACATGCCACATAAATAACATGATTATCTTGAATAAGGAAGTATTAATAAATATTCCAATGTAAATAACTTAACACACATGATAGTTAATCAATAAATTGATAATCAAATTCATGTATAGATAATATCAATGTGATTATGTCATGGTTAATAATAAATGAATTCTTAAAAAAATAAAATGCTTAATTATTGAACCTCGTGATCTTTAGCATCATGATAAGTCTACAATTACGACATTTCATAATAAAATTTGAAACTAATGGGTAGGTAAACACAAAAATACCATCTAAATATGTTTATTAAAATGATTTATCTCATAAGACTGCTGATGGATTTAGGGGATATCTATAACATTACCCCACCAATATATATATATGCAAATAATTACCCATAAATCAAATAATCAATTTAATTCATGAATAATATGCCTTACATTAAAATATCGATACTAAATAAAGAATATATATTTATCAATATTTCATGAGATTATAATCAATGTAGAACAATTTATGTATAAATGATATACGGTTTAAGAAATAAATACATTAATGATAAACATTATGGATTATAAGGGTACATTTAATGACCAATAAAAAAAGGAAGATAAATATTTTATGGGAATAATAATGGATAAAAATAATAAATCAAGAAAGTGAATTTCAATACATTCCTTGGACAAAATGATCATAAAAATTCAATATAAATAATAAGTATTGAATTAATACAACATATCCTATATGGATTATAAGTAAAAAAATCTGTCATTGACAAATAGTGATACAATAAAAATGTTATTAAAATAATTATTGCAGAAAATATCCCTTGCTCACTTTGAAAATGTTTTTAGAAATAATATTTCACAAAATATATTGAAAAAAAAATTATTTTAAAAAACATTGAAACTAATAAAGGATTTTTTAAATATTGAGTGTTCATTATGATGGTGAATTCTGTACAATGCATATATGTTAACCCAAATATTAATTTAACATTTTTAGTAAAACCAAATGGTACATGTTTAGAAAATTAGATAATAATTAATTTAAAAATATATACAAATAAATAAATGTGTAAAAATTTATTTAATAAATCATTCAGTGAATTTTAAAAACCATTTTGAAAATATGTTTCTGAGAACATTGTTTTGGAAGAAAATGGAATTTCAACCGAAGAGATAAATGAAGTCATATTTTATAAAAAACATTTCCTCAATAATTTTAATAAAAAATGACTTGAAAATGGTTCTAGTACTAGAATACTCGATGAATAAAAATGTATAAGAAAATTAAAGTGGTTTATTATAAAATTATCTAACAATTTCCTTTAGTTGAAATTCAACTATATACAATATCGATTAAAATTAAATTGTGAAATAAACCCTTACAAAGATTATAACATTAATGTGAGAAATAACCAATGAATTGATTGTGTGTATAAAATTTAAATCGGTATAAAACAAGTTGATATAAAACATAATATATTCCATATTAAATACACATATAGTAATATAATATCAAATACAATGAATAAGTAATATAAACATATGAAACGAAATTGATTTATGAAATTATTTACCACTTGGTAGATGTCTAGTAAAATACCATTGGATTAAATAATTAAAATTGAAATGAAAAAATTCAATATTTATTAAGGAATCATGATATTACATGTCAAAGGGGAGGTATAAATCTTATAAAAAATAAATGTGGCTTATAACATTATAGTATGTCTTAGTGAAGTTAAATTGAGAAGAAGTCCCCTTCCACATGCTTCCTTTTGGTTGAACATGATTTGAAATCAAGAATAATGGTTTTGAGAATGTTATTAATTGATAACATAACGATAGTAATAGTTATAATATCATATATGACAATTCTATGACATCTTATCACTAGTTCGTTAATAATCATTTATATTTAATAATGTATCAAGTGATAAATAATTTGTTTTCCCAAGAAGGTTTTAACATGAAAGTTATGATTCATGAGAATTTCAAATAGTTACATCATATAAATAATTATATTAATTTTATAAATATAATTTTTTCATTATATAAAAATTTATAATAATTATTAAAATTTGAAAGTGGAGAATGGATCACATCACTTTGTAGAGATGGTAAGTAGTATGGCTACATGAGTGGTGTTATCATTTCTTTAATTGGCGATAGGGTGAGGAATTAATCGATATATTTATTTTCTAAATTAAATATAATTTCATATATATATATATATCATATATTCATTAAATTTATCCTTATTACATTTTATTTAAATTAGAATTGAAAAATTAATCCCATCACATAGAAAGGTGGTAATCCACTGTACACAAGAGTGACAATATAATAATTTAAACACAATAGATAACGAGAAGGTATATGTGATAATATCATTCCATAAATATAATAATATCATACATATCATATAAAATTATTAAATTTCTCATTATATAAATTATTTAATAGTGGATATGTAAAAAATAATTACATCGATTCGCGAAGCGGTTGTTCATCATACACACAATCGAAGGTTTTGTTTCCCATTTGATTACAAATGAGATGGATATAGGTAATTCTTTTAACATAATGAAATATAATTATTTAGAATATAATGAGGTTATTATATAATATGTCTTAGTAATATTTTAATGAGGTTGAAGATGAGGAAAAATAGAAATTCTTGCTTAGTAACAATACCTCTTCTTTAGACAACATCTTTAGGTCTGTACCAAAACACATCCTAGGCATGATATATGACAAAAAAATTGAAATAGGATGTTTGGATGGGATTAAATATGTTTTTCTAGTTATTTACTAAAATAAATTTCTTTTTTGAGTGTTAACATTGGAGGAGAGGGGTGGCCTTTTATAAGTGGGGGAAAGGACACACATGATTTTTTTTAAAAAAATTTAATTACACCCACGTTTCTGTCATGAAACTAGACTATAAAAAGGTTGTTATTGAAAATTTGATATGATATGTTCTAAATATTTCTATACAATGGGTTTTGGACAACTATCTAGTTCATTAGAACCCTTTATTTTAGTTTAACCCCCCTACCTGTTAAATTAGATTTTACCTTTAACGTGGTAATAAAGTTTTACTAATTTTACTATTGATAATGTTCAAAAATTATGTTCACCTAATTATAGAAAATAAATTATTATTATTTTAAATATTTAATACATTTTTTCAAATTTAATTCATATAAGTGGAATAATTTTCTTTAAAATTATATCCATAGACAAGGTGAAAATTTTGGTTTTCAAAGTGGAAATTCCCCTAAGAATGTACTGTTTTAATATCAAATTTCAATTTGAAATTGATTTAAACTATATAAATTAGTTAAATTTAAACATAGTTTATGTAAATTTATTTTAAAAATAATTTATAATTCAATTTATCATTACAAATAATTTAATAGAAAATGAATTTTTCATTAAAAATCGGTATTTTTTACAATTCTTCCAAAAATTAATCTTTTAAAAAAATTATAAAAAATACACTATGGGATAATTTTAACCTTTATATTTAAAAAAATAATATTAAATTTTAAAATAAATTTCCACTAATTGGTAAAAATTAATTATATATTATGTATGTAAATCACGACTAAAAAGTCTTAGAAAAATACAATTTTTCAGAAAAAAAATTATTTTTATTTCAAATGATTATAATTTTACGTAAAATAAATATATAACCAAAGTATTTGTTTGTAAAGGTGTAAACTAGATTATTTTTATAATTTATTTAGTATTATCTATATTATATAATTTAAAGGCTATGTTATAATTGTATATTTTATAGTTCCATTGGACTTTGGGTTATATGTGTCACATGCTATCTGAGAGATTAAATATAAATAAATATATTTCATCAGTTATTTAATCTCGGTGTTTCATTTCACATATTTAATTGAATAATGTTTTATTTTTCTATAATTTTGGGTCGTTGCATTCCCTCCACATTAAATAAATGTTATGTTCACAATTTATCTTGCACTAAAAAATCCAGGGGTCGATATTTAAAAAGGCGTTTATCGAAAACCGACATATTAAAAGTGGTAAATATAACATATTATTAATAATAGATAATGTTATGTAAAATGTTCACATATAATAAAACATAACTATGTTTTAATATTAGAATAATTTTTGTGGAAAGTAGAGATGTTTACATGGAATAAAAGCATAAATAATTATAGTTATTGATAGAGATACTTTATCACAGGAAAGTGAATGTAAAATAGAATTTTAAGGACATAAAAACCATAAATATAAAATGTTTCCTAATGTTTTGTTTCAAAAATCATTTCCTAATGTTGTGTAATACATTTAATGTATAAAAATATTTAGAAATATAATTATTTGACATGTTTATATTTAATAGTCATAATACCATACTTTGTTATTGTATCAATAAATTTCTTATTTCTCTACTAATCCATTAATGTTTTATCAAAAATATAATTTTTTTCTTTAATCACTAAAATTAACTTATCATGGATCATAAAATCCATAAAATAGTGAAAAGTATTTTCTCCTATTTCTAAATATTTTCCAAAACTAACATGGTTAGCACAAGTTATTAATCTCTAAACATAAACAATTACACCACTAATTCATTAATAATATTTTTCATCAAATCATTAATGAAAAAAAATTATATCAACCAAAACATCACGTAGTATAGTGGTATGTGTTAAACACTTATCATTCATTAGTTGTGGTTTCAAGACCTATCATCGTGATGGATATGATGTTTTGTCACTCAGTATATGGGGTGTTCTTTTTATAAGTCTATATTAATATAATTACTATAAATTTATAAATTACATTGAGTATAATATAGAACTTAAAGGCTACCAATTCCTTTATTCTTTGGTCCAAAACAATTTAAGGGAATTATTCCTCCAATAACTTTTTGTAAAATTGATCAAATATATTTTAATCCCATAAATGTTTTCCCAAAATATACATAATCATTTTATATTCCTACCACAAAAATTTTAATATTGGGTGTCTAAAAAGTTTAGCTTATGGTCAACCATAAAATCAGAAGCCCATGATGGGATCCCTAACTCTTAAGATAATGAATATATATATATATGGTTCTAAAATTTAACACATTCCTTAGATGATTCATGATTCTTATAACAAAAATAATATTGTAATAAATAATTATATAATTTAATAATTGAATCCATATATATTATTAATTCATCAATTTAATTTTAACATAATTATTTCCTTGGTATAACTGATAAGAGTTAAATGTGGGAATTGACCCAAACAATTCTCAGGTTCCCCATATTTTATAAAATGAACTATAAATGGATCCCAATGATGAAAATTATTTCATTCTATCATACTCTTTATTTTCCAAAAAATACTCATTTATTTATGCCATTTTTTCCAACAGAAAAAAAAAATTATTCCATTGAGACGCCTGAATGGGTGTCTTTTTTAAAATTTATGAAATGAAGGAAATCAAGACTTCTTTCATCTATAGTCCCCACCAGTCAATCCTTTGGATAAATCCATAATTCACTTATTTGTTAATTCCAATATTTGGTTAGGTTATAGGTTAAAATAATATTTTACGATAATTAATTATGAATAATCAGAAGATCATTCACCCCTATCACCATCCCATTAATTAGCTCATAGTCATCACATTGTCCATGATATTCAACATTAACAAGATTCCATCGGGATCCAACCATTTACTAAACCAAAAATTATAGAGTGAGAAAAAATAATCGTATTTGGACACAACATAATCATGAAGAATAATTTATAGGATTTATAAATCATGACTCCTTGTATGGATAACCCCCAAAGAAAGTTATAAGAACCTGAGTACAATTTTTATGTTGTACACTGATGAAATTGGGAAACTAGTTTATAAATATATATATATATATATATATGTTATTGGAAGTTTAATATATTTAACTACTTGTATACATGATATTATTTATATTATGTGCATTTGTGAATATTTTTATGAACATAAAATGGAATTTCATTTTTATAAAATCACAATTATTTGAATATACCTCAAAAAGTGAAAAAAAAGTTTTGATTATTTTTTTTAAAGGACCTGGATTTTACATAGTTAGTTATTCAGATGCAGATTTAAGTTGTTGTAATTTGGATTGAAAAAGAATGTATGGAACATGTCACTTTTTAGTGAAGTTTCTATTTTAAAGGTATAGTAAGAAAGAAACATTATCACATTTTAACTATTGATGCTAGGTAAATATTTATAATAAGCTGTTGTGCGAAGATTTTGTGGCTGAAATATACTTTACAAGACAATTGATATATATTTCTACATGTCCCTATAAACGATGATAATAAAATTTCAATTAACATTTATATGAATATTTTATCTCCTTTAGGGAAAAAATTGATACAAGAAATAACTTCTTGAGAGGCTATATTCAAAAAGGGGATATTAATTTTTAATTCATTGTTATTGAATATCATATTGCTGACATACTCAAAAATAAATTGAATATTAATAGAATGGATTATAACATAAATGAGTTATAAATGATTAAATCTTCCTAAATCTTTCAATTAATTTAAAATTTTTATCTTTGTAAATTTTTTTATATGTTCTAAACTTCTTTGTATTATGATATTTCATAAGCAACCATGATGTTTTACTCACATTGTTAATAAAGTGTCCATTAATTTTTTTCCATGTAGTCACTATACTTACAATCTCAATTTACACATACGGTTAGTATACCTACTGTAAGATTAAATCCAATAGACCTACAATTCCATATTATTCATCAATACAATGTCAGTATACCTACCCTTTATATTTTTTAGTTTGAATTTTCATTTATCTTTGTGTGGTGAAATTTTATTCTAGTTTTCTTAATTTTAACCCCTAGATAATTGAACAAAATTCAAAATAAAAATAAAAATCCTAGACACTTTTCCCAAAAAATAATTTCCTATCTTTAAAGCCATCCATTCCCTCTCTCATGAAACCTCCATTCTCAAAACACACTATAAAAATAAAACTAGGGACATTAGAAGTTGGATCGCAATGAAAAATTCAAAGGATGAAGCAAGATATTGATGTCTTATCTCCTTCCAGGTCACCTCCTCTAATGAAATTGAAAAAATATTATTCTATCATAAGTGGTAAAGTGAGGACTCATAACCCTCAATGGATTGATCAAATAGTATGTCATAAAAACGAAGCAGATACAAAAAATTTTAATTAATCAAAATCTCTAGAGTGAAAATCAATTCAGTAGAATGGAAAGAATGAATGGTTCAAGGAAAATAGTAACCCATTTATCCTAGATTTGTTAAATAACTTTATTTCCATATGGAATTTCTCTCTATACATAAAGGATATTAGATTCATACACTGGTAAATTGATATGTTTTTGACTTCTCTCCAAAACTCTGGTAAAATAGCTTATATACACCATATAAGGGTGAGCAAGAATATTATTGAAGTGTGAATCCTATAAATCATGCATATTTCTAGTGTCCAAATTATTATGAATAATTAAAAAAATATGAATGTTGGAAGGATGAATAAAATATATCTAATTTATGAATTTATGTATTTGGATACGTTAATCTAACAAATCAGTAGTCCCAGGAATGGGGCCTTTAGCGTTATAAGACAGAAATATTTTTTTGTTTTATTAATAATGAATGGGATCTAGAAAATATTTTCTAGGTATGTAATGTTACATATTTCACTATTTTGTAATAAGTTTTCTAGATTCAATTCACATCCTTACCAAGAGTTTATATTATACCTCTTGGTTTATAATGGATTATTTCCTTATTGGGAAGAAAATGTTACATTCTCTGATGATCTATGCCAAAACTAAAATATTTGTAGAAATATGAATGTAAATTGGAAACCCTGGAGAAACTTATGGGAAGAATAAAATGAAAATTTGTAAAAAAAAAATTTATCTTATCAATTATCATTTTAGACTAATGGATACGTTAGATCCTAGTCTGTAGGTGGATGATGTTGTTTAATATTCTTCTAATGATGAACATGTTATTTTTCTGGAATTGGTAGAATGGGAACATGATGTCAAAGACCATACTGAATAATCTATGGAAGCTTAAGAGGATGATAGGGAATCCTCTCATGTTTTATTTTTTGGGCCTCCCTAATCTCTTATACCTTTTCCTTTTCATAAGGATGATTTTTATGATGTAGGTATTACCGATTCTAATGTTTTTGTAATTTGTTTAATAAAAACCAGAATTAGATGATTCAGCTTAGCCTAATGAGAATTAATAATTTTCTAAAAATTATTCCACTCTAATCCCAGTTATTGGAAGAATTTGTAAACCTAGTATACCAGATGCACCGACTAATGGGGATAAATCTCTAAGATCTACAGTGCTACAATTGGATTAATTTGAGTCTAATGATGAATGTGACAATGGGAACATCCAACCCCAGGATGGTGGACCTGCCATCGCTTCTTCTCAAAGAGATATTGAAGGATCAAGGATTTCTAACATTAATTCTCAAAAGGAACATTATGTATATCCTCTATGTCAAACTATTGAACATGTTCTAGAAGTTATGTTTTTTCTCTAGCCCTATGAAAGATAAAAAGCAAACTACATTTAAAATGTTACTTCACCTGTTAGATCTCTCAAAATATATGTTCTTGAAATTGAAAAAGAATATTATTTTGACGATGAAGATGAAGTTCAATATTTGGGACCAATATCTGTGGATATTGAGGATGAGTTAGATGTTAGGAATTAAACTTATGATCCATGTACCTTTATTCCTACTTCTACCCCTTATTTACACATTGAGACAAAATGAGTTTGAATTAATTCAAATTAGATCTAATGGGTGTGTTGAGATAATATTTTTTTGAAGATGAAATTATAAAACTCATAAAGGATAAGTTAAATATTTTTTTGGTGAGTTTCAAAAGACAAGAGAAGTGGTTTTTGATGGATTTCAAACCCCTAATACTAAGACAATGGATTTCTTCACAAAACATGTAAAATAGTATGATAGATATAGATATAATATTAGAAGATCAATGAATTTAAATCATAGTGGAATCTTTACTAACTCTGACATGAAGACATTATTCATATCAGTAGCAATTGATTTAAGAATTCCCCCCTTAATACAATTATTCACATATATAGAGGAGAAGATTAATGTTCTAGTTCCCATTATTGATGATTTCATGGATAACAAATAGGATTATTTATAGACAAGGGATCATGGATCAAGATTAGAAAATGTTTTACAAGGTTTTTAGAGCCTTATATATACATTACCAACACTAGCATTTTGGATCCTCCTTCCATACCCATTACTTCCACTCCTCCAACTTCTGTAGCCTTCTTTTCAAACCTTTTGTATTATCTCTTAGATAATAAGATAAAGGCCTTTGACTAGTTTACAGTTGTCTGGATATATGAGTACTTATTTCTACATCCACCTCTTTATTACAGCCTACCCAACCTACCTAAACCACTACTTAAAAAGTAATAAAACCTATACTACATACTATTCTCAAGGGTGTTACTAATTTGTATTCTAATTATAATTTGAAATAGGTAAACACTTGGTAATAATTTTTTACTCCTTTTTATATCAATGAAATACTTCACTTATATTTATAATTTTCCCATCATTTATTTATTTTTATTATTTCCTTCATCATCATTGTTATATCATAACAAGGGTGGAAATTTTGATAATCCCCAGAGAAGAATAAACATTGACATTAATTGAGGAGATTAAGACACTGAGAAAATTTTTGAGATGGTGAAAATATTGTGAATTTAAGCAATATAAATTTTATTTAGTTATATGATGTATTGATTTCGTTTATTCTTACATACCTTGATTTATTATAACAAAATTGAGATATTATGGGATTATTCCCTCACCATATTATTTTAATTATCCAAAATAATGTTTATTATGTTTCTAATTAATTATATGTTTTATGATAGTAGACAATTTTCAATCAAAATGGATAAAAATGTCTGATTCTTGACGTTACAATAATAACCAACCATGTATGGAAGTTCATGCGACTACAAAGGTCAAGTGAATATGTGGAAGTTTCTGCATTTTGAAATTCATGTGACAGCTTGTAAAAACAAGTGATTAAGTTTAATATGAGTTAATGTTTTCTTCGACATGAACTAACCACACATTGATAATCAAATTAAAGCATGAATGATTCAACCTACCACATGAACAATTATATTACCGTGCATTAGGTGAGCAATTTTTCCAAATTCTTTAATTTATATTGTGTTTTTATAGTCACCATAAGAATATATGAAGAAAATACCTGAAGAAAATTAGTGACCATGAGAATTCATCAGGTGACCATAGTAATAAGTTAAGTGATCTTGAGAAGAAAAGAACCTATCGTAAGAAGAATTCATGTAACGACGAGAAGAAATAAACATACCAAAAGAAGTGTTCAAGTGACCTCAAGAATAAATGAACCAACCATAAGAAAAATCCATGTCACCATAAGAACAATCCCAGTGACTGCTAGAACATATGTAGTGATTGCATGAAATATTGATTCTACTGAATGATGAAAAAAGTCTACCCCATGAACAAGTGTTGTGACCGCTTTAAGAGAAGAAAAGACCATGCCATGTTATCTTTCCTACTAACCATGGATTGTGGTCATGTAAAGTATCTATGTTGGTGATCATTCTCTATAACTACAATCCAATGTAACTATTCTAAATTGAAGACCAAGGACCATGTCTAATAAAATTTGTGAGGTGATTTTAAATCTCTAATGGATATATTTTTGAGCTTTTATTGAAGATTTAGAGAATTTAAGACTAAATGATCAATGGAATTATTTATGGATATCCTATAATGGAAATTTTGAGAATTTAATAAGTATATATACTCATGGATTGAAAATAACAGGTTTCGGTGTATACATGAGAGACATTATGATACACTGAAGACAAACAATAACAATGACTCCACAACACTCAATTTTTTATATCCCTATTTAAAACTCAATTGTATATTTCCATAAATATATTTATGGACAATTGATTAACAAAATATGATAAAATTGATATTCATAAAATATCCCCACCTCTTATATCTCTCTCTGTTTTAGCTTACATTCTAATTAGTGTTTCTTTTACTCTTTTTATCCATTAACACTGGCTCTTGCATTGTAATTAAAAGTTCTATAAAAACGTTTTTTCATTATTTTTCATTTATTATCCCTTGTAGAACTATGGATATCGTTGTTTATAGATTAGACATACCATGTTCATTTGATTTTGTAAAACCCAATCCATGTTGTGGATCAGTTTATTTGATTAATATAGTTCCTGGCAACATGTGATTTCCAAGTGGAGAGGAATAGGTCTCAGCTAGAGACATAACCTCATGTTTTATTTTTCTATGTTTTTTTTATTTACAAAATTTTTAAATAAACCTATATTATTTTTTTAAACTATCAATAGACACACAAATTTGATCATTAAATTTAATAAGTATTTTATATAAAATGTTTGATGCTTGTAAAATTGTTTCAAAAGATAAAATGTTTCCTAAAACATTTTTAACTAAGTTGTGATCAACCATTAGAAAATATTATTAAAAGATAAAATTATACACTTCTACAATTTCAGATAATTGTGTAATTTTTTATAAATTGGAGGTTTTTATTTTAATTATTTTGAAAAAACATTATTTGTAATCTCTATTCAACCCCTCTTGAGTTTACCACTCGGACAAATACCTAGAAATATTTTAGTTACAAAAAGTTTCCACCAAACTGAGTGTTTAAATTCTTCAGAAATTAGACACCCTAACCATCTTTAAATGTGATAACCTATAAAAATTATAATTTGGAATGTTATTTATTATCCTAAGGAACACTGATATCAATGTGAAATATTTATTCATATGAGAATCATAAAACGTAACACATGATTTTTGTATAACCATTTGATCATCGGTCATTAGATCCAAATAAAAATAAATATCATTAACGGAAGGATAAGTAGTGATATTAATATTAAACTCCTACATTTTACTCATAACATAGACAATGATAATATTATTTAAGTCTGTCCAGAAATATTTTTTTCATAATGGGTCATATAATTCAATTGGTGAACAAAAAGTTTAAAGTAGAATGTTGGGAGGGAACACATTTGGTTTTCTATAAAAAAATCCTACAAGTCGTCCCTAAGTGTAGGACATACTGTTGACCCAATATTGGAGAGGATACCTTTATGAATATTTCTAATGATTCACCCCAAAATAAAATTAAATTTCATACCTTATCCTTTTAAAATCATTGACACAATGAAAATTATAAATTACACATTAATCGTTCCAAAAATTGTATTGTAAAATACTCAAAATTCAAGGGGTTTCGAAAATTTTTTCTATGAAACTATGACCTCATTATTTTGATAAATACAACCAGTCCTTATGAAATTAGGAATATAATTTTCAATCCAATTATTAATATCTTAAGTCCATTTATAAATGTAAAATGGTTTAAAAATCAGACATGTGATGACTGAGTTAACAAAAAAATGTATCCATCTTGGGAGAGTGATTTTTTATTTCCAACAAGAATGTTTCTTAGTATTTTTTTTGAGAAATATTCTCCATATTGGAATCCACAACCCTACTCATAAAGAGTGAAATTACCATGTTATTGAATACAATTTTC
Organism: Viscum album; assembly: GCA_963277665.1. Classification (NCBI taxonomy): domain Eukaryota; kingdom Viridiplantae; phylum Streptophyta; class Magnoliopsida; order Santalales; family Viscaceae; genus Viscum; species Viscum album. The sequence continues at coordinate 433,591,827 of OY728136.1, forward strand.
CAATTTTCACACTAAAATTTTTTGAAATGTGATTCCTCTTAGAGACAATAATTTTTTTTCCACCAATGATTTAATATTTTTTACATCTAATATACATACTCAAAGACTCCTCATAATAAATAAAATATATTTAAAAATAGTATTTGATTTATCATCAGCACTATAAAAAATTAGGATTACATCTGTATAATAAAGCATAGGGGCCTTCAGGTTTATAGAATCTATCATAGAAGAATTGAGACATGAATCTTCTGCCCTAAGAATGAATGTGTTAAGATATTCCTGAATAATTAAATAATAAAATATTTGATATAGGATCCCTTATTGGAAAAATCTAGTAACTTCAAATAATCTATTTAGTATACCATTAATAACAATAGAAATCCAAGAGTTGTTAAAGAGAGTGGATATGAGATTAATAAACCTTTTGAAAATCCATACATTCAAACAAAATAAAAAATAAATTCACATATAAGGGTTTCAAAAGCAATAAATATGTCACTATAAAGGCCAATACAACAAGTATTTTATTGCTTTCTATGAATATCTATGTAATCAATTACATAGTAGATAAATTCTTAAATACTTCCATACAACGTGAAATAAAACAAATTTAAGGAAACAATATGGCTAGATATCACTCCAGGACTAGTAGAAATTATCTTACTAATAACATTAGAAATATTATTACCCATAAAATAGACATTATTTAACAATATGAAATTAATTCCAGACCATTGGAACAAGAAAAATAAATTCTAAACTAATCCTTCATGGAAGATACTCTTTTTTGATCAAATCCTTTAAAGAATGAAACATGCTAGTTTATATAAGATACAAAAAAATTATAAAGAACATATTTGTAAACCCATCAAGTCTGATAGTGCTATCTCTATTGAGTTTAGATAAATAAAACAACACTTAATAAATATAATTATCGAGAACTATGAAATAATTGAGCATTTTTTAATAGATATGGGGATCACACTAACCTGCCTTAGAATATCTTGATTGATGCTAAACTTATTAAATATGGAACTAAAATAATGAACAAGTACATCATGGATACTCAAATCATCATAAAACCTTTCTCTATTTACCATAATTGATGACATATTTATTTTAGGTTTCCTATCTATGTGCATGAGGTGAAATAATTTAGAGTTCTTATCACCTTTCTTGAGCTACATCATACATATATATCCACTACTAATACTATCACTGGTGTTAATAGGATCATAAATGTTTTCTTTTAATTGAATTTAATTATATAGATGTGAATCAAGAATAACAACTCTAACTTTTAATATTTTTATCGTATCTTTATCATTATTAATTTCCAAGTCATGATTGAAAAACCTAGACTTATCACATCCCTTTATAAAGTATTTCGAAACTTTTAATTTAGATATAAGACTATGGAATGAATTTCCCTAAAAATAAATTATCCATTCAATGTTCACAATGGATCTGTAGTCTTCAAATATGAGTAAGGAATTATTAAATTTGTAATGCATTGGGTTGCCTATACAAGATATCATAATGTCTTGAATCAATGAAAACTGATCCAAATTCATCTTGGGAAAATTTATTGCTCATAAAAAACATCTTGATCCCTACCTTCAATGGATATAATGACCCAATCAAGATTAATTTCCATACTTCTATTAATGAATCATATAGTTTATCAAAAATAGATCTCTGTAAATGATTATTAAAAAAGGAACATTGGTTAATATTTTTTAAAAGTCCAATGAAGATACCTTCATTAATTTTTATCCCCTCCTATCATCGACTTTAGAATATTGTTGAATTCAATCATGAAGAACTAGTTGTAAAAAAATATATGAGATTAAATAGACCGTTCTTCCTCGAGAATATTTCTGATAATATAATGGATCATGGAATAAAAAATATAGAAAAAAATTATGATTTTACTTCTTGAGGCTAAATGTAACATATTATTGTCTCAACACGAGGAATTGAGATTTAAATCCATCTTTATAAAGTTTCCATATTTTTTCAACAACTACAAATCTTGGATTCTACGCAATGAGTTCATAACCAAGAGAGATCTAGTAAAAATGTTTAAAGCATTAAAATTATACCATATGATCATTATTCATAAAAATATTAATATTATACCACCTAATAAAATTTATAAGGTCTAAGGAGGTCTCAATATTGTTCATCCACAAAAAATTTCAAAATAAATAAATCATCTTGAATGATATTTACCCCATACAAGGCCATTTTTTATTTCATTTTATTCTTTCCCCGTGATTTCTTCTACATTGGACTACCAACCTTCCTATTAATTGTGGTCTCCATAGCTTCAATTTTATAAATTATTCTATTAATTCTTGAATTTTATCAAATATTTTCAATGTGATTATTCAAGATGGTATTTTCAGTACTGGAGTTAGCCCCAACCAATTTAACATCAACACCATTTTTATCATTAATCCCTTCCAAATATGTAATTTTAGTCTCAAAATTTAATTATTTTTTTAAAAATCTATTTAATTTTCATTTTCCTCCACCATTTGACTCCATAGAGTTATTGATGTCCTCCCACTAGTCCCAAAAATTGTAGTGGTAAGAGATTTTGAACCCATAACAATAGTTTCACCTTGCGTGGTATTTCCAAGGATTTAATTCCCATGACATGCTACATCAAATGAAGATGAACCATTCTCCATATTGTATCATGATTTTTTTTCATTTACAATAAATATTTTGAAGAATATTCTCTAACTTCCCTTTATAGTTAGTCCCCCAACATACCAATCATTCTAGGAAATACCATTTTTATAGCTAAATACTCATTCCTTTTACCATTTTCTTTATCTTTATTGAGGCCTACATTATTAATAATAATAGATGAATCAAGAGATTTAATATTTTTATCCATTACCTATGGATTTACCACCATGACATTCCTGTTTGGATCCTTCAAAGTTTCATTTACAAGCTCCCCCCAATGATCGTTATAATTTCCCTAAGGTTTAACCCTATCATATGTTACTCTCTTGGATTTACTTGATTTTCCCACATCCTTATAAGAACTAAAAACATCATGATTTGGGGTATTAACTTGATTTTTAAAAACCACTATTATTGAAATCATGTAACCAATAATTTTTCAAAGATTACAGAATAATGGTATATATTAATATTGAAATTTCACTTCATTCTTATTATCATTAGAATTGAGAGTGATATAGTATGATATCATGGAATCCATATTAGAATCTAAAAGGAAATGATAATGATATACAATCTCACATTCCAAAGTGTGTGAATCCAATGATGTTTGATGAAAATTCATACATTTTTTGTCATTTATTCTCTAAAAATAACCCTGATTTAGTATTATTTCCTAGTACAATAGTGGTTTTAATGATTTTTTTGAAATTTAAACATAATTGGTAAATGGATCTATTAATAATTTTTTGTATTTTATTCATAAATGTAATTAAATTTAGAATAATTTTCAATTTTAATTTCTATATTTTTAATTGATTTATTTAAAAATTGAAATTGAAATTTTAATTTATTTGGTCAATATTGAATTTAATCCTACACTAATAAATTCGTTTGAAAAGAAGGTCATTGAATAATGGAGAAAAATGGTCCTGTCTATTTGACTCCTCTTATGGTCGATCCAACTCGTATTTTTTATTTAAATTTTCGTACAGATTATCTGACTATATAAGAAAATGACAACGTGGTGAATTTTCCATAGCTCAAACCAATGGATCGCTACTAAATAAAGGGTCAACCATGCCTAAATCGAGGATTGATCAGGCCAAAAATATATTTAACTTGGAACATCTCAACAAATTTATAGTATGCAGGAATCCCATGCTACCATACCTTGTTGGTGTAAAAAACCAAAACAAAGGATCCAAGAGAATCGTTGAGGACTCCAATGTCAACTATCATGAAGTTGAAGCACTAAAGCACATCAAAAGTGAAAATTTGAGAACTAGATGAGTACACCCCAATAAATGCCTCTCTGTGTCACTTTTTAAAGTCATGTACGGACACCCCTATTAAATACAGATAATATTGAAATAATAATCTCATTTGAAGGATGAATAAGTGCAAAACACTATGATGAAGCAAGGAATAATTTATTTTCCAGACACCTCCAATTAGAAAAAATGGAATAGAAAAATTGAGATCGACGAAATTGAAGATGAAATTAGTGAAATTCATCCTAACACCAGGAAATATCAATGAATGTCTGTACCCAAATACTAAATCCAACATTAAGGCTGGGCCTAACATTTGGAGGCCTAGTACATCAAGACCAATGCCCATTTTTTAGAACACAAATTCTATCTATAACACACGAACTCCCTTTCTAGAGCTCACTGAATAATGTATATACAATAATACACAACAAAGAAACATAATAATCCTGCTGATTATTTTCATGAATAAGTACAGTGTTCACAATAATAAAACATAATAATCCTACTGTTCATTTTGAAAAGGTGTTCTCGATATTATCATTCTCGACCATTAGATATGACACATGGAATCACATCCAAGGGATGACAACTCACCTTATTACATTGAAAAAAGGTAAATAAGACCAATTTACTATAAATAGTTTCTATTTTCCCAGATTTAGGGTATTATTCCTTTTTAAATATAGTTCTTATCTATATTTCTTTCCATGTTTTTATTTCTTTTCATTTTTAATATAAACTTAATTTTAATCCATTTCAAATGTGTTATTTTTATCTCCACTGATTCATTGTGTTTTCTCAACTAACATGAAGTGTTTATAATTTTACAACTTAAAATCCATGTAAATGGAGTACTTATCCAAGGTGAATTCCTTGGGAAGGTTCAATATTTATAAAATCCTTATCTATATAACATAATGTTTTATTTAATTTTGATGATATAATAGGGCTGTTCTATGATTATTGAAAAAACATTCCCCCTTCCTAAAGCAATATTTCTATTTCTTTCCATTTTTATTATTATTACTCACTCATTATGATTATATATATAAGTGATGAAATGAACATAGTCATATAATGAACAATATATGAGGGAATAAGGTATATTTCGATAGATTTTTTGTGAGAGTGGCTTGTTTATCAAATGAACCATAGAATAAGCATAATTCAATGTGCCGAAGAGATTTCTAAAAGTGTGTAGGATCTCAAAATTGTAGTAGTGTATGATTATGTATTAATGATATTGAGTTCTTTATCAATTTTATTATTACATTATAAATGAATTAAGAAAAAAATTAGTGACCTAACCATGGGATAACACTTTCCCCAGTCCCAAAAATTTCGATCTTGTTCCTGTTTACTATTTTCGATTTTATTATTCATTAAATAGAAATTAATAATACATCATCTATAGATTTTACAAAAATTAATAAAACCAATGAAAATTACATAAGTGATTTAAAATATCTATACTCTAACCCACACACTCTCCTTGGGAAATAATCTTGATCAAACTTATGATGCCTTCCATGTTTAGTAAAATATTATTTTTTTGATAATGTTTCATGAAAACTGTTCTATAAAATTAGTTCCATTTCTTGGGAGTATTTTAGAGTGTCAAAACTCATTTTAACGTTTCAAATAATATGTCTTTTTAAAAAGATTAACCCAAAATAAATTTAAAATATAATTCATCACAAATTCTCTTCAAAAAAATATCTCCTTTATTTACTCAAATAAATAGAGAGGTTTGTTATAATTGAAAACATTAATGAACAAAGGGACCAATTAGAGACAACATTAATGAATTTTTTTAAATATAATACTGAAAGGAGGGTACTTGAGGATCATGGAACAAAACTAAAAACAATAAGAGAATATATATAATGACCTAGAATTTCTATGTATTTTTTTATTATATGTAATTATTTTAAAACCAGGCTCTGAGATGAAACTTGATTACGAGGCACAGAGAGGCCAGAATATATTAGGTAGATTTTTAAAAATTATGTTATTTAAGTGCGTGATCAGGTTTGGTTATCATTTAAACTGGTGCCTAGAACAAAAATATGAGGGCACCGTTGAATTCAGAATGGAAGGATTCACCATGTAAGGGCCTAATATTTACCAACGTGGGTCAACCAAAAAAAATAAATTCCATACTATTATTGAAAATAAAATAAACTATAATGATATTCAATGTTTATTTTTTTCAAACTGTTTCTACTGCGACATAATGGCCAGTCAATGTTGTGGTGAAGCGACAAGGCGATGTTAAATTATTAATGAACCTCATTAATGATAAATCATGGAGACACAAAACATGGATCATTCCTTTCATTAAAAAGGGATCTAAAGTTGAAAACCAACCCTGGGAAATTCTCTGACAAATGAGGAATCTCCCTCTTTCTCTCTGATGATGAGAACCATCGAATCAAGGATCAAAGAACACATGTGGGACGAATTTGAGAGTTGATGAACGTAAACTAATCGAGTTTCAAAGAAGGAACGAAGCTTCATGCCTCATTAGTGACATATCCTCAATATATATAGGTGTTATCTGCTTTCTCTATGATTTCATCTTTTAGTTCATCATTTAAGACAACAAACAGTGATCATCCAATGAACATGTTGAACCATGGTTCCTCCATTCATGAAGGATGGAAAATTATTTTGATGGGAGTTACGGGATTTGAAATCCATGTTAGAATTTAAAAAACCCATTTATTTTTTTTTTGTAAATTCTAATGTGGAGGGATCAGACTGACATGAACAAGGCTTGAATCTCTATGCAATAGTCACCTCTCTTCGTCATGAACGAATAGTTAAATCAACAAACCGCTGGAATCGAGGCCGTGGAAGTGATAGTGACATCCTGAGAGGTGTGAAGCATAGACGGATCTATAATTCCCACACTAGAGTAGACCCGGTGGCTAAGGGATGGTGTTGTAGGCAAGGCACCACAGGCAGGGTGGGCCTGACGACAAGTAGTGGCTGCAGATAGAAGGTGACTCCACCCGAGCACCGCGTGTGGGAGGAAGATTCCTGCCCTCACCGGCCGCGCTGGGTGAGGCAACGCGCCCGGTGCACACCATGATAGAGGAGTGATATGGCCCCTTGGCAATTATAGTTAGTTGGATGAGACACCAGCGTGGTGCCACATAGGAGGAGTGGCCCGCTCCATGTGAGTTGCTTGTTGACCAAGGGGGTGGTCGGCTTACCGACCGCACATACCCCTACTGAACCATTCATCCCAATCCGGGATGGTAAGGAACGAAGTATTGGGCTTCTCGAGTGGCCTAACTAATTTTTTGAGTCAGTTCGCTTTAGAAGCCTGGGCTGATAGGATAATGTCAGGTCGTGGGGTGTCCCATGCTAGGAAAAGAATCCACCCCTCTATTGCTGGTCGGGCTGAATAAAATCAATTCACTATTTGACCGGGAAGAATAACCCATGACCAACCTCTACTAGGTCAAATGAGCCCCAATGGGATATAAAGAAATGGTCGGATCATGTGGGACCCTGATTCAGGTTATTCGGGTCAGTTCGAACCAATCGGACTAGGCCTAGATACAACGGGCCCATGTTTACAAAGAGGGCAATATCTTCTAAACCTTCTACATGATTGACACTCCATCTATGGAATTGGGAAAAACATGATGGGTAGGTCCTTATGAAACCATTTATGAGTGATTTAATGGATGTTATACTAGTGAGGCACTTTGACTCAACTATTATTAAGGTTGCGTGACTCAACTACCCTACGAGTCTCCATGACTCAGCTACAACTGAGGCATTGTGAATTAACTATTGAGTGATAATTCATGAATCTGGTACCCAGCGAGGCTCTATGACTCAGCTATCAGTGAGGATTCATGACTCAACTACCCCGAAAGGATTCATGACTTACCTACCTAGAGAGGTTTCGTGACTCAGCTACCAAATGTGGCTTTATGATTCCAATATAAAAGAGGCTTTGTGACTTAGCTACCCAGTGAGGATACATGAATCAACTAATAAATAGTTATAGAGGACCTATCAAACCTAAATAACTTATCGAGGATGAGTTCCTTTCAATTGATTGAGTTTAGTGTTTAAAACCATCAGGTTTTATACCAACAGTTTATGTTAAACTGATGTCGACTTGACTCAACTGACTGTAATATATGTGAATTCTTTTGTGATTACATTTGGGGATTTCTGTGAGACCTGATTTGGATTTGGGGGGCCCAAATTAGAATTTTATGCTCACCCCTAACTGGGTTTTTCCTGCACCTATTTTGTCTTGTGCAGATGATGGAAATATTTGATTGGTATCTTAGACAGTTAGGTATAGGGGGTTCTCAGAGCTGGTCTATAGATGCAGTACACTTCAAAAACATCTTATAGTGAGCTTCATCTACCCTTCTGGTAGGATCCTTGGTGGATGACTTCTGAAGCTTGTAATTTCTTTTAATGTACATTCCATTTCAGTTGGGTTTGTATTCTGGACCCCCTTTCTACTTTTAGTTGCACATTTATTTGTTTGGTTGGTTCCTCGGGTGGCATATATGTTGTTGGTATCCCGATTTCATCTTTACATTCCACAATAAGGTTTGTGTGTGAGTGAGTACAGGTTTAATGGCAATAAATTCCCTTTTTGGGATATGACTTTTTCTACTTGACACCCGACCCTTGCCTATGGAAGGTAGGCTTGGGGTAGTCATGGCATGGGCCCCAGGGTACGTGTTGTGATTGGGTGGTGTATGTGGTGGTCGGTTCTTCCTTACTAACTGAGAGTCGGTTGTTTGGTTTTTGGGAAACAATGCAAAATGCCTTGAGATCGGCTTTCAGATTCAAGGAGTCCAGTATTCGTGCAGTGATCGACGTATCCATACACCAGGACCATAAATTAATCTTTCTAACTTTTTGCATGAAAACACTTATTGCTTATTCCATTTAAACGTTTTTTATGATCTCTTTGATTGAGAGTCATCTCACCAAGTATAATTAACTGATTGTGATTCATCTTTATTTCTCAATGGATTCCTCCACATAAAAATCCAGCCGGGATCCAGGTACAGAATCATGACGATGGTTCATCGAGCGACGAGGCATCGGTGGATAGACTAGTTCCAGTGATAGAGCCCCCTGGTGGTGTACAAAAGGCATGACCATCAATCAAGTAGTAGTTGCTATCATCCTTACTAGAAGATGATGCATGTAGACTTAGCACGTTGCTTGAGTTCTAGAGGAATAGACCTCTGATGTTACAAGGTGAGACTGATCCTCATGCATTTGAGGATTTACTGGAGGTAGTGACTAATGTTTTCCATCGGTTGAGGACACCATCAGACCCGATGGTGGTTTTAGCCGCTATCCTTTTATAGGGCGCGACACGGAGATTGTAGAGATTGACACTATAGACGCACGAGGAGGCGACCCTCACCTAGGGCATCTTCAACCGCCTTTTCAGGGTTGTGTACTTCCCCATGAAATTGTGCTTAATACACATATAAGAGAAGCTCCACTTATTACAGGGCACATGAACAAATGGATGAGTACTCTATGAGGTTCAGAGACCTCTCCCAATACTCTTATGATATGGTCCAAGATCATTTATTCAGGGCCCAAACCATTGAGCAGGTGCTCAGACGGGAGAACATAGAATCAATGATTTCTATCAGCATCCCTAGGGAGGCAGGAGTGCTGGAGTGGGAGCTTCTAGTGGAGAACATCATATAAGAACCTACATTGACTATGAAATCTACCACCGAATGAATGGTTGTTCAGTCCTCGATAGTGGGAATCTGACATATCACCCAAGGATACAGGAGGACCATAACCTCTAGAGGAAGACCTCATGATACTAGATCGTAAGTGCAAGGCCCCATGGGTAGTGAACACTAGAAGAGGGGTAGGTTTTTATTCATGTGAAATGATAAGGGGAACCATGCTTGAGACTACCCGACCAACCATAAAGACAATCAGTTGGAAGTAGATGGATTTCCCAGGTAGAGGTAGAGGCTCAAGTGATGAGGTCTGTTGGGTGGAAAACATGGAAGGGAAGTAGGCCAAGTGGAAGGTGGTGGATGACAGTTCAAGGTACTTATACCACCACCCCCAGGTGGTCCACCACAGGCTTGGGGAGCCGGCAGGCAGGGGTGAGGCCAACATCCGATGATAAAGGCCTATGACAACGATTCTCTAAATATGATTAGAGTTACGATCTGTATTGTCTCCACCTTAGTTGCAGTTCTTATAGACATAGGTACCCGTCACTCTTTCCATTCCATGGACCCTGTTCGAGGCTTAGGGATTTCGATAGAGATTTTGGATGGATCGTTACAATTAGAGACTTCTTCTGGAAGAATTAAACAATTACACATTGGTTTCGGTAGTGCGAGATTACTCTAGTAGGTGAGAGCTTCAACTGGGATCTCTTATTAGAGGCATTGAGGCCTTACGGCGTTATCTTTTGTATGGACTAGTTATCTACAGTTCATGCATAGATTGATTATATTAGGAAAAAAGTGCGGTTTATCTATGAGGCAGGGACCAAGTTTTCTTTCTCTAGTAAGGAGGGATCTTTTGATGTAACCCTCTGACCCTAGTTACCCAGAGTCGGTGCATTATTACATAAAATTGGCATGATCACAAAAGATCGATTCTATAAAGACCGATTAGTTTAGTAGCCTTAGAAATAATAGATATATTCATATGTTTAACATTACATTATAAAATGAAAAACAATGACAACATCATCTCCATAGGCCACACTCAGGCCCATAGACTATCCCTATAGGTCAGTAATAATATAAATTTTCTCATCTTGGGAAAAATAAAACATAGAAAAGGGGTGATCTCAAATGCTTAATAAGGATAACAATATAGTCGAAACTTTCATAAATAAGAATAAACATTTATGGAAATGTAAGAATAAAACAAAATCCTTTTAAACATTAACTTCAGCATAATATGGAAAAGATAAAATAAAATAATTCAATTTACTTATACACATGGATATTTTTCTAGTTGAATAATCACATGCAATATCAATAGCCACTTTCATAATGATGGAATTCATAATGCCAGACTTAATAACCACATAGTCAAGGCCTTGTGCTAAGACTAAAAATAAGATTTTTTCAAGGACTTGTGCCAGGACACTAGTTTGTCTCATTAGACCTACTGATGCATTGAGGAGCTATAGAGGGTTTCACCCGTCACTTACTAAGTCCAATGAATTCCTCATATGAAAATAATTAGACATAACATAAACATTTGTACTAAAGCTATCTTATGAAATGTAAAAACTTTATCCATAAACCATGAGTGGTGTAAAAATAGAACATCCACATTCAATCATAACAAAAAACCATAAATACAATAATGAAGTTTTTTATCATAAAAAATCAACATCAAATAAGCTTAAAAACCATTAATGGACATTGACATAGTTGAAATTAAGACATTTTTTTAGAGAAATGTATATTTCCCTTTTGAAATAATTTAAAATTAATATAATTATAAAAGAAAACATTTATATTGAAAATATTCTTATAATATTGTAAGGGAAGCTTCGACGATGTTATAACGGCAGAAAATAGCTACCTTCACCGTATAAGTTAAAAAAAATATTACATTAATTTTGTCGAAAATGTCCTAAAGTACCTTATTTGGAAAATGATGTAATGATTCCTTTCAAAACATATATGGTCAAATAAGGGTATAAATGAATTTAACCCATTTTCTAGTAAATATTAAAAATGTTTTCAAATAATTTTTCAATAAAGCACAGATGTGGATGATAAAGAGGTCGTAGTAGATACTTATGTTAAAAAAACCTTAGATAGTAAATATATTTTGAAATTAACCCTTACCTTGTACGTTTCCTTGGTCAAGGGTAGGTTAAACTCATTTATAATGGTGAAATAATTGTTATTAAATTATAAAATAACCATATACATAAATATTAAATCATATATGATCTTCTAATATTGCTTTGTTAATGATATTTTAGTAGTATCATCGTGTCAGGTGTTAAATGATTCGTCTTCCTTTATATGATTAGTTACATAAGTAATGTTTGTTCTGGATTGAATGATTCTTACTTATATTAAGAATGATATTAAGTCTTTAAACATTATTTTTAATCATCAACGGAAAATTAGTCTTGAATGGATATTATGGGAAATGAATCTCATCGCATTCGTGGAGACGGTAATCCATACGTACACCCGAGCGACAATATAATTCTATTTATATTAAAATCATATATAATTGGATGGTATATAATATATACATAATCATTATCATGCTATATTTATTATTTACATCATTTATAGTCATTATTATACCCATCCTAATGGTGATGTATTTGAATAACAAACTATACCACGACGTGGAGACGGTAATCTGTATGTACGCACGTATTGTGACTTTGTCATTTATAGGATGGATAAGATAATGAATATGGTGGTATCATTTTTTTAATAACCTCATAGTATATATAAGATACTATAGTTATTATTTTTGAATGGAAATAATAAAGAAAGAGGAAGTGTAAGAAGAAACGAACTTGAAAGAGGTGAGGAAATGATTACCTCTTCATCGGGTTCTTCCTTTTGATTTGATCAAAATGGCTCGATAGGTTGGATTTCCCAATAAAGGAAGGCCTATATGATAAAGGTAGGATAGTTTAAAGGATATTTGGGAAGGGGTTGGACGATCCAAATGGCTCTAAAAGAGTGAATTTGAGAGAAGGGAAAGTGCCCTTCTACAAGACGGGTGAGGGGCGCCTTAGGTAAAGATTGAAATATTATTTTATAATAAAATAATATTCAATTTATAATGACTAAAAAGTGAATTATTTAAAGGATAAGGTGGGTATGGGTCGAAAACCATGCAAACAATAGGTTTTATACAGGTTTAGGTCATCATATTAACCTTATCTTTTAGATTTAACTCTTAGTTAAATAGTTTGACATTTACCATGTCTTTTTATATTTTTATATTATATGGTTAATAAAATTAATATAAACATCCATGATAACCCCAGTAGGTTCATTAATGAAATATATAAAATTATTAAGGCCCTATGGAAGAACCATATATTTTAATAATATTATATCAAAAAATAATATATTATTTTTTAAAAAAACTCAATTATCTCAATTTTGACATTATTTAAAAAATAATTTTTTTAAAATCCTAAAGAATTTAATGCTTAATACTAAATTATTATGTTCAATACTAACATGTAATATTAATCTATCAAATTAGTGGAATTCATTAAATGTCTCAAATTACAATTATTTGGATAATTATAATATCAAATATTTTAATATTTTGTTATTACGGTGATTACTGCGTCATCATTGTGTCAAAAATAAATTATATTATTTAAGGTCTAAAAATTATAAATAAAATATCATTATGTATGAAATAATTTTATCTTTCTAATTAAAATTTATAGTTGAATTTATATTATGTATAACCCTATATTAAGAATGGTTTTTTTATTAAACATTGAATTCAACTCTTTTAACTCTTCTTTAAATAAAATAATAACAAATGTCCTAATCATTTCCATGTGGAACTAATGGATCATATTTTATTCATAAGGTTATTTTTTTGTCGAATTACACATATCAAAAAAAATTATGACTTGTGTTAGAGTAATAATAATCTCATTTTTACCCTTAATTACCCTAATTACTTTTAATCGTGGTAAATAAAAGTAAAAAGTTACTATTCAACAAAAAATATTTTCATCTTGTTGAACCACATTTTACTTAATGATATCAACCATGTATCTTGGATTTTTGAAATTCAACTCACAAAAGTAGTGCAATTATGTTTTATGCAAATTTGGAAATTCTCCTAGGAGGTGGGTAAAAGACGGTAAAAAGTTCAATAAAATTTTTATATATCTAAACTCGTCATAAACTAAATCCAATGAATTTAATTGAACTTATAGAGGTATTATGTATCTGTTTTGAACTAAAATAAATTTAAATAAAATAAATAATTATTAAAATAAAAATTTGGTTTTAAAAAACAACTCAGTGTTTTTCACTATTCATCAAAAATTGAATGTTTTCAGAAAATTACAAAAAATTCACCCTAAGCTAATTTCGATATTTAAAATCAAAAAATGAAGTCAATTTTGAAATATAAAATATATAAAATTTTGAAAAGTGGGTATTACTATTCATAATGCCTAGTTTAATTGGTCGCGGTGTGTTCGAATGTCGAAATTGCGTATAATGCAAGCTATTGAATTATTAAAAGGGAAATGTAATGTGGAAAATTGCGGTGTTACATTCTTCCCTCCTTCAAATAATTTCATACTCGAAATTTATAGAATATTTCTGCATAAAAAGATCTGTGTGGTTCTTTGTCATAAGTTCCATGGGTTCCCACGTTGCCTATTCTATCTTATGGTTTCTCCATAGAACGTTTACCAGACGAGTTATCCAGATTCTCTACACTTGTTCTCTGGTATTAAGAATTCTGATAGGCTATTCAGAATAAGACAGATCAGGTTCTAGTTCTAATTCTTCATTGGTGAGTACATGCGTTGGGTCAGGCATAGAGTTTCTTAATAGTGATATGTGGAACACATCGTGAACTTTGGAGAGACTTCACGGCTTTACCAAACGATAAGTTATAGCCCAAATTTATTCTAGAATTTTTAATGTTCCAATGTACCTAGTACTCAATTTACCATTCTTATCGAATCGTATAACTCCCTTCCATGAAGATACCTTTAAGAAAACATCATCTCCTACCTGAAATTCTAAATCCTTCCATCGGTTATCTGCATAGCTCTTCTACCTACTTTGTGCTGCTTTGATGTGGGATTGGATAACCTTCATCTTTTCAATCGTTTCCTAAAAAAGTTATGGGTCTATGAGTTTTCTTTCAAAAACTATATTCCAAAAAGTGGTGTGCGACATCTCTTGCCATATAACGCTTCATATGGTGCCATTTGAATACTTGAATGGAAGCTATTTTTATAAGAAAATTCTACCAGATGTAAATATTGATCCCACATACCTTGAAAGTTAAGTGATCAAGATCTCAACATGTCTTCTAGGGTTTTAATAGCCCGTTATGATTGTCCATCGATTTGAGGGTGGTAGGTAGTGCTCAAATAAAGCTCAGTATCCAGGGCCTTCTGAATACTTTTATAGAATCTTGATATAAAATAGGGATCAAGATCAGAAAAAATCGATAGGGGTACTCCATGAAGTCTTATAACTTCATTAATATATAGTCTTACCAGATTTTCAAGTGAGAAATCTTCTCTTATAGCAAAAAAATTTTCTAACATGCTAAGACGATCAACAATGACACATATAGTGTCATTCCTTCTTGGAGTCCTTGGTAGTCCCATGAGAAAGTCCATCATAACATTATCCCCTCTCCACTCAGGTACGGGAATAGGTTGCATGACTCCCCTAGGCAGTTGACTTCCAGATTTCCCTTGTTGACAAACCATACATCTTGACACAAAATCAGCATTCTCCCTCTCCAGGTTGTCCCACAAAAAATATTCCTTCAAATCTCTATACATCTTAGTGCAACCAGTTTGTATAGAGAAATTGGAGTTGTGAGCATCATCCAAAAATTCCCTTTATAGATTAGGTAAATTGTGAATACAAAGTCTCTTCCCAAATTTCAAAATCCCATCTTCAAATATGAAGTCACTCAATCTCCCATCATTCGATGCTTTTTTTTGAAACTCCTCATCATCAGTCTGAGAACTTTTTATCCTTTTTAGAAAATATGGGTTGGCAACCATTAGAAAAATAATTGATGTTTTAACTTCCATGGTTATTTCCATATCCATCTTTATTATATCCATGAAAGTAGGATCCCTTTAAATTCTCATCTTGTTCAAAACTCCATGATCCTTTGTAATCAATGCATCTGCCACCTTATTTTCCTTCCTCGGGTTGTAGTGTATAGTGAAATCATAATCCTTGAGTAGTTCAAGCCATATCCTTTTCCTCATGTTGAGTTCTTTCTGTGAGAAAATATACTTCAAACTCTTATGATCGGTATATATCTCACATTTTTCACCATAGAGATAATTTATCCTTATCTTCAAAGAAAATATTACCGATTCTAACTCATGATCCTTAGTAGGATAGTTTTTCTTAGGAATTTTTATCTCTAGTGTTGCATAGGAAATAACCCTATCGTTCTGCATAATGACACAACCATGTCCTTTCTTTGAAGCATCACTATAAATAACAAACCCATCATTCCTTGAGAGTAGAGTCAAGATAAGAGTGTTAACTAATCTTATCTTCAGTTCTTCAAAACATTTTTTACTCTTTTTTCCAAAAAAATTAACCCCATTACTTATGAGCTTGGTTAATGGGTTAGCCAACCGGTAAAAATTCTGGATGAATCATTGATAATAAAATTATAAACCAATACAACTATGTACCTTAGTTATACTCATCGGTTTTGGTCGTTCATCGATTTCCTTGGTCTTTTAAGGATCAACAATGATTCCATCCTTAGAGACAATATGACCAAGAAAATAAATTGCTTGAAGCCCAAATTCACTCTTGCTAAATTTACCATTTAATTCATTTATTCTAAGAGTATTTATAATAATGCACAAGTGATTTTCATGATCTTCGTAGCTTTTGGAGTATACCAAGATATTAACAATAAATACAACTACAAAGTCTTCAAGATATTCCTTGAAAACATTGTTCATTTTATCCATGAAGACAGAGGGTGCATTAGTCAACCCAAAAGGCATCACTGTAAACTCGTAATCCCCGTACCTAGTTCGAAATGCTTCTTTAGGAATGTCTTCCTTCTTAAAAAACAACGGATGATATCCAGATCGAAGTTCAATCTTTGAAAACTATTGATTTCCATGATGTTTTTCGAATATATCATCAGTTCAAGATAAGGGATACTTGTTCATTATTGTTATAGAATTTATCTCCCTATATTTAATACACATCTTCATAAATCCATCTTTATTATTAAAAAAAAGAACAGGGGTTCCCCATGGAGAAATATTTGGCCAATAAATCCCTCAGTACTCAATTCCTCTAGTTGTTTTTTTACTTCCACTAATTCCACAGTGGAAATTCTATAAGGGGTCTTATATATGGGACATGAACTAAAAATTAAATCAATGGAAAACTCAATTTCTCAATCTAGAGGGTTTCTAGGTAAATCCTCTAGAAACATATCAACATATGCTTACACAATAAGTACATCCTCTATTTGAACATTCCATTCCTCACCCATAGTTATTTCATTCTCTTATACCCCAATAATTGAATTTAGTTGAGCGAATAGGGGTGGATCTAGATAAGAATTAGGTGGGGACATTTTTTCTCTAAAGAAAAGGTACCCCTTATCATCATAAAGAATTTCAACCTCCTTCTTCTTATAATAAATTTTCTCATCAGGGTCTGAAATTCAATCTGTACCAAGGATTATATAATTTTCAATCATGGGTATGACGATGAGATCGGTAGATAAAGAACATTTATATGACCTAATGGGAACTGATTCACAAAACATTATTTCAATGATACTTCCCTAAGGTTTTTTGACTGACAACTCCCTTATTAAGTCAAATTGAAAATATCTAATTTTCATAGAAAATCGGGATGATATGAAACAATGAGATGATCTAGAATCAAATAAAGCAGTTGCTAAAATTGAGAAAACCATTAAATTATATACCACCACATTTTTCAGAGCTTCAACCTCTACAGTAGTGATAGCATAATCTTATCCTTGATCCCTTGTCATTTTCTGAGGTATATTTCTTTGGAACTTAATACATTCATTTGAATAATTCCCCCTTTCTCTATAATTGAAGCATTCAACATTGACAGCCTCTTTCTTCCCCTTGCAATCACAAGCTCGGTGGCCTTTTTCACCACACTTGTAATAGACTACCATTCCCTTCAAGAGAATGATGGGGTGTTTCTTCCCACATATACCGTAGGATGGATATTCAACTTATCCCTTATTCTATTTATTTCCATTTCCTGAATGTTTAGTAGATATCTTCTTCACTTTATTTGCTTTAATGTCATAAGACTTAAGGAATTCTTTTTTTGTCTTGATAGCACATGAGACAATATCTTCATATGATAAGATGGATTGTGAGACTAATACTCATCAAATAAATGGTTTTAACCCATTAATGTAACGATCAATCTTACTTCTTCGGTTGTGTATATAATCTGAAGCATGTCCTGCTATCTTTGTAAAGTTAACCTCATACTTTGCGACATTCTCATCCTCTTTTTTTCATCAGACTCAAAAATGTTCTTTCCATATTCTATGGATGGTCATGAGGAAAGTATTTTTCTAAGAATATCTCTTTAAACTCCCTCTATTTCATATTTAATACTTCATCATCTTCTTTTGTGCTTTTAATCAATGGCCACCGTTGATCTGCATCTCCTGTGAGGCGATAAACAGCCATGACATTTTTTTCCCTTTCAATACTCCCCAAAGAGTTAAATATTTTAGAAAAGGAATTTATCCATTACTTAGCTACTAATGTATTTTTACTCCCATTGAATTTTGGTAGTTGTTTCCTCATGAAGCGGTCTAACATTGATCCTCTTTGTTTCATATCAGGGTTCTCTATACAGGTAAGGTTATTATTCATAAACTGAGTGAGTTGTCCCAATATGTTGATAAGCTGATCAGAACTGGTTTCATCACTTGCTCCACTATAATTATCTTGAGTAGGATGGAAATCTCTACATGGATTACATAAATTGATATAGTTTCCATTCCATCCACTAGGCGCCATTTCTAAACAATGGCATACACTAGATTAGTTTATGAATCTCAATACATAATTCCAAACATATAAAAGACTTATCATAAATTGAATAGTTTATGGATATAACACATAATCATAATAATGTTTTATTTGAGTAAGTATATACTCATAAAAACTTCATAATAGCTTGTAACAAAAATGAGAATTATCCAAAACATATCCCTCGAGAGTGTCATAACCAAGAGTGCAGTAAGGCCCATTGTCGTGCACAAGTTCTCGTTCGAGTCTTGCTCAAAGCGGTGTTTTTAGATTTTTCCCCTAGGTAAATATGTTCTAGAGACGCCTCTACCTAATCGTATCCATACAAGGATGTATTCCTTGGAAAACTCACAAAATATCTACAGTAACAAAATTCAAGGAACTTCTTTTATACAAATCCTCAAAGACTATCTTAGTGTATTGTGATCTAACCAGAGTATTTCTAAACCAATCTTCCATGGTTTGTAATAAACTTCTCTAATACCAACTATAATACCCCAAACCTAGTTACCCATAGTTGGTTTCTTATTATATAACATTGACATGATCACAAAAGATCAAGTCTCGAACGAGATATTAGTTTAATAACCATATAAATACAAGATATATTCATAAGTTTTAAATTACGTTATAAAATGAAAAACTATGACAACATAGTCTACATAGGCCACACTCATATCCCATATAATATCCTTATATATCACTCATAATATACTTCTTCGCTTCCTGGGAAAAATAAAACATAGAAAGGGTTGAGATCAGATACTCAATAATGATAACAATATTGCAGAAACATTCATAAATAATTATAAACATTTAAATCAATGTAAAAATAAAACAAAAGCCATTTAAAATTGAACATCATCATAATATCGCAAATATAAAATCAAATAATTCTATTTACATATTCACATGGATATTCTACATGTCAAAAAATTACATACAATATCAATAGCTACTTTAATAATGATAGAATGCATAATGACAAACTTCATAACCACATAGTCAAGGCCTTATGACAAGATTACAGATAAGATTTGGTCAAGGAATTGTTCCAAGATACTAGTTTGTCTCGTAGGACCTACCAATGCATCGAGGAGCTATAGCAGTCTCCAACAGTCACATACTAAGTCCAATGCATTCCTCACATGAAAAGGTTTAAACATAAAATAAACATTCGTATTAAAACTAACATACAAAATATCAGTACATTATCTATAAACCATGAATGGTGTAAAAATAACACATCTATAGTCAAACATATCATAAATCCTTCAATACAATATGGATGTTTTTTATCATAATAGATCAACTTCAAATAAGCTTAAAATCTATCAAAGGATGTTGACATAGATGAAATGAAAACTTTTTTTAGAGGAATATATCATTCTATTTTGAAATCATTTAAAAGTATTATAATTATAAAAGAAAACTGTTTTTTAAAATATTATTATAAGATTATAAGGGGAGCTTCGATGATGTTATAATGGCAGAAAATAGACGCACCCACTGTATAAGTTAAAAAACCATTCGTACCATAATTTTGACCAAAAGGTTATAAAGTAACTTGTTTGAAAAATGACAAAAATATTCCTTTAAAAATATATAAGGTCAAATAAGGGTATACATGAATTTAAACAATTTTCTATTAAATTGAATAAATGTTGTGAAATACAATTTTTAAGAAAACATGGATGTGGATGATAAAGAGGTCATAGTAGATACTTACGTAAATACAACCTAAGATAAAAATGTGATTTTGAAATTAACCGTTACCTTTTTCTTTTCCTTGGTCGAGGGTAGGTTAACCTCCTGTATAATGGATAAATAATTATTTTTAAATTATAAAAGAACCATATACATTAATATGATATCATATATGATCTTCTAATATTGTTATGTTAATGATATTTCAGTAGTATCATCGTTTCAGGTGTTAACTGATTCGTCTTCCTTTATATGCTTTGTTATGTAAGTAATGTTATTTATGAATAAGACGTATCTTATTCATTTTAAGAATTATATTAAGTCTCTAATAATTATTTTTAATCATCAAATTAAATTTATTCTTGAATGGATATGCTGGGGAATGAATCCCATCTCGTACGTGGAGACGATAATCCGTATATACGCATGAGCGACAATATCGTTCTCTTGAAATTAAAATCTTATATAATATGATGTTATATCATATATACAGAATCATTATCATTTTATATTTATTTTTTAAATAATTTATACTCATTATTATACCCTTCCAAATGATGAAGTAATTGAATAACAAACTACACCACAACGTGGAGACGGTAATACGTACGTATGCACGTATGGTGACATTGTCATTTATCGGTTGGATAAAATAATTAAAATTATTGTACCTTTTTTATAATAACATCATTTTATATATAATATATTGGAGTTATTATTTAACAATGGAAAAAATAAATAAGTAGGAAGTGGAAGAAGAAAAAAAACATGAAAGAGGTGATGAAATATTTACCTCTTCTTTGGGTTCTTTCTTTAGATTTGATCAAAAGGGATCCATAAGTTGGATTTCAGACTAAAGTAATGCCTCTAGGATGAAGGGAGCACAGTTGAAAGGATATTTTGGCCGGGTTTGGCCGATCCAAATGGCTTTGAAGGTGTGAATTTGAGATAAGAGAAAGCGCCCTTTTATAAGAGGTGTGATGGGCGCCTTAGGAAAAGATTGAAATATTATTTTATAATAAAAAAGTTTTCGATTTCAAATGGATAAAAAATGAATTATTTAAATGATACGGTGGGGATGGGTCTAAACTCTCTCAACTAATAGGTTTTAGATAGGTTGAGTTCATCATATTAACCTTATCTTTTAAATTTAACTATTAGTAAAATAGTTTGACATTTTCCATGTCTCTTTGTATTTTTATATTATATAGTTAACAAATGTACTATAAATTTCCAAGAAAACCCCAATAGGTTCATTAATGACATATATAACATATTTATGTCCCTTTGGATGATCCTTATATTTTAATAATATTATATCAACCAATAATGTAGTATTTTTTTTAAATCAATTATTTCAATTTTGACATTATTTAATAAATGATTTTTTTCAAAGTCCTAAAACATTATTAATTATAAATAAATTATTATGTTAAATCGTAAAATTTTATATTAACCTAGAAAATTAGTTTAATTCATCAAAAGTCTCAAATTACATTTATTTGAATATTTATAATATCATTTATTTTAATATTTCATTATTAAGATAATTGCAACGTCATCATTGTGTCATAAATAAATTAATTTATTTAATGTCTAAAAATTATAAATAAAATATCATTAATTAGGAATTATTTTTATCTTTGTAATGAATATTTATTGTCGAAATTATATTATATATTACTTTATATAAAAAATGGTTTAGTTATTAATATTTCATTTTAACTCTTTTAACTCTACTTTAAATAAAATAATAATAAATGTCCTAATATAATACATGTGGATATAAAGGATCATATTTATTCATAAGGATTTTTTTTATTCGAATTTCAGAAATCCAATAGAATTATTACATTTGTTACGGTAATAATATTATCATTTTTACCCTTAATTACCCTATTTAAATTTAACCATGGTAAATAAAAGTAAAAAGTTACTCTCTAACAAAAATTATTTTCATCTTATTGAACCATATTTTACTTACTGATATAAACCATGTGATTGTGATATTTTAAATTCCACTCACAGAAGTGGTAATATTAATTTCAGTCAAATTTGCAAATTCTCCTAGTTAGTGGGTAAAAGACTGTTAAAAGGTCTA
Source organism: Viscum album (assembly GCA_963277665.1). Lineage (NCBI taxonomy): Eukaryota > Viridiplantae > Streptophyta > Magnoliopsida > Santalales > Viscaceae > Viscum > Viscum album. The sequence goes on from OY728136.1 coordinate 433,614,436, forward strand.
TAAAATTTGTATATATCTAAACTAATTATAAAATGACTCAAATTAATTACATTGAACTTATATAGGTATTATGTATCTAGTTTTACCTAAAATAAAATTAAATAAAATACATTTTTATTAAAATTAAAAGTCAGTTTTAAACCATAACTCAGTGTTTTTCACTATACTTCAAAAATTGAATGTTTTTAGAAAAATACCAATAAATAACCCTATGATAATTTCAATATTAAGAATCCCAAAATGAAGTCCATTTTGAATGCTAAAATTTATAAAATTTTGAAAAGTTGGTATTACTATTCATAACATCTAGTTTGATTGGTCACTGTGTGTTAGAATCTCGAAGTTGCGTAAAATGAAAGGTATTGCATTATTCGATATTCTTCAAAAATTAAATGTTTTTAGAAAAATAACAAAGAATCACCCTAAGATAATTTCGATATTATGAATCCCAAAATGAAGTCCATTTTGAAGGATAATATTTATAAAATTTCTAAAAGTTGGTATTACTATTCATAACATCTAGTTTGATTGGTAACGGTGTGTTAGAATCTCGAAGTTGCGTAAAATGAAATATATTTCATTATTAGATGGAAAAAATACTATGGAAGCATGGGGTGTTGCATTTGAAGAATAGGATAGACGTTCTCGAATGAGGGTGCAGAAGATCACTTATTAGTTGGAGAGCCTCACCCTTAGTGTAGTAGAATAGAGGAGTCTGAGATTTCCTATACTAGTGGATGAGAATGAGGATTACATTCCTAAGGATGTTCCGGGACTACAATCTCATAGGGAGGTATTATTAGGCATCGAACTATTCCTTGAAATGGAACATATATCCACATCATCATATCAGATGGCCCTGTAGTGCATCATGAGTTCAGATTATAGTCAGAGGACCCGCAGGAGAAAGGCTTCATGAGGCCCAACATTTCACCATGGGAATCCCGAGTGTTGTTTTCCATGAAGATAGAAGAAATATTATGTATATGCATATAATTCTGGTGCCTGAACTCAGTGACTGTGATGAACAAGTATCCACTTCTAAGGATTGATGACTTCTTTGACCAGCTGAAGGGAGTGATGTGGTTCTCGATGATTGAACTCATATCAGGCTATGTTCAGCTTCAAGTATAAGAGGAGGATGTACATAATATTACCTCTAGATGGTGGTATGGCCACAATGAGTTTTTGGTAATGCCCTTCGGCATGACCAATTCCACAGGAGTTTTCATGGGACTCATGAACATGATCCTACATCCTTACCTATATAGTTTCATTATAGTCTTCATAGAGGACATCTTGGTATACTCACCTTCCAAGGAGGAGCACTCCACACACATGTGGATAATAATAGATACACTCTAAGAGAACCATCATTATGGTAATCTCTTGAAGTGAAAGTTCTGGATTTGGGAGGTCCACTTTCTGTGACACGTCATCTAGGTGGCTGGTGTTGTACTGGATCTGGTGAAGATAGAGGTTGTTCTTTCTTGGGAGCCACCCATATGTGTGGCTGAGGTGCGATGTATCTTGGGTTTTTTATGCTACAGGGGATTCTTGCCCTTCATTTATAGAGTAGAAGCACCATTATCAGCCTTTTTATGAAAATTAAATCCCTTCTTGTGGATGGAGAAGTGCTAGGAATGTTTCCAGGAGCTGAGGTAGAGAATGATGAGTGCCCATATCTTGAGACTACTATAATAATGTATTGGGTATGTTGTCCTCTACAATGCATTAGGGAATATACCGGGTTTTTTTTCCCTAATGTAGGATCAATCAGTGATCTCCTAAGGATCATTGATGTTTGTGCTGCATCAGAAGAACTACGTGACCCATGAACTTGAGTTTTTTGTAGTGGTCATTGCCTTGAAGATGTGGCGACACTACTTGATGGGAGAATGATTTACCATCTACACGAACCACAAGAGTCCCAGGTATATCTTCTCACAGAAGGACATGACCAAGAGACAAAGAATATGGGTAGAGTTCTTCCAGGACTATGACTTGGAGATGGTCTATACTCCTGGGATGATGAATATTGTGGGAGACAAGCTTTTCCTGAGTTATGGCTTACAAATACTATGTGAGGAAAATGAATAGATAACCATGATATAGATATCCTTTAGGGATGATGATGGAGAATACTACCTCCAGTTGATGATTATCACTCCTCCACTCTTACAATGAGTCAGTGAGGCAGAGCTTCTAGATGTTGACTACGAGGCCTGACATGCTTAGTAATCCTCAAGACAAAATCCTATTGTACATTCAATAGGTTTAGATCATGTTATCATTTTTATATGATGAACAAAGGTACCAAGGAAATTTTAAGACGTTGTATTGAGGTAGTTTTATACATCCCCTTTGTTGAAAATCCATTTGCAGAGATGATGTACCAGGACCCCCGATGTTAGTACTAGTGTCTAGGGATGAATAACATGGTGGAATAGTTCATCTCATGATACCTCATTTGTCAGCAAGTGAAGGATGAGCATTAGGACTCAGTAGGCTTTTCCCAAGCACTAGAGGTACCATAGTGGAAATTTGATAGTACCTCGATGGACTTCATGATGGGGTTTCCACATATGTCCAGGGGCCACGATTCTATCTATGTGATCATCGACCAGCTCCCAATGTCTGCTAACTCCCTACCCATTTGGGAATGGGGATCAGTATAGGTATTGAGATGCCTCTATGTTCAGTAGATAGTGTGGATACATTGGGTTCTTTTGAAGATCATCTTAGACCATGATGGACATTTTAGATGTTAGTTTTGGAAGGGATTGTAGGAGACTTTTGGGACTCAGCTACGCATGATCACATCCTTTCACCCCCAGATGGATGGACAAATAGAGTATACTATTTAGACAATGGAAAAAAATGTTTCATGCTGGTGTCCTAGATTTTTATCATAGTTGGAAGGACCAATAACCACAGGTAGAGTTTTCATAAAACAGCAGCTACCACTCCACTAATGGGATCGCTCTATTTGAGGCATCGTACGAGTAGCCTTACAGATCACCTCTATGCAGGATAAACCAAGGGGAGTTAGCACTCATGGGTTCGGAGTTTGTACGGGCTTCCAATGAGAAGGTATAGATCATACAAAAATGGATGAGGACTTCACAATGTAGGAAATGATCTTATGGGTATAACAGACCGTGACCCTTGGAGTTTGAGGAGGGAGACCATGTTTTCCATCAGGTCACACCCTGATGGGGATTGTATAGATTTGGATGGGGTGACAAGTTATCCATAAGGTTTATCAAAACTTTTAAGATTCTATGATTAGTTGTTGAGGTGGTGTACTACCCTGCTTATCCCCCATAAATTCACTAGGTTCATGAAGTTTTCCATATGTTCCAACTGAGGAGGTACATGCATGATCCATCACCCGACATCAACTGGGGTGAGCAGAAAATTATTGATGGGATGACATTTTCAATGTTTCTAATGTGGATAGAGGATTGATATGAGTGGGTCCTTCCTAGATGGTGGATTAATATAGTTCACATTCAGTGGAAAGACAAGAATCTCTAGGAGGGCGCCTAAGAGTAGGAGGTGCAGATTCGTGCTGAGTACCCCCATTTGATTATTTATCCTTGTTTTGGATTACAAGGATGTGATTCCCAAAAATGGAGGATTAATGTAATATCCTATAATATCTGTTTAAATTTTTTGTTAATTACATGGAATTATTTAAAACCAAGATCTGAGACGACACATTATTCAGAGGCCCATAGAGCCTAGAATGTATTTTGAATCTTTTTTAAAGTACGTTAAGTAATCGTGGGAGCGGGTTTTTTAACATTTGAACTAGTTCCCATATAACAAAATATGAGGGCATTGTAGAATTCATAACACTGGGATTCACCTATGAAGGGAATTACCCCAACCAAATTGGGTTGACCGAAAAAGATAAATATCATACTTTTTGTGGAAAATAAATTAACTTTAAAAGATATTCAATTTTTATTTTATTCAAACTATTTCTATTGTGATGTAGCGACTTGTTAGAACTATGGTGCATCGACGAGGAAATTGTGAATAATTAATGATTTTCATCAATGAGATTTCATGGGGATTGACAATTCATATCCTTTCATTAATTAAATAGGGACGAAGAGTTGAAAAACATCACTGGGAAATTCTATGAAAAATGAGGAATCTCCCTCTCTCTCTCAGATGATGAACGCCGTCGAATTGTGGATCAATGAACACTGGTACGATAGATTAGATAGAAGATGAACGTTGAAAAATGCTAATAGATATAGGATCAACAAAGTCTCAGAGCATCGACCCTCATTATTAACAGATCCCCAATCCAAGAAGGGGTTATGTGCTTTCTCTGTGATTGCTCCTTTCTATTCTTCTTTTCAAATGATGAATGAGGATGAACCCATGAACAGGTTGATCCATGGTTGGTTTGGTATTTTAGGTTGGGAAATTATATTGTAGGGAGTTATGGGATTTGAAATCCATGTTATAATTCTGAAAACCCATTGATATCTATTTGTAAATTCTAACATGGAGAGAGTAGGCCAACACGAACAAGGCCTGGATCCCACTGCAATGGGCACTCTTGTTCTTCGTGACTGAATGGTGGAATCAACAAACCAATGGTGACGAGGTTGTGGTAGTGATGGCCGAAACCATAGCGGCCTAAAGGAATAGACGAATAAGAGATCAGACCACCATAGTGGACCTGATTGCCCACTGAAGGTGTCTCCAACACAGTACCACTGATGCAGCGGCTGTGGTGACTGGCGACGACTATAGGTAGAAGGTAGTTCCACCCAAGTGTCATGTACTAGTTGAAGCAGCTGGAAAATTTTGTGGAAGAGGAGGGACGCGGCCCGTCATCTGTAGATCTAGTGTGGCACTGCGTATGAGAAGCATGCCACGTGTTGACAAAGGGTGTGGCTGGCTTACCGGCTACACATGCCCCAACCGGTCCAATCGAGGAGGTCTGGGCTGGCTCAGACTATCTGAGAAGATCTAGGATGAACTGGTCTAGGTGGGACTAGTGGACTATGTTGACGAGATAATGTCGGGCCGCTAGGTGGCCTGGGCTGGGAAAAGAAACCAACCAGACAGTGGGGGTCAGGCCTGATAAAATCAGGTCACTGGGTGATTGTCTTGGACTAGGGCCATAGGCAACCTCAGCTAGGTCTTTTGAGGACCAATGAGCCAGAAAGACAATATCAGGTCATGCGGGACCCCAGGATGGGTTGTTTGGTTCAGTTGGAACCAGCCGGACTCGTTCCAAACACAACTGGACCCTATTTACAAAAAGAGACATATCTCCCAAACCGTGTGCCTGATTGATGCAGAGCCTGCGGCATTGAGAACCATGTGATTGGAAGGTCATTATGAAATCATATATATAATATTTCATAGATGTTGACCAAGTAAAGCACCATTACTTACCTATTAGCGAGGAATATTAACTCATCTTCCTAGTGAGGCTTCATGACATAGATTCCCAGAGAGGCTCCAGGACTCAGCTATCAGTGAGGTTTCGTCACTCAGCTACCCATTGAGGCTCACGACATCGCTACCCTATAAAGCTCCCTAAATCAGCTATTAGTGTGTCTTCATGACTCAGATACATAGAGAGGCTTCGTGAATCTGCTACCTAGTGAGGCTTCAGGACTCTGCTACCCATCGACGCTTCATGACTCAACTACCTAGTGTGGCTTCGTGACTCAACTACTGAATAAGTCTCTTTGACATAGCTATCCAAAAGAAATAATCAGGGATGACTTCCTTTGTAGTGATTGATCCTCAATGTTTACAACAGTTGGGTATTCTATCAACACTTTAATTTATACTTGTATTGATTTGACTCTAAGGACCTAATATTTTTGAATGATATTGTGATTTACTTTTTGGATTTCTGTGAGACCCGAGTTGGTTTCAGGGACCTTACTAAGTATTTTTATACTCAACCCTACACATTCTTTTCCCGCACATGTTTTTTATTTTGTAGATGATAGAAAAATTTGACTGGGATCTTTGAGAACTAGGTCTAGGTGGGTCTTGGGGGAGGATCTAAAAATTCAGTATGATTTAATGACATCTGAGAGTGAGATACACATACCCTTCATGTAGGATCCTTGTCAGATGACCTTCGAAACTTGTACTTATTTTTATTGTACATTCGTTTTCAATTGGGTTTCAATTGTGGCCCCATTTTTTCTTTCAGTTTCACCTTTACTTGTGTACTTTCTTCCTCGTGTGACACACTTATTTTTGGTATCCTAGTTTGAGCATTAATTTCCACAGTATGGGCTATGTGTGTATACAGGATTATATGTAATTCCTTACCTTTTCAATATATTCATTTTTGGTGATATTCCCCTACCCCTAGCACATGGAAGGTGGGCATGGGGTAGGCAGAACATGATCCATAGGGCATAGGTCATGAAAATACATCCTTGAGGTAGATTTTATGAAGTATCTTGCTCTCCCATGTGATTCTAAAGTAACACCGAAGGCACTCTAAAAGTGGAAAAAAGAAATGGTAGATAAAAAATTTGAGCAATATACTCATACTCTAAAATCTCTTTCATTTAATTATTTTCAAATTCAATGTAAACCTAACTCTAATTATTTTTTATGATAGATAATCAATACCTTTGGAGTGTTCCTCAGAGGGATATACATTTGATTCTAACTCTTCCAATTATAATCTCACAATAGATAAATTTTCCTATAATGTTTTGTGTATTAATCTTGGATATTAAACTATATTACTTGAGGAGATCCTTTTTGAAGAGGAAGTGACCCCTCTTGAATAACTTGAACATAAAATGGTGGAAGCTATAATAGAAGATGTTTTCTTGGTGGATTTGACATAGGAAGGGGAAATATTGATCTTAATTCAAATTAGTTTAATTTTATTTAATCTGAATTATTTATTAACTCACTCATTTCTGAAATTTCCCAAGAAAAACAAGTGGATTATCCACTGGATGAGGAAGAATCCACTAAATAGGCAGTTGAACAGACTGAGGGGGCCCTATACATAATATTTTTATCCCAACATTTCAATCCATTTTTTACTACCAATGGGATGGACTCACTACGGTATTATATTATAGGGGACCACCCTGAAGTGAATCCATGAAACTATGAAAATATGATCATATGGTGGTTCTTACTAGAAGAAAATCACCCCTTCTAATTTGGGATAATCATAATACGTTCTGGGTGTGGACAGTCAAACTATATCCCCTCTTGGGAGGGATAACCCATATATTATCTACCCCTCTTTATTATTAATTTTCATTAATTAAATTTTTATTACTTTTTATAATGTTTTATTTTTTTACATGCTCACCCTAGGGGAAAACCCACCCAAGAGGCTAGCTTAAGAATATCCATAGAGCACCAAGGGAGTGCTTAACTCAAACCCGATGAAAAGAAATATATGGTTCCATGTATCTATTTAAAAATTTTAATCATGGAATATTTGGTTTATTTTACTAGGTTGATACCAAAATTTAGGAAAATGTGTGGGGGAGTATATGAACATAAAATAATTTATAAAAATTTTTAGGCACTATTTTAGAATATATGAAAAAATAAACCTTAAAAACAATTGTGTAAATATTGTACATAACATTTTCATAGTTTCTACTTTGATTTTTTCAAACTTATCTTGAACCTAGATGTTTTCCGGACTAGATTGAAAATACCATAGTGGTGTTAGGAATTAAATTTCTCTAAATTTATGAGGGATAAATTATTTCTGAGTGAGGATTTCACATTTTTCAAAGAACTAGGAAAAGGGTGTGTGAGTGATTTTGTTTGTAAATAAGAATTATAACATGAGGTCACTAGGACTTTAAACATATTCTGAGGTAACTTGGACTCTAAAAAAATAACTCTTTAGGGATCTTTCTCAATTGAAATTGATATATTTACTTTAATAATTGATTAAATTGAGAAATTTGAATCTCAAAATGAATATCCAATATAATGATATAGTGTCTGTGAGTTTCTCTTTTTATATGTTAATATGTGTTATTTAACAGTGTTATACATATACATGGGAAAAGAAAATTAAAAATAATGAATAAGTTCTTACTTAAAAAATGAATTCCTTTAGGTGAGGGTCATATTGAACCCCTAAAGGATGAAATTAACATATAACAAATTCAATTAAATTTTATCAATAAAGAGGGAAATATATACATTTGTGTAAAAAATTAAAGGGAGTGGGATAAATAGAGGCAGTTCTTTCTAACAAATTGATTCCACCTAAAGTTCATTTTCCCTAATACTAGAATAGAAAATTCAACTAGATTTAATGGTGGTTATAGTTTGATTTAGAAATTTAGAATGGTAATTTTAAAAATGGATGAATATATGTTTGATTTATTTTTTGACTATAAATTTAAATATAGCAAGACACATCTATTTCATTGTTTTATAATTTGGAATAAATTAAATTGAATGATAAATTTTCTGGGTAGTTTAATTTTTTATGTGTAGGGGAGTGATATAAGCTAAAAATGCCAATATTTTTTTGCCTTTTTTATTTGAAAATCCCCCCAAGTTAATACAAATCATTAGTAAAATAGTGGTTTTTATAATTTTTTGAATTCTGATCATAATTAATAAAATGATGGATAAATTATTTTTAATGTTTTATTTTTATTTAAAATTAAATTGAAAATCCATCCATTAATTTCAATTTAAATTTCGTAAATTTGAAATAATTTTTTCAAAAAAGTGAAATTGGGAGTTTTTTTAATTTCATCCTACACTAAAATTATGTGTTACTTGCATGTCACTGAACAATAGAAAAAGAACAGCTCAGTCAATCCAACTATTACTGGCAATCAAAATCATCTTATGATCACTTTTACCATAGAAAAAAAATGAATAAGAGGTAGATATTCCACATAGAAAACCTATCAAACATTCTCGAATAGAGGATTGATATTTCATGAATAGAGGATCACCCATTCCTAAAATCCATCGACCATGTAATATATCATCTAATCTACTGTGTGTAGGTATCCCAAGTTACCATCCCTTGAAAATATGGAAAAATGAACCATTGAAATAATAAGAAATGTCAAGTCATTAAATATTAAATATCATGAATCCAAAGCATCAAATCGTGCTATAAGATAAATTTAAGCATTGGATGAGGTCGCCCAATCAAATTACCTTCTGCGTCACTTGATGAAGATGTACCATACAACCCCTGTTAAAGAACAATAATAATGTACACTCAATATCTCTATAAGGACGAACATGATGAATACCCAATAATGATGTGGGAAAAAACTTGAGTTACAGATTCTTATAATAGGGGAAACTGGAAAATAAAAAAACGAAGCATAGAGAAATAAATGATGAAAGTAGTATCCCCTTGCCTCATACCCGAAAAACCCTGACATGTCCAGTCCTAAGTAAAAATTATCAGATTTAGACTGAGCCTAAAATTTGGAAGACTAATACCTTAGACCCATGGATTGTTTCCAAAGATCCAATGTCTAGCTCCAACACATACACTCCCTCTTTTGATCTCAATGAATAATGTGTGTTCTTTAGTACAATGGTATTATAACTATTTTGACTAGGATTTTAATAAAAAGGTATAATAGTAAATCATGCTCAAAAAGATATTCTCAATATAATTGATCCAGACAATTAGCTATGACATGTGGAAGCCTATAAAATATAGGATAAATCAAAATACCACACTAAATAAATGGTAAAAGAAGGCTGATATACTATAAATTGTTCTAATTTTCCCCACATTATAGAATTTTGAATCTTCCTATTGTAGTTCTTATTTGTATTTCATTCTACATTATTTTATTATATATTTTTAATATATGCTTAATTCCATTCTAATTTAACTATTTTGTCCTATTCACCCTCAATTATTTGTGTTTTCACAACCTCTACGTCATGCTTATAACATGATCTCATAATCTATATGAAAACAAAGAATTATCCTAAAGTGAATTCATATGTCAGGATCACTATTTCTCAAATCATTTCCCATATTTCTTAAGGTTTCAATGTATTGTGATGATACAGTGGGTGTGTTCTTGTATTAGTTCAACAATCATCCACCTTTCGGATGCATTCTTACTATTTTACTCCATTTCCTAGTGATTATTCCTCCATCATTCTAAATATCTTCATGTGAAATAAAATTGGATGAGTTGGATCTTAAAAAATACATGATGGAATTGGTTGGAGTTTGATGCTTTTTCCATGATCATAGATTTTTCATAAAACGAACCATAGAGGAATCATAATTCTGTGATCCTACGAGATTCCTAATAGCACACATGATAACTCAATTTCAATAGAGGATGATGTTTCATGAATAATGTTGACTGCATTATCAATTGGATGATGACATCATAAATAGATTACTAAACAAATTATTGACCCAACCTTGGGATGTCTCATTCCACACTCATAATTTTCTTCGCCTTTTCTATGTTTTATGCATTCTATTTTATAATTAATTAAATAAAAACCAAACAAACATCAACTTTTTTGGTTTTCAAAATTATGAATGAATGAAAAATATATAAGTGATTTAGAATAGGAAGACTCCAACCCACACATGCTCATTGGGAAATTATTTTGGTTAGACCTATGCTACATCCCATGTTTTGTAAAATATAAAATATCAATTTGAACATAGTCTGTGATAACCACATGATCACCCAACTTCATTAGAACACCCACAGGTGAAGCATTATCAATAATGATTTTTTGATACCAAAACACCCAACTCAAACCAATGAGCCTAATCCAAATTTTCAATGAAAATTTATTAAAAATTTGTGGATATAAATTTATTCCCCACTCTGATAATTAGAAAAAACCTAGTTTTAAATGTATTTTTAAAATCCTCCAATATTTATTACATTCTTATTACAGCTTTGTATGATAGCAAAATATCTTTTTCTAGGGGGATTAACTTCCAATTTTCAATTCCCTAGTACATCACTATCATTCTCTTTGGCTCAGAAGTGCTCCATGGTTTTTCCCCTTAATGAATACAACACATTCATGGAGGTAAGAAATATAGAGTTCATGCCTCGACTAAAACACCTAGGGATCTACCACTTACAAGCCCCCATCATTATCTCTCATGACATTCATCACCCAAATAAGGTCTTCCCTGAAGGAATATATTTTGAAACACATGGTGTTCCTCAAGATAAATCCATCCTATCACTTATTCATTTTATGCATTTTCATTCAACTTATTTTTATTAATAATTTAATAAAAAAAATTGGTTGGAAAAGGAACAGTTTTATATAACTAAATGATTTCCCCATAAATTTCATAGTTTTATATAAAAGATAAATTTCATAGTTTAAGAAAATTATTTTTATAAAAAGGAAATCATTTTCTAAATTATCATATAAAATAAATATTATGATTTTTTAGGGATTTTTAAGGCTGATTTTCGTGTGAATAGTTAAAATGATGATTTCTATAAAACTAACATTTCAATTCAAGAAATCAATTAGTTTTTAGGACTTATTATGTTTTGGATTTTGTATTGAACTAATAAAAACATTATTTGATTAATTATAGACTAAATAATTATATATGAATCAATATTTTTATTTTATTTTGGTAAAAGTCCATTTATTGCATAAAAACCAAATTTTCTAAAGAAAATTGTTTTCATTACATTTTGCGCACTTATATTAAAATAATAGTCTTCAACATATACTCTTTTAATACTGAAAATGGATTTTTTATTTTTAATAATTTTCTCCATATTTATTATTGACTTTAATTTCATTTTATGATAATTATGAATATTAATGATTGTAAAAATATGTCACCATGAATAAAAGGGTAAAACAGGTTAATTAATGTAAAAAATAAGTGATAAGATCTCAAACTTTTATATTAATTATAATTGTTGGGGAGTATTTCTAAATTTATAACCTTATCCTAAAATATTATTTATTTAATTTCCACTTTACCATGAGAGAGACTTAATGTTATTTTAAAACATTGTATAATTACAATTGTGCCTTTCCCCCCACTTATAAAAGAGAACATAGTTTCCTCTATTCCTAACACATTTTAAGAACTCTAGTTCAACCAATACCTTACCAAATATCTCTAAAAATTCCCTCACCACTTCTTAGTGGTTATGGTCTCACATATGACTAAATCTATAAATATTAATGTGTAGATGGTTTCCAAAAGAAAAGGTATAACGCTTAGCTGAGTCTTTTAATGTTTGTTTTTTTATACCTCCATCAAATTATCCTAAACCGTGTTGAAATTATATTCTAAATATATAAAATATAATTAAATTCTATTCTTATTATGTTAAAACCCTTTTTAATCTCTTTTACGATCCCATGGTAAATAAAAACATTGATCATGTGAAAGTGTAGACTACCACCCTTGTGAGGTGATGTGATTCATTTATACGTCGCCAAGTTATATGTGTGGTTAAAATAATGGAAAAAAATATTCATGATATTTATGAAATATTTTTTCTTTAATAAAGATAATATTTTACATACCTTTTTACCCTTTTCTACTATTAGAAATTGCCAACCTCGCCTGTGCTTTTGTGTGAAATACCACATCCATAGAGCGAAGTGAATAATTATTTATTTACACATTAAAAGGATAGTCATAATATTATAAATAATGATTACATATTGCATTTATAACATATATTTAATTTTGGATATGTAAAATATTTTATACTTTATTTTTTTCCACCCATTAAAAAAATGAAAATGTAATTCATGAGTAAGTACAGAATACAGTATCTATGAAACAATGTGAAAATGTTTTTCATGAACATATAAAATGGTTGGTTTTAAAAGTTTATATATTGTATAAATATAATATTTATAAAATATTTAATATTTTGAAGTTAATATAATTAGAACCCCTTTAAAAACGGTTAACATAGAGATGTTGTTTTGAGATTATAAACTGAACGTCCTCAAAACACCCAATATAAAAAAAAGAATTTTAATAACCAAATAAAACAAGGTAACAAATGAAATAAAGATATTAATTATAATTAATTGATCCAGAAATGTTTTTTATAAATTAGAAAACAAGTATAATTTTATTATTTCTGATTTATAGAGAATATAGAGATAGAACAGATTTAAGGTAATGTATTTTTCTTTAAAACCTTTTTAATGTCTTACTTTAATAATATTATTCCACTATATCTATATTCTTCAAAAATATCCAAGTATGTTATTATTTATGCCTATGATTTTGTTGAAGATCATTTTAAACTACTTTTTAATATCTTTAAATAGTATTAAAAATGGATCTTTTTAATTTTTACCATACCAGTCATTTTGATTATTTTTTCTAAAGTCCAAAAGTAATTTTTTTAACATCTACAGCTTGACTAAATTTTACCACCATTATAGAAGTTTTTCTTTATCAATATTCCAATAAAATTTAATAAGTTATTTTAATTAATTTCGTATTCCCTTACATTATGAATTTTTTCTTATTAATAGTTTTTTAACGAAAAATGATATTTTCATTATGGTTATGTAAAAAAGTAAAGTTATATTTTATGGGTTCAAATAAGTTTTATAAGGGTTTTATGATTATAAGTTTAAATTATACAAAAAAATTGATTCCATTATACTCGAGTATTATAGATTATGGAGGGTGATCCTGATATAGCTCATGGTAATGGGTGAGATCAATATATATTTCCAATGTATTAGGTAATGATAAAAAATTTGGAGGAAAAATGAGGAAGATCACTATAATGGTTACTCTTATATAATTAACTAGGATTCAGATATTCTAAATTAGTTCAAAATGACAGAATAAAAGTTATAAATAGGATGCTCCATGTTACGAATATTATTCTATCAAAATGTTTTTAGGTAAAGCTTGTTCTTTCATGAGCTATGAAAACAATATACTGACATTTTTTTTACAATAGATTTTTAATGATTTTTCCTATTCAATAGGGTGACGTTAGGGTTTTTCCAAAGATTAATAATGTATTTGAAGGGTTTTCATTGAGATAATATTTTATTTTTAATTTTGGAAATCTTTTATTTATGTGATCAGTGTTTTATTGTGAAAAAGATTAAAATCCTCAGGGAAATTTTTTTTTTGACTAGATTAATGATATAATTTTATTTTTATATCCCTTAGAGTGAATTTCTTTATCCCATGTTTCAAATTAATTTTCACAATATATATGGATGAGTATAAATTTTTGAAATTTCAATATTTATATTATGTTAACTATTTTTAAATGAGTAAAAGATATTTTGGATGAAATATGGTTTTAAAATTAATGCTCCCTTTTTATATAAAAAATGAATACTTTCTTAATGTGTTGACATTATCATGTATTGTTTTTACCAAATTTTCATAAATTCTAAACAAAAATGATCCTTTAAATTCATTATGGTCATGAAATTGTTATAAATATTGTAATTATGGTTTATTTTTGTAACGGGTCATTATATTTGGTATCCAATCATGGTTTGGATAACTTTTGTGGTGAAAAAGAATGTTAACAAACACATTAAAGAGACTTTGAATTATGGTTATATTATAATGATATTGATTTTTTAGATTTCAAAGTTTATTTTAAATGGTTTTATGTAGGGATATAATGGTAGTTAAAGTATGAATGAATTAAAGGGATAATAACATTCCGGATCAATAACAAATAATGGATGGAATAGAGAAGTTTCAGAATGTGTTTATTTTATTGAGGTACCCTATTAGTTGGGGAACCCGTAAAAAGATAGACTAAATAATCCATTGTATAACATGTATATAGTTCTTAATTTCATGAAATATAACCCTCTAACATTCAAAAAAACATTATACCTAGTGAAATTTTCAATATTGATAAATGATATAAATATATATTTAATGTTTTATGATTGATAAAACATTAAAGGAAAACTCTTTATATTTATCGCATTAATGAGGAATTTGATATATTGTGGTCTCTAATTAAGAATACCATGTTAATGGTTGAGATTGATTTTATGGTGTAAACATACCTTAAAAAACTCATGAAATGTATTTTCCTAATTTTTTTATTATAATTAAAATATATTTTTTGTAGTTGAAGCAAATGGATGAAGAATCAGTTGCCACTTATAAGAACATTTTTCATTAGTTTTCATGGTATGCATTGAATTTTGATCTGGACCATCAGTGTAAATTTAATATAGTTTACAAAGGTCGAAAATGTAGTTTACAAAGAGAATTGGCCTTATGTAAATGATTTTTTTTTGAGAAAGTTAGATGTTCTTGTGAGAATGTTTTGATGATTTTTTCTAACATTTATGTACATTGTGATAGAAAATATAAGTCATTATCAAGGTAGTACAATATATAGAAGCATTTAACCAGTAAATCTAGAGGTAATCCACCAAATTCTCCATATGTGGAAAAAATATATTTTTATGAATGTTAAGTAAGATAATACATGTGTTACTGATGAGGTATTCGTATGCATTAGTATCATAACTAAAAGGAATTGAGTTTTAATAATATTAGTAATGTGAAAAAAATTCATATAGTAGTGAAATGTCTTAGTTTTAACATGTTTTTTTACAGAACTAATTAATGTCTAAAGTTAGTTGCTAATAGTGGGAATCATCAAGACCAATTATATAGATGTGTGGAAATGTATTTTGAAATAATAACGAAAGATGTTTCACAATCAAATTAAATAGTGTTAGGTAAATTACTAATTTATTCAGATTATTCTAATCCCTTGTTTTATTTAGGATATATACATTATTATATATAAAGGAAATATACCTGTAAAATTGAAGTACAATCTCAATAAATGAAGTTACATTTTTTTGTAAAATCTTCCAACGGTATTATACTGATAATAATAATTTTATAAATTTTTATTTTATCATGAGTGGGAAGTTTTTTCCTGCAAAACATATTATGTTTCCCATTTTAGAGTTTTATTTTATTCTATTTATTTATTGGATTTCATTTTATCTTGATAAGATAGAATTAATTTCTAAATAATTCTAGTTCAATTTTAATATTGAGTTTTATTTTATACAAAATAATGAGTTTATACATTTGAAAAAAAATCAAGAAGCTAAGAAAATAAATAAAAATGGGTGTGAAAATTATAATGAATATATTATTTAAAAGAAATAAATTTTTCAAAATATTTATTTTCCAGTAGTATAGAAATACGTGGATGTGTTTCTGAATCAGTTTCCTAGAGTTATTCATAATCTAGAAGATCATTTTTCTATTGAATTAGTGCCTAATTTTCGGCCAATTTCAACCCCTTCCCCATTTCAAATCATTAGTCGAGTTGTTAGAATTTAAAAACACATTGCATGAGTTGTTGGATATGGTTTTCATCTTCCCTGTCACTTATCCTTACGAAGCGCCTTTTTTATTGAGAAGAAGGATGGTTCTTTGAGACATTGCATTGATTATAGACAACTCAACAACATTACTATTCAAAACAAGTATAAGTTACCTCATGTTGATTATTGATTAGATTATCCTAATGGATATAAGAATTTATTTATTTTTGATCTTTAGTCTAGTTATCGTCAGCTGATAGTGAAGGAGGAATACAATATGAATAAATAATTCACTACTAGGCATCATCATTTCATGTTTTTGGTTATTTTATATGGGTTACAAAATGAACCCATTGTATTTATGGATCTTATTAATAGTTTTTTCTATATGAATTTAGATAAATTACTGGTGGTGTTCCTTGAATAAATTATAGTTTATTCTAAAAATTATTGGGAATATGAGAAACACCTAAGGATTTTTTATAAAACATTTAAAGAAAATAATTTGTTTAAAAAATTTAGTAAATGTAAATTTTAACTTTAAAAAATTGTATTTCATTGGAATAATTTTTCTTAAGATAACATAACCATTGATCCTTATAAAATAAAAATTAGTGAATAATGTGAATGACAAATAAATGTTACTTGGATTATAGGTTTCGTTGAATTAGTGATTTACTGCCGATATATAGTTGATAATGTTTTTTTTTCTAGAGTTCTAACTATCTTAACAAAAAAAGTAGATATATTCATATTAAAAAATAAATTTGATAAATGATTTGAGGAACTAAAAAGAATATTATTTTATTCTATAGTGTTTTCCTTTCTAACAAAAAATTGTGAAATTTTTACTTATAGTGATATTTTTTTATAAGGACAATGTTTGGTATTAATGAAAGATGATCTTGTAATTTTATATGCATCATTTCATTAAAAATGAATAAAAATAATTTCCCTACACATGATCTTGTGACTTTAATGGTGGTTTATATTTTTAATTTTATAGGAATATTTTATATGGGGTAATATGTGAGATATATATTGACCAATGAACATTAAAGTATATATTCACTCAAAAAGATTTAAACATGTGGAAAATAAGATAGTTGGAAATTATAAATGATTATAATTACATGATTTACATTAATCTAGGAAAATAAAAAAAATTACTAGATGTCGTGAGTTTGAGAGTAAACTTATCATTTTCCATGCCACATTTTGAACCTGATCCTTTGGTTTATGATTTAATTAACTTTAACCTAGAAATTTTTCATATAAGAACTCCACCTGTTTTTTTATATTTAGAAAAAGTCAACCTTGGTAATAATAATTAAGAAAGTGCATATAAAAGATCATGGTTTTCATGAAATCATTTAATAAATCAATAAGGATATGTTTTATAACTTTAATATTAATAATGAAGGTGATGTTAGGTTTAAAAGGAAGTTGTTGTTCCATGTGATTCTCATTTGAAGAATAGATTATTTAGTGAAGCTCATAGCTCTTACTTTTCTCATCTTGGAAGTACTAAGATATATATAGAGCATCAAAAATACTATTCATGGGATGGTATATAGAAATATATTGTTGAATTAACATCTAAATGTTTGAAATTTCAATAGGTTAAAGTTAAGAGACAACTACCAAAGGGGATTATTCAGCCCATAAAAATCCTAAATGTAAATGGGATAATATATCCATAGATGTTATAGCGGAATTACCAAATACATCTTAATTAAGTATTGTGATTTATTTTATTATTAATAAATTGACTGAATTTTGTTTTTTTCTTCATATTCGATATACTATGTATTTAAGTAAACATTATAGACAATATCCTAAAGTGATTTTAAAATTACATGGAGTATATTTGAATATTTTATCAAATCATGATCTCAATTTTACCTTAAATATTTGGAATGTTGTCAAAAAATCATTGGGTGTTGAATTGAATTTTAAAAATTCCTTTCAACATCAATATGATGCACAGTTAGAGAGAATGATTAAATCTTCTGGGGGACATGCTTCGAGATTCCTCATTTGATTATTAGTATTGTTTGGGTAAAAATAATTCATTAGTTGAATTTTACTATTATAATAGTTTTCATTCCAATATATATATGAAATCTTCTAAGGCATTAATGAAATTTAGTGTCAAACTTGATCATGTTTGGATAATGTTAGTGAAAGATTGGGATTAGAACTGGTATAGGAAATGATAGATAATGTAAAGGTGGTTTATTAATATACGAGGTTATCTCATTTTGGGAAGAATAGTTATAAATATAATAGGAGGAAAATATCTCTATTGAGGAATCAAATCATTTTTTATTAAAGTATATCCATATAAAAGTGTTATGGGTTTCGAAAGAAATGGTAGGTTATTTCAACATATTATTGGTCTATATAAAACTATATTAAAAGTGGTATAATATTAATAATTAGTGGAATTTCATATATTTTTTATCTCATGTTCATGATGTGTTTCATGTTTCCTTAATGATAATGTACTTGCCTGATGAATCTCATATTTTGAGTCTATAAGTGTTATAGTTAGAGGAGAATCTCACTTTTGAAGAAGATTCAATTCAGATTTTGGGTCACACGGAGAAGGTTCTATAAAATAAGGGCATTCACTAGGTAACGGTTTTATAGAAGAATTGCATGATTGAGGAAGAAACATGAGAATCATAAAATTATATGAGAGAAAAATAACCTCACATACTTAAGTAAGGAATAAAATTGAGAAGACTTAATTTATTAAATGGGAGAGAATGTATAAATCCATGTAATACTCAAAATAAATACTTATTATAATATATAAGGAATAATTTTATGTATTTACATACATCATAATTTTATAAATAAATTAATAAAAGTTTTAAATAGAAAAAATAATTGCATTATTTAAATAAATTATTTTGAGATTAATTATATATTTTTATTTAAAAGAAAATATAATTTATTTAAAAATTGAATTTGATAAAAATGAATTGTATTTTTGATAAAAAAATAAGATAAATATTAGGATTAATTTTTTGGTATATTTATAGAAATATTGATTTTTGAGTGAATAGTGAAAAATGTCGATGTTTGCAAAACAATAATTTATTTTCATTAAATTAGGTAATATAAATTATCATTATATGTTGTATTTAGTTTTAAATTAATATAATATCAATTTTATTAAACATAATCAAAGTAATTTTATATAAATAACCAATATAATTTATTTTGACAAAGTTTATTTTTATGAATAAAAACAAAATTTAAAAAAAACCAATTTCATTCTGTTTTGCACCATTATATTAAATGTAATTTATTCCTATTATTTAAAGTTAATATTTTAAAACTGATTACATATTTTTAATTTGGAGGTTTAAATTTAGTAATGAGTTCAATTTCAATTTCTGTCATTATAAATAATAACCCTCGTAAAAATGTGTCACCATTGAAAATTGGTAAAACGGTTTAATTGTGGTAAAATAAGAAGGGTAAGGTCAAAAATAATATCATAATTAATATTATATTATATTATTTTTCACTTATCACTTATATATGAATCAGAATTGTTTAATTTCTCCTAACCATTAGTGGGACTTACTATTATTTTAAATTTTGGAATAATGACAATAATACCACTCCCCTCATTTATAAAAGGGAGCATAATCTTCATTCGTCCTCAATCCTTTTGAGCACTATAGTATAGAAAATCCTCACAAAAATATCTCACCAACACACCTCCACACATACTAGTTATTCTAGTTTCTCCAAAATATGAATCCTAAAAGGATTAGAGTGCATACTAAAGGAGGTTTCCCGTAGAAGTTTTAGTACTCTTAATTTAGTGTTTTCATGTTTATTTATTCATCTACATACTTAAAATATAAGTTAAACGTTATTAAATAATAACATTATTGTCTTACATAAACTAAAATTTAACTATTAATGTAGAAAAACTATTATTCAATTTTCTTTTACATCATATGGGAAATGAAATCATCATTAATGCATAAATGTAGACTACCACCTCCATGAAGAGATTTGTTTTTTTATCATCTATAGATTATTTGGATTGTTAAATGATATAAAAAATTAATTAATATATAATATTTATAAAAAAATTAAATTTTTTTAAAGAAAATATTGTACATACCATCATACCATTCTATGCACTTGAAATTGATAACGTCTCTCATGGGTACATTTTGAATAGCACGAGTCAGTGTGACTCATTTTCCATTTTCAAATTATCCTGATAGTCATATGGATTGAGATAATTAATAAATAAGAATTTTATTAACAAAATATTTTTAAAAATAAAAATATTATCTACTTTTTTCAATTACACCCATTATAAAAAAGTCAAAACATAGTTCTTATATACGTACAGACTACCGGCAACATGGTTCATTTTTTATGACCACCTAATATGGATGGATTTATAATAATATATAATCAATAAATATAATAATTATAACATTCATATGATTCTATAAATAATGGAACCATAACCTTTTTGACAAAAGGAAATGCACATATATTGTTTTCAGGTTTTAAATTAAACATCCTAAAAATATCTAACATCATCTTTACCATTTTACTAACTAAATACAACATGGTAAAAATGAAATTATGATAATAATGATAATGATATGAACCTGAAAATTCCCATAATCAAGTATAAAATCAATATAATTTAATTATTTATGAGTTAGAGAGAATATGAATTTAGATGGAACTTAACCTAAGGTTTATTTTTGAAAACCATATATTATTGTAATCATTTAAACTATTTATCCTTTATATCCATGTTATTGAAAAGTACTAAGAATATTCTTTTTTATAAATAAAATATTTTGAAAAGACATCAAAACCTAATTTTTATATTTTTTAAAAAATATAATGGAATATTGTTAACATTTAACATATGATTCATTTAATTTTTTTACCAAATTTAAAGATAATATTTTTTAACAAATAGAACATAATCATATTTCCCTTCATAATAGCCATTATTTAGTATCAATGTTATTATAAAATCATTCATCATTTTTAAAATAATATCATATTACATATTTTCTAGTAATTTTATATTATTTTGAATGTTCAAAGAAAAAAAATATTTCTAATTATGGTTTTGAAAAAATGTAAACTGCTTTTCTATGGGATAAAATGATTTTTATAGGGGTTTTATGATGAAAAAGATAAATATTATGCATTATTTACTCATTATATAATACTTAAGTGTAATAGATGATGACAAGTGTGCTTAATATATCTCATGATGATGGGTGAGCCTCATATAGATCTCTAATTCATTTGTTAATTATATATAATTCAGAGGAGAAAATGTAAGAGATAATCGAGATGGTTACTGCTTGAGAATTAACTAGGCTTTAGTTATTCTAGAGTGGGATAAAAATGAATTATAACACTACAAGATTATACAAAATGCATCTTTCTATGTTTAACATCTTTATTATCTTATTAGTTTGATAAATGATTAAATATTATCATTAAATTATTATAGATAACTCTTAGATATTAGGAATGATAAGAATAATTGATATTAATTAAAATATGAAAATATATATTACAAATGCTTATACAATTATTTTAATGGATACCAATTAATTAAAAATGAAAATCAATTAAATATGAAAGATTTATTTTTATAAAAAACATATTTATGTCCAAAATGACATTTTATATTAGTAAATTAAATGAATCACTATTAGTGAAATGTGTTAATGTAATTTATTTACTATATTTTCAATAAAATATTTTTATATTAATCCAAAATATTTTTAGAGCCATAAGATAAGAATAAATTCAAGTTTACACATTAAAGTGCTATATTTTTCTAAAATGGGGTTTACAGCCTTTTAATGAAGAACATGTTTTAAATATAAATTTTTTAACTTTTATAAATTATATTTTAAAAAATAAACATTATTTTTTATTTCGTAATATCAAAATTTACTTTGGTTAATTTTTTGGTATTTTTCAGATAAGTTTCATTTTTTGTGGAATAGTAATGTGACAGTTGGAATAATAATGTGACTGTTAGGAATAGTAATGTGGTCATTAGAATAATAAACTCACTAATTAATTTATAAATAAAATTTAGGCATCTTATAAATGGTAATATGATATAATTATATCAAAGAATAAATAAATAATTTATTTCAAAATTATTAATGATGTGTTGATATTTTCATAAAACATAAATGATTATTTTCAAATTTTTAATTATTATAACAACCTAAATTAAAATTAATAATAATTAAATGCTTTAAAAATTAATATTTTGTAATCTTATATTTATAATATAATTGTTTAGACCTTAAATAA
Organism: Viscum album; assembly: GCA_963277665.1. Classification (NCBI taxonomy): domain Eukaryota; kingdom Viridiplantae; phylum Streptophyta; class Magnoliopsida; order Santalales; family Viscaceae; genus Viscum; species Viscum album. The sequence goes on from OY728136.1 coordinate 433,637,140, forward strand.
TTTTTCAAAGTGTTATAAAATCAGTTTTATTTTTAAAATAAGTATTTTCTCAAAAAATATTGATTTTAATTAAAAAATAAATTTATCATACATTGAGATTAGTTTTTTTCAATGGATTTAATTTATTATTCTACACATTGAAAAATTTTAGGCGTGAATTTTTGGGATTTTCCTAATGTTGAATTTTTAGTGAATAGTGAAATATTATAATTTTTGTTATTTAAAACAATTATTGAATTATGGTGTCGTAGGTGATGTAAGGCTTATGTAAACCCATAATCATGAAACAAACATAATTTTTTTAATATATTTTGTGATAATTCTCAATCTATTCTTAATGTTGATCCAAAATAATAATAAAATGCATAAAATATTCCAAAAACACCCCTCTTATCCACTATAAATACCACCACCTTTCCTCACACCTTCCAAGCTTTGAGCAATGCCAAATTTCAGCCCAATTCTTTTCTTAATCCCATAATACATGCCTATAATACATTTTCATCAAAAAAAAATAGAAAACCCATTCCACGTAAAGAGATTCTCAATGTGTAGTATTAAAAAGGTAAAAATCCTCTTCAATTTATTTTATTTTATTTTTAAATTTTTTTTATTTTCATAACCCTTCATCACATCCTCGGTTAAAAGAGACTTAAAATATATAATATCATTTATATAATGTGATTTTATCATGTTAATGAAATATTCATTGTCAAAATCTTTTATCCCCCCCTCTCTCTCTTCTATTCTATAAATGAATACATCGACTGTAGTTTTTCAATTTACCAACATCGTGGACAATCCATTTTTATTTTCTATTCAAAACATCTATCTGGTAATATAACACTTTTTATAGTTAAAAAACATTATAATTTAAGTATTATAATCTATTTAATGTTTTGGAACCATTATTTACACATTTTAAAAACGAATAAGATAAAACCATATCATGATGATCGGAAAATGCCAAAAATAATCTAAAAGATTATCACTAGAGTCTTATATGATGATTGTTACTCCCCCCAAAATACCAAATGAATTATAAAACTATTTAATATGATGTAATTAAATTAATAATACATACATACAATTTTTTATATTTATTTTTATTTCACACGATCTTATATAGAAGTATACATGCTAACTAATCTGGAAAACCAAGGAAACAAACACATCTGAATGATGAAATTGAATCTTATAAATCATAAAAAAGGATATAAATTAATTTTATAAAATTATAGTAAATCAAATACATGTAATTTTATTTAAATTAATTAATTAATTGATTTAAAAAGATTATACATGACATTAAGATCAAGTGAAGAACAATTTGGAAAATAAGATAAGGGTTTTCTCATGCCACTTTTTTACCATAAGATATACCTTATTCACCAGTATTTAATGTTTGTGGTGTTTGTGTACTACCTCTTATGTATTATAGCATGTATATATGTATCTTTATATTATTAAATTTAGTTTTTTATGACTATTAATTTTTTTTGGTATAAGGTTCGACTGTTTTCAATGTTATAATGGATTTTACCTGGACCCGCATTTTTCATTAATGTTTCTCTTTCTCTCTCTTTATTCCAATTTAATTCTTATTTGTTTTTATGTAATTCTTATAAATTAAATTAATATTTTCCAAACTCGTAATAAAGAGGGTGACACTAATACAAGGTATTTCCACCTGAAAGCGTCTGCTAGGAGCCGGAAAAAACTATCAGGAGCCTTTCACAACCCGACGGAAGAAAAGATTTTGACACCTGTGGCATTCACGAAGCTTTGGTAGGCTATTTTTAGAACCTCTTCTCCATGGGGGCTCCTTTTATGTCTGCTAAAGTGGAAGAATGCATCAAACCTATGATCATCGAGGAGATTAACTGGCAGCTTACAAAAGATGTGACGAATGATGAGATACACCTGGCATTGAAGCATGTCCACCCCACTAAAGCCCCAGGACCAGATGGTTTTCAAACCCTTTTTTAAAAAATACTCAGCACATCATCGGTCCCGAAATATGCAATATGACAAAAAACATCTGGCGGGGAATACAAGTATTTCTGCCATCAACGAAACGGTCCTCATCCTCATCCCCAAAATCAAGGAACCTCTGGCGATACCTAATTTTAAACCTATTAACCTCTGCAATTTTTCTTATAAGATATTCTCAAAAATCTTTGTCAATCAGTTGAATCCTTGGATTCCTGATATTATCACCAAAAAACAGAGTGCCTTCGTGGCCAAGAGGCTGATTACTGATAATGCAATTGTGTCCCATGAAGTGTTCCACTCTATGAAAACATGCTCCACTGTGAAAAGAGGAACCATGGCCTGGAAACTGGATAGGACCAAAGTCTATGATAAAGTGGAATGGAAGTTCCTTAGAGATATGATGCTGAGAATGGACTTCTATACTAAATGGACAGAAATTGTCATGCACTGCATGTCGACTGTCTCTTTCAGAATCAAGGTCAATGGGGATCTCACCAGAGGATTCACCCCAACCCGAGGCATGTTCCAGAAAGACCCTCTCTCCCCTTTTCTCTTCATTTTGGTGGATGATGATTTCTTTAATCTCATTTCCAGGGCTATATCCTCTAAGTCTGTTCATGGTGAAAAGGTCTGTCGTGAGAGACCACAGGTGTCACATCTCTTCTTCGCAGACGACTTCCTTCTTTTCTCCAGAGCCACTATTAATGAATGTCAAGTGATCAGCCAAGAAATACCACAATATGAGCGGGTGTCCGGATAGTCTGTAAACCATAGAAAATCAGAAATCTCATTCTGCGCAGGGGTTCCATCTGCTAAGAGAGCTGAGCTTTGTGCATCTACAGGCATCCATTTGGCTGATAAACACTAGAAGTATCTCAAAATCACTACAGTGATTGGCCGGTCCAAAAAAGAAATATTTGCAGCTCTGTTGGACAGGATTGAGAAAAAAAATTCAAGGTTAGACCCCAAAAAGCATCTCCAATGCTGGCAAAGGAACCCTCATTAAGGTTGTCATTCAATATCTCCCCATCTACTTCATGTCGATGTTTAGGAACCCATTGGCCATCGTAAACCTGATCCATTCACATACTGCCAACTTTTAGTGGGGGAAAATGATGGCATAAATCAACCCCACTTGTTGCCGTTGGAGAAACTCTGCAAACCCATGTCAGAGGGAGGGATGGGATTTCGGAATCTTCTTCTGTTCAATGACGCACTCTTGGCCAAGCAAGGATGGTACCTTCTTAACCGTCCTTCATCTTTATGTGTGTGGGTACTCCGTGCAAAATAATTTCCCCACACCGACTTCCATGTCTCCTTTCTTGGCCCCCGCCCTAGCTTCCTCTGGAGAAGCATTTGGTGGGGCCGAATTCTCCGGGAAAAAGAACTGGGCTAGAGGATTTAAATGGGCTCATCTGTCAACATTTGGACCGATCCATATCTTTTTGATAAGGATGGTGTATGGGCCACATCCCCCATTCAACCAAGTCTTGAAGACGCCACTGTCAACTGACTCTTTTCATACCAGTGCCCATGATGGTGTGTATAAAAATCCAGGAATGGTTTAATTAAAGAGACCAAAAAATTATTCTAAGCATCCCCTGGGTCCCTGATGCCGGCCCCAACCATCTTTTTTGGACCAATGATTCTTCAAGTGAGGTCACGATGAGATCATGGTACAGATTGGCTCTTGGAATTCACTCTAATGACCGTGATGAGGGACCATGGAACGCTCTTTGGAAGCTTAACGTCCCCCAAAAAATTCTCCAATTTTGGTGGTAGGTGTGCACGGGCACCCTCCCTACCATGATCCTCCTTGTTTTCCGACATATGGCTAGTGCTGAATCCTGCCCTTTTTTCCGAATATTCCTGAAACCCCTTGGGACGCCATCATTCACTGCCTGGGAGCCGAGGAAATCTGGAATAAATGGGGCTCGACTTCGGATGCTTTGCTAGACATTTCCTCTGATGTCCCCATCATTTGATGCACTGGTGTTCCTCTATTTCATCTTCTGATGCAAGCTACCATTGCACCCTGGCCTGGATCATTTGGGTTCGGCGTAACGATTCGGTTTTCCACCATGTTCATCAGCCTCCCGAGTTCTGGGTTGAATGATCCACTTCATGTATTGAGGGCTGGAAGGACCGCAAAAGAAACTTTTTTCCAGGCGTTTCCCCCTCCTGTTCCACTCACTTGACCCCCCCCCCCAAAGTAAGGGAGTCTTAATATTAACGTGGATGCTTATCTCCCCAAGGATGGTCATGTTTCTCTCGGCCTCCTACCTCAAAATCATCTGGGGAAGATCATAACCGAAAAATATGAACCACATCACGCCTTCTGGGAACCTATAGTTGCTGAGGCCTATGCCATAATGGCAGGGATGATGCTCGTTGTGGAACGTTGATGGGCTGATATCATCATCGAGTCTCACTACATTTCGGTCATCAATGCTATTAACCACGGGGACGCTGGACTCCAGGCCTTTGGCTTTATCATCAGAAGAATATGCTCACTGTGCCAAGGCTTCCCTTACTGCACCTTCTCCTTCACCAAAAGGGAAGGTAACAATGCGGCCCATCAGCTAGTGGCCTCATGCCCCATCAATGTCGACCAAATATGGCTGGAAAATTTCCCTTCTACGCTCAACTTGTGTATGACTACTGATATTCCCCATTAATATAATCCTTATTTCTTCAAAAAAGGATTCCCCTCTATAATATTACTAATAATAATTCCTGATTAAAGGACCGATTTCTTACCCATTCTCATGTTCTTTCCATAATCTATTTTAATCCACCATTTTTTATAAAATAACTCTTTTTATCCAAAAAAACTATCATAGTTAATTTATAGTTTTATACAAACAATTATGCATGTTTTTATTTTAAAGACTCTTTATGATTTTCCTTAAAACGTAATAAAAATGTTCATTTATAAATATTCTTAAACACACTTTTTATATGTTTTCACTTTCATTGGAAATAACTTATGTCTAAATTATAATTTATAGTATTTACATTTTCTTTTTTGAGATATATATGTTTACAATAAGATTTTATTTAAAATACCAATGATTTTCCAAAAGAATTATTCTTTACAAAGTAAAATGGGGTTTCACTTCTCACTTTAAATTTTTTTGAGATTTATGACTTATTCGCCACTTATTCCATGCATGTTTTGTGTGTACATCCATTTAATATATAAAATCATGATTATTATTATTATTATTATGATATTATATTAATTTTATTCATTCATATGGATTTAAATTTAAATATTTCATAGTTATATTGGACACATTGTAATGAATAAGGATTATTTTCCGCTAGAATTTATTATTTATTTTATCAGAGTATTTTCATCTATGATTATTATTAAAATATTTCAAATTGGTAAGGGATACTTTGATTTAAGGATAAATTTTTATTATAGAAATTATTAATTCATTGGAATTATTATGTAATGGGAAAGGTCCCCTATAGCCCCTCGATGTATCTGTTGGTCTCATAAGACAGAAAAAATGGTTTTGGATAAGGCATTAAATATTTATTTTTATAATTATTTGATGAGGCCTCAAAGGTATGTTTATGAATTTTTATATATGAATTTCATCATTATGAAAATTAGTAATTGATAAATCATGTCATTATTGGACAATTAGAATATCCATGGTTGTAATTAATGTGATTATTTAAATTTCATTATTTATTCAGGTTTTATTATTTCCACATTATGCTTTAGATTATGTATTGATAGAATGTGTTTTTTGTCATTCATTATGCCTTATTATTTATATTAGGTTCATTTTTGTTATGTACCCTTACTGAGTTTTTCTGATCACCCCTTTATTATGTTTTATTTATCCCCAGGGTGAAAAGATGTATATTATGAATGAATAGCAGGGATAATTTATGAGATTATGGATGTTTCCAACATATTTATTATGTTGTTTTTTATTAATTTTGTAATTTAAAACATATTTTCTTATCTGGTTATGAAAACTAATAAAATATTTGGTCCTTTGGGATTCATATTTCATGTTTATTATACAAATGTAATAAAGTAAGGCATTGGCTTCGGGCTACAAGTGTCGTGGTCTCTATAATTGGTATTATAGGGAGTATAGTAGAAACATGGGAATCTAGATTTAGAAAACATATATTAGGGAACATAAAAATGAGACATAATTTTAGAATAATCATATAATAACATCCTTGAATTTTGGTAAGGTAGATATTATGTGTGTCTTCATAAAAATACATCCAAATCTAGATATTACAAGTGGACGTGGTTTTGGAACAGTTGTGCCTAGGGGAAACAACTCAGAAAAGGTGTCTTGGGCCTAACATAGTGTAACCTGCTATACAAAAATGGGCCTTACTATGAACCTAGTTTGATACTCCCTAATCATATTATAAGGATAATTAAATTTTTATTTAAAAACCACTATGAATTATTTAAAAGTAAATTTTTCCCTAGAGAAACCATGCGTATAATTATGATATAATTTATACATAAATTTTCAATTTATGTTATGTGTTTTTATAGTTCTATATGATCCATTATTTTTCATCACATAATTTAATGTGATCCATTTTTTAGAAATTTAAACTCACAGAAGGAATGAGAACATCTCCAATACACATAATCTTAATTGTAACTATGATCAAATATTTTATTGTATTATACCAATATTTTGAAGAAAAATGTCTCCAAAACATTATCATTGTAATTTCATATAGTATAATGTGTTATAGAGAATAATAAATAGTTTCCTATGATTTATTAATTTTAAAGGAAGCAAGTGAAGAAGATAATAATATATAAAATGTTTGATAAAGAAATTATAGAAATAAGTATTTTCCAACATGAGATAATTGTGGGAAGAAGCATCATAGTACTAGATTATGTGTAATGGGAGTTTCTCAAATTGTGGAGATATAGGATCCCATAAATGTTATTTCAATGGTAATAAAAGGGTTCTTTAATGTAAAATGCTTAAACTACAAGGATATAGGACACTATGGAAATTTATATCTTGAGCTTCAATGTAATATATCCCAAAATGGGATTATGGTTCACAGTTAAGCATATGTTGCTACCACAGATGAAGAGGAATGCTTAATATGCTTCTCTTTGGATTAAAAAATGGTGTTTTTTGGTTGTGTTAGCAATAATTTTTTGGTTATTAGAATGATGAGATATATAAGGATGGTAATACATTACGTTTTTGTTAAGGATTTCAATGTCTATGTTCTGAATGGTACCAAGAAAAGAGATTTAGTGGAATGTTAAACTTCAGGAAACACATGACATGGGAAAGAAAAATATAAATATTTTTTTTATTGAGATAATAATAATTATATGGTTATGATATACTTTTGTTGACCATGAAGGTGGTTAGGGGTTTGAAGGATTATATTATCTTTACCGGGATTATTACATGTCTGTATTTAATGAAATATATTCAATAAACTTATAATTTTACACTTGAAATAATGTGTATTATCATTAAATTTTAAAGGAAATTAAGGTATTCATATATTTAGCATGTGACATTAAGAGATATGTTCTTTTTTGAATCTTATGTAAAATTGATTTTTGGAAATTAAGTGACCTTCCTTTTAAGTTTTTGGTCATTTGTTTTGGAATGACATATTTTTTATGCGACATATGTTTGACTATATATTAAATGGATTAAGGGTGTTATTGATTAAAATTAATGAATTATTTAAAATATTGGATAACATGTGTTATCCATCTTGGTTTTAGTAAACACTTTAAGGCTGATGACAAGCTTGTGGATCTTATTATTCAAAAAAGTGCTTTTGACATAAAAATTTGAATTCACATTCAATAATTTGGATTATGAATTGAAATAATGATATATATAAGAACAACCAAAGGTTGATATTATTCTTTTGACCTAAAAAATAAAATAATTTTACTTCAGCATGTAATTGTCTAGATATTAAACAAATCCCTTAACTATCGGAAATTGATATGGGTATAAAAAAGATACATGTGTACTTTTTTTCTAAGAAATCAATGTTCTTTTAGCCAATAAAAAATTTCATTATGATGTTTAACTTTATAATAACCATGTTATCTATCGTTCTCCATTAGAACATTAAGATTGTATTATTTTTCATTGTCTATATTTTCACTTCTCACTAATGTTATCGTATTCAAATTCTTATTTTTTTGTGACCTTCACATTTTTAATTTCATCTTATTAACTGGATATTTTGAACCTATTACCAATATGGGTTTCCAAAAAATGAAATTTTAAGTATTAACCTTTGAATTATGATGTTCAATTTCAAATTGTTAGGATGAAATTTATTGTTAGTGGAGGGAATAAAACACACCATTATTTTACAGTATGCCTCTTTCAAAATTTAACATCTTTAATGGATTTCAAGATTACTAAATGATAAATTATTATTATTGGAATATTATAGTTATCTCCTAGATGTTGGGAATGGTGGGAATGAATTATATTACCAAAATTATAAAAATATTAATTACAGATGTTTATAAACTTAGTTCGATGGATACTAATTAATTAGAAATAAAATCAATTGAACATAAAGTATGCATTTTTATAAGAACTATTTTTATGACCATAATGAAATTTAATCTTCATATATTAAATTTAAAACTATTGGTAAAAGATATTAATGAAATATATATATTATATATTCAATCAAATATTTTTATATTCATCTGAAATATTTTTAGAGGTATAATATAAGAATAAATCCAATTTTAAACATAAACAGACTATATTTTTTTAAACAAATTTTAACTACCATTTAATGGAGAACATTTTTACAATATAAATTTTGATAATTTTATAAGTTATATTTGACAAAATAAAAATTATTTTTTATGGTGTGATATAAAAATTTACATTGGTTAAATTTTTATCATTTTTCTGATATGTTTCATTTTTTATTAATAATAATGTGACTGTGGGAATAATAATGTAACCGTTAAGAATATTAATGTGGCCATTAAAATATTAATCCCACCTATGAATGTACAAATAAATTTTAGGCAACATATAAATGGTAATATGTTATAAATATACCATAGTATAATTAAATAAATGTTTTAGAAATTATTAATTAGGTGTTGATATTTTTATAAAACATAAATGATTATTTCCAATCTTATAATAAAGTTAATGATTTAAAATAAAATTAGTATTCATAAAAAGTATTAAAAAATTATATTTTTTTTTCTTATTATTATAATAAAATTTTGGGTGTAGTTTTTTATTTTTTCAAAGTGTTATAAAATCAGCTATAATTTTAAAATCTGTATTTTTCCAATAATTTATGATTCTAATTAAAAATTAAATCTCACATATTTGATAAAATATTTCTTTAAAAAAATTTAATTTTTTAATTCGAAAAATTTAAAAATTGTTACGGGGAATTTTTGTTATTTTTTTAAAATAATTGAATTTTTGGTGAATAGTATAATATGGTAATTTATTATTTTTTTCAATGGTTGGGGGCAAAGGCTCATTTATTATTAAATCAAAAAAATACCTCTTTAACTGGGTAGAGGGAAACCCATTACATAGCCTGAAGTCCCAGTGGGTATTTAACCAATTATAGGGCCCGTAGACCCAAATTTTTGGCCCAAGGCCCATTCTGTGAATAGTATTGCTACAATGCCCGCTGCTGCTACAGTGCCCACCACTGCTACAGTGTCTTCCACTACTACATTGACACCGCTGCTACATTTCACTATAGTACTACTATAATAACTATTCCAATTGAGTTTTTAAACCCCATTTTTTTATGTAGTATTACAAGGTTCTTACCACTATGCCAAAATACCTGAAATATGGAGTCATAAGGTAATTTATTATATTTAACAAAATATATGAATTATGAAGACATAGATGATTTAGGGATGAATTAATTCCATAATATCAGACTATAATTTATTATTTTAATATATGTGGTGATTATTCTTGAACAATTCATAATCTTGATACAAAATAATAAACAAATGAATAAAATATTTAAATAACACCCCTCTCCACCACTATAAATACCACCCCTTCTCCCCACAGTTTCCAAGCATCGGGCCTTATAAAATTTATTCTTAATACTCTTCCTAATACTCTTCACCATTTCTATAAGTGTTTGGCCTAAAAAAAGTCCAAAACTAATCCCCTTATGGAGGTTCCCAAGGAGGAGAATTCAAGAGGTAATAATCCTCTTCGTTTCATTTCTTTTATATTCAATTTTTATTATTTTCTTATTCTTCCCTCACCTACCCTATAAAAACAGTCCGGAAAACATGATTATCATTTATATTCTATAATTCTATAATTTAAATTGATTATACATCATCAAAAACTTTTCTCTATTTCCTTTATTCTACAAATGAAAACATCTCCCATGATTTTCAATTTACTGACATCATGGATGATTTATTTTCATTTTTCAATTGAAGCCTTATAAACAGGTCCTAAAACAATTATTATCATTAAACAAATTATAATATATTTATTATGGTCTATTTAATGTTTTATAACTATTATAAACATGTGATTTTATCAAATAAGACATAAGTAGTTCATGATGATCAAAAAACCACCAAAAATAATCAAAACGAATATCACTGAATTCTTATATAACGATTAATCATAAACTCAAATATAAAAAAAACTTATACAAACATTTAATATTTTTTAATTCCATTAATAATTTATAACTTCAATTATTTATTTTTATTTCAATTTCACATGATCTTTCATACTTATATAAAAGTGTACCAGTAGTGAAAACCCAGGAAACAACCACTTCTGAATAATGAAATTGAATCTTATAACTAATCAAAATAGTCATTAATAAACATTATAAAATTATAATAAAAAATATAATTTTAGAAAAGGCAATGAATTAATTAATTAATGGATTTAATTTTATTACACAATACATTATGATCAAGTACATAACACTTTTGGATATAAGCTAAGGGTTTTATCATCTCACATATATTTCAATGAGATATGCCTTATCCACCACTATTTATTGACTTTAGTGTATGTATACATACATTTATGTATCATATCATGAATATATTTCTCTTCATTTTATTCAATGTCTTAATTAATTTTTATTAATTTTATGGGTCATATGGTTCAACCGTTTTCAAAGTTAAAAGGGAGTATACCCAAACACCCTATTTTCTTTTGGGTTACTCTCTCTCTCTCTTTAATCCAATGTAATGCTTATTTATTTTTTTGCACTAATTCAAAAATCATTGTATCTATTCCAAACTCTTATATTGAGATCATATCATTATTTTTATATAAAATACATTTTTTTAACGTTTCCTTCTCAAATCTTCCTAATAGAAAAACCCGATTAATGGGAATTTCATGATTTCTTACCCATTCTCATGGGTTGTCCATAATCTATTTTAATCCACCATTATTTTTTTAAATCACTTATTTAATCAGGAAAAACTATCAGGGTTAATTTCAACTTCTATACAAATAATTATTCTTATTTCCATTATAAATACTCTTTATGAATTTTCTTAAACCATATGAAAAGGTCTCATTTTTAAAATTTATTCAACACTCTTTTTAGACGATTTCACTTTTGTAGGGAATCATTTATGCCTAAAATATAATTTAATTATCATTAAATTTTATTTTCTGGGATATACATTTATACAATCTTATTATATAAAAAACAATTGATTTAGGAAAAGAACTATTCTTTCCAAAGTATAAAAGGGTTTCTCTCAAAACACATTTAATTCTTTGAGATTTGTGCCTTGTTTTCCAAATATTCCAGACATGTGGTGTATATACTTCCCTTTCCTATATCAAATCATGAAGTTTTTTATTACTATATTTATTTAATGTTAATCTATCATAGAGATTTATATTTAAAACCATTAATGTGTTTTGGGACACTTTGGAATGTTTAAATATTGTTTTCTTCAAGAATTGTTCAATGATTATATCATAGTATTTTCATCTATGATTATTATTAAAATATTTAAAAGTTTTATGAGAATATTTAATTTAAATATTTCTTTTTATTAGACACATGAGGAATGCCTTGGACATAGTAACTGATCAGTGGGGCTCGCTGTAACCCATCGATGCATTGATAGGTCTCATAAGACAAAATAGAAATGGTTTTTTTCTAAGAGCTTAACAGTTTATTTTCAAAAGTCTTAAATGGGGCCTTCAATGTAAGATTACGATTAATGACATATTTATTCCCTTATTATTACATTATAAATTAATAAATAACGTGATTGTTTTCCAAGTATAATATTCATGTTTAAGATTCATGTGATTATTGGTATTGAATTATTTATTCAGATTTTATTCTTTCTACATTATACACAAGATTATATTCAAATGAAATGTATCTTTATTAATTCAATATGCCTTATTATTGTTTATATTATCTTCATATATATTACTTACCCTTAATTAGAATCTGATCTCTCCACCTTTCATATGTTTTATTTTTCTGAAAGATAAAAATATATATATTATGATTGATTTGTAGTGATATTATTGTCGATTATGGATTTTTCCAATGGAGTGGTTATGTTGTTTTTCATTCATGTTGTATTTTAAAACATACGTTGGTATCTAGTTTTTAAAAACTTATAATGTATTCATTCCTTCGGGATGTTACTTCCCTCTTTTTCATACCAATGTAATAAAGTATGGCACCAGCTCTAGGATACTGGGGTTGGAGTCTTTACATGAATGACCATGGGTTATGAATATGATACTCTAATATACCTATATTATTCTCTCAAAATGTTTTTTATGGATATATTTTTATTTCAATGAGTATGTAAATTTCAATGGTAAAATGTTTATTTTTTTCAAATAAATTCTTTTGTGAGTTTCCACATGACTCGGGATGCCTTCATGATTTTTCATATTATTTAAAATGGGGTTTGAGTAATTTACTTAAGAAATATTTGAGTTTCACTTGTTGAAATTTTTTATTTATGTGATCAATGATTTATTGTGAAAAAATTAAACATCCTCATGGGTTTTCATGTTTTTCATTGTAGTAACAAGATTTCCCATTTTTATATCCCATACTAATAATTTTTTTCTCATCCCATGTTATCAAATGATTTTCATATGAACAAGGTTTCAATATAAATTTAATAACGGTTAATATATAATATTTAAAAACTCATATTAAATGAATAAAAAAATTTCTATATCATGGGTGTAAACATAATGCTTTATTGTGATGAAAAAATGTGTACTATCTGAAATTTTCCACTTTCTTGTATAATGTTTTTACATAATTATAAAATAATATAATGCAAAAATATCCAGGAAATTTATGATGGTAAGAACATTTTTATAAGTATTGTAATTATGGGTTGTTTATGTTATGGGTTGTTTGAACAAAAAACTATCATTAAATATTCTAAAAAAATAAATCATATTTCCATTTGTAAAGCAAACTGCTTGATACCCTAAATTTTGGTCTTCCTTTTCATCCTGATTAGATTTTAAATCAATGAAATCCTTTAACTTATCTTCAATCAATATCTTTTTTTACCTTTTCATTGATCTTGGTAAATATTCTATCATTAATTGAAATATCCCAAGTTGGAACAATGATATCCATTGATCACCGATAATCATATGTCATTGGTGTCATTAGAGAAGAGCTATTTAAAAATGATTATAATTTTTCCATATTCATATAAATTTAATATAAATTATATAAAATGATTTTTAAATCTTGTGTTTTATAATACATTCAAATATATATATATTTCTTATCTATTTAATGTAAATGATTCCTTACTAATAAAAAACATATTTTAAATTAAAATAATAAAATATGGAATTGTATTCATCAAAGGGTATTGTAAAAATGGATACATATTTTGTAAAAAAAGAATAATAATAATTAATTCTTTTATTAGAATGAAAAAAAATTATTTCATGAAAGTAATTGTAATTTGGTTCAAAAGAATATGAGAAGACATGGTATAAATTAGGGATTATGAAATAACTCTAAACTCAAAATCGAAAGTAATATCATAATTTTCAATAATAATAAAATATTTCATTAGAAAGATATATTTAAAAACATATAACACATCCAATGAATTTTATAAACCATATAAAATATATCTTATTTCTTCTATAATATAATGGGAAAAATAAAATAATAAAAATGTAGTTCATTTGAATAATCTTTTGTAAAGAAAATTTCATTCACATATTCGAGATTTAATGGTAAAGAATATATTCTCAAACATAATGTTGAATCACTCAAGAATATAGAGTTAAAACTAAGAAGATTCATATAAAACTTTAATGGTGAGAATGAATTTTTTATTGAAATAATGAATTTGGATGAATAATGGTTAAAAGGTAAACTCTAATTTCATTAAAAAAAATTCAATTGCAGGTTATGACATCATGGAAAAATATGGAGTCCATAATATAATGGAAGGAAGATAAAATTTATATATTACTATAAATAAAATTAGTTTTAAATTCTCAAACATGGTATGGTATTTACAATATCTTATTACATAACACATTATATGTAATCTAAATTAATGTATTATAAATTAAGATTTGACTATGATGTAATAAAAATATGTTTCAAATATTTTTTTTAAAAAAAGATACCATGATAGTTTTCATTGTGTTTTTATATAGTATTATATTTAGTAAGTTCTTTAAATTTTAATTCAATTTATAGTTTTTTTTAAATAATATAAAAAGGTAAAAATATAAAATGTGAATTTATTTCTATTATGGGTAAAATTCTGTTGTTTGTAAGACAATGAATACTATGACATCAAATAAAGACCCACAACATTAGTAACACGTGATTCCAAATTAACTATTTTTATTTTAATAAAGTGATCATGGTATAATGTAGAAAAATCCCCATGTTATTTTCAATACACATTTATTTAATAGATATACTATGAAATTTCTATTTTTTTAATATTTGGAAGTCATGTGATAATTTCTAATTCAAATATATTTGATGTAAGGTCTCGAGATTTTTGATACATTAAATTATATAATTTTTTCTATTAATTCATTCACATCATACACATCATAAACAATCTACAACATAAAAATATTACATTATTAGTTTTTCAATAATAAATTCTAAGACATTACATGATTAAATATCGACATGGTAAATAATTAATATGAGTTAATATTGGGTAAGGTTATTTTCATTAAAATCCAATTTCGTTGTATTATATATTTTATTTTTAAGGATATGTATATAAATTTTATAATTAAAAAATTATTATATAACATTTTTTTAACTCTACACAGAATAATATGCTTAGTATTATTTTTTGTGGTTTTTCTAAAAGGTTGATTTTGAGTTGAATGTACGGTTTTAAAAAAACTATACTTTTTATGATTTTCTAATTATGTAATATTATCCTAGTAAATTAATGAAAATCATTAACAAAATATATATTAATTGAATAAAATTGTGAATTTTAAAATATTCATTGAGGTTAAAATTCATGGTCCCATATTCTAAAACAAAAATTAAAATGTTACTTTAATAAAAATATATTTTTTTTGTCCTTTCCTCTAATTAAGTACTGAGATGTAAAAATTCATTTTTTTATTACCTTTAAAGAATCCAAAATTTTAGTTTTTTTCTAATAAATCAGGTTATGTAATCAGAATCAGTATCCAAGATAATTATATAACATATATAAATTTAAGTCATTGAAACCTTATTTTTCTAAGAAACATTTTTACGTGATTAAGTGTGTCTATTTTAATATTAAAATTTCATTCTATTAGGATTCTTTTGGATTAAAATGATTTTAAAATTTAAAATCATAATGTTAAAATTAGGCAAAAGGATCTAATTTTAATTTTTGACATCAATGCCAATTATTAATGTTACAAATTAATTACTAATGTGAATATTAATTTGTTTAAATGTTTATATGTAAACAAGAAAATAATTAAATCACTCTTAACATATACAAAAATGAATGGATGATATGAGTTTCTACCTTACCATTTCCCAAATCCCTTCTTTTCTAACTATAGATTCATTAACCATTGAATAGTGTCATGACTTTATTGAAAAATGATGAGTATTTCCAAAAGTGACCCTATTCTCCTATTGTAAAAGTGTACCACATTCACCCTTGAATGGTGCACTTCACCAAAGATTTACTTCGTGAAACATTGAAATTTTACTCTCCCTTGAACTATATCTCACCAAATTAATAACCTAGTCAATCATAGTTATCATAAGCATTTCAATTTCAAATGAAATTCCCAGGAATGATCAAGTCTCCAATGTATGTATAATTTCATTATTATGTTTTTATTCTTAATTATACTCTACCAAATATCATATGACCATAATAATGTAATGAAATTATTATCATTATTATAACTATTTATTATTATATTAATTATACAAGCCTTAATTATTCATTTACATCATCTTATAGAAACAAAATAACATCATTAGTTTGTTTCCACTACTAAAAAATGAGGCATTTAAAAGTACTATAATAATCTGTTATTAATGATAAAAATGTACTAATTACCAAAGAGTGGTTGAAATACCAACGATTTTATTAGTGATAAAAATCATTGTTAAAGGTCCCATTTAACAGCACTAAAACTAGTGAGGTCAAAGGGTCGTTTAATAGTGATTCTTAACGCGGTTAACAGATAGTTTTGAAAGCTCATTTTTGGAGGTGTTAAAGGGGGTCCTTACCATTTCTTTTTAGAACTGATAATGGAAGTACTGTTAATTTGGGTATACCTTAAAGTGCATGTTTCCAGTTTAAATGAAATTATAGTAAAAAAGAAAAGTGACATATTAAAAACCATGTAAGCACATTCTGATTGTTTTGATACTCTATGAGAATGATCCATAATTCATTTGGGTCCTGTAAGAATAATCCATATATCAAT
The DNA here is from genome assembly GCA_963277665.1 of Viscum album. Taxonomy (NCBI): domain Eukaryota; kingdom Viridiplantae; phylum Streptophyta; class Magnoliopsida; order Santalales; family Viscaceae; genus Viscum; species Viscum album. The sequence goes on from OY728136.1 coordinate 433,654,125, forward strand.
CTGACACACAGTGTGATAGATATGACTCAAAGTGAAACTTTTTATTTAAAATGAACATGAATTTTAGTAATAATGAAAATTGACCTACTCACAACCAAGAAAATGCATTCTGAATATTTTGATACATTTAGAAGATGATCCATCTGTCATTTTTGATGTATAAGAATTAGTTTCACCTCAATCCAATAAAAGGTGTGTCGGGTATAACTCAATCTATCTATTATGAGTATAAATTCGAATTTTGAGTTCAGAAATTATCACTCAATAAAATCCTAGAAAACATATTTTTATTATCATTATAATTTGGGAAAGTGATTTATAATCCAATTTTTATGTGTATAAATTTATATCATGTCAAAACAACACATGACGTGACTTGTACGAGTCAATGTGCATGTTTTTAGTTTCAAATGACATTTTATTTAAAAAAATTCATGTGACAAACTCCAAACCGAGTAAACACATTTTGATTGTTTTAATGCTTTAAGAAATTGATCCATAAGTCATTCGTGACATGTAAGAATCAGTTGAACCTCAATCTGACACATAGTGTGACCATTATGACTCCAAGTGCCTCTTTCTAATATATAAGTATCAATTTAGTTTAAAATATGCATCACATTACCAAAACCAATAGAATTAGCATAGATTGTTTTCTCATCATTCAATCTAATATTACTTAATTAAATTAATTATAATTTTTATCTTATACTTATTAAGTTAGTTTTAGTAGAGTTAATTCTTGAAGATGAACAAAAAATTATGTAAAGTGCAAGAACCAACCGCAAGTCAAACTGATACCTAGAGTTTCTTATATTTCTCAATTTTTAGTTTAAAATTTACACTTTATTTTAATTTATTTGTTTATATTATTACTAACATAATATTTTTTTCTTATATATTTTCATTTTTGCCTCGAGCAGGGGTTAGGATCATAAGACAAAAGAAGATTGATGATTTTGAATTTATTTAATAATATGTACATATAAAATGGTACAAACCAATGATTAAAATGTTTGAAATATAGTGTTTTTTATCTAGTTTTTTAGTAACTTTTATTTCATTTAAATTGTGTATTAGTACTTTATTTTTATGCATTATTGGTGTTTTTGGTGATGCAATGTAATTTTTTTGGTTTTTTGGTCTGCTGTTTTAGCACTATATATTATGACCCTTTATCAGCACTTTTAAAAGAGCTGATAAAATACAAATACTTTTTAATCACTCCATTATTCATCACTTCTCTAGAACTGATGAAGGCAATATTTAACACTGTTAGAGGCCAATTTTATAGTAGTGGACCACTGAAATATGCAATAAAAATGACCCATGACAGGGCCTGAAGGGAATTCCCAATTCTCATTGGTAAACAACAATTGTCAAAAATCAATATATACTCTGTGGCTAGTGATTTTGTTTTCCTGATAAAATGACAATAACAAGGGGCATCATCTCAAAATGCTTTGACACAACAAGAAGGAAGTGCAAGAAAGCACTACCTGTTGGGCAATATTGATTAGAAGGATGGGCATGCTGATACTTATCATTTTGGCTTACGTCATCATGGAGTGGGATAGAGGGTTTCTCTACCATGTGACTATATACACATGTAACCAGTATGGGGATACAGAGAAAAATTAAAGTGATGAAAGTGAAGACCCATATAGGTATCACTGAGTGGGAAGCTTAGAAGAGAGATATGTCTACTCCCACCTATCAGTCATCCCCCTTTCAGACCATGGTTGGAAGCATGACTTACCCTTACATTTCATTCCAACATGATGTAATTTTTCAAAAAAAGAGGTTAATAGATTATTCATACAAGGATCCTCATGTGATAACTACTATCATGGGTGTGTCATGACATATGATTGGTGACATAGAATGATGAAAAATACACACTCAAATATTTAGATCCATGTAATGGCCGTTTGGATGTTGAGAATTCAATAAATGTAGTATTGGGCCTATAGAATACAGGTACTTTGGTTCATATAAGTGTTCCTATCAACCCAATTAAAATGTGAACATTCATTACTTAATAAAAAGGGTCCTTGATCCTAACTAGTTAAAAAAATTTAAATTTTTTTTTTCAGAAAATATAAAAGTAGTAAACATTAATTAATTCAAACGAAACTAAACTAGAAAAAATATTTATACTAAATACAAAAATAAAGTAATAGGTGAAAATATTGGTTGACACAAATTATAGGAAAAATTAAAGAAAATAAGATAATATTATCCCAATATCCTCCATATGTCTGGAAAATGTCATTATTTCATGGAATAACCATGATACCCTAACACAATATGAAAAAATACAAACTAATTCATGCATAACCCAGATAGACCTGAAATATTACTATAGTGATCACAAAATCCTAGTAAATAACCTCCTCACACGTAATGCAAAACCTTTAAAAAATATATTTTGTGGTAGATCTAAATAAAAATAAAAATATAGGAATCTATTTTTTTATTAAATACAATAACAATATGTAATAAATTGAATTCATTTAATACATAGTATGGTATTTACAGAATTTAAAATTATACAACCACTTAATATTTGTAAGAAAATGGAAATTTTTTGTGAGAAATATTTTCAAAAAAATACTTTGAAATCACTTGGGAATTTGTAAATTCCAATCATTTTAGACAAATAGAAATATATTATTCTTTTTTAATACCAATGGTACCAAAGAACCTATATTATTATAATAATAATATTAATTGGGGACCAATATAAAATAATCATAGGTCAACAATCGCCTGAGTAATGAAATCACAATCTTCCTAATATAGTAAAGGGTTGATAATCATGGGAACACATTATAGATTTGGTTAAATATAAAATAATACAAAAAATTCCTAATGTAATGCCTGATGAATATAAATTTTTTTAACTATCGATATTTCTATAAATGTCATAACCTAGTAGAAATCCAACAAAAGTAAATAATTGTCCATCTTAGGGACACTGGTAGAGAAGAACCATACAATAATGTAGTATATGAACCTAGATATCCCATATACCTATGATTAGTTTCACATGGAATACAAAGTGGTGAGGTAGAATGGATGAGAAATTTTAAATATAAAAAGTATCAAAATATATCAAATATGAATCATAAATGACCCTCACCACTGAACACCCTTCATAGAAGAATCCACTTTTCATCAAGAATAAAAATAATATAATCCTGTACTAAAAAAGGGACAATTATATAAAATCTATAGAAAATAGAATGAGATCAAGGGAATATTCTCTATATAAATATATATTTTTATAAGGTAATATTCAAACCTTTGGAATATTATTTACAATATAGAGTTATAAAATCCTCTCTAAAAATGAAATCACATAACCATTATCAAGAAACTCACATAATAATCAAAACTCACAACAATTTAAAATGAACCTATCATACACATTATTTTAAAAAACTCCTTAAACAGGGATTACTTTTAATATAATTTAATTAGGATAAAAATACCTTTTATAATCATATCTTTTTTAAGGATCCTACTATGTGTTAAAACAAGCACTAGGTGTTCACATTTCATAAAAAAATAATTTCAATAATTGAAACATGAGGAATACACCGTGCAATAATTTTTAACCAATATAAAAGTATCTTTTATAATCGATGATCTTCATTTAAAAATCATATAAACATGAAATAGTTCAATGAGTAATTTAAAACAAGAAATCAATCATTGGATTTATGCATAAAAGTTCATTAAAAGATAAACATACCTCTATATCTTTACTTTCACCATTAAAAGTGTTAATACTATATAAACAGGCGTGAAAATTCATTAAAGTACCTGTATGAACCCTGAATCACAAAAAAAATAATTAAATTTTAGTAAACATAAACGATAAATCTACATATTCCATTCAAGGAAATAAAAGAAGCTAATAACAAAGAAAAGTAGAGGAGGAAGTATAGATGAGTTTACCTCAATTGTTAATCATTAACACATAATTTAATCTGATGGAATCCAAACATGAGGGAGATGGAATTAAGGGGAAATACCTTAAGAGATACTATAGTTGAGTGTAAAAAAATTAATGAAGCTATATTGGAATAGGAATAATTGTAGTTTCACAATTTTAAATTATTTGATATCCCATGTGGTTTGGCCATGTGGTTTTACAAACCATACACTAACCATGAATCCTAAAATGCTTATTATAAAGGGATATGGGGTTTGGACACATAGTTTACCAAACCATATACCAAACACGCATATGAAACTAGGAAGCATGGGTGTTCCACATTGTTTGGCCACACAATTCTGTAATACATACAAAAACTAGGCACACACCTATATGAAAACTAATATTATGTATTTTAAGGTCACAAGTTTGGTACTAACCATGATAAAACATTATGAAGTGAATAAGTTATCAATTTAGATAATTGAATAGAAAATTGTAGAAAAAATATGTAAAATAATAAAAAAATATAAATGAAACTAATTAGGAAAATCAAACTACATTGTGACAAGCACAACCGTTTTTTATTATGTATGTCGTGTGAATGAAATGAAAGTGGGAAATATTTAAAAAATTGGATATAGGATAATATATTAATGAATTATTATAGTGCATGCAATTTAAATCAAGAATTTTAAGAATTTTTCAAACTATGGAAGCAATTTATATGAGTATGTTGGATGAACCATTGAAGAACTATTTCCTATAATAATAGATAAAAATATGTGATGAATTATTAAACTCTGTTTTTACTAGTAAAATATTTTTATTCCATGTATATTAAATGTTTTTTCAATGCTATGATCTTGATGTGTGGTTGTTAATTTATCATACCAAGGTAGTGCTTTGTGAAATCAAACATTTTAGGGTTTTTGTTGAAAACATTGGATGGATTTTTTTATCATGAGACGTTTTGTATTATAAAATTTCTAATAATCTTTTTTATAATATGTAGAATAAATACAATCCCTTACATGGGAAAATTTATGAACGAAAGATGAAAAGTGAAGATATATAAACATAAAAAAAGAAAAGTTATAAAATTTCATACCATTCACTGATGTAACTTCTGATACTATCTCAAATATAATTTTATGTGTATGTTAATGATTATTATAGTTGTAGTATAAGGACTCCCCAACCTTGGAGTAGTCCATGTGAAAACTAAATCGCTAAAAATTTGATCAGGATTCGTATATCCTTCATGAAAAGTAAGCATATTATACTAAAAAGAATGAATATGAAGAATGATTTCAGTTTCAATGAGCATCATACAAACATCCAAAACATTAACATCATTTGGTATTAGTTTATATAATTACCCAAGGATGATCATTTGTTTTCATTTCTATTACTCATGTTTTATAAAACATGAATAAATTAAATGGAATGTGTATTTTTATATGAATTCATACCCTCTATTTCATTATATCTTATATAACACCTTAATAAACTATAATAGACATGAATGATTGATTAAAATTGTATAAAACGTGTATTGATGAACCCATAACGCATAAAAATCATAATTTTCGTGAAATACTATATATATATATATTATTACTGCCTAAACCCAAAATCCTAGAATCTAGTGTGAATAAAAACATTCTTTTCCTTCCATCTTTGAAATAAACTGAAGAGTCCTTATTTTTCCCATCTATAATTACAATATCAAAAATAAGTATTGAGTTAATTAAATTTCATGTACATTTAAGGATTATTGTTTTATATAATAAATACAAATTAAACAAATATTAAAACCCTTGTATTTTTCCTCAGGTGGATATTTTTTTCTATATAAGAAACTACATAATACATAATAAGTCTTCAACATCTCCCATTAATTTTTTACACATGATACTCTTCTTGACATATCATGTGTAATAAATTTGTTCATAAACTAGGGAAATAGATTCATAATATGGGTGATCTCAAACACTCATTAAGGGAAAATGTATATCAGAATCTATCATTCCATGAATAATATAGAAGGAATAAATACTAATCAAATAATTATATATAACTGATCACATGAGATTGAAATGAATCGATACATTTCATAACCAAATAAATAATCATATTGATAAATAAATTCATTGTGGTTGAATTCATAACCTTTGATATCTTGATCTTTACTATCAAGGCCTTAGCTAGAACATTATTCATGCTCTCAAGGCTATAACCAAGACATCATTATTTCCATCAAGGTTACAACTGAGACATCAATATTTTACTGAGTATTCATAAACAAAATACCCAAATCTTTTAACTCAGGAGATCAATGGATTCCTTGAGGGGTTATATAATACCATTCCCCACTATCACTTCATTATGTCCAATACATTCTACATGTATAATATATGAATTTCAATACAATACATTATCAACATTCCTTAGGAATCAGTAAGAATCCATATTAAGGTAAAAACATAATTATCATTTATACATTCCCAGTCAATAAATGGGATAACATGGAAATAAGTCTTTAAGAAGAAGAAGATGGGTGGTTGAACATTATATATCCCAATTGTAAAACAAGGAATTTCAATGGATGTTAACGTAGATAAAAACACATTTGAAAGAGTGAACGTGAATGAAAACACTCAATAATATGAAAAAGATATAATAATGATATAATTTTTCAAATAGATAGTATACACATCATATAAAATTTGTTAGATTCAAAGCTCAAAACTTGACTCAAAAAAGGAAATTTTGAGATGAAACACTTACGACTTTGATAACTCTAGAATCAAGACCCTATGAAATATTAACTATGAATTAAAACATTTCATATCATGAATTGAAAAATCACCATGATATAATTCATCAAATAAGAAGTCATTACAACATAAAAGGAAACATGGTACACATTATGAAACTTGTATTAAGGAAATAAAAAATTTAGACAAAGAAATCTTATGGTAATGGTAACATAATAATCAAAAATTAATATGGATACCCTAAAAAGATAATTAAAATGTCATCAAATTAAATATATTAATTATATTTTAATTGATACATAATTAAATACACTATAAAAAATAAATTATTGGGCATGACATCATCCAAGTCTTGTGTAATTGAAATTAGAGACAAATAACACTAATTAAACTAGAAATTTTCTATTTAAAAATACTTACAGGATATAATTCAAATTAAAAAATTAAATATTATGAATAATTATTGTATCATCATACAAAATTATAAGTGGGAATTATAGAGACTATATAAGGGAATACATTATATATAATAAGAAATATGTCTCAAGGGGTAAAAATTGAGGCATGAAACCCTTACAGTATCACAATCCTTCGAATCGAAAATCCATGGAAGGTAGAACAAGGGATTTATTTATTAAATCCCTTTTATTTCATAAAATATTTAACAAAAATAAATCCATTTTTAATATATACTCTATAATAAAGTAACAAGTGGTGAAAATTTATTATATCTCAACAAAACAAATGTGAGATCCAAAATCCATAACATATGTCTTGATTAATCTATTTGGGCACCTAATATCCAAGATAATAAAATTAATGTTATTAAAAAAATAATTAATAAATTTTTTCAAATTTATTTCATTTTATATGGTCTATTTATTATCATTTTTTATTTATTTATTAAATAGTTTTAGCTTTTGTCGGTTAATTGAGGTCGTTTGGTCAATTTCTATGCAACTCTCGTTGTATGATGTCTACTTTTAGAGGTGTTGTAAAATAAATTCATATTCTTAAAAATTTTACATTTTAATTATTTTTTACAATATTTATATAGTTCTATATGTTTCCAAATTGGTCTCAAATTAAGGTAGGTGTCTTGATATGTTCATTTAATACAGTTAAATTTACTATACATTTTATTTATTAATATAAATTAAATATTTTAAAATATTATCAATATTGAATATTAATAATTTCATAAATATAATTTATTAAATTAACAAAATTTTAAAATCATCAATGTAAAGCAGGAATGGAAAAATAAAATATGTCACTCTGTGAGGTGGTAGTCTGCATGTACACGAACGATGCTCTCATTTTTCATAGAATTTAAGTGTATATAAAAATAGATTAATAATTATTTAATAATATTAATAATGATAGAATTACTATATTTTCACTAAAATAACTCTATTATAAAATTCATGTAATGAATTTGAAAAATAAAACCCACCATTCATTGAGGTGGTAATTTACACAAACGCATGATGACATCTTTATTTTTCTGATGATTTTGGAGGATTCTAGAAAATTGGTTTTTGATTAGAATAATTAAATTTATAAATATTAATAATATTGATGTTATCAGAATTTATTGAATATATTATAATTGTACGATGATTATTATGAAGTGAAATATAACGAGTAAATATTACACATGTGGAGAGCTTGTACTTTCTCTTGAAAGTAATAGAGAAAATAAAGGGATTAGACTTTACTCTAGAGACCAGTAGATTATGGAAGTGAAATTTAAATATCATGTTGGTAAATTGGGTAGATATTAATGAAAATTCAGAAGGTTAAGTGCAGTATTTAATGGGTGGAAGAGATCTCATTTTATTAGTAGAGGAAAATGGAATATTTTAAACTGGCCATTACATCTCAAAGATTCTACAACATTGTTCATGGTTGAATGGATCCAAAAGTGATCTAAAATTTATTGGAGAGGTTTTTGCGTCTATAAGTACTCAACCATATATTTTAAAACTCATTTTAAACATTTTTTTAGTCTTTTACTGTTTGTTTTTTACAATTTACAATTTTAGTTATTACCTTAGTAGGTAGTTTTTTTAATAAAAAGATTATATTTTATTAAAAATATAAGTTAACCCCTATAAAAAATTGGATATGATGAAACTAAATTTCAACAATATTTAATCTAATTTATTTTCTATAAATCATAACATTAAATTTTAAATTTAAAAGATATAATATACAAACACATATTTTGGTTGAAAAAATGGTTTTTACCATTAAATATTCTTTGTCTTATATAAAATTAATTAAAATATAAATGAGTGATAAAATATTTTTATAAAAGATTAAAAAACATATAAAAGTATTTATATAAAATATATCATTTTAATTTATTAAATAAATACTACACAACATTAATAAAATAATTAATTGAAAATAGTACATTTAAAATTTATAAATTTACATAAAAACATATTTTAGTAACAACACATTTTTATAAATCATATTTCATTCTTACTTAATGTTAAAAAGATAAAATTTATAGTTTTGCGGAAAATAATATTTTTCATAATTGACCTAAAAATAAACTATTTTATAAAAATCATATAAATTCATCTTAATATAATATTGAAATGATTAAATAAAAAAAATTACTTTTACAAAAATCAAATTCTATAATTTATAAATTTCCTTTTTAATGGAATTATAACGTATAAAAAATATATTTATTGAAAAATCCCATTTCAAAAAACATTAGGTGTCTGTATTCCTTTTTTATAGGAAATAATAATTTATTAAAATAATTTTTATTTAAGTTTGGTTTTTTTATTTTTACAATATAATAATACAATATGTAACATAATTCTTTAGTTTATTGTTGTCTGTAAAACGAGCGATCAACCCAATATTTATTTGTTGGGAAATTATATAATAAAATCTTAGGGAATTACTTATAACCCTAAATAAATGAAATCCATGATATTTAAATTATTAACTACTATTGAAAACATCAAAGGATGTTTAAAAAATATGTTACTTAAGATATAATTTCAAATGAGATATCATAATTTTAAACATATGAAACATAATTATTTCCTTATAATAACATTTTCCCCAATATTGTGTTCTCTACAACAGTTTGAATAGAGTGTTTATCATTTTTTAGTATCATGAACCAAATTATTTAATTTTCTACTGAATTATGTTAATAATCTTCCTTAAATTGATATATTATAGGATATTGATAGGAAATTTGAATTGTGAATTTAAAAATATAAAATTCTATATAATTAGTAATAATAAAACCATTTCCAAAAAAAATTAAATTCATCTAAATGAAGGATAATAGGATTTACCAGAACTAGATTCACATGCCCATTTATTAGAGAGTAATTATATAATTTGGATAAAATTATCATACCTATAAATTATATTATTAATAATTTATAATATATTCATTGGGGTTTCTATTTTATGTTCATATAAAATATTTGTAGTATGAAGGATTAGGTTGAACTAGAATAAAAGAACTTATAGTTCTTTAGTGGATGATTATTATTCCTTACTCTATACCATTTTCGAAACCATCCTCAATAGTGGTAGTTGTATTGTATTTTAATTATTCCCTCAGTTTTGGATGTTGATGATGCCCATAATAATTGTTAGCCTTCATATAAGGTAATTTATTTTAACAATTCCCATGTTTCCCAAATTTTATACATTTGACTCTTAGTGGTACCTCAGAAAAAACTCTTTTTCTTATCACCATGTTAGTTGTCCTACTAAATATTTCATATAATTTTTTTTCTATGTATTCATTTTCCTCACATAAAAACCATCCCCTTACTTTATGATATTTCTATGGGTGTTTTTTCCAAATTTTTGACATGTATGAAATTTATTCTTATTTACATTAGCATATTTATCAACTAAACTTCAATGAAATGTTACACTTATTTTTAGTGGTCTATTTAGAAATTTAAATAGGTTCAACTAGTTATTCAAAACTTTGGAATTATTTTTAGCAATAAGAATGATATTTTTTTGTATCTCCAATCCTATTTTGTTTCTTAACACTACCTTACCCATCATACCCATTATCAATTTAGTTCGATTGAGATTCTATAATTACTAAAACCAACAGAATTAACCAGAGTGATAAACAATTTTCATCATAATTCGATTATGAGAATTTCACGATTATTATTTCCTAATATATTACACAATCATGTAATATTTTTGTTTTTTTAGTTCATTAAATATCAAAAAAATTGACCTTTGTTTCTTTAGGACTGCTTCCTAAAAAATGGAAATCATGAATTACCATGATCATTATTACACTATTCTAAACCAAAAAATCATTTGAATATATTCACTAGAAAATTAACATTCCTAATATCCATAAAATCACATACCAATTAATATATACCTATACATATGATTATTTATATCATTATTTAAATTATCCATGGTCATTTTTCTATTAGGTTCTCTAGTGAAATTATTTAAATCATTCATATTAGGTTTTTTGTTTTATATAAATCGTCCAAATAATTTCCCCGGGGAGTGTATCTCCATGTGAATAGTCCTAGGTCCACTCATCATGAAACAAGTGAAGATTTAATTGAAATTAATGCATCCATTATAGGATAATTATACCTGTGTGCATCTGTTATACATCTATATACACTTTTTACCATCTATATAGGGATGTAATTATTAGGAGACCAAAGACTCCAAAATTTACCAAAATTTATATTTTTTCCAATACATAGACTAGTACTTTTTGTTTTCCCTAAATTTATCCTATAATAATCCTAAAAATATATAAAGACTCTAATACTAACTCATCCAATACTAAAGGGTAATCTATTAATTAGGAATAATGATCAACCTTAATTTATCAAACATTAATGACATCTATACACATAAATTATCTTCAAATGATAAAATATTAATCTACAATGTTGTCCAAACCCTCTTTTGATACCAAATATAATTCATTGGATCTATGATCCTAGAATATGGTGTGGATAAATAGAGTCTTTACAAAAAATCTTTGAAATAAACTAAAGTGACCCAATTTTAGTCATCAATAATTATAATATCACAAACCTATATTAAGTCACCAACATTTCAAGAACCTTTTAATTTAGTAGTGTTATAGTATTTTAAAAAAAATACCTAATAAATAACATTCCATTATAATAAAATGAACATTTATTTACAAAATAATAAACTACTAGATCCATAATAATTCATCAACATCTCTCATAAATTCTTCATAAATGCTACCCTTTAGAGAACACCAATGTAATACTTTATTTATAACATAGGATAATGGAAACATAAGACTTTCAATCTCAAATTATAAAGGATAACATATGTATAAAGTAAGCTACGCATGAATAATATAGTGGAAATAAATAAGAATAAAATAATCCCATATAACCAATCACATGATCTGGAAATTATTCCAATGCTGAAAAAAATATAAATAATCCCATGAATAAGCATAGATGAATTCGTGGTGGTGGAATTAATAATGTCGTATAACATCATATTTACCATCAAGGCATTGGCTAGAAGATTATTATTTATTAAAAGGCCATAGAAAATACATCATTTTTTATTAACGTTTCAATAGATTCATCATTCATGAATTGGTTTGGAATAAACCAAATACCCAAGACATTTTTTTCATGAGACTAATCGATGCATAAAGATTCTATATAATACCATTCCCTACTCATCCCATCATTTTGTCTATTTCATTAACTAAGTCAATGATATGAATTTCAATAAAATTTATAACCAATATTCCATAGGAATAAAAAAATCTATATTAAGGTAAAATAAAATTGGTACATATATACTCTCTTAGTAACTAAATGGGATAAAATGGAAAAACTATATCCACTGAAATAAGGTGTATAGTTAAAAAATTCATATCCCTATTATAAAAATTAATGTCAACGGATGTTGATGTGGAAGAAAAAAACCTCTAAAAATTGAATTAAAATAAAAAAAATATTCTATAAAAAGATATATAATCATGATATAATGTGTCATCTAGGCAGTATATTGACCACATAAAAAATCTAGGTTTAGATCTCAGACATGTCGTAAAGAATGAAATTTTGAGATGAAACAATTATGACAATGGTAAATATTGAATCAAAACCCCATGAAAAAGGAATCATTAAGTAAAACATTAAATTACACGAAAATATAAATAATATTGTCATAATACATCAAATATGTAGCCATTACACTATAAAAGTAAACATTTCTGACAAAATGATGAAATATTAAGGAAATGAAAAATTGAGATAGAATACCCTTAAAAAATGGTAATGTAACAATTAAAAGAATATAATATAGTTAAAATTAAATATAAATTAAAATATGATAAGTTAAAGATTGTCATTATACATAAAATCAATATGATGACGAACACACAGTATATAATAAATTAAGTTGTGTAATATCAAACATGTCTTATGAAATTAAAAATAGAGATAAACAACTAAAACATTTTAAATAGTCAAATAAAATTACCCTAAATGATATAATTTTAAATGTAACACTAAATACCATAAAGAAAAAGAAAATTAGGAAGAAAAATATTAATGTGGAATTAAATAAACCATATAATGTAAAATATGGTGGATAATAATAAATATGTCTCAAGGGGTGAAAATGGATACAAGAAACTCTTACATTGTCATAGCTATTTGAATTGAAAATCTAGGAACTGAATAAAATTAGAACTATTTTTAAATAAATTATATTTAATATACATTAAAACAAAAATAAATCATATTTTAATACATACACTATTGAAAATGAACACTTATTGAACACAAATTATATCTTAATGAAAAAACATTTGATATCCAAAAACCATTACCTTTGGTCCTGATTTATTTTGTGACTTCATTTGATATCCTAGATAATAAAATTATTTTTATTAAAATATATATTAGGAAATTGTATCATATATATATATCATCTTTTGTCTATTATTATTAATTTGTATTTAGTTATTAATTATTTTTAGCTTATATCGGTAACTTTAGACAGTTTACTTAATTTATTGGTCTCTATTGGCATGTTAACCATTTTAGAATGTGTTTTAAAAATATTTTATAATATCCATAATTTTTAATTTTTTGTAATTTATTCTTACATTATTAAGAAAAATTATAAATCCCATTAGGTTTCCAAAATAGACTCCAACTAATAAAGGTTCACTGATATTCTCATTTAGTTCAGTTAAATATACTATAAAATATAATTATTCATATTATTTATATATTTTATAATATTATAACATAAAAATATTATTTGTGAAATAAATTTAATATTTATATTTTAGATACATTTTTAAAATCTATTATGTTATGTGGTAATGAAAAAAAACTAAAATTCATCCTCTTTAAAAGGTGGTAGTCCACAATTACATGGATGGTGCTCTTATTTTTCTTAGAATGAGAGGGGGTATAAAAATAAATTAATAATAATATCATAATCATAATCATGTTTTCATAATTTTATATTTTCAATAATTAAATGTTTTACACCCATAATGCAAATATTTTTTGAAAAATAAAATGTGTCTTTTATGAAGGCAGTGGTCCTCAAAAACCCATGATGATGTGTTTATTTTTCAAATGGTTTTGGAAAAATAAAAAAATTGATATTAAATTTGTATAATATAATTTAATAACAATAATAGTACATGTTTTATCATTATTTCATGTATATATTATCTTTTTAAGAGTAATATTAAGAAGAAAAAAATAATGACTAAATATTACTCACTTGGAGAGTTTGAACATTCTCTTTAATGTATTCGTGGAAATAAAGTTATTAGGAAAACATCTAGACACTAGGTTTTTATGGAAATGGATGTTAATTCTTTGATAGTTAATGCGTTTATAGTTTAATGAATATTTTAAAGGGTGATTGTAGTATTTAAAGGTTGCAATTGGTCTACTTTTATAAGTGGAAGTGGCATTTTGGTAAATACCCACTACATATCCATGATTCCAAGACATTATTCAAGGGTCTATGAAACCAAAAATGGTCCATAACTGAGTGTATTGGAGTGATGTTGGATAAAGCCTCAACAATTGATGAGAAACCATGTTTTATACAAATTTTCTGTCTTTTACCATTATATTTTTACACTTTTCCATTTTGGTCTAACATTGGTAACTAGTTTTTTATTAAGTAATTTATGTTTTACTAAAAATATAATATAACTCCTACTACCAAAATTGGGTAGGATGAATCTAAATTTTGCCTCTAATTAATAAAAGTAAATTTATTGAAATGATATAATTAACTTATAAATTCAAACATATATTATATAGAAATACTATTTTGGATGCAAAAATATTATTTTAATCATTAAGTGTTCTTAATATTATATAACACTATTTACTTATTAAATGAGTGATAAAAAAATTTATATAAATATGTAAAAATAATATAAATTAATTTATATAAAATATATCATATTAATTACCAGATAAAAATTACAAAACAGTGATAAAATAATTCTTTCAAAATAACCCCATCATCGTAATCACAATTGTTAACTTTAATCATACATTTATACATAAAAATGAAATTAAACTTATTAAATAATTAGAAAGTGATTATCTAAAATATAAAATCAACTTTATTATATAAAAGTTTCACAAATTGTGTAATCTAATTTTTAATATATGGAAAAAAATTAGAGTAAAATATTTCATAATATTTCAAAATGCTAAACATGAGTTTTATATATTCAAAATAGAATTTTTTTAAATGTATAATTTTAATTAATTAATTAATATTATATGAATTAATTATTTTTATAAACTTCTAGGTTTTTCTTATACGATTATAAAGACATAAATTTTACTATATGGCAAGGACTATATTTTCACTATTCACCTAAAAATCAAAAAAAATAATATATCAAAAAAATTTCCTAAGAAAATAATGAAATGTTGAAATCGAAATTTATTATATTTTTAAAAAATCTAAATTTATAAATTTATAAATTTACCTTTTAAATGAAAATAATATATATAATAAATATTTTTCTTATTGAAAATTTCAATTTTTAATACTATGTATTATTAATCCTATTTTTCATGAATTTATTAATGATTAAAATATTTCAATTTACTAATGGTTTTATTATTTTAATTTTTTTAATTTAATATCTCACATCACTCATTAGTTCAATGTTTTGTGTGAGACAAGCTATAGGAACAATTTTTATTTAAATGTATATTTTATAGTAAAATATTAGGGAGTTACATATATATAAATAAGTCTTTATGGAATATATCATTAATCCTCAAACTTGTTATAAACATTAAAATACATAGTGTCATTTCACCTTATATTGTATCATATATAATAACTCTAGAAACTATATTATAACATTTTTATGAATATTTTCAAAAAAAATTGGGAATGTTATCATTAACATCACTTTGCATCACATTTTATGTGAAAGGTTGTGAATACCCATCCAAAACGCTTTTTGGAATAACTCTAAATAAGTTTTTGAGAAGCTTTATCATTCCAAATCAATCCCATTTTAGTAAACCTCAATGTGTGACCCCATGATCATTTATATAATTGATAAAAAATATGAATCAATGGATCCATATAGGTAAGAAAATATCATCATATAGAAAAGTGTTAATTCTTATCAAGATATAAAGGGATCTAGTGTGATCTCCACCAAACATGTGTATCCCTGTACCTGTGTCCAAAAATTGTCATTATATACAAATGTACATTATCATATTGTCCCTTTTTTATGGATATTGAGTAGCAACAAGACATGGATCCGGTCAATCCCATATATGCAACTCATATATTCTCAAATCTATGAGTATAGACTGGCATAGTTTATGAAAACATCATGTATCATTCACCATTATGGATAAGTACACCATATATCCCTTATCCTAACAAACTAGAAAATCATATGTACTATCTAGTACTTTACATATACTCCATAATCTATCTTGATTGAGGGGCCATATTAATACTCATTATACGATAGGAAAAATATCATCTTAGTTTAGCTTTATACAATGACATGATCATCAACAAACCCAACCACTACCCATATTGGCTAAGATAATATGTAGTCTTTTATAAGTAATGTATCGAAGTAAAAAGGTTCTCATGATAGTTATCTCACTATCCTAAAGTAGTGGGGGAAAAAATATGATACATGAACCCCTGGTATACCAAATACATCTTTATGACACACCATGTGTTTTACTTCATGGTTCATCCTATACACACAAAGTATTTTATTATTATTTTCCTTTAGAAAAATATCTTATATCAATATCATTTTTTTCTTATTCTTACCTTAACATATCATCATAACCTCTAATTATCCATCATGAACATCAGTTAGGTATGAGTCATAGTCATACATTAAGAGTTCAATTATCATTACACTTCATGATATATATATATACACAAAATTATTCAGCCAACATGAATTAATTATAATGTATATATTAATTTTTTCATTATGGATTTTAATATTATTAAAAACCTTTTAAAAATATTTTTCAAACCCAACATAAGAACCTATCTATTATATAGTTTACGATTAATTTCTAGGTTGGAATTATATATGATACAATTTTGGGTTTTTTTACCTCATTTTATCATGTGTAACACATGTCACATCTCTATGTGACCATATGATAAAACTCTCCCACTAAACTCTTTATGGAAAACAACTTTGAAGTACGTCTCTTTAAATAACGGCATGATTTAGGAATTATATTATTAAATTTTTAACTCATTAAAATATATGAATTACTTAACTTCACAACATCATATGTTATGATTTTAAGTTCAGTAATCCACTTAGAACTCTTTCTATGTCCATCATTATCATGTTTATAGCTATTTCCATCAAAATTTTCCTTGAAAATTTTAAAATAATGTAACTTTTACATTATTAATTTTCCAACATATACTAAAACCATTTGGAAATAAAAATAAATTTACTCTATTATAATAGCTAATGAAAAAATTTATATTTCTCTTAACTACCATAAACGAAATATGGTGACCCATACTTTTCATAAATAAAAATTACATCTATTCAAATTATTATTATATAAATAAAAATATTATTCATGCCTAAACTGTAAAGGTTTAGAGTCCTTGGAGACTATATATACATTTTTTATGAAATATATTCAACATCTCCTATAAATATCATCCTTTATATTACTCTTATATATAGCGTAAATTATAAATATTGTTCATAACCATGGAAACAAAAACATAACAAAATGATGATCTCAGATGCTTAGTAATGGTAAAAATAAGAGATATTAATTGAATATAATTTCAAATAATTATATAATTATAATTATATGATAACATGAACATAAATTGAAAAATTCATATTGAATATCACAAAATAATAAACATGAGTTATGGTATCAAACATTAGTATTTCAAAAGATATGAATCATAAGAGTGTAAACTCATCATAACTCAATCATGATACCTAATTTCATGTCATAAATTTGTGTGGAAGAACAATAATCATATAAACCATTTCAAATGTCATGGTTTACTACCAGGACCATTAGATCAGCCATCATCACCTATTTCCCATAGTTGATCATGCACATTGACTTGATTTCCATAATAGACCATACACTTTACCTTGTTTCCTATAACTATATCCTCAGGTATAATACTTTACTGAAATAATTGGAAGTATATATAGTTCATTAAAATCATATAATGAAAATAATATATCTACTTCATGCATGATCATAAAACAATCATCGTTTTAGACCCTTGAAAAGAAATGGGTTTTATAAACATTTCATCATAGAATAACCCATGAAAATGGGTTTGATTAAAACATTTAATCATAATCATAATCCATCTAGAGAAAAAATAATTATGATGTCCTTATATTATAACCCTACAAAATAATAGGTAGAATCAATGTTTTTTCTCATTGATTAAGATAGATACAATTAAAATATCATTAAAACCTTAATTAGTAAAACACCTTTGGAAATTTAAAAAAATGATTTGAAAATATTAATACAATGCATGTAATAAAGAAACAATTTTATTTGAAATGAACCCTAAAAATTTGTAAAGTAAACATTATATCATTGAGTTTTCATTATGTTGGTAAATTTTATTCATGTTTTTTTGTTAAAAACATTTCTTCCATAATTTTATCAAAAATGTCACAAATTTCCTCATTTGGAAAAAATGTTAATCTAAAGTCCATTTTTTTAAAAACATGTGTAAAGGTTAATGTAAACAATAATATAAATATTGTAAAAAAAATTCTTTAAAAAAAATTTAGGAATCATATATTTGGAAAAAAAATCCCCATTGGAGACTTAATCATAAACTATAAGGACCCCACCTTAAACATTACATATTCTGATGTTGTTAAACTAGAATTTCCATTATTTTATTTCCAAGGCTATTTTATGTTTATAGTTATAGAATATTATGATAAAATATTAAATATTAAACCATTACTTAACATGTGAAAATCTAGTCCCATTTTTAATTTCATCCATAAAAAATTGTTAAAAATAAAACAAGAATTCTTTCCATGCTCGATCATAAAAACAATTATTGTGATATCATCCTTATATCTATTAAACATTAAATCCAGTGAACAAAATTTAAAAACGTGGTATGAGAAAAAAATCTCATTAATGTACATAAAAAAGTAAAAAATTTAGTATAGTGAAAATCTATAAAACAATTTTCATAAAAACATACATTTTTATATGGAAAAATGAATCGCCCTTTAAAAAGATCAATATCATACAATTAAAAAATAAATATATTTAAACTAAATTATGGATCATATAAAATATAATTAGGTAATTTATTACATCATTTTACATATCACTCTTACAAATGTACTAAGTAACATGGAAATCCTCTAACTCTGGAGTACCCAATGCATTAGAAGTTATAACAGAACCATCAGTCCTTTGGTTTATCATGAAACCACACATCCTTGTTTTATCATGTATAAACCCCTGATAATTCTATCACACAAACTCCCATAATTAAAAAAATTAAAATGAAATATAACACAAACACAAATCATTAATGATTTCATAAAAAAATCACTATTTGATGAAAATGAACTTTTCATTTTAAAATCAACCATTTTGAAAAATTTCACATGTAAAAAAATATATTTAACTTTACATTGACAATATATATATGTAATTTATAATTCAAAATATTAATGTGACAAGAAATTGGTAAATTATTTTCATACCATATATTTAATAAAAACATTCTTTTTGAAATAGAAATTATAAAATATGATTTTTAAAAGAAAGCCTTTACAAATATTATAACATTGAAGTGAGTATTAATAATATGAATCGATTATGCGTATTAACTATAAATAAAAACAAAAAAAATTGTAAATAAAACATAATATATTAAAAATTCATTTCACACATAATATTATCTTGACATAATCATTAATTATAAGTTTAACCCAAATAATGGAATTTGGGTTAATAATTTTCTTGCACTTAATTATCAGTCGAATTGTATGTAACATAAAAGAATTAGTTATAAATTTAAAATTGAATATCATAAATATAATTATAATAATGATATTATATATCTAATGTAATTATATACACCATATTAAATAAAAAAATTGTGAATAAGGCATACATCTCACAAATGTAAAAAAGTGAGATAAGAAACCCTTACTTCAAACATCCATTCAATTTTTTGTTCATTAACCTCCATTATAATTGATTAAAGAATGTTATTAACTAATTAAAAACTATATTAAAATCAATAATACATTAGTTGATGATTTTATAATATATTATGACCCATTAATTAATAATATTTCTCAATTTCCATGGTTTTGTGTGTGTTCATTTCATGATTTCATGATCAGTTCACATGTGAGATTTTATAGATGTTCTTGTAAAATATTATTACAACTAAATAATTTGAATAAAATATTATTAAATAACCTACATAACTAAAAATGTTCCAATATATCATTTGTATTTCTTTTATGAGGATGAATCATTTGATAAAATGTTAATGATAA
The DNA here is from genome assembly GCA_963277665.1 of Viscum album. Classification (NCBI taxonomy): domain Eukaryota; kingdom Viridiplantae; phylum Streptophyta; class Magnoliopsida; order Santalales; family Viscaceae; genus Viscum; species Viscum album. The sequence continues at coordinate 433,674,982 of OY728136.1, forward strand.
ATGTTTAGTTTATTTTGGATGTTTTTTCCAAACACCATAAACTAGTTTCATCATATTAAATATTAAGTGTTTATATTAGTTATTTAATATGAAATAGGTTATAATATAACTATTTAAATCTGATTTAATCATAATGATACTTTTATGACCATCCATGAATTTTTTAATGGAAAATGAAAAATCATTATTCATGGATACAGATAATGAACATAATTTGGGCAGTGGTTTCATATATTTGAATAAGGGGAGATGAGAAATAAAATGGATATGAGATATTAGATATTCTAGTATAAACCTCAAAATATAGTATATAAATTATTATTTAGTTATTATAACTTTATTTATGATGTATTAGAGGATAAAAAGACAAATAAAATAAAATAAGAGATGCACATTGAAAAAATTACCCCATGAATGCAACCTCCTTGAGAGACCCCATGAGGACCTTGGATTTGGTGTTTTAGTTAGAATAATATAAATTTTATGTGGTGATGTTGTGAAGTATAGTAATTGGTAGATATTTGAGAATAAGTAAGGCTTGTGATGAGAAATGGGGTGGTAAGTGATGGAATTTATACTTGAGAAATGGTGGTATTAAGTGATTAAATAATTATTATTTTATATTTAAAGCTAATGAAAATGAGGTGGAATTAATTTCCAAAAATTATGATGATAATTAATGTTTAAAATTATGTATAGGGTCTATAAATACATCAAAAAACCATTATTATTTTTATTTTTATGTATTTTAAGCCTTTAAATTTTAACTTTAACATGTTTCATTATTTTACCTATACTGTGGTAAATGTTTTTTTACCATCAAACTTTTTTTGAAAAAATAATTAAATTAACTTAAAACCAAATTTTTACCTTTTTATTTCAAATATGGAATCAATTTTACCAAATAAAGTTCACTAAAAAGAATTTTTTTATTTAAAATTAATCCCACAAATGGGATGAGAAAGCTGGTTTTTAAAGTGAAAAATGTTCTGAACATTACTGAGTTTTTATATCTAAATTAAATATACAAATAATTCCAATGAAATAATCTACAGTAATATGGTATATAATTTATCTAATTTTAAATTGAAACCAATTATAAATATAATTTAACCATATAAATTATTTAGAAGAATTGTTATTTCATAATTAAAATTCATTATTTTTCATTATGCATCTAAAATTGAAACTTCTGAGAAACATTATAGAGACTACGTAAGATAATTTTGATATTATTAATTCAAAAATGATTTTTATTTTTTCAAATCAAATATATAATGTGTCAAAAAAATTAGAAAACAAGTGTGTCATCAAAAGTTGCAAAAATGCATTTAGAAAAAATATAGCCTTTTATGCTAAAAATTGTATTTATTACGATCTTAAGATAATCAAACATATTGGATGAATATAAAAAATGTATTTAATATATTAAATATAAATTTACTTAAGATGCTTCACTAATATTTGTTAATTTAATTTATTAATATAAAAAATCCATTATGGGTATAAAAATAGTTTTTATAGAAGCACATCCTTTATATTCAATTGGTTTTTATTTTAAATTTATAAATAATTTTTAACCAAATAATTAATTGTATACACTTTTTTAAAATAAATTTTCATAATTTCATTCATCTTATTCATTCCCATCATTCCAACAATTATGTGATAGTTATTACGTAAGAATATCAAGTCATTTGTTTAAGCTCAATGTGGAGTATCTTGTATAATATTTAACAGAGTGTTTTGTTTTGAAAACAAAAAATTTTAAATTTAGGTACCATATAAAAATTTTAATAATATCAATTTGAAATTGGTATAAAAAAACATGGGGATATAATTTTCAAAAAAACATTTTTGAAATCAAAATCATAAAAAGAATTAATAAAACATCCACTTGAATAGTGATAAAAGAAAGTATGATAGTAAAATGAGATAATACATAATAGGTTTCCATGTATGAAAAAATGGAAATCTATGTGAAATGATACCACCCATGGATTTACAGTGAGTGATTGAGAACATGGTCACGAAAATATTAACCATAAAATAATCATAAGTCTCTAATTGGTTAAAATGTCAATGATTTCTAAGTAAAATAAATTAAAAGGATAATTTTTTTGTTTCAGAATAATTTTTATAGATTTTAATAATTATTTTAATTACAAGAATAAGAACATAATTATCTAAACTTACTTGAGAAGTATAGTTTCACCATATCATTTCATTAATAGATGAGTATTCAAGATTCCAAACCCGAAGCAGTAGAATCATATTCTCTGAATCAAAAAATCCACTGAAGTATAAATATCTATTCCTCTATCCTATAGGATAAAACTAAAACCAAAATGGCTAGTATAATATAACATAGTTCTCCAAAATTAAAAATCTTTTACATGATTAAAAATAACCTTAATCTAAAAATCTCAATAGTAATACACAGTGTTCAATATAGATCATTCAAAAAATAACTAACCATAAAATTCATAAATATTTTCAACACTAAAATTAAAACATAAAATAAATAAGGATGTTATCACAAAGCATTCCAACAAAAATTTAACATTTATCTTCATATAATTTCAATCACTCTTAAAGACTCATACTGAAAATGTAATTTCTATAATCACATAATCATTAATATGTACTAATTATTTCTATAAATAACCTAAATCAACGTAAATATTATATAATTACAAATGATAACTGGTAATTTATTTCATCAATAAATATACCATAGTATTTTCTTTACCTAAATCATATAAAAATATCAAAAAGTGAAAATATTTTAAAATAACATTACTCACTAAATCTCCAAATCAATCTTTAATCATGTGGTTATAAATATGATAAACGTAGTTTCTCAAAATGAACATTAACATTATCCCTAATATATATTAATAATGTAAAAAACCATACTAACCAAGACATCACGTAGGTTAGTGGTACGTGATTCACCCTTACGACCCTTCAGTTATGGGTTTGATCCCCGCGACCTTTCCAAAAGCTATGGGTCGTCCCCCATACTGTGGGTTTTCATTTTCACAAAACTGTATTATTATAGTCATTAGAAAAATCCATAAATGTGAGGAACATCCTAAAAAATAACCTTAATATATTTAACATTAAATAAATGTTTTACCCTCAGATTTTTTCTCATACCATTCATTTTCATCCAAAAAACTATGAACCCATAATTACCTCAAAACCAGAGATTATATAAACCTTAATGGTTATCCATAACATTAAATTTATTTCCACAAAATCAAAATATAATTATTACTCATATTTAATTTTCACATGATATATTTAAGGGATATATATAAATCAATCATAATTAATGTCTCCCAAAGTTTATTCATCATCAAAAGATAATTAAAACATTAAAACATTTCATCATTATTAAATATACAATAAATCATGAATCCATTATATGTAGACATATATATTATTTATCATTCTTTATAATTTACTAACAATTAATTTACAACTTATTTCTTAGCACTTCTTTACTATAAAAAAATATGAATCATGTCCTAGGATTCTAAAATTTCGAACACGATCCATGAAATAATTCATACCTTTCATAGGTCATTTGCTGTTTCCTCAACCTCAATTTTAATGATATTTGGTATTACTAAACTGTTATTTATACCTTCATGTAGATCCCATTTCTGGTACTTCTTCCTAGGGCATTGATTACCATAATATCAATACTCCACACATTTAGATCATTTAATTGGTAACTCATGAAGAACTTTTTGACACTTCATGGAGTTTATTGAATGCTTCCCTTTTCCTTAATATTTTATTTCTTTATGACCTACTTTACATCATAAAAAATATCTTCCCTTGCATTTATAACAGTTTCTTATATTCATAATTCCACATTCTTGACACGTATGACATTGAATTTATTTACCTTTATGATCATTATCACATGCAAATTCACAAGGATTCAATTCTGTCATATTTAATGTATTAGGAAACACTCCCTGGTTAAAGTGGTTAAAAATTACTCTTGATATCAGGATTATAAAATTAATAAGTTCATTACATATTCTATTTCATTTAGTTTCACATTTAGATAACCACTGCATTTTCCTTTACATCCATCTTACTTTGGTTCATGATGGATCCAACCATTTACAAAAACCAAAAAGGATAGTGTAATAATGTAAATAAAATCATAATATACAACATTATAAGAATTATTAATAGTAATATTTCCTTACTTATGTAATCTGAAATTTGTTAAATTTATCAAAAATAAATTTGACCCTCCCTACCATTTTAACCATTGTGGTTATATATGACTTGTTACTTATGCATAAATTACATCATAACCTATAATGTTATCTAAACTATTCTTTGATACAAACTATAAGGACCTAGCCTTAAACACTTATTATTCTTGTTATTTTAAAATATAATCCAAATCAATACATTCCCAATAAACTTTTAGGTTTATAGTTTTGGAGAATTAGATCTAAATCATACATAGTAAACCCTTACCTAACAAGTGGAAACATATTCCAAGTATTGATTTATTCAATAAATAATAAGAATAATAAAAATATATTAATTATTTCCCTACTCAATATTTATAATGTTATCCTTGATCTAATCCATGTCTCTATTATACCTAAAATCCTGTGAAAAACATTTTCATTAAAAAACTTATTTTTATTCAGAAAAATGAATCATATTTTCAAAAATATAAATATATTACATTTTTAAAATCATACATTTTTTAAGGAATGTAATTATCAAACATCTACAATATATGTCGTTAACTTGGGACATCATTTTATATCTCACTCTTATTAATGGGGTAACCAATATGGCCAAACTCTGACCCAAGAAGTACCCAATGCATTAGAGGTTATAACTTAATCAACCATATATAGATTATCATAGAATTAAAAATAATTATAAATAATTCCAATTAACTAGAATACAAAAATAAATTATTAAATATTTCACCATAAAAAACTATTTAAAGAAAATAAACATTTCATTTTGAAATCACTGAATTTGAAAAACTATGCACGTACAATGGATAAAATTTTCATTAAAAGTAACCATATAAAATTTTAAGGTAAGATTAAAAAATATAACATTTACAGGAAATATTGAAATTTCATTATTACAATATATTTAATAAAAAAATTATTATTGAAAAATAGACTTTATAAGATTTTTTTGAAGTAAATTCCCTCACAAATATCATATAATTGAAGTGAGAATTAATCAAATGAAATGATATTCATTATTCACTATAAATCCACATAAATAATTATATATAAAAAATTATATATTCAAAATTAATTTCACACTTAATATTATCTCAAAATAATCAATAAGTATAATTTTATACCAAAGAATGGAGATTTTGTTATGAATTTCCTTACACTTTGTAATCAGCCGAATCGAATATACCGTAAAATTAATTATTATCTAATGAAACATTGAATACCATGATGATAGTGATAGTCATGATATGATATATAAATGTCCATCATATTCTCCAAAAAAAATAAAATTAGTGGTAAATAAGGAATATACCTCATAGAAATAAAAAGTGAGATAGAAACACTGACCTCACAGTTCCCTTTAGTGTTTCATAACATTACCTCCTATATAATTTTTTTAAATTTTTTATTAACTGATTAAAAAATGATATTCATATTTATAATACCTTATTTGATGATTTTATAACATATTATGATGAATTAATTAATAATATTTCATTATTTTCATGGATTCAAGTGTGTTAATTTCATGGTGTCATGGTCGGTTCACTTGTGTAATATCATGGATGTTATTATAAAATAGAATTATAACGTCGTAAGTGGAATTAAATTGTATTAATGAACCTAAATAATTATTAATTTTCCCGTATATCATATTTTTTTCATATATGGGGATGATTCAATTGATAAAATGTTAATGATAAATGTTTTGTTTATTATTTCAGTGGTTTCTTCAAAACACCACAAACTAGTTTTTTAATATTTAATATTAAGTGTTTTATTAGTTATAGAACAATAAAAAGTATATAATATACCTATTTCAGTCTTATTTTACCATAATGATACTTTTTGACCCTCTATTAAGGCAATAGTGGAAAATGAAAAATCATTATTCACGAAGAAGGTAAACTCCCATAATTTTGACAATTGTTTCATTTCATTGAATAAGGGGAGATTAGAAATTAAATAGATATGTGATATTACATTAGAAACATAAAAATACATTATGTAAATTATTCCAATTTTTTCATTCCTTGATGGATGTATGTGGTGAATAGTGAAATATAATAAAAAAAGAAAATAATAGAGGTTTGTTGAGAAAATTATGTCTTGAATATCATATCCTTAAAGATCCCCTTAATGACCATAGATCATGTATTTTCGTGAGAAAAGAAGAAAATGGAAGAGGGTAGAGTGAATATAATACTTATTTGAATAGTTTTCATAACTCATAAATAATTTTTTGGAGAAATTGGGTGGTTGAGTGGTATTTATACTTTTAGAGAGGTGATTTAAGTTGATTAAATAATTATTATTTTATATTTGAAGATAACCATATTGAGGTGGAATTAATTTCAAAAAAATTATTACAATTAATGTTTTAAATGATGTTCATGTTTGATAAATGCATCAAACAACCATTTATTTTTTTAGTTTTTTGTTATTTTAATCATTTAACTTTTAATATTAACATGTTTAATTATTTAAACTATACTGTAGGGAATCATTATTTTTCCATGGTATAATTTCAATCCTAAAAATGAAAATGAACATACAAACTAATTTTTACCCTATTATTCCAATCATGGAATCCAGTTTACTATAATTAATTAATATAATTGAAAATATTCGATTCAAAATTAATCCTACAGACGGGATTAGAAAGAAGAGTTTTAAAGTGAAAAATGATCAAAACCGTACTGAAATTTTGTGTTTAAATACAATATAAAAATGATTTTTATTACATAAATTGTATTAATAGTTATATAAATGATAAAATGCGACATTAAAACCATTTATAAATATGAGTTACCTTTAAAAATTATATAGATAAAATACTTTTTTCAATTAAAATTCAGTATTTTTTCAAAATTCATCTACAAATGAAATTTCCCTGAAACATTCCATACATTCACCATAAGATAATTTTCATATTATAATTTTAAAACATAATATTATTTTTTCAAATAAAATTTATAAAATTATCAGAAAAAATTTAAACATGTCTCCATCAGAAATTGCAAAACTACCTTTATTAAAAATAAATATTTTTAATCTTAAAATTGATTTTATTTATATCATAAACATGTAAAACATATTGTATTAATTTAAAAGAGTTTTATGGAATATATGAAATATAAATTTCATTATTATCTTTGAATAATAGTTATTATTTTAATTTATTATGATAAAAATTACATTTTCTGTATAAAAGTATATTTTTTATAGAAAACATCCTTTATATTAAATTGGTTTTTTTTATTTAGAATTAATTGATAACAAAAGAATTCATTTTACAAACCCGTTTAAACATTATTTTCATACTTTATTTTATCTCATTTGTTCTGAAAATTCAAAAAACTACATGACAACTATCACAAAAATATATTTAGTCATTTTCTTATGCTTCATGAGGAGTATCTTGTATGATATTAAAACTACTTTTTCATTTTAAAAAATCAGAAAGTAAAATAAACAATCCTTTATTTTGGTGATATTGAGAAATAAAACACGTAACACTTTGGTAAATTTTGAATCATAAGACCGATGATAGAAATGAATTTATATGGTAATTTATATCTCATTATTTTCATGATAATAATCATAAAATTCATTAATGGGAAGTTTATACACCCAAAAAAAAGAAACAAGTTATGAATATGGCATTTTCCCACTGAAAAAAATGTTAGATGATAATCCATAATCTCAAGTATCTCTTTTCATCATTCATGTCCAAAACTCATATATAATAAATATATATTTATATATATGTATTACCTAACCATATTCATATCTATAATATCTGGTATGATTTATTTATGACATCTTATCACCAGTTTATTATTTATTTGTTGTTAAAATCATTGTTCTAGATGATAAAAACATCATTTTCAAATAATGTTTCTGTTATGTAGTTGAAATACTTATACATTAATCATGGTTACATCATTCAAAAAAATTTAAGCATGGTATAAAAATTATATATATTCATTTATACATATTTATTATAATTTACAAAAAATTAATATAGAAAAATGAATTACATTATTTACGGAAACAGTGGGTTGAACGTAGGAAAGAATGTTGTTTTAAATTTTTTAAAGGATGGAATGAAATAATGGTAATGATAATTTACAATTAAAAATCATTATTACATCATATATATCAAATATATTTGTCAAATTCATCCTCATTACTATCTATGTAAAATATAAAACATAAAAGAATAACATCGCTTCGTGGAGGTGGTAGTCCACAATACCCACAAACAATATTATCATTTACCAATGGATTGGATGGTAATAAGGTACATGATATATTGAAATTAAATATGTGTAATTATATAATATGTATTATATTTAAACATTTGACCCATAACAATATCCATCCATAAATGATAGTGATAAAAAATGAATTGTATCGCTACATGGAAACATTAAGTCGCACGTACACAAAAGACATACATTCACATCACCTTTGATGGGAAAGAGGGTTTATAATAGAATTTTCATAATAATGACAAAATTTTTGAATATATATTATACAGAATTTATTATTATATGATAATTATAATATATTTATAGTAGATAATAAATAGTATAAAATAAAGGGATTTGTTAAGGTAATTACCTATTATATGAGATGAATCCTTTGAATATCCTCTAAAGGTATCTTGGTTTTCCATTTTGAGAAGCAAAAACCCTCTATAATGTGTATATAGATTTTTATTAGAAAAAATTGAAAATTATTTCAGATCTAGAAGCCTAAATGTGGAGTAAATAAGTGATGGAAGTGATTCCCTTTATAAATGAGCTGAGGGGAACAATTTGAATTTCTCAAAGGATAAAATTATAATAAATTAATTCCCAATAAAAATGCCTCAAAATGGTTATTTATTATATGTTATGGTAGTATAGGGTTTTAATCCAAAAATATATAATTTATGCATATTCTGGAGTAATTTTAAACCTTATAATTTTGATTAAACCTTAGTTAAGAAATTTTAATTGTAACTATGATAAGAAATTTTTTCATAGTAATGGGTATTAATTTTAACATATAATGTAGAAGTTCGACCGCAAATGGAAATTTATGAAATTTTATACAATATAATAACCACATTGCCTTGTTTTATTATTTTTATGATAAATATTATTTTGATAAAATATCATTATTTTCAATTTTGGCACTGTCAGTTAAATTTAGCATTAAATAAATCAAGAAAAAGTGGGAATTTGAATCCAATTATTTAGAATCACTATAATATGTTATATAGATCTAAAAAATTTGTGGGTAACATTGAATCATTCAAATTATATCACTTTTAATATTTTTAAAATCATTCATTATATTTTCTATTAATTGGATAAATATTGCATCATTGTTGCATAAGAAATTAAGCTCATTATAAAATTACTAAAAATTAAAAATATTTTTATATCATGAAAATAATTTTATTAAAATCAAAATATACACTTAGTTTCTTCATATCATATATTTTACCCATGTGGAAACATATGATATATTAACAACAAAAAGAGTGAAATTTTACAACATTCATTTATTCAAAAAAAATATAAGTAATTTTAATATAAAATTTTCCATTAAACAAATCAATTTGAAACATAATGTGTTACGGGTATAATTCACATCATCTAATAAAAAATAATGAAAATGATGTCATTATCACTTATTTTTAATGATTTATCCTTTATCGATGTGAAATGTTTTACTACGACAACTATTCATATTGACCAAATACAAAAGATTCATATATAATAAAATTAAACCTACTTATTATAAATTTTTTATAAATTTAATATAATTAAATACCTAAAATTGTTATAAATTAATTTAATACTAAGTGCACAAAATTTGACTAAAAAAGTTTTGTTGATAAAAAAATTATGAGCATTGAACTAAATTTATTCTTATATATTAATTTGAAAATTACTTGATAAATGTTTAAAAATTTTATAAATTAAATAATATCTCTAATTATAATTAAACGAATTCAAATTTTCTCTATAATTTAATTTATTTAGAAAAATAAATTGGGTGCATAATAAAATTTCAGGAAAATATAACTTTTATTTTCAAGTATTTTATATTTGAAATTATAACAATTTTATATCTAATCAATTATTTTTATAAATGTATAGACCATATATTTCATATAATATAATTATTATCATTCATTCCTACTAAACCATCAACTATGTGATAATAGACACATAATATTTTAAGAGTGTTACATGGTTCATCTAAGTCTCTTTTGCGTGTAATGCAATCCAGTAAAGAAATACAATTATTAAAAGATAAGTATTTAGTCAAATATCAGGGTGTTACATTCAACCTACGTTAAAATGAATTTTGACCTCAAAATTCATCAATATAATAAAAAATGAGGATATATCTATTTCATTACATCCTCAGGTTCCTTAGTATCTTTTTTAAATTTCTGGTTTCTCTAGGAAACTTAAACAATACGGGTAATCATGTTTACTATCCCTTTATCTCTATGATCTAATATTTCTACCAGTTTTTCCTTATATGAACGATCATGATTCAGTGGTATGACCTATGAGTTTAGTACCAGTGAAAGATAATGTATGTACTTTCTCTGGAGAGATACATGGAACACATCCTAAACTTGATAGAGGTTTTGTGGAAGTGTTAAGTGATCAAATACTATACCTGAATAGTTAAAGAATCTCAAAAAGGACAATTTTCCTAGGACTCAACTTCCCATTCTTATGAAATATCATAAACTTATTCTATAGATAAATTTACAGAAAACCATTCTCACCAACCTTAAATTCCAAATCACATATATTGTTTTAAATATAACTCTTTTATATCCTCTAATATACCTTGATGTGCTGCTAAATAGTTCTGACATTTCCTACCATTTCCTCACTAGTTTGGGTACCTATAGATTTCTTTCTCTAGCTGCATCCAACACATTGGAAATTTATACTTCTTTTTATATTGTGTCTCATAAAAATTCATCCAAATAATAGAGTGAAAGCTATTGTTGTAAGAAAACTCGACTAAAGGTAGATGTTGATCCAAACCACATTTAAAATCCATAAATCAAGATCTCAACATATCCTCAAGGTTTTTAATGGTTTCATCAAATTTTCATTCAATCATGGGATGAAACGTTGTAATAAAACTCAACTCCATATCTCATTCCTAATAAATACATCGTCATAACATCAAGGTAATCCTTAGTTCCTGATCACATATGATGGAAAGTGATACTCCATGAAATCATAAAACTTCCTTAATATATATTCTAGAAATACGATCAAGATATAAATATTTTCTGATAGTAATAAATTTTCCTTAATTTTTATAGCAATTGACAATAATTGCTATATAATTCTATCATTTGTACGTTTTGGGGTTCTGACTAAAAATTCCATTGTGATGTTTTCCCATTTTCATTTAGGTATATTTAATGGTTGTAACACCCCATTTGACTTATGTCTTTTGACATTAACATTGTAATAAACCATGAAAAAAGAAACATATTCTACAATATCTCTTCTCATGTTGTACACTAGAAATACTCTATTAGGTCTATATACATCTTTTTGCTTATATGATTAATAGAGAATGTTGAACTAGGAGCCTCATCCAATAGCTCCATATTCAAATATATTACTTATGGGACACAAATAATGTTCTGGAGATTTATTATTCCATCAAAATCAATGTTAAACATAGGAACATTTATCACCTTATTTTTCATCATTACATCGTCATTTTTTAGAACTTTAATCCTCACAATGATATATGATTGAACATTAATTTGTAAAAATATTTATTTATCCCCTTCCAGTAACATTTCTAGATTTATCATTTTCAAAATTTACAAATATCAAATTTTTTGTGATCCTCATCACTGATAGGCTCGCATAGTCCTTCCAACTCAAAGAATCTCCCACCATTTTCACCTTCCAAAAGAGGTAATGTATTGAGTAGTCATAATCTTTAATCACCTATAAAAATATTATTTGAAACATATTTATTTCATTCTATGTGAATATATACTTTAAAAATTTATGATCAGAATATATATCTCACATATCTCCATAAATATAATGAGTCCATAACATTAATGAAAAAATAGCACTGTTAACTCAAATTAATGACTTCCATAATTTTCTCATGATCCTTTAATTGGCATGAGGCCTTAGCTATCACCCTATCATTTTTCGTTAGAAAACATCCTATTACCTTCTTTGATCCATCACTATAGTTCAAAAACTGTTATCCTCTATATGGTAGTGTGGGAAAAAGTGTGGTGACCAGCCTTCTTTTTAGCTCCATGAAATTATATTCACATTCCTACATCCATACAAACATAAATCATCTATGAGTAAACCTTTTTATTGGATTCAATAATCATGATAGATATCTCACAAAACATTGTTAATATCTCTTCAACCCCATAAAACTATGGATTTTAGTTACCGTAGTTTGTCCAGTCCATTTCATAATAACTTCTTCCTTTGAAGGATCTACTAAAATATCCTCACCTGAGATTATATGACCCAAGAATGAATCTTTTTGAAGAAAAAAATCACTTTTGGTAAATTTTGAATAAATATTACCATTAATTAGTGTCTTCAACACAATCCTTAAGTGATCTTCATGATCTAAATTTCTATTTTGTATAAATAATAATATCATCTATAACGACTAACATAAATTGATAAAAGTAAAATATGAAGAATCTACTCATTAAATTAATGATTTTATAGGAGGCCATAGTAATACCAAATGAAATAACTGTAAATTCATAGTATACATACCATATATAGAATATTTTCATAAGTATATACTTTTTGTTAACCCTAAAATGATGATACCCAAAATGAAGGTTAATCTTGGGAAATTATTGATTTTCATGTCATTGATCAAACAAGTCATAAATATGGGGAAGAGGATACTTGTTGTCTTTAGTGATCTTATTAACTTCTAAATAATCAATCTATATTATAATTGATCCATTTAACTTTGTTAAAATTAAAACTGGTTCACCCCCGGGTGACATACATGGATAAATGAATCCCTTCTCAAAATTCTCTTGGATATACTTCTTTAATTCTTGCAAATAAATCAAAAAAATTATATATGGAGTCTTGGAAATATTTTTATCAATATATGTATCAGTTATATTGAAAACTCAACTTCAAGATTCATAGGGAGACCAATAAACACTTTTGAAAAGTCATCAAAAAACCCCCATGCAATATGTATATATTTCATTTTGATTTTCTACAATCATCTGAGATAAAATTCCCTTTTTAATATGAATCATTAAACATAAAATTGAAATAATTACAATTAGAACATCATTTTTTTCCATTACATTGATAGTATATCATAGATTGGTTTAAAATATCAAACATAGTATCATCTTCTTTCAATTTTATGTGGGGTTTTGGTAAATAAAGTCTATGAATTCACAAAATAATATCAAATACAACTAATGGGGAATAAAAATATTTAGAAGAAACACATTATCACAAACATCCATCAGAGACGAATCAAAAACATTGGATTCAGTCATCATATAATTATAGGTTTTTACTAACAAATCAACATATAATTTTTGAGGAGGTACTGTAATACCCTTTGAATAGTCTTGTGATCTAAAAGGGTGGGTACATATTGAATCAAATAAGACTTTAGAAATTCTTGAGAAGATGGTAAGTGTACCTTTTACCATGTTGTTTTTGTACACCTCATTAGAAATAGTGACTGCATGATATTTCGATTTATCTCTAGGATTATGTTGTTTTTGACATCAATCATCATCATTAACCATTATATTTCAGAAACGGTTAACATAATCCCAAAAATCTTTGAATTTATAACAATGGAGTGTGGGTGGTGAATTCTATAGATATTTCTCCCTATTTTCAGCATTAGACAACTTTTTTCCATCACTTCAATATTCTATTTAATGATGAATTTAATTTAAATAATTGATACATTTACAAATTCCATTTATGAAATTTCCCCCATGATTCTTTACACATTCAGATAATAAAAGAATGTGTCTCTTCTTGTCTACATGGTTTTTATAATTTCTTTTCAAAAATATTTTCTATCCCAGTTAAAACCATGAGATTCAGGGGAAACTCGAATATCTATATCCACCTTGATAGCACATCGAATTATTTCATTATAGATACAAAATTTCCTTATGGATAATTCCCTTCACATACTTGGTTTTAAACTAATGAAGTATCAATCAACCATACATTTAGGTTGAATGTTAATACCTAAATTATACCTAGAAAGCCTTGTGAAATATTCTTCATAATTTCCAATAGATTCATAATACAAATACTTTAAATGAAGGAATTCTCTCTCCATTTTCATATGAATAATATAAGGAATTTACTTGTTGAAAATAATCTTTTAAATTAATCCCACTCTATATATTAAATTTCTCATTATTATATAATGTTATTGATAAGATTTAACCATTTATCTACTTGATATTCAAAATTATAAAAAGAAATTAATTTTTTCATTTTCTGAACACTAGAGAAAAATAATATTTTCATAGTGGCATTTATCCATTGTTCAGAAACCATAGGATCAGCAGACCCACTAAAATAATGTGGTTATTACATCATAAACAAGTAAATAGAATGTTGTTACCTCTTTTGTTCATTTGGAATCTAAACAGGTTTCAAATATTGATAATGTTTTGTGAGAACGAAAATAATTGTTTTCATTCCAACTACCAAAACGTTTTGTTACTCATGATGTCAATAATTTCCTTATAAAACATATTTATAATTAAAATTATTCCTTTGTGTTCCATCATTTAAATAATACCAAAAAATGTATTTTGATCAAAAATAATCAGGAAAAAAACCAATAAATCATAAAATCCCATTTATAAGATATCTGAATAATGAAATATGCTTCTATGATACCATATGTTTATTCGAGGTAATTCATGATAATTAGAAAAACATTAGGATTTTATCCTATACTTAGACTTGTCTGATGGTTTCTTACTAAATTTTTCTTATCGCAGTTTCGAATGATAAACTAATCCTTATTATTATACCAACAATATTGACCCAAAATTTTCATACATAAATAGTACACCTATTTTGATGAATATTAAATAATAATAATAATACAATCCATTCCCGAACTATAATGGTTTAGATTTATTAGAGACTATATATGAAATATTTTTATTATGTGAAACATCTTCAAGATCTCCAATAAAGTTCTTTATATAAATTACTATTTATAGGCATTATGTAAAGAAAACTTACTTCATAACCACTCTAATAAAAATAGATGAAAAGGGTGAGGTTATATTCCAAGTAATGGTGAACTTGGGATATATCAATTGATGATCATGTAAAAAATATGATAATCATAAAGGTATAATATCATGGCCATAAATTAAAAAATTCATACATAATCTGAAAAATATCATAAAAATGGATTATGAAATAAATCATTATCATTTCAAATGACATGAATCATAAAAATGTGAAATCTTCATAAATCAATCTTGAAACACAATTTCATGTCATAAATGTGTGTGGTAGAAAAATAATCATAGAAACCATTTCATATATAATGGATTAATATAAATACCACCATATTAGGCATAAAAACATATTTTCCATTGTGGATCCTACACATCAACTTGTTTCCCATAATGGGTCAAGCACTTTGACTTGTTCCCTATAACTATCTCTAGAGATATAATACTTTACACAATACTTTGGAGGGAGATATTGTTACCACCATTAATATATTGATAATCATACATATTATTTCCATTTGATCATAAAAAATCAATTTATGAGAATAAATTACAAGAAATGGGTTTCATAAAACTTAATCATAGCTTGGCCCATAGAAATAGGTTTCATAAATATTTTTCATCATAATAATAATCTATATTGAGATATAATAAGGATAGTATAATTTGATCATAAACCTTGTAAATAATAATTATAATCAAGGTATGTTTTTTATGAATATGTATACCACTAAAATATTATTGAATCCTTCTAGAGTAAAATACCCTTTTGAAATTTAATAAATCACTTTTTTAAATCTAAAAAATATGCACGTAATAAAGAAAATAAATTCTTTTAAAATAACCTTTTAATATTCTAAATAATGTTTCAAATAATTTAGGGCTAATGATATTATGAAATTATATTCCTTCCATATCAGTTAAAAAACATTCCTTTCATACTTTTTTTGAAGAAGTCTTAAAGTACCTCATTTAGAAAATGAAAACTATATTTTTTTCAAACCATTTTTTAAAATGTAATACATTGTTAAAAATTAATTCTAAAAATCATAGAGAGACAGTAAAACAATTCTTTAATTTTTCAGAAAATATGGTTATATAAATAATATATTTCCCAGTATACTTAAACTTAATAAAAAATCTGGAATTTTTGGGATATTGGGAAATAAAACACTTTCCACATTGGTAAAATTTTAATCACTGTCCTCATAAAATAAAAACCCCTTGATGGTTAT
Source organism: Viscum album (assembly GCA_963277665.1). Classification (NCBI taxonomy): domain Eukaryota; kingdom Viridiplantae; phylum Streptophyta; class Magnoliopsida; order Santalales; family Viscaceae; genus Viscum; species Viscum album. The sequence continues at coordinate 433,691,799 of OY728136.1, forward strand.
TTATATCTCATAATTTTTATGATAAGAATCATAAAATACATTCATGGGAATTATATACAGCACACAATATAAACAAGTAATCAATATGGTATGTTCCCCACTAAAATAAAACTGATATAAAAATCTATTTCCTCAATTACCAACTTTCCCCATTCAGGTTAAAACCTAAATTATAATAAATATTTATTTATTATAAATTTATTATATAATGATATTTACATCCATCATACCATTTATGATTTATTTTTGAATGTTTTTCATCATTTTGGAAATAATTTATTATTAAAACAAATGTTCTGGTTTGTAACTGCATCGTTTTCCAAGATTGTTTTTGTTTAGTAGTTCCAATGCTTATAGTTTGACCATAGTTCCATAATTTTAATAATTTTATAAAATTTATATATTTTCATTATATAAATATTTATAATTATTTATAAAAAATAAATATTTGAAAAAATAATTTCACAGTTCATAGAGAAGGTGGGATGTAGTATGTAAGAATGTTGTCTTCATTTTTTCAAAATATGGTATGAAATAAAGTTTAAAAAATTAATATTTTAGAATAATCCGCCGCGAAATGTTGTTTTTTTAACACCCAAGCCTCCTTCCCTTACGACCCCGGCCCCCCGCTTCCCCCGCGACCCCGGCCCCCCGCTTCCCTCGGCGACCCCACGACCCCGGCCCCGGTGACCCCGCGTGACCCCGACGACCCTGACAACCCCGCGACCCCGCGACCCCGGGCCCCCCGCGACCCCGGAAGCTGCACCGTCTTCCCCTCTATGTAGGGTCTTGTTTCTCCTCTAGGTTTTTTTTGGTTTTCCAGTAGGTATAAGAATCAAATAGATTTTATCGGCTATTAGTTCTTTGAATCGTGAAGCTCGTCTATAGTGGATTCTCTTTTACGGTGATCATGAAGAGTTTATGGTGTATTGCGGAAAATTTTAAAGTTAATATTGAGATAATTTATTATCATTGATGTTGAAGTAAATGTAGTGTCAATAGTTTATCAACCTTCGATATGAGAGTTTGAGTGTGAATGAGATTAGAGTTAGGTTCATGAAACTTCTCTTATATGCTTGAAATATTCGTTATGATGTTACCCCATTATACTATTTATGTAAATTAATGTGCTAGAAAATATTGAGGTGATAGATAATAAGTTATTAAAGTCTCATTCATCTTAATAAAGAAGTCTCTATAACTTATTGAAGAGTGGATCTATGAATGCATATATTTTTTTATCTAGATAGTTGACGTTTTGAATAATAGTTTTTTTGTATCAATATTTTTTTTATTTCTCTAGGGATGAAAATTTTTATGATTCATCTAGGATCCCTTATGTAGTTTGTTTTGTGGGTTTTAGACATGGAAATTGAATGCTTTAGCACTCAACCATCCCTGGTGGTCAGTATGGAGGTCATGTCAACTTTTAAATACATCCTCAATAAAAGGTTCCTCTAAAAATTTCTTATTAATAACATAATCCTTAGGATTTTATTCTATAGAGGGGTGATAGAGTTGGTGGAAGAAAACCTTGAGATATTACTGGTTCAAAATGACTAAGGAATAAGCATGGTAGATGGGAAAGATGCCATCTGGGATAGTAAGGAAAAGGAGCTGGGTGTGATCAGTTTCATGCTATATATTTTCCAGTGTTGGGTGGACCAAACATCATTTGTGTCATGACCCACCCAAACATCATTTGTGTCATGACCAAACACCAAAGATACTTATGCTGCCCCGCGGATGTCATTGGACCGGGCCAACATGCTACGGTCACGCCGCGGTCACACCGCGATAATGCCGTGATTTGGCCCTGCGGATGTCGCTGGACTGGGCCAACATGCTGCGGTCACGCCGCGGTCATGCCGCGGTCACGCCGCGGTCATGCCGTGGTCAGCCCCTCCCCTCCCCTCCCCTCCATTCTGCCCAGCCCCTCCTGTTCCCTCCCCTCCATCCTGACCCTCCCCTCCCCTCTGTCACGAACCAAATCTGGTCGCCGCCCAAACCGGCACCAAACCCAGCCCGTGACATGACCCGAAGGGCGTTCCCTATCCCCACGGGCTGGCACAAGTGCCCGGGTATCATTTATTTAGGTTTGGGAACGATTTACCCGAATATGAAATCATAAACCATTAAAAACAATCAATAAACTGAATCTGAAAATTTACACCAAATGATGTTTAAACAAAAACCAGAACTGAATACATAGGTTTAGAGTCAATACAAAAGGTCCAAAGACACAATGGAACAGAAACAAAACAGCCCCATGGACTCCACATGACAAGGGGTCATCACCCCCAAGTCGTCTCCACTACTCCGCCCCAAGGATGAGGACTAACACCCTGAACCACCATCACCCTTAGCCTTTCCTTTACCTGGGTCAAAAAAAGGTCTACTTACACCCAAGGGGTGTAAGTAGGGTGTGAACCTAAGCCCAATAGGACACCACCCTATGATTCCAAGGTGCATGCAATACAAGGTGAAAAAGCAAGCAGTTTTAATATGCAATTAAAAGCGGTGAAAAATTCCACAAAATGAAACTTTTAATTGAAAACATTTTTCAAGATAAAACTTTCAGAATGTTAACACATTTAAATAGGAATATTAGATACTGCATTATAATTCCAAAGACACCCAAAAACAAGGGCAAATACCACAAATCCACTGAGCAACAAAGCCGGGAACACCCCTAGGCACTAGATAGTCTCAGGCCCCATGTACCTCGTACCTCAGTGTAATGTAACCATAGTAAAATCCTTTCTCGTGCACGAGCCACTAGTAGGGAACATACCCATAACCTAGTGGTCCTCAATCATCATCCACATAGTTTAGTTAGAGTTGTCGTTATCCAAATGCTAAGTGAAACAGGGACAAAACCCATCCGGTCCACTAGCCGTACTAGTACAAATCCGCCCCACCTAGGTACCCGGGCTTCCCCCTTTGTGCTCAAACAATTTCAGGATTTAACACACATCCATTTTAATGTAAAACACCACTACTGGTCACATACACCAAATACAGTAGCTATCTCATTTTCTACCACTTAAAACACACAACAAACTCTTTGAATTTGAATAAATCAATTTCACAAAATCTTGTGTAGTTTTGCACACAAAACCCCTTAAGAAACCCACTTGTACACGATGTTCACAATTGTAAGTTACCAAAATAGTAAAGGCAGCCCAATAAATATCAATTAAAACAACAAATCAATTTTTGGGCATCCTCATGTTAAACAAGAAGTGTTCTCTTTGTAAAACCTTCATTTTCACACAAAAGTGCAACCAAAACTTCACTTTCTTTACAAGCACAATTAAAACTCATTATATGCAGCAATTACCAGAGGGGATAAACATTATAAACAGTATTTTATGCCTTATTACAGATCAATAAAAACAACTAAGTATTTATAGGGCATCCCCAAATAAACAAACAAAACACTTCTTTGGAAAACCCCCAATTTCACACCAAATTGGCATTTTAAATTCAATTGCAATGGAAACATCATTAGAACCATTTTTTGTAGCAATAATAAAATTATATAAATCTGAAAATATGATAAATACAGCATGCTAATACACAAAGATTGCATCAACATTAGAATCACCTGCCAAATCAAATGAAACCATTGAATCCTTTGTGCGAAAACACAAACGCACCACCGCCGCACCTCAAGAAGGGTAGATCAAACCTAAAAATAGAAAATTGGACCAATAAAACCCAAGGTTAAACCTTAGGTTCGAACCCCTACCCACTGGTCATTGTTCACTTCAATAAAAAGGGAGGAAACCCTAAAAAAATAGAATGAAACCCTAATCAATTTGAAAGGGGAAAAGAAATGGACAAACTTACTTGAGAAATCTAGAATGAATCTCCCCAAAACACTAGTATCTGAAATTTAAAACGGCCAAAACTCAGGGGATGGTCTCAGAAGAATTATTAGGTCATTTAGGAATTGGAATGGAGGGAAAATATTAATAATAGAAGGAGTTATGAAAGGATCAATTTACCTCTCCAAAATCTGGACGATTTCTGAAATCCAGAAAGTTTCGACTATTTTCGCGACTCTATCGAGCTCCAAATTGTGGGAGGAGGGCATGGGGTCGCGCCTGGGCTTCTTAGGGTCGATAGGGAGGTGGAATCACCGAAAAATCCATTTTAATGAATAAGATATTAATAAATTAATGAAACAATTTAAAACTGGAAAATGGGCCTTCGGGTTGGCCCAATTCTCAAATAAAAACAAAAATCCCCCATGCTTATGGATTTATAAAGGCCCCAAATTTAAATTTGGGGTTAATATATCAGGGGAGAACAATTAGGAGTTGGAATGAGTCAAAAATAGTAAAAATTGAAAAAGTTATAAATGAAACAAAATTTATTTTTAAATCTGGAATCGGGCTCGCAGTTTGGCCCAATTCATGAAAACTCACCTATTCTCAATAAAACCTTTGGAAACCACCAAAACAAATCATGAGTGGAAAATAAATTTAAAATAACCCTAAAATAGGTTACGTACGTGACAATTCTCCCCACCTTGAAAACTTTCCGCCCCGGAAAGTCACAGCAAGGTCAAAGCAACAACCAAACCCAACTGAGAAACCAATAGGTACACCCTTGCCAGGTTTCACCCCCAAAGGTCAAAACACCTCCAGTGATCAATGATGGAAGGAATACTGTCACAAACCAAAATTACACCACTTTCCTGAAACAATAAAGTACATTCAGGATTTATCCCAAATGAAAACTCCTCAAATACAATCTGAACAATACTCAGTCAATTTACCCAAAAAAAAACAACAACATTGAACAAGGTTACACTTCCCTACTATAACTAAACCATTGGAAACTCTCCAATATCAATGTTTACCCAATGAATGTGTAGGTAGTTAGATATCTTCGAATGATAATACCTACTTCCCAGACAAGTCTAAATAAAAAAAAATATGAGTTACTCGTATGAAGAGACACAAATGGGCTCCCCACCATAAGAGACAACTTAAATTGTTTTCCCGAGACAGAATCAAGACACTAATAGTGGGAGGCCCAAACATACTCTCTAGTAAAAGGGATATACTTCCATTAAATGTTTATGAAGGAATATTCATGAGAATCATAGTGGGTCTCCCCACCATAAGAACTGACCATCTTAACCGACCAGCATGGGCCGACACAGAAAGACCCAAAAAGAAATCAAAGATTTAGGAAGGGCGCAGGATTAGTCTGCATGGTTTGGGAAACTGTGCACTAATTATAAATATAATTCTTTCTACATGGATTCCTAGCACACGACCACTACTAAACGTGCACAAACTATGTGCTCAACCATGACGAAACCATAGGTTTGAACTATTCCCATCTTTCATACTAAGGATAGGACTTTGTACAAGGGTTTAAATGGCCCTGGGATTTTCCCTGACTAAGAGCCAGCTTCTCTCCGAGACCTATGGCTGGAGCTCAAATGATTGAAGCATCTTCGGCCTCGTAGTTAATATTTGGAAACCCACTGAATGAGAATTCTTCTTTTCGGTGCCACCAAAAACTACACCGCAGTCCCAAATAAGTTTTTTAGACATAACACATTCCAAACTCACTTTACCTTATCCCGATATTTCACTGAAACAAGGGCTGAGAAGATACACACACATCACAACTTGTTTCTTCAGGTGAGAAACAATAGAAGTAAAGAACACCTACACTCACATTCCTCTAAAATAGATGATTTTGAAGTTTTTCCAAGGGAGACATTTGCCCAACATAACAGGGACTCTCAGAGGATTTCACTACTTTCACCTATACAGTCAATCGAGTACATGACATCATAAGGCATCACCAAACATGACCATTTCAACTGATATAAACAATTCATGGAGAGGGACCTTATACAACATCCCCAAACAACACACAATTCTAGAAAGTGGCCACAATATCCTATCGTGAACATATTTCCCACACCGGTGGTTTAACATGAATTAATGCATCAAAGAAACTTTGAAGAACCCAAGGGTCCTCTTAGACACCATCGAGACACTCATCCACACTTACAACCAAAGAACACTTCCACCTTCGACGAATCATGAAACTTTAGAAACTAAGGTTTCTTTCAACCTTCCACAATAACTTTACCACTACAAGAGGATCCAAAAATCAACGAAATGAATGGGTGTAGACTCAATCAACAATGATCGATAAAATATTCCTTATATTGATCAACTGGAGGATTTTCAAATGGCGAAACAATATGGATTGCACTTCAGCTGTGCATTAACCCTTAATGGGGGCATACCTTATCCAATGAGAGAACCCAAGGACCCAACCAAGCTGGTCCATTAGTAAAAACATGCCTCAAACCAGATCCAAACACATGAAGGGAACCACCGTAAAGGCATCCCAAAACATTTTTCAAAAGAGACCACTAATCGTCCCTACAACACAGCTCACCGACCAAACACAAACCCAAAACACAGTTCAAACAGGAGGGGTTCTTGGACTCAAAACATCCCACAACATCAACATTATCAAAAACCCATAATAAAAACTATACCAAACTACTCATCAATACATCATGTTTTTCTTTAAAACTATTTCTTTGAAAACAAACGGTTTTGCAGTAAGCGTATCCACCAATGGTACCCCATGGGCCTCACACATGCATGTTTTTGTGTCACACCGGGCACCCTCCTCATAACCATCCCAGCACTCATCCAGTCATGCCATCAACCATCCATCATCCCATATAACCCCATGCATGTGGTCACTCATGGAAATACCAAAGGGTAAAACAAAAATTCCTTCCACATTTCAAAAACAAAATGCTCAACCAACCCAACCTTTTTCTCAAAACTGCTAACAGTGAGATCAAAATCCCAATTCACATCTTACAAAACGTTTCATAAAGACACAACAATTTGGAAAAGAACCCACATTCAAGATATTCATATCAATATCAAAACATCTCATCCCATTAAAACACCGTTTTATTATTTAGAAAACTCTATTGGAAACACTTTTCAAAACCAACTTTAATATAGATCCTTCTTTCAAAAGAGTTGTAAGAACACCATTTTACATTTCAAAACAATTCTGAAAATTGAATTCCTCAATTTCATAAACCAAACCATTCCCTCTTTATTTGAAAATCATTTCATAAAAACTTTACACTTATTAAAACCAAGTCACCAGAAAACCAAAGTGCCAGGATTTCAAAACTAAAGCACAAAACAATCCGAGAGGAAACTAGTTTCAATGGGTGACTTGGAAATATGGTTGGCAGCCATATTCCAATCACTTCACTGTCACAGAGAGTGTTTTAGGGAATATCCCCAGCTTCACATGGCTTGCCAGGCCCGGCGAGCTCACTGAGACCATTATCCCAACTCTCTTTTCATTTCCCCTAATCATCATCAAACCAAGAAAACCAAAGGAATTAGATAAATCCCGACTTCCCATGGCGACTCAAATCCTGTCATGAGGTGTGGTGATCAGGCACACTACCCATAACCGAACTACCAAGTCCCAACAATCGTAACTTTATACTATCCCGACTGTTCCCCAAATAACGTGACCCAAAGAGTTAACCAGAACCACCTCTGATACCATTTTGTCACGAACCAAATCTGGTCGCCGCCCAAACCGGCACCAAACCCAGCCCGTGACATGACCCGAAGGGCGTTCCCTATCCCCACGGGCTGGCACAAGTGCCCGGGTATCATTTATTTAGGTTTGGGAACGATTTACCCGAATATGAAATCATAAACCATTAAAAACAATCAATAAACTGAATCTGAAAATTTACACCAAATGATGTTTAAACAAAAACCAGAACTGAATACATAGGTTTAGAGTCAATACAAAAGGTCCAAAGACACAATGGAACAGAAACAAAACAGCCCCATGGACTCCACATGACAAGGGGTCATCACCCCCAAGTCGTCTCCACTACTCCGCCCCAAGGATGAGGACTAACACCCTGAACCGCCATCACCCTTAGCCTTTCCTTTACCTGGGTCAAAAAAAGGTCTACTTACACCCAAGGGGTGTAAGTAGGGTGTGAACCTAAGCCCAATAGGACACCACCCTATGATTCCAAGGTGCATGCAATACAAGGTGAAAAAGCAAGCAGTTTTAATATGCAATTAAAAGCGGTGAAAAATTCCACAAAATGAAACTTTTAATTGAAAACATTTTTCAAGATAAAACTTTCAGAATGTTAACACATTTAAATAGGAATATTAGATACTGCATTATAATTCCAAAGACACCCAAAAACAAGGGCAAATACCACAAATCCACTGAGCAACAAAGCCGGGAACACCCCTAGGCACTAGATAGTCTCAGGCCCCATGTACCTCGTACCTCAGTGTAATGTAACCATAGTAAAATCCTTTCTCGTGCACGAGCCACTAGTAGGGAACATACCCATAACCTAGTGGTCCTCAATCATCATCCACATAGTTTAGTTAGAGTTGTCGTTATCCAAATGCTAAGTGAAACAGGGACAAAACCCATCCGGTCCACTAGCCGTACTAGTACAAATCCGCCCCACCTAGGTACCCGGGCTTCCCCCTTTGTGCTCAAACAATTTCAGGATTTAACACACATCCATTTTAATGTAAAACACCACTACTGGTCACATACACCAAATACAGTAGCTATCTCATTTTCTACCACTTAAAACACACAACAAACTCTTTGAATTTGAATAAATCAATTTCACAAAATCTTGTGTAGTTTTGCACACAAAACCCCTTAAGAAACCCACTTGTACACGATGTTCACAATTGTAAGTTACCAAAATAGTAAAGGCAGCCCAATAAATATCAATTAAAACAACAAATCAATTTTTGGGCATCCTCATGTTAAACAAGAAGTGTTCTCTTTGTAAAACCTTCATTTTCACACAAAAGTGCAACCAAAACTTCACTTTCTTTACAAGCACAATTAAAACTCATTATATGCAGCAATTACCAGAGGGGATAAACATTATAAACAGTATTTTATGCCTTATTACAGATCAATAAAAACAACTAAGTATTTATAGGGCATCCCCAAATAAACAAACAAAACACTTCTTTGGAAAACCCCCAATTTCACACCAAATTGGCATTTTAAATTCAATTGCAATGGAAACATCATTAGAACCATTTTTTGTAGCAATAATAAAATTATATAAATCTGAAAATATGATAAATACAGCATGCTAATACACAAAGATTGCATCAACATTAGAATCACCTGCCAAATCAAATGAAACCATTGAATCCTTTGTGCGAAAACACAAACGCACCACCGCCGCACCTCAAGAAGGGTAGATCAAACCTAAAAATAGAAAATTGGACCAATAAAACCCAAGGTTAAACCTTAGGTTCGAACCCCTACCCACTGGTCATTGTTCACTTCAATAAAAAGGGAGGAAACCCTAAAAAAATAGAATGAAACCCTAATCAATTTGAAAGGGGAAAAGAAATGGACAAACTTACTTGAGAAATCTAGAATGAATCTCCCCAAAACACTAGTATCTGAAATTTAAAACGGCCAAAACTCAGGGGATGGTCTCAGAAGAATTATTAGGTCATTTAGGAATTGGAATGGAGGGAAAATATTAATAATAGAAGGAGTTATGAAAGGATCAATTTACCTCTCCAAAATCTGGACGATTTCTGAAATCCAGAAAGTTTCGACTATTTTCGCGACTCTATCGAGCTCCAAATTGTGGGAGGAGGGCATGGGGTCGCGCCTGGGCTTCTTAGGGTCGATAGGGAGGTGGAATCACCGAAAAATCCATTTTAATGAATAAGATATTAATAAATTAATGAAACAATTTAAAACTGGAAAATGGGCCTTCGGGTTGGCCCAATTCTCAAATAAAAACAAAAATCCCCCATGCTTATGGATTTATAAAGGCCCCAAATTTAAATTTGGGGTTAATATATCAGGGGAGAACAATTAGGAGTTGGAATGAGTCAAAAATATTAAAAATTGAAAAAGTTATAAATGAAACAAAATTTATTTTTAAATCTGGAATCGGGCTCGCAGTTTGGCCCAATTCATGAAAACTCACCTATTCTCAATAAAACCTTTGGAAACCACCAAAACAAATCATGAGTGGAAAATAAATTTAAAATAACCCTAAAATAGGTTACGTACGTGACACCCTCCCCTCCCCCCTTCCCAACATTTTCCCCCAACCCAGCAGCCCCCCTGCCCCTCCTCTCCCCTCCCCTCCCCTCCCCTCCATCATGCCCAGCCCCAGCCCCTCACCTCCCCTCCCCCCTACCCAACATTTTCCCCCAGCAGCCCCCCTTCCATCACCCTCCCATCCCCTCCAACCTGCTCCTCCCCCTCCCCCTACCCAATAAGTTCCCCCAACAGCCCCCTCCCCCCGGCCCCTCCTCTCCCCTCCCCTTCCCTCCATCCTGCCCAGCCCCTCCCCTCCAACACACTGCGGTCACGCCATGGTCACGCCGCGGTCATCCCCTCCCCTCACCTCCCCTCTATCCTGTCCAGCCCCTCCCCTCCCCTCCCCTCCCCCCTTCCCAACATTTTCCCCTAGCCTAGAAGCCCACCTACCCCTCCTCTCCCCTCCCCTCCCCTCCCCTCCATCCTTCCAGCCCCAGCCCCTCACCTCCCCTCCCCCTACCCAACATTTTCCCCTAGCAGCCACCCCTTCCATCACCCTCCCCTCCCCTCCCCTCTCCTCCAACCTGCCCCTCCCGTCCCCCATACCCAACAATTTCCCCTAGAAACCCTCTCCCCCTGCCCCTCCTCTCCCATCCCCTCCCCTCCATCCTACCTAGCCCCTCCCCTCCAACACGCTGCAGTCACGCCGTGGTCTTTCCGCGGTCACGCTGTGGTCACGCTACGGTCATGCTGCGGTCACACCGTTGTCAGCCCCTCCCCTCCCCTCCCCTCCATCCTGCCCAGCCCCAGCCCCTCACCTCCCCTCCCCTCTGCCCAACATTTTCCCCCAGAAGCCCCCCCTTCCATCACCCTCCCCTCCCCTCCCCTCCCCTCCAACCTGCCCCTCCCCTCCCCTCCCCCTGCCAAACAATTTCCCCCAGCATTCCCCTCACCCATGCCCCTCCTCTCCCCTCCCCTCCCCTCCATCCTGTCCATCCCCTCCCCTCCAACACGCTGTGGTCACGCTGCGGTCACGCCGTGGTCACTCCCCAGACACGCCGAGGTCACGCCACGGTCACACCGCGGTCACGCCACGATCACGCCACGGTCACGCTGCGGTCACGCCGCGTTACGCCGTGGTCACGCCACGGTCAACCCCTCCCCTCCCCTCCCCTCCATCCTTCCCAGCCCCTCCCCTCCCCTCCCCTCCCCTCCCCTCCCCCCTGGCCAACATTTTCCCCCAACCTAGCAGCCCCCCCTACCCCTCCTCTCCCCTCCTCTCCCCTCCCCTCCATCCTGCCAAGACCTAGCATCTCACCTCCCCTCCCCCTTCCCAACATTTTCCCCCAGCAGCCCCCTCCCACCTTCCATCAGCTTCCCCTCCCCTCCCCTCTAACCTGCCCCTCCGCTCCCCTACCCTCCCCTCCATCCTACCCAGCCCCTCCCCTCCCCTCCCCTCCAACATGCCCAGGCCTTGCCTCTACCCTCCCCCCTGACCAACAATTTCCCCCAGCAGCCCCCCACCTTGGCCAACCTTTTCCCCCTGTACCCCCTCCCCCTTCCAGAATCCTCCCCTCCCCTCTGCTCTATAATGCCCCTCCCCTCCATCTTGTACCTCCCCTCCCCCCTTCCCAACATTTTCCCCTAGCACCCCCCTCCACCCTGCCCCTATTCTCCCCTCCCCTCCCCTCCCCCATGCCCAACAGTTTCCCCCAGCAGCCCCCTCCCCCCTGACCCTCTTCTCCCCTCCCCTCCATCCTGCCCACCCCCAGCCCCTCCCCTCCCCCTACCCAACATTTTCCCCCAGAAGCCCCCTACCACCTGACATCACCTTCCCCTCCCCTCCCCCTTAACATGCCATTACCCTCCCCTCCCCCCTGCCCAACATTTTCCCCCAGCAGCCCCCTCCCCCCTGCCCCTCCTCTCTCGTCCCCTCCCCTCTATCCTGCCCAGACCCTCGCCTCCCCTGCCCCTCCCCTCCCCCCTGCCCAACAATTTCCCCCAGCAGCCCCCCACCTTGACCATCCTTTTCCCCCCTGAATCCCCTCCCCCTTCCAGAATCCTCCCCTCCCCTCTACTTTATCCAGCCCCTCCCCTCCCCTCCCCTCCATCTTGTCCCTCCCCTCCCCCCAGTACAACATTTTCCCCCAGCAACCCCCTCCCCCCTGCCCCTCTTCTCCCCTCCCCTCCATCCTTCCCAACCCCTGCCCCTCCCCTCCCCCTACCCAACATTTCCCCCCAGAAGCCCCCTCCCACCTGCCATCACCTTCCCCTCCCCTCCCCTCTAACCCACCCCTCCCCTCCCCTCTAACCCACCCCTCCCCTCCCCTCCCCCCTGCAGAACATTTTCCCCCAGCAGCCCCCTCCCCCTACCCCTCCTCTCCCCTCCCCTCCCCTCCCCTCCCCTCCATTTCTCCCAACCCCAGCCCCTCCCATCCCCTCCCCCTACCCAACATTTTCTCCCAGCATCCCCCTGCCCCTGCCATCACCATCCCCTCCCCTCCCCTCCAACCTGCCCCTCCCCTCCCCTCCATTCCATCCTGTCCAACATTTTTCCTCGAGAAGCCCCCTCCCCCTGCCTATCTTCTCCCCTATCCTCCCCTCCCCCTCCATCCTTCCCACCCCCTCACCTCCCCTCCCCTCCAACATGCCCAACCTCTGCCCCTCCCCTCCCCTCCCCCCTACCCAACAATTTCCCCCAGCAGCCCCCTCAGTGGAATGTCATGCAAAATGAAGATGTTATTGTTGTCCACTATAATTTTCAAAAAGGATTAATTAGTTCTTATTCCGACCTAGAATAGATGTTGATTTGTTGATGTTAAATCATTTTCAATCTCAGACACCATCATAGGATTCATGAATCACTATCTTCCATCATTAAGTGTTTTTCAGTCATGGAAAATAGTTCCACCTAAACCACATAATTAATCAATGGACTGGTTGAGAAAATATCCAACCTACTACTATTAGATTATATTGAATGAGAATGGTATTAGTATTCCACTATTTGTAATGGTCATTCTTCACCAGTTGGTCTCGATTTATTATTGACTCGGGAATTCATATTGTATGTTTTAAGCTGTCCAAAATCATTCTATTCAATGTGATTGTTGTACCCTGACGTCTATTTCCTTGATTTCTCACGTTTCTTTTTATGCATTTTATTGATTTCTGATGTTTGTTTTTATGTCTTCATTTCTCGAGTGTGGTATACGTCATTCCATTTAGGTCTGTGTTTGAATTGGTAGTCGAGATTTTGTATGACTAGGAGCTAAACCCATTGTTGATGTGTTGAACACATTGGGTCATTTCCTAGTGATCAAGGGGATAGTGTTGTGGACACTTTGGTGAGGCCCATTGTTTAAAATGTCCGATTTAAGCGTCAAAAGTTTCTAAACATGATCTAGCTCTTCTAAAATGTCAAGAGAATGTTCTAAATCAAGGGTGGTTATCTAAGATATAGGTGTGACTCACTGGAAATATCCACATTCCTATAAAAGCTATATCCTAATGTAACTCTAAAACTATTCCCATAATAGGAATTTTTATAACAATATATTTCTAATGTGTTATTTAAACTATTTCATCAGTTCAAATTTATTATAAGTATTAAGGATGTTTTCTAGGCCACAAAACCAAAAAATTCATTATATAAATGGGTTGGTACTAATATAACTACTAATTCATCAATTATTAATTTTAATAAGTAGATTGGAATCGCTATGGATGATCTATCCTAAGAATGTGAAGTTATAATATTTAGTGGAATCCAGTTTGGGATGTTACAATGTTTTATCAATGGAGTTTTATCTTCCTAGTATTTACTATTTAGGATATTGTATACATGAGTATGAGGAATGTGTTGGAACCTTTGATTGTTTTTTCTGGTTTTATTTGTTTTTCAGGGCAGTGGTGCAGCAGAATCCAATAATTATTTTTTTATTCTGGGTAGCTTTTAGCAGCGGTTTAAACCGCCGCGAAATTTATACTGGAGGTGGTCTAAACCGCCGCTAAACGTAAAAAAAATTACTTCTAGCAGCGGTTATAACCGCCGCTAAATAGAAGCTTCGTGGCTGCCTCATTACACGACAGTTTACCTGAATTTAGCTGTGGTTTTACCGCCGCTGGAAATTGAGTTTATTTGTGGCGGTTATAACCACCGCAAATAATGCGATATCTAGGGCTCGTAAAAATGCCGCTAAATTCTGGAAAACCACCGCGAAATGAGGAACCTACGACGCTTTCCTGAAACCGCCGCTAAACGTTAAAAACTGCCGCTAATAGATTGCCGACGCCCTATTAGGCGGTGGTTTCTGTAAACCGCCGCCAAACAGTATAGTGGCGGTTTAAACCGCCATTAAACGGTGCTTCTATTGTAGTGAATTATGATATAATACATATCATATATATTCATCAAATTAATTTTCATTACCATCCATGTAGAATTTAAATGAAAAATGAATCACATCGCTTCATGAAGGTGATAGTCTATATATAAGCATGAACAATGTTATCATTTCCCAAAAGGATTGAATGGTATGAATTTATATGTTATATTAAATTCAAAGAGTTTAATTATTCCATTATTATTATATATAAACATAAAAACCATCTATAAAATATGGTGATGAAAAATTAATTCTGTCACTACAAGGAGAGGATAAGTCGTACGAAAATGTGAGCGATACTTTCACTTATGATTGGACAGGAAATAGTGTGTATAATGATTATTTGATAATCAAAATAAAATTATATTATATTTAATACAATTACATTTTTATTTAATTACAATTACTATAGATTTACATGTGGTAAGGATAAGTAGAAAAGAATGTCCTCGGTTATGGTCATTATGTATTCTTTGAAATTACTCATTGGGATCTTATCAAAAGTGATATGAGGATGGTATTTTGGGAAGGGAAAATCAATTATAATTTTGAAATGAAATAAATGTAAATTAGAAATTCGTAGTTGACCAAGAAGGCTCAATGTGGTCTACTGAATATGGAGAGTATGTTCCCTTTTATAATTGAGGGGAGTGGAGATTTTTATATTTATTAGAATATTAAACAATAATTAATTAATTATCTTAAGTTATTGACTATAAATGGTAATTTATTCAATGTTAATGTATGATATATCCATAATCCCATCATAAAATATAATTTATACAGGTTTTGGTGTAATTTTAAACCTTATCATTTTGACTTACCCTTAGTTAATCAATTTTAATTATAAAAATGATAACAAAATTTTTATATTAAAGATTTCGAATTTTTTACTTGTAAGGTGAAAATGGACCATAAATGTTAAAGCTATTAATTTTTAACCATATAATAACCACCTTATCTTATTTCTATATTTTTAGGATAAAATATTATTTTGATAAATTATCATTATTTTAAATTTTGATACAATTCATTTAATTTATCTTTAAATACATCATGACAAAGGGGAAATTCAAATAAAATGATTCCACACATACCTAATAATAAAAATAGATAAAAAAACTCATGGTTCACACATAATCATTCAGATTATATCACTTTTAATTTTTTTTAAATCATTTATTGTATTTTTTATAGATTAGAGAAATATGACATCGGTAATGCATAAATATTAATGTCATTATATAATTAATAAAAATTAAAAATAAATTTATATCATGAAAATAATATTATTCAGATAAAAATTGAGACTTATATTTTATCATATGAAAATTTTTACCTAAGTTGACACATAAGATATATTAAAAACAATGAGTATGACATTTTTTAACTTTTTGTGATTCAAATAATATATAAGTCATTTTCCTGGAACATAGTTCATTAAACTACTCTATTTTTAATCTAATTTGTTATGTTATTAATTAAATTAATCTAATAATATCTATAAGTAAAAATTATGGCCTTATAACTTATTTTAAATTTAGATTAAGACAACTTACCCATTACTATGGTGAAACTTTTTACCACAGTTATCATTCATATTGGCCAAAAATAAAAGGGACCAATTTTATAAACATGAAAATAATGATTATAAATATGTAATTAATATAATATAATTAAATACATTTAATTGGAATAAATTAATCTTATTTTATGTGTTAAAAATGATGTAAAATAGTTTTTTAGAAAAATACTATTTTAATGATAAAATTGTATTTATTGTCATCCTATGATTAGAAAAATATTATATGAATGTTTAAAATATTTGATCAAGAAAATAATATATATAGTTTTCAATAAAATAATTCAACAATAATTATTAAATTAATTCATTATTGAAAAAATTTCTTCCCATAGAAAGTAATTTTTTTTAAAAAAAACATTAATTTTCAAATATTTTTCTCCTTAATTATAATCATCTGTTAACTAATGAAATATTTTTATAAATGTATGGATAGTATATTTACATAATTTAGTTATTAATAGTCAATCAAGCCAGTCCAATATCTAGGAAATAAAAGATATATAATATTTTAACAGGGTTATATGATTCATCAAAAGTTGGTGTTTTGTGTAATGCTAACCGTTGAAGAAAGAAAAATATTTATAGTGAAATATTTCATTAAATATCTAGGTATTACATTCTACCCCCCCCCCCCAAATGAATTTCAACCTCACAATTTATCACTTTGATACCATCAAATTATGATATATTTGTTTCATTGCATCCTCAGGTTCCCAAGTAGATTCTACAATTTCTTTTATTTATTTAGGGAACTTTAACAAAGAAAGTGTTCTTATTCAATAACACATTATCAATAAAATATAAGATTGGTTCTAGTCGTTCCTTTTAGGAAATATCAAACTCCAATGTTATGTCCTCTGTGTTCAATATATGTGAATGTTTGGGTATGTACTTTTCTCATGAGTGACACTTGGAACATGTCATGAACTTGAGAGAGGTTTGGTGGATGTTCTAAGAGATGAGTTATCATCTTTAGTCAATAAGGAATCTAATAAGTTATAGTATACATAGTTCTTAGCATCCCTTTATTTCTAAATATTATAACCATATTCCATTGATAAATATATAGAAAAATCATCTAACTAAATTTACATTCCAAGTCATTTCAATGATTATTAGTATAACTCTTTTGCCGACTATGAGCATTCTTGATGTGTTGATGAATATTTCTAACATTATATTTCATTTTCTTAGCTATCTGAGGCCCCAATATATTTATTTCTCTAATTCTTCCCAAACACATTTGTGTTTGACATTTATTTCCATAGTGGTCTCTATAAGGGTTCATCAGAATGCTTAAGGGAATGTTATTTCTATAAAAAACTCTACTAGTGGAAGATGGTGATCCCAACATCCTTTGTAATACATAGTAAAAGATCTCAGAATATCCCTAGAGTTTTAATGGTTCTATTAGACTAACCATATTATGGAGATGATATGTCAAGAACAAAATATACTATGTATTAAGATCTTGTTCAAGACTTTCCAAAAATTCGAGGTTCACCTCAGGACCTTGTTTGGTATGATGGAAAGTGGAACTCCCTGTAGTCTTACCACTTAATAATTATATATTAAATAAATTTTATCAATAGAGAAAACAAATGAAATAAAAATAAAGTCATCCTACTTCATAATTCAATCATCTATAACCTATATAACATAATGGTATTTAGATGTTTCTAGGAGTTTGATGAAAATACCCAATGTCATGTTTTCATGATTCTGTTTAGGTGTGGTTAATGGTTGTAATTTGTACTTAGAATTTGGTCTCCTAGACTTAACTTGATGAAATTAAATCACAAAGAAACAGTTTCTATAATATATATTTTCCTTCCATCCCAATAGAAATACTCTTTCTGGTCTCTGTAAATCATTTTTGATTCTAGTATAATAATAGATTTATGACCTATGAGACTCACCCAATAGATATTCCTAAAAAAAAGTTTTAGCAGGATATAGAAAAAATTCTTGAATTTATTATTCCCTCATAATCAAGGTTTAACTCAATAACATCATCACATTATTTTAATGCTTCACATATTACTTTTGATCCTCCTTAATCCCTGTATGGATAAGTGGTCAAACAATAATTTGAAAAAATTAATATTACTCCCATTCCATAAATATTTTCAAATCCATTCTTTGAATATACTGAAATATTGGATCTTCTGTAATTCTCATCATAAACATGCTAGCATTTTCCTTTTTACTCAAAGAATATTCCATCTTTTTTTCCTTCCTAGGTTGGTAATGTATTTAGTAGTAATAATAATTAATCAACTCCAACCATATTCTCTTGTACATATTATTCCATTTTTGAGTGAATATATACATTAAAATTTTATGTTCATTATATATATCAAACTAATCACTATCGAGATAATGACTCTATATATTTAATGAAAAAATTACCATTGGAATCACCAATTCATGAGTTGGGTAATTTTTTTGATGAGCCTTCAGTTTGAGTAAGGTATAAAATTTTACAATATCATTTTTCATGAGAAAACATCCCAATCCATTATTTGATATATCACAATAAATCATAAACCATTATCCACTATTGGGTAGTTTTATCACAGGTGCTTTGACCATCCTTCTATTATGATCCCTAAAATTTTCATATCATTCCTCCATTCAGATTAACATAACTCATTTCCAAGTAAACATTGTGAGTGGATTAGATAAAGTGATAGATATGTCCAAAAATTATTGACAATATCTATATGACCAAATAAAACTATAGATTTTAGTTACCATGGTTTTCCTAGTCCATTTATCAATAACATTTTTCCTTGAAGGATCTTCTGATATACCCTCACTTCAGATTATATGACCAAAGACTGAGACTTTCTGAAGCCAAAAATCGCACATGGAAAATTTTTCATCAATACTTTTTTTCCTAGGGTCTTCAGCCCAATCCTCAAATAATATTTATTCTCTTAGTGCATCATATAAAAAATAAAAATATCATTAATAAAGACTACCACAAACTGATCAAGTTAATCTCTAAAGACTCTATTCATTAAATCTATAAAGGGAATTAATAAGACCAATTTCCATATATATACCTTTATAATGTCAATTCGTTGTATGAAATGTTGTCTTGGTAGTATCCTCCTTCTTGACCATCAATTGATGCTATCTATAATGAAGATAAATCTTAGAAAATTATTGATCTCTAAATTGTTGATTAAATGATTCATCAATATGGGGTAGAGGATACTTTTTCTTAATAGTGATCTTTTTATGTTATCGATAATGAATGCAAAGTCGCATTGATCTATATTTATTCATAACAAAAAGAACAAGTCCCATGGTGACATAATCTGCCAAATTAAACCCTTAGTAATATTTTTTTGGATTTACTTCTTTAATTTTTAAAACTCGATCGAATCCATTCTATATAGATTCTTTGAAATAGGTTTAGCACCATGTATCAGTTCTATAGTAAACTCTACATAATGATTTAGTGGAATACCAGAAAACACTGCTATAAAGTCATCAATTAACTCCCAAAAAATAATAATATCATTGATTATAATTTTCTTCTTTACTATCTGATCTGAACAGCCCGTTATGAATAGGAATCACAATCAATGTTATAGATGTAATTTATATTGGATGTTATTTTTTTCCATCACACGGATAGGGGGGTCATAGTTCGGTCTGTAATATCAACCATGACTTCCTTTCCTTAAAAATTAATGTTTTGTTTTTGTAAATAATTCCAATCCATGAACAAAATAAAATCAATTTCAACTAAAGGAAGAATTTCATGATTTGCATGAAATGAATTCCCATAAACAACAACCAGAGAAGAATCAAATACTTGGGTTGTGGTCATTATACAATTATGGGATTTTACTACTATCTCAACATCTAATTTTTCATTTGGTATTGTTATACTCTTACAAAAGTCATTAGGTATAAACTATTAGGTAGATCCAGAATCAAGTATAAAATTAAAAGTTCAAGATGAGATAGAAAGAGTACCTTTCACCATGCATTTATCGTACTAATAATCAAAAATAGTGATAACATCAGATTTCCCTTCATGTCTGGGATTAATTGTTTTTTGACATTGATCATCTTTGTTAACTTTTGGATTTTTCCACTAGTTAGAATAATTATTATACTCTATGAATTTACAACATGAGAGTGTTGGTGGAGAATTATGTGGGGATTTTACTGTATTTTCATCATTAGATAACTTCCACCAATCATTTTAGTATTTTATTACCCTATGTCCTTCCTTTAAACACATAAAATTTTTTCTAATTCCCTTCATAAAATTTCCCCCTATATTTCCTCCCACATATTGAGCATAAATAAAAGGACATATTCTTCATTCTCTGATTTTATGAATTTTCTTTAAATTTCATTACTCTTTTCTTATCAAAAACGTGATATGGGTGGGTAACTCCAATATCCATCTCCACCTTTATAACATATAAAACAATTTTTTCACGGATACTGAAGTTGCTAATTGATAATTATGTTAGGAAACTTGGCATTAAGCCAATTAAGAATTGACCAACCTCGATTTTTGGTTGAATAAAAATAGCATAAGCAAACCCCACAAGTCATTTTCTATTTACTTCATAAGTATCAAAAGATTCAACACCCTTCTAATTTTACTCAAGTTATTATTTCCCTATTTCATACATAGAATACAAGGAACATATTTGTTGAAAAATAAGATTTTAAATTCACCCATCTCAACATATCCAATTTATTCATGTTCTCTAATGTAGTTGATTAGAGCCCACCATTAATCTTCTTCTCCTTCCAAATGATAAACATCCAAAATTACATTTACATGTTCTATGAATTATAGTATATAAAATCACTTTTTAGTGGTAATAGTCCATTTCTCAGCAACTAATGGATCTATATACCCACTAAAAGATGTTGGTCGTAACCTAATAAAGGACTCAGTAGAACATTATTCCCTATTTTCTCATTTGGAATCCTATTGTGATTCATATCTTGAGAAATATGGTTGAGCATAATAATACGTTTTTTAATCCATCTCCAATAACATTTGGTAAGCCATGAGGATAATAATTTCATTGTCCATCACATTTTGTATAAACATGATTTCTTTTGGTTCTAGACATTAACTAAAACCAAAAATCATAGTTTGAGAAACAATAATCATAGTGAGAAATCATATAATCACAAAATCCAATTTATAGGACATCTAAATCATGAAACCTACATCTATGGCACCTTATTTTTATCCTGGGTTATTTAGGACTATTAGAAAAAAAAATTGAACTTCATCCCATAATTTCAATTATCTCAAGGGTTATTAATATATCATTATCATCCTAGTTTCCAAATGATAAATAAACCTTACTATATTACCAACTCTAGTGACCCTTATATTTCCTACATAAATATTACATCTATTTAGATGGATATTAAATACACTGTTATATCATCCAAACTAGATCTGTTATATTTTAGAGTCTTTTGGGGATAGATATAAAATATTCTTATTTTGTGAAATATCATTAATATATCCCATAAATATTCTCACTTATAGTACTCTTTATAATAATAAACTACTAAAGACATTCCTTCTAACTTGGGGAAAGCAGACATAAGAAAAAGGCGAGATTAGATTATCAGTAAGGGTAAACATGCGAGATATCAATCAATGATCATGGGAAATAATAAGATAAGAAAAAATGTATGATATTTTGACCATAAATTGAAAAATTCATACCCAATATGATTATGATCATATCCATTAGTTATGTCATAAAACATTATCATTTCAGAATACATGAATCATAAGAATGATAAATCAACATAACTCAATCATGATCCATAAATTCATGGCATAGATGAATGTGGAATCATCACAAGTATAGAAATGATTTCATATGTCATGGTTTACTAAAAATACCATCATATTGGGAATCAATACCTATTTACTATCATAGATCTAGCACATAGTCTTGTTTACCAGAACAGATCAATCACTTTGACTTGTTTCCCATATTTATCTTAGGAAATAAATTACATTACCCAATTCATTGATGGGAGATATAAGTAAAACAATTCACATAATAACAATCATACATATGAGTGACATGGGGTCAGAAAACACGCATCCTATCAAATCACGTGAAAAATAATGGGTATTGTAAACAATTCATCATATCATAACCCATGGAAATGGGTTTCATAAACATTTATAATCATAATACCTATCCATCTAGAGAAAAAATATGGATGGTTTCCTTGGATCATAACCCCATTAAAAAATAATATTAATCATGGGATTATTTCATTGATGAATATAGATACCACTAAAATATCATTAAAACCTTCTTGAATAAAATACTAATTCTAATTAAATAATATCTATTTAAAATAAATAAATTGTGATTATAATAAACAAACCATTTTCATTGAAAATAACAATATACTATTTTATAGAATTATTCAACTAATTGAGGCATCATGATGGCTGGAAATTTCATTAACAAAATATAAATTAAAAAAATATTCCTAACATGCTTTGGATACAAAATTCACAAAGTACCTCATTTGGAAAAAGAATAAAATATTATTTTTAAATTATTTTATACAAAGTAAAACATGGGTAAAAAAGAATTTAAAAAATCCCAGGATAATAGTAAAAAAATCAATAAATTTTTTTTTATAAAATGTGGATATTGGGAAAAAAATATTCTCTTGGGGAGACTTAAATATATATAATCCCGATTTTTTGTGAGATTGTGGAATAAAACACATTCCACTTTGTTAACTCCTGAATCCTATAGCCCATCAAATAAAAAACCATACATTAATAGATTTATATATATAATTATATATATATATATATATCATAATTTTCATGATAATAATTATAAAATACATTCACGAGAGTATATACCCCTTAAAAAATAAAAAAGTCGAGAATGCCTCGTTTGTCCCACTGAAATAAAAGTGAGATGGAAATCCATTACCTCAAGCCTCACCTTTACTCATTCACATTAAATCATATTATATAATAACTCAATATTTATTATAAATCTATTGATAACTATATTCATATTAATAATGTCCTTTATGATTTATTTGGTATATATTATCACCCATTTATTAAAAATATGTTTTTAAAAAACACTGCCCTTGGTGATAATTGTTATATTTTCCTAGCAATTTTCAATTTGATAGTCCCGATCTTTATACTGTTATTATGGATACATCATATATAAATTTTTTATAATGTTATAAACAAATATATATTAATTTTATAAATATTTATAATAATTCAGAAAATTATAGATAGGAAAAATAATTACACCATTCATAGATATGGTAGGTCATACTTATGAATGAATGTTGTCATCATATTATCACTGGATGGAATGAGAGAAAGGTAAATGATAATTCAACATCAAATAATAATAATTATTCCATATATATAATATTTATTAATTAAATATTCTTTATTACCTTCCATGTAATATATAAATGAAAAACAAATCACATCTCTTCTTTGAGGTGGTAGTCAACATGTACGTATGGAAGATGTTATCATTTTCCAACAGTGTGGATGGTAAGAGGATTGATGTTATATTACATTTAGAGAAATATAATTATTTTATAATTATCATAAATAAACAATAAACCTATCATGAAACTCCTTTATCAATATGAGGGAAGGGATGGAAAATTTACATGAGATTCCTTCTTAAAGATGAAAAAGATATAATGACCCTTGAGTCTCGCCTCCTGTAGACCCAAGAGTGGAGACCAACACCAACGGTAAATAAATCATGTAATATGTTAGGCATTACCCATTTTATTGTAACCATGATTTAGAGATTATATGTATCAACCTCCAAAAAAACTCCAAGAAAAATATATAAAAGAAGACAAAATCCATCCCACATTCAGGTTTAAAGTAAAACTGCTAGAAATAAAATTAAAAAATCCAAATTAAATACGAAATAAAAAAATCTAAGTAGTAACACAACAATTATCCTGATCTTCTAGCTAGTAAGGTAGATCATATTCTTTTTAATCTCCCTAGAAACCTGAAAACAATTTTATATACATAGGGTGATAATACAAGTATACTTAGTAGGAAAATCCAAAGTCACTCATGCACTAGTGAGAGCAGTATGCTAATGACCCTATGAAAAAAAATAGCAGAAACTCAAAAGAACCTAACAATGTATACTATCCACCCCAACTTCAGAAAGAGACTCTCACCAAATAACGTAATTCATGTAATTTAATGTTGTAAGAACATCGATTATAGGTTACCCCACACAACTTTCCACTAGTTAATTGCTCAACCCTAATTGTGAACGTCTAGATGCTACCATGCTCTTCCATAAGTCCCACTGTCCCAACCTGCTTTCACACACTTAGGCCACGTACCACATTCCGTACCACACATAGACATATGGGCCACAAAACCACAACCTCATCCCGAATAAAACTAGGAAAGTATTAGATATATTATCCCAAAGACTCCTCAAAAGCACACCTCTCCTGCAGACACCTGGGCCCCACAAACATACCAAAACCTATTTGTAGCATATTGGGTTTCCAATTCCTAAAAGAGGGAGTAGATAAGATCCAATAACCATTAATCCATCCTCCCACTAGGGATTTTTTGGAAAGTACAAACTCCCCCATAATAATGGGGTTGTCTAGCACATAGTGGTCCATGTAGGAGGGGTGCATATAAAAATAACAAGGAACTATAGGTATATGTATAGGTACCAAACACTCAGCATAACCTATGGGTTTTCAAAACTAACATCCTACCCACACAAAACATCCCTTTCTTCCACCTCTTATGCGAACCACATAGCCATCCATAATCTTAATTCATAACCCCATCCAATTCATCCAACCAATTATCACTCTCCATTAAAAAATCATAATACTACTTATTCCATCCCTACCTTGGAAAATACAAAACATTTCCCACCAAAATTAGCATCATAGCCCACACAAACTTCAAAAATGATTGTGGAAACTCTGGGAGAAATTACCACTCAAGGTAATACCATCGTTCTTAAAAATTATCCCACCCAAACATTCTTGAGAAGTCCTGATGCACCAAAAGAACCAAATCTGACAAAACATAACCGGATTGTTGTCCCACTACATAATAAGTTAATCTTTTCAAAAATAAACCTAACTCTCCATCCTATGATTATATTAAACAACATACACCTACCTATACAAAAAAAACCCACTGTAACAATTACCAAATCCTAATAGAACCATACACAGCACATGTCCTAACCTATCGAATAGAGTGTCTTCAGACTTGACCATCACTTTAATTTTATTCCACTTTCCTAATTCAGGGGTTACCATAGAATAATTGTTTTCCTAGGGAATCCATTTAATTAACTGAATGTACATTATTAATCAAGTGTTCATGTTCATAGTAGTTCAACAAAATATTCACAATGATAATTCTTGAGTTTGGTGCAAAAATAGAGACCACCAATGACCATGATTTTCAGAAGGATTAATATATATAAATAAAACAAACAACATCAACATATTTCTATCCCCCATATATTAATAATGTACCAAAAAAATCATCATAATAGGTCTGTTCATCTTCAAACACACTTAATTTAGATTTGGATTCTAATGTATTATCAATATGACATGAGTTTACCCACACCACATAATATAAAATTAAAAGAGGTACGGAGGAATTCCTACTTCAAAAAACAAACAATAAGCCACTCCTCCTTGTTCAAAAAATGGGGATCGTGCGAGCTGTAGGATGAAATCCAATGGAAAACCAGATTCAAAGGCTATAACACAACACACACAACTCCATGAGGAATAAAGTCTCTAGGTACACCAAGAGAAAATAGATACACACTAGGATGAGAAGTTCTTGTCTTCGAAGAGAAATATCCTATATCAACATAAGGAAATGATTTCAAGGGCCATTAAAGACGGATAATTCTCAAGATTACGTAGTCTGACTATTTAAAATTCACCAAATCATTATGATATTAACTATATAATTAATATCTATTTAAATAAAATCATTAACACTTGAAAAAGATAAGTAACTCATTTAATGTCAAATAAAACATAAAGGGGAGAAACTGGACTTTTTTTGGAAAAAGTAAAAATGACTCACTAATGGGTGAGTCCCTGACAAGAGTTTCTAATATAGAGTTACTGATTATTGACTCACTGATGTGAGTCATCGATGAGACTCACTAATATGAGTCATCGATGTGACTCACTGACAAAGAGTCACCGATGAGACTCACTGAAACCACTCATCGACGCTCGATCTAACGATGTCCTGACCTACAGATGCCCAAACATAATGACGCCCTAACTTACCAATACCCTTACCTACCAATTACCTACCCTATTGAAAACTAGACCTACTAATTCCCTAACCTACTGACACCATTACCATTTAATGCCCTGACCTACTGATGGAAACTGTGGAATTTTTGTAAACATGTAAAATGAGCTATCATTGCCCCCCAGAACACCCAAACACTAGATTTTGACAATGTAATGGACCATGGAGGTCCATGAAATTACGAAACCCATCATAATACCTATAAATAAAATATAGTGTTGAAAAAATAATTGAATCACTCTATGGATATGATAAATCATATATACACATGATCGACACTTTAACCTCATGTTTGATGGGAAGAAGGATGCATAATTGTTTAATAATAATAATAATAATAATCCATAATATTGATGATACCTAATTTATTATTTTATGTCAAATACCATCGATTAAGATGTGGTTTGGATGACTAGAAAATAAAGAGATTATTTAAGGTGATTACTTCTTATTTTAAATGATTCATTTATATCACCAATAAAATGGATATTGGGTTGGCCATTTATGAATAAAAAACCCTATATGATGTGTATAAGGATGTTTATAAGGAATAATTAAAGATTGTTTTTGATATAAAAGTCTCAAAGTGGTGTAAATATGTGAGGGATGAGGTTCTCTTTTATAATTAAGGTGATGGATGATTTTTGAATTTCATAAAGAATTAAATTGTAATGAATTCATTATCAAGAAAAAAGATCCAAATTATAATGAACCAAGGGTTTTTAAATTATTAATATTTAATTTAATACAAATATCCACTAATGAAACACAAGGATTATAAATTCTTACTGTCACTAAAATAATAGGATTATTTTAAATTAATTGAAACATTAACATGGAATCCCTATTTAAATCTCCATAATATTCTCCTAAAATCAAGTTGAGCTTCTAAAACATAAATGAGATAACATAGTGAATACATAAAAATGGGGTGCTATGAAAATCCTAGTAAGGGAATAACCATGATAATGAAGTAAAAACAAGTGAGTCAATGTTATAACATTATATCATAAAAGAGATGGCACATGAGTAATCACAATAAAACATAACATAATGAACATGGTATCATAAGATTATGTAACCATAGGAAATATAGAAAAAACATAAAACATGACATAATAATAAGTCAAGTATAAATTTCAAGATAGAATCATATGGTGGAAAAAGTCCTGTAATAGATTATGTTCACTCCCTAATCGCATACATGACGTCTCAGGAGACGAATTAATTACCCAATGTATTGGAGGGAAATATAAATATCATCCCACCCATCATATTCATTTCATGTAAATTCATGTGTTTTCCACATAAGTATATCCAACATAATGCATGAATATAATAATTACCAATGAAAAAAATGGGTTGCATAATCTTGTCTCATAAATGATCTAAAAGGATTTTTATAATGAAGGAATTTCAGAGATGAGAATAAGTTATGTACATGGATTCCCCCTCTCAGAACGTGCCTCACGTGCCTCCTGAGATTCAAATTTTTTCGTCTATTTGCACGCCGGCCCCCATTCCATTCCCACTACGTTGCCCATATCTGGTGGTCTTTGACACTGGTCTGCCCTGCCGGGAGGCCTCCCTACGGGTCTCTCCTCCCCCCTTCCAGGTCTCACAGTCTGGGAGCCCACCATGCTCCTTCAAGGATGCCCTCTGTGGCCCTTCCCCGGCCGCCTCGCTCCCCTTCTATCTAGAAATTGGAAGGGTTTCCCCCTCTTTGTCTCAGGATGGTCCCCGAGTTACCCTTCATGTCCTTGTGGCTGCCTTTGAGGAGGCAGTGGGTTGCTTGAAGTGGACTCTTGTGGCTAGGTTTGGCGGCGTGTTTCCCTCTCTGGCGGTCTTCCGAGGCCTCGTGGATTCGTGGGGTCTTTCCTCGCCTGCCCAGATCTCACAAATCCACCACAACTTCTTCTGTGTGTCTCTGGCTTCAGAATCGGATTTTTTGAAGGCTTGGTGCATAGTTCCGCGGAAGGTAGGGCGTTGGCACTTCAACCTGGTGCTCTGGTCGATGAAGATTCACATAGGGAAAAAGGGTGCCGGTGCAGCGGTGTGGCTCTGTTTACCGGGTCTCCTGCTCCCTTTTCAAAATGGGTCTTTCCTCAAATCCATTAGTGATTTTCTCGGGGGTTTCCACTGTGTCGATGATCATACGAGAAGGTGCGAGGAGTCCTCGGTCGCACGCATCTTTGTGGATATGGACCTCTCCCTTCCTCCTCTAAAAAGCCTCTGCCTGCGGGTGCATGACTTGTTGGTTCGGAAGCAAGACATCCTTTATCCAGTGTTCCTGAGGTACTGCCCTGCCTGTCACCTTCATGGACATTCGGAAGGCTGGTGCAAGAATCGGCACCCCCTAGCCAGTGTTCTTAAACCTCAACATCCTCCAAGAGTTTCTAGGGGTTCTAATCCCCTTGTCTCTACTCTTGTCCCCAGTTAGTGGTCTTCCAGGAGTCCGCTCACAGTGTTGTTTCTGATATTGGTCTGGCTGCTCCGCAGGTTGTTTGTCATGGATCATCGTCAGCGGGTCCGCCCCTTAATGAGTATTCCTCGTCCTTCCTTTCTATGGTTCCATATATGCAGCAGGTTCCTCCGGGCTTGGTGTCAGCCCAGCCTTCTATGGAACCGTTTTTCAGAGCCATCGGGATCCGTGAGAACCTTATGGGTTGTCTATTTTTTCGAAGTGCCTCCTCACGTGCAGCCAGTCGCTCCCTCCTCTTGACTACTAAGGAGCAGTCACATTCGCTCGTATCCCTGTCCTCTAATGGTGACATTTTACTGACCCTGGGTCCTCCCTCTTGTGAGGAGAATATGGTTGCGGGAGCCCTCCTTCCAGTTGTTCAAGATGTTTATCCTCAAGGCAAGATTTGTAGAGGCGAGGAACTTTCCCCCATTCAGCTGGATTTCTCCTCTCCGCAGAGGAACCTTCCCTTGTCATCTCCTTCTGGTATGTGCACGAGATCTAAACGCATAGGATTTTCTGCTCCCCCATCTCCTCCTCCACATGTTCTACGTTCGCCTGGGGCCAAATCCAGGCGCCCCCTATTTCAATGACGTGCATCATTATCTGGAATTCCCATGGCCTATGGGGCCAGGTTAAAACTGACTATATTGTTATGGAGTTGAAGAAATCCAGGTACTCTATTGTCGTGATATTGGAGCACATGTAGGATCATTCCAAAATTTGGGAGTTTTCCCACAAAATCATGATGCATGGATTTATGCATGCGAACCCAATTAACACCCACATCAAGATTTTCTGGAAAAATGACATCTCAATGGATTTGCTTAATGCTGATGACCAATCCATCACGACCAATGTGGCAATTTGAAGTGACTTCCTTTTTGCCTCTTTCATATATGGGAGTTGTGATTCCAACAAAAGGGGCTCTTTATGGCAGGGGATCCACTCTTTTGACCCAGGTACCTCTCCCTGGTTTTTTGGTGTCGATTTTAATGTCATTGCTGATTTGGATGAGAAGAGGGGGAGAGGTCCCTTCCCTCAGAAGGGGAGCTTGGAGTTTGTGTAATTCATGGACGGAAAAGGTCTCTCTAACATGGGTTTCCCCGGGGACTGCTTCACTTTTGGTAACAACCAAAGAAGAGGACGGAGATCTTGGAGCCGACTGGATAGGTGCTTGGCCAATATTCATGCCATCTCCACCTACCCCAATGCTCAGGTAACACATCATACCCGCAGAGTTTCCGATCACTCTCTCATGCTGCTTTCCATTTCCTCAAGATAAAAGATCAATAACTCCTTCATATTCTCTCACCTCTGGACTCACATGGAAAGCTATAATCAAGTGGACACAAGCTCATGGGGGTCTCCTGAACCAGGACTCCTATGGATCGGAATGCACAACAAACTGAGACGTCTAAGGAAGGACATATTAGTCTGGTCTAAATAGGTTCCTCCAACTGACAAGGATACAGATGGGCTCTTGAAAGAGTTTGAATAGCTTGAAGCTAGTCTTGAAAATGGCTGGAATGACCAGGTGTTTGAAGATCTTTCTAGGAAGAAAGACAGCTTGGGGGAAGCTCTCCTAACACAAGAGCGCCTTTCTCGTGAGAAATCAAGGATCCAATGGCTTTGAGATGGGGATCAAAACTCTGCGAATTTCTATGCTTGCATCAAGGAGAATCACCGTCATCTCAAACCCAACCTAAAACTGGAGGATGGATCATACACTGATGACAGGGATGTGGTTGGTGGGTTGGCCTTCTCCTATTTTAAGGATTTTCTTGCAGGCATTAAACCTGCTATGCCTAAGGGATATCCAATTGGTAGGACGCCTTTCCTCGATGTGATCACCACTCATGTCTCCAGTCAAGATAATGTGTCCTTTGAAGCAATCCTGAACGGGAAGGAGATCCATGAGTCCATGATGAGCCTTAACCCCGAGAGTTCCCCGGGGCCGGATAGCTTTCCAGGTTCTTTTTACTGGGAGTCCTGGTCTGTTGGCTAGCATGATGTGGTCCTAGCCATCCAATATTTCTTTCTTGGTGGCATCCTTCCACGTGTGGATAGTGAAACTAAGATGGTACTTATTCCTAAGATTAAAGACCCATCCTCACTGAATCATTATAAGCCTATCATCATGTGCAACTTCCTATATAAAATCCTCTCATGTATCATCAACAAAAGGCTATCTCGCTTTCTTCCCCAATGGATTTTATTGGAGTATCATGGCATCATGAAAGGCAAGTCTATCCAAGGGGATATAGCTTTGGCCCAAGAGTTGATTTCGGACATTAACATCAAATCTCATGTTTCTAATTTGGCCATCAAATTGGACATGAGCAAGGCCTATGATAGAACTGAATGGAGCTTCATCAATAAAGTGTTCCCAGGTATGGGATTTTCTCCCCGTGCCACTGACATTATCTTTAGATTTTTTAGCTATCCATGGCTAGCTGTCTTATTTATGGGGAAGACTCATGGTTTTTTCAAGGCCAATTGAGGTCTCAAGAAGGGGGGCCCTCTATCCCATACCATATTCATTATTGGCCAGAATGTGCTTAGTCGTCTACTTAACAAGAGCAAGAACCAAGGGCAGATTCTTCCATATCAGAGTCCTACACTCCCCTCCTGCATGACTCACCTCATGTTTGCTGATGACACCTTGTTTTTCTTGAATGGCAGCATAAGATCTGTCTGAAGTTTCATTAAGCTGATGGAGGAATATTGCCCTTAGAGCGGTCAACTCATCAACCACTCTAAGAGTAACTTTTTCATATCCAATAAGTGTGAGGCAAGGCGTGTGGTCACCTTAAAGAATAGTCTGGACATGAAAAGGGGAATCTTTCCTCTTGATTAACTTGGTGCACCTATTTCCCCTCATGGACTCTACATCCATGACTTTGATCACATTGTATAGAAAATTACAGGTAGAATACTCAATTGGAAGAAATGATTTCTATCCATCGGAGGCAGGATCACTCTCATCAATAGCATATTGTTTTCTATTCCTGTTCACGCGATGACATCCATCAATGTTCATAAGGGAGTCATTACCTCCATTGATAGGATCCTTTATTGTTTTCTCTGGGATGCCCTCTCTGTAGGGAAACGTTATTGGGTCTTTGGGAGGAGAATGGCCCAACCAATCCAGGATAGAGGTATCGATGTCAGAATCCCCTTTGACAACATTCAGTGCATGCATGAAAAACTAGATTGGGAGGCTTTAGAGGGTAGGTCCTTGTGGGGCAGTGTAATGTGCTCTCGATGCAGTGATGCTCCTACTCTAGGGTACCGTTACAGCTCCCCCCTCTGGTCTATGATTGCTGCTTTCCTTCCCACCCTCCTGCACCTGTCACGCTGAGTCATAGGTAAAGGGGATATCATGTTTTGACACCATAATTGGGCTGGCTCAAGGCTTGGATTTCCTGGCTGTCCGACCCCTTAGATATCTTTTAGGGAGGAAAGAAGGTTTCCAACATTTATCCGGGAGATGTTGACCCAAGACCAGTAGGAAACCTATGAGAGTATTGAGTTGAATATAGAACCTGACCAGTGTTTTTTCACTCCTTCAGCTTCAAGAATTTTTTCCACCAAAGAGTTTCGGAAAACCATGCACTCTCACGACAGTCCAGACCCATGGCATGAGACCATGTGGTGCAGTAAAATTCCCTCCAAGTATAAATTCCTCTCCTGGCGCATCTAGAATAGTGCAGCGCCGACTGATGAAAATATCAAAAATCTTGGCATCATTACTGTGTCCAGATGTATGTGTTTCCATGCTAAGGAGGGGAGATCTTTCCACCTTTTCTTTAAAGGGGAATGGGCACATGCGGTGTGGAGCTCTTTTGGTGGTCTCACTTCTTATAATGGGAAGTCACATTCTGAAGTTACCATATTGGATAAATGGATCTAGGGATCGCAGGAATAGAGCTCGAAGAGGAAGGCTCAGGCTGTTGTCTTAACTGCCGGGTTTTGGTGCATCTGGAAATCATGGAATAAGGCCAGGCATTAAGGAGCTCACCTGTCCAGGAGATCCATTATTATCAGAACCCGAAGTCTTCTCATTAACTTCCTCAGGTCAAAGAACCTGCTACAGCAGACTCCCAAGCCTTTCCTCTTCAACCAAACTTAATGTGTGCCGCTTTTTCTCTCAGTGCTAGTGCAGGTCTGAGGGTATGCTAGAGGCCTCCTTTCATGGGTATCAATCTGAACACTAATGGTTCCTTCCGGAAAGGCACCATGTGGGGTGGAGGGGTGGCCCGTGACTACAGGGGATCTGTCATCCTGTTGTTTATAACAATGTATGGGTACGAACACTCTACCCAGGCTGAGGCTTTAGCTATGCTTTCTGGTCTCATGTTGTGTTACCAACATAATATTCTCATTAGTGAAGCAGAGACAGATTGCCTGGCCCTCTTCAAAGCTCTGCAATGTACAGGTAATACCCCTGGTATATCTCATATGCTATCAGAACATGCAAAGGCCTCCTGACAAGCAATACCAAAGTTTCTCACACTTGGCACGAGGGTAACAAAGTGGATGATCATCTTTCCTCCATTGTGTCCCACAATTTGGTCTTTTTGGGCCTCGATGGTATGAGCACTCTCAAGGCTGAGGGAGGGGAACTTGTGAGAGGGGACACCCTTGGATTACATTATTTCAGACCCCAATGAACTTGTTTTCCTTTTTTCCCATGGGTTTCAGATTGCTTTTTGTTTTCCTTGTCTTTTATAAATAAATAATTTTGAGTGAGAATAAGTTATGTACTACCTTATAAAAGGAAGAGATGAAAATATAGGTATATATGTGAGATACATATATACAGAATTTATAATAAATCTGATATATAAAAGGTTGTTTTTATTGATGAATAAAAATTCTATAATATATTAAAAACATTCATGAGGAACATTATCTTTCCACTTTAGAAATTACTCTTGAAAAGGTAAAATTCACAGAATATTGTGGAAATAATTTTATTTACAAAAAAATTTGGAACCATTTAAATAAATATTCAACAAAAATAATGTTTATATGATCGGAAAATATTTTTCATATTGTATACATTAGAACAAACATTCCTTCCATGTTTTTGATAAAAGTTAAAAAGTATCTTCTCCAAACAATTATAGGAAGATTAATTTTTATTCTTTTTTTTAAAGTAAAATATTTTTAAAATGATTTTTAACAATAATTTTAGAATATTAAAAACATTATTGAAAACATTTTTTGATAATATCGATATGAAAGTAAAAGGTTTTTTGATTGAAGTGAGAAATGATGTCGCTTTTATTAAAATAATTTCTTAAATGTTTTAAGTAACATAAAGTTAGAAATGATTCTATTACATTGAAAGTTCATGAATAAATAGTGGATATTATAATTTCTTGGTTTTAATATGAAATTATGAAATAATTCATAACTGTGAAAATTTAATCATAAACAATCCAATTTAAAATGAGATTCAAATATAAACCATTATCTCTTTGGTAACTTTTGAGTCATAACATCCCATGACTGAACTAGATCAATTTTAAATTAAAATATAATGAATTATTAATAATTATTGAAAAAATATTTAAATGGGAAGTATATACACCATTTATAATATGTTATGAGTGTAAAAGAACATGTGTCTCAATGAATGATGTTTTGAGGTAAAACCATTAAAAAGCATGTATCATTGAGTTGAGAGTAAAGCAATGAAGTGATTATGTATAACAAATTTATATGCACAAAAATTAAATTTTAAATATAACATAAATCAATAAAATTTCATTTCAAACATAATCTTGGAATAATATAACGAATTAAGTAGATGAATAACCTAATGAAGGAAAAATTGAGTTAAGAAACCCATTACCTCACATTGTACTTTAGCTCAGCTCTCTTTATCCTCCTGTATAGTTGTTATAAAAATTGTATTAACATATAATAGAATCATATTAGTATTTATAATACAATATATTATTAATTTTATATCATATTATCACCCATTCATTAAAATATTTTTATTATCACTATTATGTCGTGTGTTAATTGCCATATTTTCCAATGCATGTTTTATTATGAATGTTCCAAATATCAATCCCATAATACACTTTCATAATATCCAGAATTATATTAATTTTATTAATATAATTTTTTTATTACATACATATTTTTTAATAATTATTTTATTTTGAATATGGAGAAGGAGTCACATGGCTTCATGGAGATGGTAGGTCGTACGTACGGACGAGCAATGTTATTTTTCCTATAATGGATGAAAGGGAAAGGAATTATATTATATATTTATTTTATATATTAAATATAATTTCCTATATATCACATATATCAATTAAATTTATACTTTATTATATTCCACGTAAAGTGTTACTGTAAAATGAACCACATCACTTCGTGATGCGGTAGTCTATCATACAAATGAAAGACGTTATAATTTATTCAATAGATGGTAAAGTAAAAAAGTGTATGATATATTTATTTCATATAATTACTAATATTTTATTAATATAATATATATACATAAAATTAATCACTATTACCTTCCATTCAAGGAGTATGTGAACAAAGATGCTCATTTCTTCCTGATGCAGTATTCCACTGTATAAATGAGAAATGTTGTCATATTCCTTATTAAATGAAAGGTAAGAATTTTTATGTTATATTATAATTATATAAGTATAATTATATAATTAATATAATGTATAATAATTATAAAAATAATTATATTTATCTATGAGATGTGGTGGTGGAAAATGAATTTCACCTATTCACGAGGCGGGAATCCTCCGTACACATGATCAACGGTTTTGTTTCCCATTTGAGAGAGGAGGATAATGTTATAGCTAATTACCTAAATAAAAAACATATAATTATATGTAATATACTGAGGTTATTTTATCATCACTTCTTAATTGTATTTGAATGAGGTGGAGGAAGAAATAATATAAAATTCTCGGTTAAAGATGGCACGTCTTCTTCAGACAACTTCTTTCGGTTTCCACCAAAATTCATCTTTGGTTGGATTAATGACCAAACCAAGGATTCTATGATGAGTTTATATAATTATGGAAATTATTTTGGAAGTATTTTTCTGAACTAATGTTTTTTGTAAGATTATAATGGAGAGGGTACGGGTGACCTTTTATAAGTGGGGGAGAGGATATACATTATATTTTTTAAATGAAATAATTTCACCCACATTTTTATCAATGAAAATGGCTACAAAAATAGACCATTTTAGAATATTATAATATATTAGGTATAAAAATTACTATAAAATAGATATTATATGAGTTTAGAGTTATTTTTTACCCAGTATTTTTATTTGAACACACCATTATACTCATTTTTACCTTAACTGTAGTAAATAATTTAAACTCTTTACTATTCACTATGGTAAAACATTAAGTTGAAATTATTAGATAATATAAATTATTTTTATATAAAATAATGAATCCATTTTTATAAATTCAACTCACATAAGTGATATAATTTAATTTAAAATTATACATATAGACGTGTCGAAAAAGTGTTTTTTCCAGAAATGCAATTTTTTGGGAAATACGATCTCATATTAACTATATGAGAAGAAATAATATTTATATTAATTTAATTTAATACTAATATTAATATAATATATATATTTCGTTTAAATTATCATTTAATAGGGGTTAATTTAATAATTTAATATGGAAAACATTATACAATTTATAAGTGTTTTTAGGAAAAATTTGTTTTTATGCCAAAATATAAACATATACTAAAACATTGTATAAATATTATTTAAATGTAATTAATTTGATTTAATGTAAATAAATAATACAAATTTTAAATTTAAATCAAATTAAATTAATAATGGGACTTAATTTATTAAAAATAAATGATAATTTCAAACAAAATGGTTTTTTCATTATTCAATAAAAATGACTGTTTAAAAAACCAAAAATATAACCATAAGTTGATATCGATATTATTATTTGAAAAGTAATATTTTTTCAAATAATTTTTTGAAAATGGTAAAAATTAACTTTAAATTATTTATGCAAAGTGTGACTAAACCGCCTTTTAGAAAAATACAATTTATCCAAAAACATTTATTTTTCTTTTAAATTTTTCTTATTTTGTTTATAATATATAGAAAACAATTAATTTTTTTTATAAATTAGTAAAACATATAATCTCAATAATTTATTTACTCTAATTTATACGCACTAAATTAACAATATATTTTATAATGGCCATTTTATATAATAATATTTTAATAGAATATCGTGATTTGTTTAAATATAGTGTTGTGTGCATCTCAAACTATCAAATAGATTTAATTTATTTAAATATACATTAATTCTAAATTATTGGATTGTTACATTATAACCCTTGAAATAAATCACATCATCACAATTTTATCTTTTACATGGTAATCATGGGTTTGGAATTAAAAAATATACCTTTATCAACACCCCACATCCAAAAAAGGTTTAAAAAACTCATACATAAAATAGGGAAATGGAATTATGAAGTTAATATTGAATGAAAAATAAATATTGTTAAAATTTTAAGAACATTGGGGGATGTAAAAATATAGATTTAAAAAGAATATCAATCTTGGAGAAAACCTTATACCAATTTTTTATGTGATAAGAGACCATTGATTTTTAAAAATGAATAAGATTTTTATTTAAATATACTTTTTCTAAAGATGTGGGATACTTATATCACATAGAATAAGGACATATGGAAACATAATTACTTTATACGAATAATTTTAAATACTAATCATTTTTAACCACAATCTCATATGTTTCTCCACATAATGAGTATTTAGAAAGATTTTTTTATGCCTGAAACACTAAAATTAACATCTAACAGATCACATGATTCCACAAAATCATATCATGATACTCCTCTTATATTTATAAATTCACCAAAACCATAAATACTGAGAAAAAGGTAATATAATTACCAAGATTAACACACCACCATATTAATATCCCAATCCAAAATTCAACTTAAATCATTCCATAACTAAAATTCCTACATTCTAAATAACCAAAACATTCTAGAATTTAAATTTTTTATTCCTAAATTATCTTTTATGTTAAAACATATGTAATTTTAGTGGGTTACTTATACCTCAACCCAATATACAATTTCCCAAATCATCATTAACCACCTCAAGATACCTAAAATTAAAAATCATTTTATTGTTTCATATGTTTCCCAAAATAAAAAAACATTATTGACCAAATCATTCAGGTATAAAATATTACATACTAACCGATACATCAAATGATCTAGTGTTAGTAGATTAACCCTTATCTTCCTTCAGTTGTTTGATCAAGCCCTTCAGCCTAGCTGTAGTGATGGGTTGTCACCTAGTTTATTTGTTGTCCATTTTATAAAATCATATTAATTTAATTCCGTAATAATTTCGCAAAATATAATTTATATACTCAAAATAATTTTAATAAAATTAGGTTTAAACCACTAAGTTTTCTATAATTTTTATTTTTTCAACAAAATAAAATAAAATTAATTAAATATTATTACCTCGATATAATTGATAAGAAAAAAACTAATGGTTACCAATACTAATAAATTTATTTCCACAAAATATGTATTCATTGTTCCTTAAATATATTTTTTTAGTAAAAACTATACTAACTATAGGGTTATATTACAATAAATATCTCCCAAACTACTCTTAATTATCTTATAATTCTACAATTTTAAAACTGAAAAGGAAAACTAATTCCTTTAAACTTGTGTTAAACCGTAGAATTATCAACCCAAGAAACATTATGTTTAAGTTCAGCCATCCTTGGTAACCATCAATTATAATTCATAATGATGGTTTGTAAATGCTTGCAAATTTCCAAATTATATCACTTGGGAGTGTCAAGAAATGTGCACAATAAGTATCATTACCCGGTACCGTGTAACACTTGAGTAAATATTAACATGCATTTTCTAGATTTATTACCCCTATGTCCATATATTATTGAACCATGTCTACTTATAGTATCTAGAAAGTGAGGTAATTTCTATGAAACCACACACTCTACACATCACTATGATTCCAGGATAATTTTCTATACATAGTAATACACATAGAATTATCCTTTCAATTATACCTAGGGTTCTCATTAAATATATTTTATCCTAGTTTTCAAGGGTTAAATAAAAATCTCCTCTTATACCAACTGTGATATTCCATGCAATTTATACATTTTATTACATGATTTCTAAAGAAAAATATCATTTAATAAAATAAAAGGATCATAAAGTCCATGTGTATTTAGATGACAAAGCTCATATTACATCTGAGGGAACATAAACATGGAATACTTATTTAATCCCCTATAATGATATCCTAAAAATAAAATGGGATTACCATTGGAATACTTAAATAAATAGGTGAGCGAAAAACCAGAGTAAGGGAATAAACATGGTAAGTAAGCCTAACATATAAGTCAATGGTACAACCTAATATCATAAGAGAGATGACATGTGAGTAATCACATTAAAACATAATGTAAATCACATGGTATCATAAGATCGTTTCATCAATTTATATATGGAATAAACATAACACATGACATATGAATAATTCAAATCTATGTTCAATATAATCATACATGGTGGAAAATGTCACATTCTGCATCTGGTTCACTCTCTAATCCTATACATATCATCTCATGAGACCAAAACATTACCCCATTCATTGGAGGGTTATATAATCCTAGTCCCACACATCACATTTATTTCATGTAAATGACTGTGAGTTATATATAAAGATATCAGTAATAAGTTATGAAAATAATAATTACCCATGAAAAGAAATGGGTTTTATAATATTCTCTCATAACATGACCCAATGTGATTTTTAAAATGAAGGAATTTGAGAGATGAACATAAATTATGTGTTACCCCATCCAAGAAAGAGATATTAACCAAGGTATATATGTGATAAAAATATATATATAATTTAGATGTAATCCAATACATCAATGGCTATTTTTGTTGATGAATAGAAATGATATAAAATGATTAAAAAAATTCATGAGGAAAATAAAAATTCAACATTGAAAATTAAATTTGAAAATTGAAGATTCATAAAATATTGCAGAAATAATTTCACATAAATATAAACTTTTTGTATTATAATTGAATCTTCAAGACATATAAAGGTTATGGTAGAATAAAATACCATTCATGTTGTACACGTTAAATTAAATATTACTTTCATATTTTCAATTAATGTTAAAAGTAACTTATTTGGAAAGCAATAAAAATATTCATTTTAGACCCATTTTTTAAAAGTAAAACATGGGTAAAAATTAATTTTTATAGTCATAATATATTATTAAAAATATTTTTGAATTTTTTTTGAAAACAGGGATGTGAAATAATTAAGGTTTTTACATAATAGAGAAATGGCGTCAATTTTTTTTTAAAAAGTTATCTATAATTTAAACTAAAAAAGAGTTTAAAATGTTAGTATTATATTAAAATTTAATTAATTGCCAATGGATAAAATAATTGAATTGTTTACTGGGAAATGATTAAATAATTTCCAATAATAAAATTTAAGAACAAACAATCCCAATAGAAATGATATAGAAACATAAACCCTTACCACTTCGATACATTTTGAATCCTAAATTCCCATGAATGAGGTAGCTAAATTTTAAATTAAAATATCATGAAGATATATTATTTAAAGGTATGTATATACACAATTTAAGAGACATTAGTTGTGTGAAAGAACATGTGTCTCAAAGATGAATGCTTTGAGACAAAACATTTAAAAATATTGTATCATTGAGGTGCTATTTAATCAGTGAAGTGATTATGTGTATCAATTGTAGATAAAGACAAATAAATTTTTAAATAAAACATAAATAAATACAATTTTATTTAAAACATATTATTTTAAAATATTACCAATGATATATATGTATAAACTAATGTATGGAAAATTGAGTTAATGGACCCCTTACCTCACGCTTCCCTTTACTTGAGTGATATTTAACATCCTATATAGTGGATTTAAAATTGTAATGAACTTATAAAAGATTATGTTTTTATTTATAATGTCATATATGGTCACTTTTGTAACATCTTATCATATATTCATAAAAAATATTTCATTTTCACTATTATTTTGTGTGTTAGTTTCCTTGTATTCTCATGAATGTTTTATTATGAAAGCTTCAGATATTGAACATAGAATATTGTTACACTATATCCAGAATGATATTAATGTTACAAATATATTTATTTTCCTCAGATATATCAATATATTGATTATTTAATTTTTAACATAAATAATGAATCACATCACTTCTTGGAGACAATTGGTCGTACGTAGACACAAGTGAGATTATCATTTCATTAAAAGGTAAAAGGGTATATTATGGATGGTAAATTAATTATTCATAATAAATATAATTTTATATATATCAAATTTATTCATCAAATTTATTATTTTTTACCATCCATATAAATTTTTACTGAAAAATGAATCACATCACTTCATGAGGTTGTAGTCCACTGCACACAAGAATGACATTGTCATTTATTCAATGGATGATAATGTAAGAAATTATATGATATATTTATTTTAAATAATTATTAATATTTCATTAATATATTTCATAATTGTAAAATTAATCCTTAATACCTTTCATGTAATCGGTAAGTGAAAAATGAATCATATCTCTTCATTAGGCGATAATTTGTCTTACAAGCGAGAAATGTTATTATATACCCTATTGAATGGAATTTAAGAAGATGTATATAATATTATATTTCCAATTTTATAATTATAAAATAAATATCATAATTATTAATGTTATATTTAACTATATCCATTCATTATAATGGGTTATGGAAAATAAATTATGTCAGTTCGTGAGGTGGTAGTCCACCATATAAATGATCAACAATATTGTTTCCCATTTTAGGGAGGAGGAGAGAGTTATAGATTACTAGATTAACATAAAAACATATTAGTATAATGAATATAAAGAGTTTATTATATAATAATTGTTGAATAATATTTTAAGGTTGTGGAGGAATAAATATAAAAAAATTCTCGGTTATGGACGTTACCTCTTCTTTGGGTTTGCACCAAAAGAATTCTTAGGTTGGATTTATGATCAAAAATTTATTATAATATTATTTTAGGGTATTATGTAAGTTATTTGGGAATTTATTGATTGAAACAATGTTTTTTGGATGTTTGTAAAGGATATGAGATTTTGTGGCCTTTTATAAGTGGGGGAGATTACATACTTGGAATTTTTTAAAATAATTAATTCCACCAGCATTTTTCTCTTGCCAAAAAGATTCCAAATAGACCATTTTAAAACCTTAAAATATATAAGGTCTAAATATTACCATAAAAATAGAATTATGTATGATGGTTTTTCATTTTTAACCCTTATAAATTTAGTTTAACACACATTATACCTGTTTTTACCTTAACCGTAGTAAATTTTTTTTATTGTTTTCTCTATTCAGAAATGTTGAAAATTATGTTTACTTTATTAGATCATATAAATTATTTTAGTTCCAATTATAAAAACACATTTTTCAAATATATCTTTTAAAAGTGGCCTTATTTAATTTAAAATTAATCTTTTACACATATAAAAAACAGGTTTTCAAGAAATATATTTTTTAAGGAAAAAATGATTCCATATTAACTACATGAAAAGTAATAATAATTAGATAAATTTTAATTAATATTTATATATATTTAATATATTAATTTAATTTAAATCATTATTGTTTAGGGGTTATTTAAATTATTTAAATGGATGATCCTTATACACATTAAAATAGTTTTTAGAAAAATTGTGTTTTAATGTAAGAAAAAACTTATAATAAAATTTCATATTAACATGATTTGAATGTAATAAATTAGGTTTAATTTAAATAAATACTACTTATTGAAATTTCAAAAATAATACGTCTTAATTTATTACAAATAAGTGACAATTTGATAAAAAAATTATATTCACCATTCATTGAAAAACTATTATATTCTAGAAAATATCCAAATTTAATTATAATGTAAAATATATATTATTATTTAAAAATATTTTTTTTGTAAAATAAATATTATTATATTGGTAAAAATTAATTTTAATTTATGTGTGATAAGTGCGGTTAAACCGCCTTTTATAAAAATATAATTTTTTAGAAAAAATTTCTTTTCGATTCAAGTGGTTCTTATTTTATCTTAATCAATAGATAGCCATTGAATTTATTTCATACATGAAAAAATATATAATTTTTATAAATTTTTTATTCATATTCATTACCTCCAACATAACTCATATTTTATAATGGTCATTTTCAATAATAATATTTTAACAGAGTGTCGTGTTTCATTTTAATCAAGTGTTGTGTGCATCGCAAGATATTAAAGAATTTGATTTTTTTTAAAAGATATATATACTATAAATTATTAGGTTGATACAAAAATGGTCATATATTTGAAACTAAAGTACGATGGGGTTGTAATAATTTTAACCAATTGTATTCTCATATGATTTGGGGTAATTTTAAAAATTATTATTTTTACTAACCCTTAGTTAACCAATTCTATTTTTAATTACGATAATATATTTTTTACATATAGGTTAAAATTAGAACATAAATTTTCAATTTATGAAATTTTAATCCAAATCATAACAACATTTTCTTATTTTAATATTTTTATGAGGAACTATTATTTTGATAAAATATTATTATTGTCAAATTTGACACTATTCAGTTTATTTAACTTTAAATAAATCAATGCAAATGGGGAATTCAAATACACTAATTTAAAACCTTTTTAATATGTCATATAAATAAGAAATTATTTTTTCCATTAAACCATTCAA
Organism: Viscum album; assembly: GCA_963277665.1. Classification (NCBI taxonomy): domain Eukaryota; kingdom Viridiplantae; phylum Streptophyta; class Magnoliopsida; order Santalales; family Viscaceae; genus Viscum; species Viscum album. The sequence goes on from OY728136.1 coordinate 433,735,669, forward strand.
ATTGTTACACATTTAATATTTTTAATACTATTTATTTTATTTTTTAATTAATTGGAGAATTACTGCATCATTTTTTCATATGTAATTAAGGTCATAATATAATTAAAAAAAATTAATATATATATATATATATTGTAAAAATAATTCTATTATCCTAAAATAGGAACTAAAATCTTTTCATAATATACTTGTTTCCCAATGTGGATACATGAGAGACATAAAAACCAAAGTGCATGACGTTTTGTAACATTCAATGATTTAAATAATATATAATTTTTTTTATGGACAACATTCCACTAAAAACATAATTTCAATCCTAAGGTGTTGAGGATCGGATTATATTCGTCCAAAAAGAATTACGATGTAAAATTATAGCCTTATCAGTTATTTGTAATCCAGATTAACCTGATTCACCCATTAGTGAGGTGAAAACTTTTACCACTAATACTATTGATATTGACCCAAAACAAAAGGATCCCATTTACTAAATTTTATCCATATGATTATAAATATTTAATACATTTAACATAATTAAATACCTATAAACAGAATAAATTAATTTTATTGTGCATAAAATTTGAAAAATAATGCTCTTTATAAAAATTCATTTTTAAGCATACAATTAGATTTATTCTTACCCTATGATTAGAAAAATATTTCTAAATTTTTTAAAAAAAATATTATAAATAATATATATATATCATTAAAACCATTCACTAAAAGTGACTAATTTAATTTATTAAGAAAAATACATAATGCAACTAAAATAATTTCAGAGATATATCACATTTAATTTCAAGTATTTTTTTAAATTAAAATCATCTAATATCTAATGAATTAATTTTCTAATTGTTCTAAGAATACAGTTTTATTAATTAGGTATTTATATTCATACCCTCCAATATAATGTCTATGTGATAAAAAACATAATATTAAATTAATGTTACACGGTTCGTCTAAATTCATTGTTCTATATAACACAATCCATTGAACAAAAATAGTTATTTAAAGAAAAATATTTCATAAAATCTATGATTGTTACACAAAATTATTTTTAGATTTAAAGAGTAATTATCATTTATTATTTTATTAATTTAATCCTATAGTAAATAGTGATGTTCACTTATTCATGATAACTAAACGTATCTCAAAACATTTTTCTTTATCATCACATATTTCAAACACTTAAGGAGATTAATTAAAAAAACATTTATTTTAGACTGGTGTAATCCTTTATTTTTTATCTTTTAGCTTCTCTAAGTCTAAACATACTTCTAATAGTCTCTTAGAATAAATATTATTATCTTAATATCTTATTAAGATAAAAAAACACTTTTATATTTAAAAAATAACCCTTCTTTTCTCATAATGGGAATATTTAACAAATAAACTATTATTCCCATATCATATAAGGAATTATATTTTTTTACAGAATTTTTCATGACTTTTTTTTATTAAGATACACAATGAATGGGAATGAATCATAATACATAATATTTTTACGAATATCTAGATTAACACTTTATCCTAGATACAATTTATACCAACTCATATCCTAAAATCATTTTATAGACTCATGAAAAATTATAAACCATGTATAAAAATTAATCATCTCATGTTTTTCATGATAGCAATTTTTTAACTAACAAGTTAACTTTTAATATAAGAAAAATTAGATTGAGATACACATCCTTAACTGATATTCATCTAAGTATAACACATTCATTTTCATTAAAATTTTAAAAAATTCTATTTTATCATTTGAATAAAATCATTAATACTTATTATTTCTTATTTTTATATTGTAGTCCAACATATATAGAACACTTGTAAAATGTACTGTCAATATCATATATCATAAAAATTTATATTATTGATTTATATAATAAATTCACCTAATAATAACATTCTAGGGAGTTTTAAGAACTTATTTAGGTGTATCATGGATAACCGAGTTGTATTTAATTATTTCCATTTATTTCTAATTGCCCTAACTTCGCATCCCCCAAACTGTATTACTAAAGGAACATTGTTAAAAAAAATTGGAAAACATTCTTATTCTAGTTTGATCTTTCACACTCTTGTGTTTTCTACACATCACTAAAATCTATTCATGATATGCATTGTTTATATGTTATCAACATTTTGAGAACATAAAGTAAATTTTTATTTAATTCAATCAGATTATCAAAAAAATTCCACAAATAAAAAATAATATGAATTATTTAACCATAAAAATCCATTAGAGTAATATTTAAATAATTCTAAATAATTTAATAAATCATTAACTATAAATATCAATAATCCACATGACAATTTATTTAAAAAAATTATTTGAATTCTCTAAACTAGTGAAAAATAAAAAAACAAACACATATTATGACATATAAAAATAAACATTATGTATCCAAGTCTCCAATACATCAAATCCTTTATTCTGTCATATAGACACCATCATTACGTTATACCATTCAATTATCTATTCTTCCAACACTTTTTTAATCCATTATAATTACAATAATTTTAAAATATACATTTGGTATCACATACCAATCAAAGATGATAAATTAATTATATAAAATTTATACTGAATGAGGACTATTCACATGGGTTTTAGAATCCATTCAGAATAAATGGATAAATGCATCTCCACTGGCAAGATTTTCTACAATTGGAGAATTTCCAATTTACATCTTTATTTTATTTGGTGGTGTGGACTCACTATGACATTTTCTTTTCCCCATTATTCGAAAATATTTATCATTATCCTTTTATAAAATAAATATGGTAGTTAAGCCTGAAAATACCATGTTCTTATTAATAATAATAAATATATTGTGGTGGTCTGATAAAGGTATAAATAGATTATTCATGTTATATCTCATAAAAATGTAACTGAATTTTTTTGGATGAGGGTGGAAAATTAAATTTGTTGATAGATTGAGACTAAATAGTGAAATTAGCCTCTCTAAATTATAAACATACCCTATTATATTATGTAAATGTGTGGAGACTTAAATTACTTCTACTATCATTGAAAAAAGATATTTATACACGTCGCATCATGCATGCATTGATTTTTCATGATAAATCATTTTTATTTTATTTATCGTATTATAGGGAACCAATATATCATGTTTCTTATCTATGTTAGACTCCAAGGTAACTAGTAGAAGTTATGAAACTTCCATTTTATATTTTTTTCCTTTCATTGGATTCAAAATACATTTTTTGAACTCCTTCATTTGTTTGTTTTTCAGGAAGGGATTGTTCTGAAACATATAATTTTTTTCTTGTTTGTGAATAATTCTCAAATTATTATACCATTCAATGACGTTTCTACGATTTATATTTTAATTGTGATGGATTGATCTAAAGGTAAAATTTTAGGAAAATTTCAGTTATTTACAATATAATCTTCTATCATATGAGTATCATGATTTCTTACAATTTAATAAGGAATTTTCTTAAATGGGATCCCACTAAAATGATGACCCATTTTAATTACCATCATATCCATTAATGGGATAAGATTTATAAGAAATTAAAAAATGTGTCTTGAATGGTGTTTCTATCACTCATCAATTATTTCGGTAGGAAAATTTGGCATTAAATTTTTTTTCTCTTGGATAGTTGAGTGGAAAAAATTTTATCCAAAAACATCATGTGCATTGAATCTACTTTATTCCTATAGTATACTTCCTAAGGGTTTCCTAGCTAAGTGTAACCCAATGTAAATGATAAGAAAATACTACATAAATATAATCCCTAGTAGAATTTATAGGGTATAACCTACCCAATTATGATCTAACATTAACAATTAATATATGTCCTTGCACAAGATAATTCAAGGGCACCCTACTAGGGAAGAACCTGCCCAATTAAATGGTCGATGTCTTGAGAATATCATCTTTTAATGGAATATCACACTTATTATTTGAAATGGATTTTAATGTCACCATCTTATCTCATGTTTTTCCCTCTTATATTAGATTTAATCTAAAGAATTTGTTTGTAATCATATTCCCTCCACCAAATAAATATGTTCATACAATATTGCTATGTTACTATAAGCAAAACCAAAAAATTATTGTTACTCAACCAAAATAAGAATTCAAGTATATTCATGAATTTATAAATTCATACTTTTCATAATATACATGAAATTTTCATGTAATGGAATAAAATTTTAGAGATTAACAATCTCAATATGAGAAATCATGGTGAAATAAATTTCTGAACATATTCCAATATCTAGAAAATGCATTACAATCTAGTCCAGTAGGTAGTATGACCCCATATCCCACTACCCGAGGAGACATCACTCAATAGATAGTCCGATTCATATAATTATGACACCTTATATGTATAAAAAATATCCAACAACTAAATTCAAGTTCATAACATCTAGTACAATCTTAGTTCAAGGTACATGAAAACAATTTTCATTTTCTTATATATCATGTATTTCAAATATCTATCTGTAAAATGATTAACTTTTTAACTAGGTAATACATCATCCATCATATAAATAGTTTATAATTATGAATTTCACATGGAATAAACATTAATAGATTCATATCATAGCATGAATTATAAGACTAACTCATGCTCCAACTATTAAATTAAAATGAAATACAACAATGTTTTCATGAGGTCAAATGATATTACACCATCATGGGATAGAATGAAATTTTATCATTAATACACATGGATAAAAATAAAAAATCAATGAACCTATTTAGAAGCCATTAATCAATAATTTTATTTTTGAATAAACTCTTCTCAGAAAAATATTCATAAGGAACCATGTTGAATGATGAATTAAATAATTAGAACACTGGTTGAGGAATAGGCATGTAAGAATTATTAAAATCATTTGAAACTCTTTATTAGAGAAAAAATTATACATATATAGGTAGAGGAGTTAATGTAGAAGAATCATCTGTCATCAAAATTCTTGTACAATTATAAATCATTTATATAGTGAAAAATAACTACAAAAATTATAAATACGAAATTTTTATTCATGAAAAATACATCACAAAACTCAAATATCTAAAAATAAGATAATGAATTATAAAAAATTAGTAAATAAAATCTCAATATATGAGCATTTTATAAGTTATATAACCATAATGTACATTCCATAAATATGAACATAAAAGTTTCTTTTTTATTTCAATATATTCATTATTATATTTTTCATTGAATGGAATTTTATTTTAAGTATATGACATTCTAAAAATTATAGATAATATAAAATCCAATTTTACATTTTGTAAAAATTTTATATAACCAAAATTTTATATTCATTTTATTATTTAATCCTTGGTCATATAAATCATCAAAACTCTATCGATGTGGTCTGAATTATATCCCAAATAAGGACAATTTAATTTGAAAATTTTTGATTAATTAAATTATGAATAATATTTAATTTTAAAATATATAAAATGGTATATTGTGGACATATTTCATAATTTATATCTCTTTATAAAATACCCCTTCTGTTTTCTAAATAACAATTATATTTCGAAACACTAATATATACTATATAATATTTTACAAAGTTATTTTAAATTTTAACTTTTAATATTTAACCAATATTTAATATAAATGATTCGTAAACATTTTTAATTGATTATAATAACATAATAATTAATTTATAATAAATATTCTAAAATAACTTTAAATATAATTTATAAGTAATTTATAAAATATAAACAAACATAACAAAAAATAGTTATAAAAGTTTATATTTACCTCTAGACAGTATATGCTACTTTTATGAAGGTAAATTAGTTGTTACCTTTATGTATCCTTCTTGCAACATGATAACACAATTTTACATTTTTGTATCTGGGATATATAAAGGTAATTCCATGAACCAACCTAGATCAATCCTGAACCAGTCACCTGAGTCGATCTGTGGCATGGCCTGAAGGGCATTCCTGATCACCATGGGCTGGAAACTAGTGTTAGGCATCATGAAAACCCATTGGGAATGATTTGTCCCATGAACAAAAGATAAAAAATACTGGAAAATCAAAATAAATTAAAAATAAACACTCATAGTAGAAATAAATAAACATCAACATGTATCTTCATATGACCTCATGGGTCACCACCAAACCCATTTTGAAGCTCTGTCCAAGAGTGAAGTGCAACTGGGAGAGCCAAAAATATAAAAGATAAAGTAGGAGTGAGCAATGGGATGCTCTAAAGGACTACCAAAGGTAATCCATGGAATCCCTGTATTTTCCTTTCCTAAAAACATTCCATTAACTCTAGTTCGAATATACAGTAACAAAATTATGTCTTCACATTTTACTTAGCAAACATAGTCTTTCCCATTTAACAAAACACCACATGCCAAACATCCATTTTCAATAGATGATATTTCCACTTAAAAACCACACTCCAAACCAAATTATATAGTTTTATGACAAAAAACAAACAAGACAACAATGTACCAACACAATCTAAGTGCATAAAAATTCAATAAATGAAAACATAAATAGAAAATTACCATGGAAGATCCTCAAAATACCTAGAATACCCCTGGATATACTCGGTTTGGAACCAGCTTCGAGCATATGGCGAGTCTATAATGTTTATAACTAATTGTCTTCCCTCAATTAGCCAATCTAGTGTCACATTCCACCTGGATTACCCGAAATACAGGGGGTACCATCCCATCTAATCAGGGTTGATCAAAAACCATCATCATATCCTCTAAAATACGCATAGAAACTTGTTGTGAATATAAATAAACTATGTATGTATGACGTGTTCATATGTGTGACTCACATTAACTACCATCACCACACCTTCCTACAACAAAACACATACACCTAATACGATTACCCATAAAAAGATATCCCTTTTATAGAGGTTCCATATATATATATATATTCATACATGTGTATCACTTCATTGAAGGTTCCATCCAGACCGTCATGTCACAAACACTCATAGAAGAATTCTTAAAAAATTCCAAATTCCAATTGGGAATTAACACATTCAAAACCAAATTTCCATTTCCAAACACAAAAAAAAGTTCCAACTGATCCATCACATCATATAAATTCTCAAACCATTCAATAAAACATTTAGATTTTCTAACTGGTCACTCATATTTTCTAAGCCACATTCATCCCAATGTTAAAAAGCTCCAATCTGGCCTTATACCTCCAAAACCAAAATAAATTTACAATATCACCACCACATCAATTTTTTAATATAAATAGAACACTAATTTTAAAATATTAGTTTCATGCTGGTCTTTTATTTCAAATCCATATTTAATTCAAAACAAAGATGAAAAGTACAACACATTCAAAAATGGCAAACGGGCTTCCATATCATTTAGAATCAAACCATCAAATCTATATCACCAAAATGACCATAATTTCAAACCTAAAACTTGTAAACCATCTTCGAAACATTTATGAAAAAAAACATTTGGATTTGAAAGTGCTAGGAAGATAGATGTGGATGATGTTGGTAAAATCTATGTTTTAAAATTAATCCTAACAATTTTAATTTTTTTTCACACCCTTGTGTGACTCCCAAGAAAACATGGGTGTGGCCACATTTAATGGAACACCTCCAATATCCAAAAAAATTTCCAAAACATCTCATCAAGAAACAATAATCATTTTCCAACCAAGAAAATAAGACGTGAACAAGCACAAAAACTTAAGAAATAACTAATTTACACTCACAAAACCGTTCCAAACCCCAACAAGGATATTACAAATTAAAAAAGCCCAAAACTTCTTCCGAAGCACCCAATTACATTTAGAACAAATCAGGACATGTTATTAAACACTTACAATGCATAATTACCTAGGTATAACTCATGATTCTTTTCAAAACCTATTTTTATGAAAATATATCACTTCCAAAATATAACAATAATCTATAGAGGTACAATAAAGGTTAGAAAAATATCAGGAAAAATATCAAACATGATAGAGAATTTTATAAAACACACCTAGTTCATAAGACCTAGGAAAAATTGTCAAATCACATCAAAAATTATGTTTAATAAATTATACCACACTAAAATTGCTACATTAAGCTAACAAAATGCACCAAAAGTATTTGAATCAAGATTACAAATTAATTGATAGAACACAACTATCTATGGAATGTGTCATAAAGGAAAAAACACATATTCACTTACCACAAAACATGGTCAATCCAATGATTTCTAACTCAAGCAACAACTCACTCCTTTGCACATACATATATATATACATACCCTTAACCTAATGCATGTGTTCCACACGCCGTAATAGAACACATACATGTGATATATATATATATATATGTGTGTGTGTGTGTGTGTGTGTTTGGGTGTGTGTCTGTGTGTGGGTGTATTCATATCTATGTGTATATGCATTCACACAACCAAAAAAGATTTCATCATGCTACAAGTATATCTTTACACCCATAAACTCCTTAAAACTCAAATTAAGGGTGAAAAACAATTCACATGTTTAGAAATTGACCCCAAATCGATAACGGCGTAGTGAATCAACCTGAACTGCCGAAAATTTGGTAGTGGTTGATGTAACACAAACCAATGGGTCCTAAGATACACTATCCACAACCCAAAATTGAATGAAATCCAAAAATAGGGTTATCACGAACCTTAGGCATTCGACCAAACTCCACCAAGCAATGAATATCATGAAAATCAGCCAGAAATTGGGAAGATAAGAGACTTGAGACCTTACCTCAATGATTCAGAGGGAAATTTCAATGAAATCCCACTAGAATTGGGAGCAACTGAGGGAGCTGGGTAAGAGGGCATCGTGCGGGAGAGGGAAAGCCCCTTGCCTGGTGTGCATTATGTATGGGGAAGCGAGGGGTAGGGTTTGAGTGTTTTTCCATTTTATTTAGACACTAATAACATTAATATTAAAAAAAACATAATAATAATATGTTTAATATTAATAATAATTTCAATTTTAGTAAAAAAATTAATTATAATAATAACTATATTAATTTTAATAATAATAATAGTATCATCCAAAAAACTAATATGATTATTAATATTGTTAATTTTTTTATTTCATCTTAATAATTATCTCATTTTATTTTAATTAAATTTTATTTTTTTGTTTTATAAACTGGGAAACCACATGATCACCTAGGTTGATCGAATGGTTTTCGTTAACCGGTCGGTTCCTGTGCACTGGCCCAAAACCCACAAAAATTACCAAACATCAAACAAATTATACCAGCACTAAAAATAAACCATGATGGGAATATCAAAAACCAGTAAATAATAATATAAAAAAATTTAAAGGTGGGGTTGTGAAAATTATCCCCACCATAGAAACTTTATTCCCCTATAAAGTCACTATGTCAAAGGATAATCAAAACTCGATTCCATGCCCAAAAAACTAAGAGAGAAATGAAGAACCTCTGGGTGACTATTCACATGTAAAGTAACACCAAGCCACTCCAGAAGAATCCATAACCTGAAGAGGATAAAAAAACATGAGTGGTTCTCACCACCACAAGTATTCGACCAGCTAGGAAACCTCAAACCAGAACTACACCACTGAGATTTAAATGGGAACCCCACCACAAAGTGACCTAGCCAAATGGGTACCCAAAACTAACACATATTTCCCTATTAACTAAACAACACCCTTAACACAACCAGGAACTAGGGAACTTTTAGCCCAGACTAAACAAACTTCCTTAGTCTTAAAGAAACAATTCCACCACATGAACACGAATCTTTTCACACACTAATCAGACCTCCAATATTATGGGAAAACTCACAAATATATACCCACATTTGGGTAAAACACACGTTAAGAAAAAAACGGACCTAAGAGGAACATTTAGACATAGAATAATACTTAGATTACAATAGTACATGTCCATTGCACTACCAAAATTGTTGATAAACTTATAACAGTAGGAAGAACAAATATTATGAAACTTTTTATATCTCTATCCCAACATGGAAAACAACACTAGGGTGAGGACTCACACATCCCCGGAAACATATCACTATGTGTGACCTTAACTTTGAGAACTATGGTTGGAGATCTAATTGATAAAGCATCGATTCTATCACATTCAGGTATAAGGATCCTCCGATTATAATGCCTTCTTCGGGTGACATTTCCAAAAAAAACTTCTACAAATGGAACAGACAATCATAATGATGGAAGGTCCTCGGTAATATGAGACATGAATGCTTCAAATACATGAACCATATCCTCTTGTGGAACACTTGATTATGACCCAACAAACCAGAAACCAGAACCATTAATGGATACTTCATAGAAATAGTTTCCTCTAGAATATACTTCTCACCATCTGGGGAACATTTTTGGACAACAAGTGAACTTAGATTGTTTACTGCCTATGCTCCATAAACCACCTCATTTAGAAACTCATCATCTACCAACTCCTCGATATGATGGTCTATAAAAGAGGGGTCCATCTCCTTGATCATTGGACAGAGTCCCCAAATTATGATGGAATTACTCATAAAATAATGTGATGCTACCTCCAAATTAAAGGTAACTAGTTCTTTAATGTGGTCATCATAGGTCTTCACAGACCACTGGCCTTATGAAATACCCATGGCCTCTTCCATTTTATTCATCCTCACCTCCTCATGTAAGAACTATCAGACAAAGATGGATTTAAAGACACCCAACATTATACTAACATTAATTGATGTCATTGAAAATAACTCCCATTTGTCCAGAGATGGACCTTCAAATGTACCCAATATGGCATGCTCTCTAAAATATTTGAGAGTTCCTAATACCCTGAAGGCACACTTGACCTATTCAAGCCACTCCACTTCCCCTAATAGACCATGGACACCATGATAAATATGAAACACATGAGAATAATTAGAAACAAGTAAATAATTCATGGAAGCCTTGGGAACCTTTCTAGGTGGAATTTTATAAATAACATGAGAAACACTAAACTGAGAGAATCATCAACCAAAAACAACCATCTAGGAATCCAAACACCCACTGAAAAAACAAAACATTTCTTTTCAAAATACACCATTTTTATTTAAATTTTAAAACTACCAACTTCGAGGGTCATTTTCCAAATACCAAACCCACTTTTTAGAAAAAAAAAATACATTTTAAAAATCAATTCCTATTTCGAATTTTCTTAGGGGAATCCAAGACAAGACTCTAATATCAAATAAACACCCATGTAATCCCATGAAACATTGTTCATGTGTTTATCTTCTTCCATCTATATGACCCAACAAACACTTTCCATACACACCCTCACATGTGAAATCGTTTATAAGGATTACTCAAGGATGCACCCAAACCAATTGATTACCAATTCCAAAAAAACACGAGATTTTTTGACTAAGAACATTCAATTTTAAAACCCATTTTATGAATTTAAATTCACATACAAGAAAACATTTTCATTTCAAAACCATTTCATTTTCAAAAAAAATCTTACATCCCACAAAACCTGGACAAAGAAGAACATTCACCAATCTTCTAGAGAGCGGAACTAGTAGTCATGGTAAACCTCATGATATGGTAGTAATCCATGCCCGAATTAGTCATCAAGAACTTGGAGAAACTTAAATCAGGTACTCAGACACCACATGGGTCACTACTCCATGTGAAATCCAAAAGCAACATTATATTAGTTCTTTTTTCATCCATCAATCCAAAACAAGAACATTGGACTCAAATATTAGACCACCCAGGGAACTTGAGGTTCGTAGTGAGAAAGGGTTCTTGATGCCCTTATAGAACCTAACTCCTAAGATCTAAAAGCCCTAATATCTAACTATCATACAAACCAAATTACAAGGGCCAACATGATGCTATTTTTAATGACTCAATCTTGGTCAAACCTAAACTGATCCCCAGGGCTGGTCTGCAACATGTCTGAATGGGATTACCTGATCCCTAGAGGCCAAATCAATTGTTGGGAATTAAGAAAAACCATTAGGAATAATTTGGTTCATGATAAAAAGATAAAAAATAAATGAAAATCAAACTGAAAATTTTAAATAAATTCTTATAAAGGAAATAAATAAACTTCCATGCATACATCCATGTGACCACATGGGTCACCAAAAAACACAGAACAATGCTCGCTCTAAGAGTGATGGGGAACTAATAGATCCTAAAACTGAAAAAAAAATGTTGGAATGATCACTAAGATTCTCAATAGTAATGCAAAAGATAAACCATGGAATCCATGTATATTCCTTTCCCAAAAACATTCCATTAACAGTAGTTGGAAAATAATATTACAAAAGTAGGTTTTTCACATTTTACATAGTAAACATATTCTTTCCCATTTAAAAAACCCACACAAGCCAAACGTCTTTTCTTAAAACATAATTTTTCAACATTAAAACCACATTCAAAACCCATGAATATAGGGCTACGCTGAGAAATAAATAATCTAACAAATTTCTAGGAAGAACTAAGTGCATAATAATACAAATAAGAAAGAATAAATTGAATGTAAACATGGATGATCCTAAACATCCCTAGAATATCCCTAAATGTACTCGGTTTGGAACCACCCATCGGTGTGTGGTGAATCCCCTATGTCTATAACCAATTGGCCTCCCTCAACTAGCTATTCTAGTGGAATATCCCTCATGGACTGTCCACATTCCAAGGGGTACCAACCCATCTAATCAGGTTGATTAGAAACCTTCACACAATCCTCTAAAAGACACCTACTAACCCGTAGTGAATATATAAAAACTATGTAAGTAGGAGTCCCTCAGATGCCTGACTCAACTTACCTATCGTCACAATACATGCCTACCCAAAAACGGACACCCTACAAGATCACCAATAAAGGGATATCCCTATTATAGAGTTTCCCTATATATATATATATATATGCTTATCACTAAATTGAAGGTTCCAACTAGGTCTTCATGACACGTAATCTCATAAAACACTACATAACCAGTTCAAAATACTAATCAGGTGTTTACACATTCAAATCAAATTTACATTACCAACACAAACAAAAAGTGAAAATGATGCCATCACATTATATAAAGACTCAAACAATTCCATAAAACATTTATAGATTCCAACTTGGTGCTCACATTTGCTAAACCACATTCATCCCAATGTTACAAAGTGCTAATTGATCCTTATACATACAAAACCAAAACACATTTAAAATATCACCTCCACATCAATTTTCCATACTCAAAACAAAAAACAATTTATAAATGAGTAGTTCTAATTTGGCCTTCATTTTCAAAATCCAGATTTATTTCAAAACTAATATTAAAACACACAACTAACTCAAAAATTCCAAATGGGCTTCCATACCATTTAGAATTTGACCATCTTTTCGAAATCTCCAAACTGAACATAACTTTAAACATGACCCTTATAAACCATCTTCGAGCCATTTAAGAAAAATAGCCATTTGGGTTTAAAAGGGGTAAGAAATAATGGGGTGATATTTCTGAAATTCAGGTTTTAAAATTAAGCCCAACAATTTTCATTGGTCTTCCAACCCATGTGTGCCTCCCAAGAACACATGGGTGTGCCCACAGCTAGTGGCACACCATCAATATCCATGATATTTCCCAAAAAAATTTCTAGAGAAAGTACAAATTTTTCATCCAACAAAATAAGACATAATAAAGCGCCAAGCGTTTTAAAATTACTATTTTACACTCAAAACACAATCCCAAAATCCCAATATCCTATTACAACTTAAAAAAGGAGAAGCCTTATCCAAATCACCCAATTATCTTTAAAATATCATATTACATGTTATTGAATACATAAAATACTCCATTGCTTAGTCATAACTCAAGATACACTTCAAAATCCTATTTTTAACAAAATATATCAATTCCAAAATGACCCAATAAGAAAAATAGATTTACTATATGGGTGCAAAACATATCAAAAAATTTATCAAACAAGATTTAGAATATTTTCAAACATCCCAACTACACAAGACTTAAGAACAATTATAGAATCAAATCAAAAAATGATTTAAATAAATTATACCACTATAAAAATTCTACAATAAGTTATCCAAATGGACTATAAGCCTATGAATAATGTTTACAAATTAATTTAAAGAAAAATAAGTATTTAATGATTGTGTTAGAAAGCAAAAAAATGGATTCACATACATCGAAATATGGTTAAGCCAATGCTCTCTAACTCAAGAAGTATCCCACTCTCCCACACAAACATCCATATATATTTATATTCCTTAAACCCAATGCATGTGTTCCCCATGCTATGAGGGAACCTGAACATGGGAGATATATATATATATATATATATATATTCATACCTGAGTGTATATGTGTTGACACCCCAAAACAGATTTCAACATCCTATAAATAAATCTTTTCACCCATAAACAACTTAACACTCAAATTAGGGGGGTGAGACAAATCAATTCTTTAGAAACATACCTGGAATCGACAACAGCAGAGTGAATAAACCCAAACTACATCACCATCGGTGAGTTTTCAAGAAGATAGACCAATGGGTCCTAAGATACCCTATCAGCAACCCTAAATCGAAAGAAAACCAAAAATGAGATTATCTCTAACCCTATGTGTTCATCCAAACTCCACCAAGTGGAAAATATCCAGAAAATCAGTCTGAATTAGGGGAAAAGGGACTAGATAGCTAACCTTGAATCTTCAGAGGGAAATCGCCAAGAATTACCTCTAGAATTGGGGTAAATAGAGGGATCTAGGGTGGAGGGCATCATGCGCGAGAGGGGAGGCCCCTGCCTAGTGTGTATTGTGTTTGGGGAGGATGTGTGAGGGATTGAGTGTTTTTTTAATTTTATTAAAACCCTAATAATAATAAATTTAAAAATAACATAATAATAATAATGCTAATAATAGCATATTAATTATTATTATTATTATTATATCCATAATATTATTATTATTTTTCAATTTTAAAAATAATATTTTTAATAAATAAAATTATAATAATTTTTTTAAATAATTTTAATAATATTATTATTATCACCCACAATAATATTATTATTTTAATTATGATTAAATTGTTTTTTATTTCATCTTAATTTTTTTCTCATTTTTATTTCATTAAATTTTATTTATTTATTTTAAAAACTGGTGAAATGTACCGTCACTTGGGCTGATCGAATGGTTATAGTTAACTATGCGATGCTCATGCACTATCCCAAAACCCCCAAAAATTTCCTATCATCAAAAACATTATGTTGGAACTCAAACTGAACCTCGATAGAAATATCCAAATCCATGAAAGAATAAAATAATATAAATTTAAGTGTCAATGTGTGTCAAGTACTTCCCTAGTTACCCTAATATCCCTACCCATATAAAGGTAATTATCTTGATTTCATTTATATATCTAATCAATGTGGAAGTTACACCTGAGGTACCAATATGTTGTCAGACTATGTAATGGTAGAACCACACATAACATTTTGTAGCCAAACAATGGGATGGTATCACCTCAATTACCTTTATGTATACTATATGTGTAGTGCTAAACTATTATAAAAATTGAATTTCCAAAATTAAAAATACTACTCTTTTTTCTATTTTTCATCTTCATTTCAAACTATTTTTCATAAATCTGAAGCATAGTTCACTTAAATACCATTATGTCAATTATAAAAATCATAATAATGATTATTAGAACATGTAGAAGTGGTCAAATCCCTTACCTAAGGATCACCATACATGAAAAATGAAAATTATATATATATATATATAATGAAATGTAGACTATTATAAATATTTCATTTTATTCACCAAAGTAGCTTCTTCTACTATTTTGATATTTATTTGATAAGATTTATAATGATCATTTGAGTGGAAGATGAAGGACATTCCACATATAAAGGTATCCATAGAAAAACAGAATTGATCGATATTAGAGTGGTATTCAACTATCCTTCAGGATATTCCAATGACATAAAATGTAAAGAAGAAGATAAATAAATATTTGGGTTTCAGATATAATTTTACAAATATCCACACCACTTCCATTTTTTTCAATTATTTATATTATCACATGAGGATTATCACTAGGTTATGTAGAATTATTCACGAGTTATAACACATGAATAAATGTTGTGACCAGTGCATTCATAATATGAATACACATCCTCCCATAAATTAAATCACATATAGTGATTAAAAAAATTTAGACAACATTGATGGTAGGTCAAATTAGTAGTCATCATGAAACAATACACCCATAATGCATGAAAAATGTAATTAAATGAAATAATATAATATATATATATATATACGTCTTTAGGGAATCTGTCATTCAATAATGATATGGTTAATGGTGGAATGATATGGTTGATGTGGAAATGATTTGAGGAGAAAGTGATGGCTGAATTGAAATGAGGATGGTGGCTATATGTTAGTGGTTTATTATTGACCACTTTTTATTATATATTAGATATTTTTTTCTCACTTCTAACCATTTTTTGGTAAATTTTTTGATATGATTAAAAAATTATTTATAAATATTTATTGGGTATTGAGAGATGTTTTAGAAGTGTTTATGGTTAGTTTTTTTTAAAACAATTCATAGTAAATAAATAAAATAAATCAATAGGGAACCATGATGTCATTGGAATTGATGATGTAGGATGATTGTGTCCATCCCATGATTTCATAAATAATTATCTGTTTTATATAAGTAATTTTAGTTTTTCATTGAAATTTATTTATATTTGTAATAAGATTTTTAGGGATTATATTATAGGATATGGATCCTATGTTGTGATTTTAAGCTAGAAACTAATTTCGGGTAAGTTGAAAGGTAGTTATTCCATCCAAGTAATTAATATGATTCATGAGATATATGTTAACACTATTATTTAACTTAGAAATGGCTTTTAAAGGATAGCTAACATGACATTGCTGCTCAGATATGAAAGATGTAGGAAGTCCTTATCCAGGTTCTGTATTGTGTTAACATTATTTTCGTTAGGATATTATCAACATGATTGATATAAGGATTGGGAAGTCCCAAAATATTCAATGGATAGTAAATTATTATATGGTTAGTGAGGTATTTTATTGATTTTTAAACCTTATCCTTCCTTTATATAGTCATAAGGTGAAATTTTAAAGAAGTTTAAAAAACAATGAAATAAAAATTGGAAAGGGGTGAATTTATTAAAAATAAAAATAGTTATTGAACATTAATGGTTTTAAAGTTTTTTTTATTTTCAACCTTTAAAAGTCTTATAAAAGTTAAAAAATATAATAAATGAGTTTATATTTATAAATGGATCGTAAGTATTTTTTTAAAAAATAGATTTTATGAAGATTTATGTTAAATAATTGGATTTATTTCTTTATAAAATTTGGCTAGGAGTACATTGAATGTATTACGAGATTTATTTATTAACTCCATAGGATTTTAAATTATTTACAGATAATTTTCAATAAGTAAATATGATTTCGATATATATAATGAATAAAGAGTAGTTATCAGAAGATTGGTTAGAAATTAGGATTGTTGGTTCCTTATCTAGCTTTCCTTGGTGATGATATTATTATTTGAGAGTTTTTTCCTATGGTTGTTATATTTATAGTAGTTTTATTATTTATGTGAGTTAGATTCATAGAATGAAATTTTCCCCTAAACAATCTGATAGTGTTTCTACTCTATTTGAGAGGTATCTTCCCCCTAGCGATTATGATTTGGGATTTTATTTCAGGTCCAAATTAAATTCACTGGGGTTTATTTTTATTATTAAATATGAGATTAATTTTATTTTAATTTGATGTAAGGAACAGGTTTCTATCGAATAGTTCCTTTGTATTCATTGGGATATGGAGTTAAGTATACGGGATATTGGAGGTTGTTCAATGGCTGATTGATGAGGCTTAGCAGCATGGGGTCCAAGAATCTTATAGTGTAGGTTATAGTATAGTTTTTGGTCATGATGTAATTGTAAGATTTGTAATAACTATATATTTTATAGCTTGATACTCTTAATATTTAAATATATATAATTATATTTTCCCTCATATTCAATGATATTTTTGGAGTGTCATAGGACCCCATAATTATTATATAAGAAATACCAATTCATATCAAATCATGCTCACACTTCTTTTAGAAATAAATTATTTTCCCATTGATCATGAACTCGGATGGGAAATCTAAGACAGTGGTTATTTTGAGAATGAAGGTTTTATCATAGGAATGAAAATGTTTGTTCTACATCGAATAGTCTCTAAAATGTGATCATTGGTAGGTTCATTAAATAAATTATATATTAATTTAATTTAATTTATTAAACATTTAACCTAGCCCTCTCATCTTTTTAAACATTATTTTGAAAAATCACTAGGTTTTTTCACATAACACTATGGGATTATAGTGGATGGGGAGATGTTCTCAATTGCCTTTTAAGTCTCAAAAATGTGGATCAATAATGAATGATTGTGGAGAATCATGAGGCAAATTATTACCATAGTGGGATCTTCACCTTCATTGATAGAGGAAACATTGTTCACCAAAAATCATTCCATTATGAATGTATAGAGCGTTAGTTTATATATTTTATCTTTTTGAATTATTTTTCAATAATGGATTTCATATATTATTATTTAATATAATTATTTTAAATTTATTATCTCACTTTATCTATATTATTTTCCTCACTACCATTCATCATCGTTGTCATAAGGGGTTGAAAATTGACATTTTGAGCTAGATTAATGTAAAATCAATCCTCTATATTCAGTATGGATGTTTGAACGTTATGGGGATTTTTGTTTTGTGGATGGATGGAGATAGGTTGTTGGATAAAACAAAAATACCTCGAAACTAGTCTCCCTGATTCAGTGGTTAAATTATTACATTGGAACTAGATTTAAGGAATCACAACCCGAAAGACTGAATATTTTATTAGTCTTAGAAAACCTGATAAATACATTAATTACATAATAAATTTGCAAATATAAAATAAAACTAAGTATTCTCTTGGAGATCATCTTTATTCCCTCTATAATTGCCCTTCACACCATTCATAAAATTTTTTCTAACATCGTGGTTAATTGAAACCTGAGAATGGTGTGATGTTTAACACTATATAAAGGTATGCATACAATGTAAGAAATCCTTAATAAAAAAGTACATAATCAATATATAAAGGTAAAAAAATGTAAAAAATTTAATTTAATCAATAACATGAAAAAGAATAATAATATGATAGGAATAATGGATGATTAAATAATTAAATATAAATAATATTATGAGATAGAGACTCATCTATAGATATCATAACAAATAAAATAATAACAGGGAAATCAATAACTAAATTCAAAATGATGAAATGTGTAATGTAAAACATATGGTTCTCAATATGGAGGCCTTATTTCAAGACATATAAAATACCATCATGGTCATATGCTAAGACGTTTAAATAAGTTATTAAGGCCTCATCCAAAAACCCATGTTATTTTATCTCATTATACACACAGATTCATTGAGGGACTATAGCAGTTCCTATCAATCCCATAATAAGTCCAATACATTCCTCATATGAATATGAATGGACATGATCAATGTAAATCGTTTAATTAAAAAATTATAATATAAAATTTTAATAATTTCCCAAGTTAATAATTATAATCATAATTTATCTAGTGTTATATGGAAAATGCTATCAAAATAGTACATCTCGGTCAAATTAATCATAAACCATCGGAAGAAATAATATTTATGGTATAATTATAATATATTCCTAATGGAGAATATGGTAAAATATGGTTTTTTTTCATTGATGAATATAAAAACTTAAAATTTCCATTAAAAGTATTCTTGAGGAAAATATCCTCTTCCATTTGAAAATAAATTTTACAAACTAAAAAATTCCACAAAATTTAATTTTTTTAAAAGGACTATTGTAAACATGTAAAGTAATCTTCAAATAAATTATTTGTCATGATAGTGAAAAATTTCAATTCAATTCAGTTATTTTAAAACAAATTTTCCATTCACATTTGTGTGAAAAAATATTAAAAGTACTTTATTTGGAAATGATAGGGACATTCTTATTAAAAAAATTAAAAATAAAAACATGTGTAAAATGTATTTAAAAAACATTTGGATAATTATAAATAAAATTAAATATTTTTAGAAAACATGTATATGGGAAAAAATAGTTTTTGATCAAAGGGAGAAATAAAGATGTACTTTATTAAAAAATTTATCTCCATAAATCTCACTACCGAAGAGAGAAAAATTTATTATTACATGATAAGTTAATAAATAACAGAATGAGAAGAAAATATATTGATATTAAGATAAAATATCAAATGATTCCCCCAATTCAAGCTTAAAAATAAACAACCCCGAATAATGATGATATTTTAAAATAAAACCTTACAACTTTGGTGACTTTTAAATTGGAAGCCCCATGAAATAATAAATCTAAATTAAATATAAAAATATTCATAATAAATAAATTAATGATATAACATATCAAATTGATATTATATACAAGATTTAAATGGAGTATGTGGTGAATGAGGAATATGTCTCATGGAAGTAAAATATAGATTAAAAACCCTTTACATAGGTCTGATTTCCTTCGTACGTGTCCATACATCCGATATAATAAATATAGATTTATAATAGTACCATAATCATATATATTATATCATAAATAATTTACTTATATTATTTTATGCAAAAATTATTAATAATTATTAAAATCACAATTTTGGGTGATAATTACTTCATTTCTCATGTATGCTTTGGTTAGGAAATTTCAGTCCTTTTACATTGATTATGGTTCCTTAATATCTAAAATTTAACCATGATATAAATAACATATATAATAATTATATAAGTATATATAATTGTCTTTAAATTTTATAGATGAAAAAATGAATTACAAAGTTCATGGAGACGTTAGATAGTCATAAGAATGAACATTGTTTATATATTAAAAATAGATGGAATATAAGAAAAGTAAATAATATATCACCTTAACTGAACTATTATTATTTAAAATATTTAATTTTTATTCATTAAATATATATTCATTACCATCTCTATCAAAATAAAATGAAAAGGATTTCACATCGATTTTTTAAGGTGGTAGTTCATACGCACGCATGAGAAACGTTATTGTTTTCCAATGAATTGGTTGGTAAGATGGTATATATGATATTATAAATAAAACATATATTAATTCAATAAATATCATATAAACACTTTTATTATATCATTATATCTATCCATGAGAGGTGGTAATGGAAAATAAATTACATCTGTTCATGATTTAATTGTCTGTCGTACACAAAATAGACAATTTTGTTTCCTATTTGATGGAAGATAAGATGGGTATGGGTTATTACATTGAAATAATAATATATCATTATACTTTAGATAATGTTTTATTATATTTGAAATATTAATACCTGAATTAAGGTTTTAAGAGAATAAGAAAAATGATAGAGCTTAGTGAAGACAATTACCTTCACTTAGAAAAACCTCAGTTGGATCACTTATTAAGTAACCTAGGGTTATAATTTTAGGAATAAAATAAATTCTATAACAGTTAAAAATATTGAGGTATTTTTTAGGGTTTTTTATATCTAAATGTCTTATGAGTTGTGAATAAGTGTGGGGATAATGTTTCCTTTTATAATTGATGAATAATGACTCTTTTTGTAAACACCCAAAACAATTCAACAATAAATTGTCACTCTCACAGAAAGTAAATAAAACATTTATATTTAAAGGATTTTAGATATTGTATATTTATTAAAAAAACCTCCAAAACATGGAAAAAC
The DNA here is from genome assembly GCA_963277665.1 of Viscum album. NCBI lineage: Eukaryota > Viridiplantae > Streptophyta > Magnoliopsida > Santalales > Viscaceae > Viscum > Viscum album. Next base: position 433,757,516 of record OY728136.1, read on the forward strand.
ACATGTTTTAAAGAAGTTTTCCCTTACCTTCTAAGATTTCTTACTTTTACCATTTTAGTTTTCACCGTAGTAAATAGTTTTTATTTATTTACACATGTAATTTATAATTAATAATAAAAAATGATCCTTATTAGATAATTTTTAACCACGAATTATAAATATGAAATTAACTTTATTAAATAAATATCTTATGTGTGTTTAAATTTAATTTTAACACATGCGTATGTAACACGCAAAACCTCAATTTAACCATAATTCTTGCAATAATGTTTTTATTATTTAGGGGTAAATAAGTCACTATAAAAGAATAATTGGTCCATGAATGGAAAATATTTTTTATTTTAAAACATTTAAAAATAAAGTTTTATATGATAGGATATCTATGAGTTTTTTCTCATTTTGTAAATTTTAATTTATTATATAATATCCTTAATGTAAATTTTGACACAATTCATTAAATTTGACTTTAAAAATATAAAGGAAAATGAGTAATTATAATATATTATTTTAAATTATATATAAAATGATATATTTATCAATTAAATTCATGGTAGAAAATAATTCCTTTTATTTTTATTAATTTTAATATTTTTAGAATATTTAATTTTATTTTTCCATTAATTAAATAATTATTATGTCGGCATTGCATATGGAATTTTTTTCGTTATATAATTTTTAAAAATTATCAAAAAAATACCATTTAAAAAATCTTTAATCTAAAAATTACCATTAATATTGATTACTATTTTATTTCTCCCCTATGTGGACACTTAATTGAAATTTAAAACAAATTGGGTGAAATGTTTCCTTTTAAACTTCATAAATTATTATATAGGTCACTTTAATGGAATAGTGTCCCAAAAAACACATATCATTTGATCCTAAGGTGATAAGGGTTGAAATATTTCCAAAACATAGTCATTAGAAAAGTTTTAATTCATTTTTAACTCTTATTTTTTTACATTTTATCTATGGTAAAGTCATTTTAACCTTAACCGTGGCACTTAATATTTACTATTTTTATTATTCCTTAAGACTAAAAATTATTTTGAACTTATTATATAATATTAGTTATTATGTTGAAAAATATTTAATCCATTTTAACATACTCAATTCAAACATTTATCATAATTTAATTTAAAAATAAACTCATAGACACGATAAAAAAGTGGTTTTCTAAAAGAAACATTTTCAAAATTATAACATATTTTTTATCTAAATTAAAAATATAATTTATTATAAGAAAATAAATTGCACTCATTGTCATATAATATAAAAAATTTGAATTTTAATATATTTTTAAAACAAAATGTAACTTTTACAATCTGTAAACAAAAACACATATTTGAATAAAAACTAGTGTTTTCCAATATTCATTGAAAATTTTATCCTTTCATAAACATATCAAAATTTTAATCTAATATAATTCTTACATTATGATTTCATTAATTAATACCATTTTAAAAAGTAAATTGTAAAAAAGTTATAAAAATTAATTTTAAATTATGTGCACAAAGCATGATGAAATCGTCTTTTAAAAAAATACAAGTTTTCAGAAAAAACATTCCATTTTTTGAAATTATTTTTATGTTATTTATATTCAATATATTACTATTTAATTTATTTAATGCATGTATGAGCCTAATAATTTTTATAATTTATTTACCTCTATTTGTATCCACTAATTTAATAGTTTGGTTAAAAATTTAAACTCTTATATGGTTCTTTTAGACTCGAGGATGTATGTATCCTAAGCTATAGAAAAGATTAAATTTTAAAGATTTATATTTTATGGGTTATATAATATTGGAGTTTCATGAAAAATATTCTATTAAACACATGGTTATTCTTTTATAATCATATAGTATCACACTCTCCACAACATTAATATATTACATCCTCACACTTTGAACTTGTTCTTAGAAACTGTGGGTTTGACAATTGAAAATTTCTTTTTTGAAAACCAACATCATAAAAGGGTTACTAAAAATCCCTCTTAAAAAAGGAAATCGGGAATACAAAGTTTGTCTACAGTAATACATAACTAGGTTTCTATATATGAGAATTTTTTTGGATATTGAAAATATGGACATGGAAGAAAAACGTAAATAAAATTTGAGAGTGATTAAGATCATTGATCACGAGAAAGTGAATGATAAAGAGAAATTAATAAACTATAAAACCATAAATCTATGATGAGTAAAAATTCCATTTCATTTATCAGAAATGGAGTTAATATAATACAATTTTATTTCAAGATCCTTCATCCAGATTTAAGGAATTCTTTTATGATATTGGATGAGAACATAATGAAATATACTTTCTTCGTATATTTCTATTTTATAGGAACAATTGAATCCATTTGTTATACTTTGATAAACTATTACATCATCTCTTAATATAATAAATGAATATCAAAATTTTAATTTTTCGATCCATGAGGCACTAAAATAGCTTTTAATTTTTCATTATATCCATAAAATTATGAAAAATCCATTCATCGTGTCACTAGATATTTTTCCAACCCTAAAATGGTTTTAAAAAGATAAAAATTAATGTATAAAACAAAATAAATAATCCTAATGTTTTAATTAATCCATTTTATTAATAGTTATCCTTAAGAATCATCCAAATTATTTCTATCCAATTTCATATTCTAATAATTTTGTAAGAAGGTTACTAAATTTCCAAAATGATATCAATATTTGATTCCCTAAATAAGTTGTCTCTTAATGTCCCATAAAAAATATTTTAATACCTTCATTTCCATAAAACCATAACTAAATCATACATTCTTTAAAAAATAAAATCTCTAATTCTCTAATATATACTATAAATCTAAAATGTAGTAAACTCCAGTGAAGATAACCTGATAAAATCAGTACAAAATTTAAAGATCACCGATTCTATCCCATAAACATCTCATAATAATTATTATATAGACATTATTCATATATTAAGGGTTGTCTTCCCAATATCCTACTTTTTCAAAAATGATAATGTTTCCACTAATTCACTTTTCTTGTTCATTGGTACTATTCAACATGTGCATTCAAATCCTTAATGAAAAATCTCTATAGTAAAATCCTTATAATTTTAATGGTTTATATAATGATAATATTATTATTATATGAAAATATACAAGATCTTTAATCACTCTACTATATCTATAGTAATTATATAAGCATGACCTTGATCTATTATTTCTTCTAAGGTATATTCACTTGATGATTGTGGAATTGGTTTTCATAGTAGCCAATATCCATACAGCTAAAACATTAAACATTATAGGTTTTATTCTAACCCTTTAATTTACACACATAAAGTCATTTCCATATACACTAGAAGTAAACTTTTATTCCCTTTAAAAATGTGTGAGGGTTTTCCTATCCAAAATTATCACATGTGGTAAAATAATTATTTCCCTTGTGCCCATTATCTATTTTTTTCTATTTCATCCTATTCTTCTCTTGATTCCCTCCAAAGCCTTAAGTATTTGAGAATTATTTCCTTATATAGGTATCACGTGATGATATATACTTATATGATGACAATGTTTGGGATACTAGTTCCCTTCAAAATATTATTTTAATTCCATCAAAGAAAGTGTCAATCTTACTCATTTAATTACGTACGTAACCCGCTTCTTTATTTGATAACCATATAAAGTTATTTGCATATATAGTAATATTATCCACTTCCTTTTCTCTCAAAATCAATAATTCTCTCTCCATATTTTCTCCTTGTCCTCAAGGAAAATATTTTACCCAGAAGAGTTCCATAAATTCCATCTACTCCATTTTTTTTATTTCTTCACCATCCTTAGTGTTTTGAATCAATAACCACCATTTATCCACTTCACATGAGAGATGAAAAACATCCATGAAAACCTTATCCATTTAATTAATTTATATAGAAATAAATATATAATCATTTAAACTTATCCATTTTACATCCAAAATGGTTTTTTCCCATTGAATGATCGAGGTTACTAACACATGATGTAGTTTAACATTGTTACATCATGTTTTAGATCTGTAGTCTAATATTTAAGAGAAACTTTATCAGTCATAACCTGAGTAAGCTAACCCAAAAGAAATTTAATTTGTTCAAACCCATCTATAGCTCCAACTAAAACTTTATTGAATTTCCCAAAAGTGAAATCCCTCCATGGATTATGTGCATTGATATGGTTTACATTCCATCCAATAGGTACCATTTCAAAATAATGACATATAATATAATATATTATTACATTATGAATAATAATGTGTAATTTTGAGACTAGTTTTAAACCTACAATAAATTGAAAAATTTATGCATAGATAATCTCATAATCATAAACAGGTATCATTGGGAAAGGTTTAAAATAAAAATATGTTTTCAAAATCTTTTATAATGGTCTGTAAAATATTAAATTATCCCATTAATTTCCCCCATGTGTTTCAAACCAGCACTACAAGAAAACTGAATATTTTTGACAGGCGATTTGTGACGGGATCCCATCGCAAATGGTCTTTTACGACGGGGCTCCGTCGCAAATCGCCCGTTGACGAAAACGGTGTCGCAAATAGGTGTTTTTGCGGCGGTTCCGTCGCAAAAGGAGTATTTGCGACGGTATTTTTCCCCCGTCACAAATGTGTTTTCATTTATATATAAAAAAGGTATTTGCGACAGGCCATTGTAGATATATTAGTTGCGACGGGTCAAAAACCCGTCGCAAATGCGAAATTTAAAAAATACTAGCGACGGACCGTCGCAGAAATGATTTTACGACGGGTATTCTTCCCGTCGCAAATGTTATAGTAAAAAAATTGTTACGGCGGGAAATCCCGTCTTAAATAATCCCATCCCAAATACTAAAAAAAATAAAATAATATAATATTATTAATACAAATCGTATAATATTATATAAAAATAATAATAAGATTAATAATAAAAAAAATTATATTATTATAATATAAATAAAAAAATTATAAATTATAATTATGAAATATTAATATAAAATAATAATAATATGAATATAAATGATATAATATAATATAATATAATAATACTAATACTAATATTAATAACATAAAAAGTTAATAAATTATTATTATTATTAAATTATGTATATAATAATAATATTAATATTAATAATATATATATATTATATTATTATAATATTAATAAAAAAATATATTATATATTATGAAATATTAATATAATGAATAATATTAATATTATTAATATTAATAAAATTATAAAATTATAAACTTATAAATATTAACAATAATTATAAAATATTAAAAGTAATATTACTAAAATAACCAGACATTAAAAATAATACTAATAAGTAATAAAATATAAAAAACCAATTAAATCATGCAATATTCGTACCAATATGAAAGAGGAATTGTAAATAGTTAATATGACAATAAATTACGAACTCAAAGGTTTATTACATCTAAAAATATCACTGGGGGTGGATAATCTGGAGGACCTGGAGGAGGTGGTGGAAGAAACTCCATCCCTAAACTATGAATCAGATGAAGCATATAATCCATCTGCTCCTGATATTGCTCCTCATATCAACGCCTCTCCTCATCATGCTGCTGACGCATCTGCTCCTGCCATCGACGCATCTCCTCATCGTGTTGTTGACGCATCTGCTCCTGCCCATGATGGAAATCCACTATGAGCTGACTCTGAGCACGCAGCTGCTCCTGATACTGTGAGGCAGAAGATGATGTCTCTCCATGGGCTCATCTCTAGCTTCACACTGACATCGCAGCAGTACCATAATAAGTTTCAGGAGTCAAATGAGAGCTGATACCAACTAATTTTCCCTTTTCGAAGCCATACTATGTCACCTGCATCCATGTCGTCTCATCAAAATGGTGGGCACTAGTCTGATCACCCATCTCATCTTGACTCTTAGCCTGTGTCTGAGAGGTCGCGGCCTCATATGAATCCTTAAGTTTCAATTAGAAATTTAATTAATGAAAAGATTATATGCATTTAATTTTCAAACTGAAAAGAAAATAATACTGACCACAATCTGGCATTGGCGGTCACCTCTAATCTCTCCAGTAGCCGGGTCATTGTACATCCTCCAATAAACGTCGTACGTTGTAATATCAGGCTGTTCGGCTTCCTATATGAATATAAAATATATTTTTTATATTTAAAGTTGTATAAAATATTAAAAAAAGTACTTACCAGACACTCTCTATGCGCACTGAATGTATGACTACTGGCTCGATGCGTCACCTCTTGTCTCCCCCGATTCTGTCGACCCAATGCATATCTCCTCTGAAACCCACCACCCAACCAGTGTGTACATAATCCATCCCAAACGTGAGATGAAATGTACTCTTGTCGGTGGGCTCTATAGGACTCATCAAATTCTGTCACTCCGGCTTTCTTCACAGCCGTCTTTCTCAAATTATGCAAAAACTGACGGAAACGGTCACGCATAGACACCACCCATGCCGCGTGGATAGTGGCACGCATGCTCTCATCGATGGGATACCATAAACTCTAATATAAAGTTATTAATGAATTAAATTTCAAAAAAAATATTTAATTACGTACCATCCAATGATCGAACATGGCGGCCTGCACATCAGCAGGAATCTGATCCCATGTGAGCCATGGCTGAGAAAGATAATTGCGCAAGATAACGCTCCCCTGTCCAATAGATATATGCGTAAAACTGTGGAAAAAGAAAAAATAATCAAACAATTAGAATATTAATAAATTATAATGAAAGATAACTAAAATACCCAGGTTACCATACCACCGTGTGTGCGCATCGAATCCATGTGGTGGACGTCGCTCTGGGATAAGATCTGGAATCATCAGTCTGGAAAGACCACAGCCCCTCCGAGTGCTCCCTGTAGTGCCAATTGCCCGAGGGTAAGATGACTCAAGAACCTCATCATCCCTAGGTAGACCAGCCCCCAGTAACTGAAAAAATGTTTCCGAGTCCATCTGAAACATGAAATGATTGTTATTAGAAAATAGTTGAAAATAACTATTATGTATAGATATATATTTGTTATAAATCTAACCAGCATTTTACTGTGTCAATGTTCATCTTCATCATCATCTTCATGGTTTTCAATGTCAACGTCTTCATCTTCCTCATAAACATCATCAATTTCCATATTAGTTTCACTTTCATCATCTCCTATCATTTCAAATTTAGTTGTAACATCATTGACAACATCGTCACCATCGACCCTTAACTGTGGGTTATCATCCTCGATATTCATGTCTCTTTGTGAAAAAGATGTGTTTTGAGAAGTGTCCTGAAAAATTTCATTTCCTTGCACTTCAGTGGAACCACATTCAGTTTGAGTAAACTGATTTTCTTGAGATTTAATTTTTATTATACTTCACCAATCATCCAACTCTTTTGCAGTAGCATAGTATTTTTCATAATAAATTTGATGTTCCTGATGAGCTAATAAAAATGGTTCATTTACTGTAAGAAGGATTTTATGCTTAATATCAACAATTCCATGAGTTGGATGAATATGCAAGCCTCTCTCAGTATCCAGCCATCGACATTTAAACATTGTTATATAATTCTGTCCCAAATAACACAGTTCAATAATTTCTTCATGCATGCCATAAAAGTAAACATCAATATCTCTATGATGTGATCCCTTCAAACAAACACCATTATTCATTGTTTTCTTTGATTCCCCATATGCACGTGTATGAAAGCGATAACCATTCACCACATATTCATTATAAGATTTAACCATTTTGGACGGTGGGCTACTCAATATACGCAATTGACTATCAATCTTATTAGCATGTACAGATACATAAAATTTTTTAAAACATTTATCACTATTACAAGTAATAAATTGATTTTATATGTAAAACCAAAAAAGAATGTATGTTACCAGTTTTTGAAACCTGTAGGCAATTTTTTTTGCCGACGTTCTTCTAAGCCAGCTGCTATAATTTGTGGAAATTGTTTCTTGATATGATCATCATATGACCTAAAAATACAATATGATTAATTTACTATAACAGAATATATAGAATAAGGGATAGGAGCACTTACTGTACAATTGGTGACATTTCTTCACAGTTGAGTAGAACATATGTTTGAGCTCTATGATGTTCATCATCTGAAAGCCATCTATCATGAAGTCCACCAAAGCCAAGTTCGGGATAATTGAAAAATGATAATTGATTGTTCATATCATCGTCAACATTCCCCTCATTCCGGAACATGCGGTTATATTTTGAGGGATATTCCATTTCAAAATAATGAGAGGAGAATAATGAAATTTCCTCTTGCAAATAAGCTTTAGCAATTGAGCCTTCAACTGATGCTTTGTTACAGACTTTTTTCTTCAATTTCTGCATGCATCTCTCAAATGGGTACATCCATCGAAACTGAACCAGACCTCCAAATTTTTCGTTATGTGGCAAATGTAATATCAATTGTTCCATTGAGTCAATGAAAGCCCGCGGAAAGTTTTTTTCCAGTTTTCATATAATTACAACAACATATTCTTCTAGTTTGCTTTGTTTATCGTAGTCTGTTGTCGCCGCACACATGTCTCAGAAAAAATATGATATATCTTTTATTGAATCCCAAATCTTAGAATTCAACAAACCTTTTAATCCAAAAGGCATAAGTCTTTACATTATAACATGACAGTCGTGACTTTTTAATCCTGTAATATGACCATTTTTAACACATCATCCCAAGTTGGAAGCATAGTCATCTGGAAGTCTCAAATCTGCAATCCACTAACAAAATAATACACAAATCTCTTTGGTCAGTGTATAAGCTGCTTTTGGATTCATTAATCTCTGTGATCTGACATTTTCAAACAATTCATGTTCTGGTCACCTGCAAATTTGGGGAAGATCTAATCGTGACTTTACATTATCTTTGGTTTTACCCGATGTATCCAAAATTGTATGAAATAAATTATCAAAACAGTTCTTCTCAATATGCATGACATCCAACATGTGTCAGACCAACAAATCAGAACAATATGGTAGATTCCAAAAAATGTTTCGTTTTGTCCAATTGTGTTCTTTCCGAAAACCATGAATTTTCTGTTGGTTTATTGTCGGTTCAAAAGTGATGGAAGATAATGAAAATACAACTTATTGTAACTCTGTACCTAATATCATTTTTAAATGTTCATCTCTTTCAATTATTCCTTTTCTGAAATAACATTTATTGCTCCGAAAAGGATGATCGATTGGAAGAAATCTGCGATGAGAGTCAAAATAACAAGGTTTTTTCCATTCACGAGCATAAATGCTTTGTTGTCTCCCATACAGTAAGGACACAATTTTGGACCATGTGTACTCCATCCAGATAACATGCCATATGTCGGGAAGTCACTGATTGTCAAAATCAATGCAGCTTTCATTACAAAATTCTATTTTGCATTATCATCATATGTAGAAACACCATGACTCCACAATAAATTTAACTCATCAATCAATGGTTTCAAATAAACATCAATATTCTTTTTCGGATGTCCAGGGATTAATAATGTCAAAAAGATATAAGGATATTTTATCAACAACCATGGAGGAAAATTGTACGGAGTTATAAAGACATACCAAGAGGTATACTGACTACCAAAAGATCCAAATGGATAAAAACCATCACTAGAAAGACCCAATCGCACATTCCAGGATTCTAAAGCAAAAGACGGATGCACTTGATCAAAATATTTCCATGAATCACCATTAGATCTATGAATCAATATTTTATCATTTGAAATATTGGTTTTGTGTCATGACATCATTGTCACTGTGTTCTGAGACATAAATAAATGTTGCAACCTGGGTGTAAGTGGGAAATATCTCAACTACTTTACAGGAATCAATCCAGACTTCCCTGATTGAGCTTCTTTATACCTAGATTTTCCACATGTGGGACAATTATCCAACGACTCATTATCACCAGAATATAAGATGCAATCGTCTGAACATGCATGGATCTTATGATAACTAAGGCCCAGATTATGAACTAGTCTCTCGCTCTCATAATAATTTGCATGCAGCACATTTCCTTCAGGTAACAGTACTTTAACCAAAGAAAATATCTGATCAAAAAAGTTATTTGACATTACATTATCTGATTTAATAGCCATAAATTTTTCAACTGCTTCTAATTTGCGTATCTTGCAACCAGGATATAATGTATCCTCAGTAGACCTGAACAACTCATCAAATTTAGATGGTGCCAACTCGGGAGGTAAATCAACATCATCCTCGATTTCAGTTTGTTGAACGGATGACCCTGCAACATCATGTACTAAATTCCGAAACTGTGATGGATCCAGAATCAAATTATTAGTATCTTCTCAGGAACTACATTCACCGTGTTGATACCAAAAAATATAATCTGATTTAAAATCATAACGCAAGAGATGTTTCCCAATGATGTCAAATGTCTCAAATGTTCTTAGAGCACATTTTTTAGAGGGACACTTAATTTCCCCTTCTGAAACAAATTCCAGGTTTGATGATGCAAATAATAATAAAGCTTCAACACCATCAATATATACAATATTTAAATTAGAACTGTTTGGATTTCTGCGCTGATTTATCCAAGAATGATCATCTAATAATGATTGATGTTGATTTCATTGTTCCATATTCATATATATGTTTCTACAAAATTTTAAACCATTACTGTTTTTAAATAATTTGATATAAGAAAAACAATATCCTAAAAAATAAGATACATAATTACAGTTATTTCATAATAATTACCAATAATTATAGGCGACACAGTTAATTTATAATCATCCCCACTAATTATTATTAATTTAGAAATACTTATCAATACTTGGAAAAATGAACTAAGCTTGAATAATGAAATAAAATTTTGTAATCATAATTGTGGTGATTATATTACTAATTATTCTTATTTGTTTCCAGCGGATTGGCTACAGCTCTTTTGCCTGACCAATCATCTCATTGCAATGAGATGAGTCATCAGGAAAAAGAGCCTCTTTTGTCTAACGACTCATCTCTTTTTAACTTTCTCCCGACTGAAATCAGTATGATAAACTTGCTTTGACATACGTTAGAGCACATTTTTCATACTGATTTCACTGGGACAAAGTAGCAATGATATGAGACGTTGAACAAAAGGTAGCCGCCAATCCGCTGGAAATTATGCCAATTTATAACCATATACTTGAATTTATTTGATTTTTGATTAATTAATATTAATTATTACTAATTATTACAAATCTCAATATTTATAACATATTTTTCTCTATTCTTAACATGTTCAAATCTTAAAGAGTCGTCAATTTTCAGGTCATTCCCAATAAAAAGTTTGCGTCATCCATGTCCAATTTAAACGCTATAATTGTCCTTACATGGTTGATCACCTAACAAGTAGTGTTGCAATAGAACGACACAAGTAATGTCATTCTCGTTTTTAAGAATCATTTCACATGACTCTTTACATAGATCATTCTTCTTTGAAAAATTAAGAGAACTTCAGTATCTTTCCCTTACTTTTTCAAGAATGAATGATCTATGTAAAAAGTCATGTGATATGATTCATATAGATGAGAAAGACATGACTTGGGTTGTCCTATTGCAACGCTAATTTCAAGGTGATCAACCAAGAAAGAACAATTATGGAGTTTACATTGGACATGGTTAACGCAAAATTTTTATTGGGAATGACCTGAAAATTGGCGACCCTTTATGATTTGATAATATTAAGAATAAAGAAAAACATGTTGAAAATATTGATAATTTTAATATTTTATAAATTCTTTATAATTTTAATAATATTAATATTTTTTTATAAATATTAAACATATAATAATAAAATAATTATATTATTAGTATTATTTAATTATTAATATTAGAGTAATATAATATTTTATATTATGTTACTATTTATGTTACTAATTATATTACTAATTATGTTACTAATTATGATACTAATTAGAAATGTGAAAATATGAATATAGGTTGGGTGGTTAATCAATCATTGAATAGAAAAACAAACTTAATCGACCGCTCATCTACCTCAATTTTCTTTTCATTTGTGTGTTGAGGTTGACAGGAAACTTCTCCCTCCACATGTAATATTTTCTTTTACTCTCAAAATTATAAACCTCCTCGTCACTATGTTGGTGAGGAGGTTGATAATTTTGAAAGTAAAAACAAATATTACATGTGGAGGCAGAAGTTTCCTGTGAAGCCTCAACACACAAATGATAAGAAAATTTAGGTAGATGAGCAGTCAATCACGCTTGATAATTTTTATATTTCTTTTTAATTGTTCCTAATTATTTTTAATTGCTTCCTAATTCTTTTTAATTGTTTCTTAATTCTTTTTAATTGTTTCCTAATTCTTTTTAATTGTTTCCTAATTCTTTTTAATTGTTTCCTAATTATTTTTAATTGTTTTCTAGTTCTTTTTAATTGTTTCGTAATTATTTTTAATTGTTTCCTAATTCTTTTTAATTGTTTCTTAATTATTTTTGATTGTTTCCTAATTCTTTTTTATTGTTTCTTAATTTTTTTTAATTGTTTCTTAATTCTTTTTAATTATTTCTTAATTATTTTTAATTCTTTCCTAATTATTTTTAATTATTTTCTTAATTATTTTTAATTGTTTCCAAATTATTATTAATTATTTCCTAATTATTTTTAATTGTTTCTTAATTATTTTTAATTGTTTCCTAATTATTTTCAATTGTTTCCTAATTATTTTTAATTTTTTCTTATTTATTTTTAATTGTTTCTTAATTAAATCTAATTGTTTCCTAATTAAATCTAATTGTTTCCTAAATAAATCTAATTGTTTCCTAATTAAATCTAATTGTTTCTTATTTAAATCTAATTGTTTCCTAATTAAATCTAATTGTTTCCTAATTAAATCTAATTTTTACCTAATTAAATCTAATTCTTTCCTAAATAAATCTAATTCTTTCCTAATTAAATCTAATTAATTCCAAATTATTATAACTGTTTCATAATTAAATCTCATTGTTTCCTAATTAAATCTCATTGTTTCTTAATTATTTTAATTGTTTCCTAATTATTTTAATTGTTTCCTAGTTATTTAAATTGTTTCCCAATTATTTTAATTGTTTCCTAATTATTTTAATAGTTTCCTAATTATTTTAATTGTTTCCTAATTATTACCAATCAATTAAATCTAATTATTTACTAATTATTTGATATTTATTTTAATTAAATCTAATTAATTATAATTATTTCTTAGTTATTTGATAATTATATATTTATTTCTAATTATTAACAAAACATCCTCCGGGAGTGTCGAACCAAGAGTTCAGCAAGGCCCGTTGTCATGAACCAAGTTACCGCGAGTCAAGTTTGAAACACCTTGTCAGAGTTTTCACTCCTAGTTACATCTGTGCCAAAGCCGCCGCTACTTGTTCATATCCAGAAAAGGATTATTTGGTACAACCACTTAATCTAATTATACTATATAGCTACTAAACATTCTATTGAAAGAATTAAAATTAACAATTAAAAATTAAATTAACAATTAAAAACAATTTAAAAAATAAAAAAAATATAAATTCCTTCGATGTTTTGAAGTAATCTGCACTAAATCCTTCCCTCCTCTTCTCGAAAGAAAAAATGAAAAAAAAAATCTACATAGAACTGAAAGTTAGAGAGAAAGATGAAGAGATATCTAAATGTAATGGACAAAAAATGGGTGGGGTGTATATATTGGTTAGATTATTTGCAATGGTCGTATTTGCGACGAGATAATGTCGCAAATATAGGTATTGCGATGGGATACTGTCGCAAATACCTTCGCCCACATTAATTATGGGCGGCGGTTGGGTTTTTGCGACGGGCCCGTCGCAAATAGTTTCATGCCGACACACCATTTGCGACGTGCGAATATCCCCATCGCAAATTACTATTAACGCCACCGGTATTGGCCACGGGACCCGTCGCAAATACATTCATCTGCATTAATTACGGGCGGTGGTTAAAATGTTTTTTGCGACGGGCCTGTCGCAAATAGCTGCCTGCCGACACACCAATAACGACGGGCAGATATCCTCGTCACCATTTTCTATTTACCGCCGCTGGTATTGGCGATGGGACCCGTCACAAATAAAACCTGGTGAATAATTGTTTGCGATGGTACAATTTACCCATCGCAAATAGTATTTACCACTGTCGGGTAATTGCGATGGGTAGAAGGCGACCATCGCAAATAGGCCTCCCGCATTTTGGCACTCAAACTGCACCGTAGATATTGCGATGGGTCCTTTATTTCCGTCGCAAATAACTGACCATTTGCGACGGTAATATATTACCGTTGCAAATACGCTTTTCGTTGGAGTTGTTGCGACGGGAATAAATCCAGTTGCAAATCCCCTGTCGCAATAAGCGGTTTTTTTTGTAATGCAGGTGTGCAGTTTGTCTTATTGTCATACACTAGGTAACGATTGAGTTACATCCCAATACTCCATTTTCAATGTTTTTACCCCTAAGAACATATGTTTTAGAGTCACCTCCACTTATATTATCCAAATAGGGATGTATTGATAAGAAATCCATATTATCACTACCTTACCAAAACATTTGGATGTGATACTAAACATAAAAATATCTTCAAATTCAGTCATAAGATTATGTTATCTAATATATTTCTTCTTAGAACTAGTCATATGGTTTCAATATAAATCCCTCTAAAACATACCATAAGGACCCCAAATCTAGTATCCCTGAGTTAGTAGTTAATTTATTACACTATAACAGGATACAAGAAATCTCTTCCCGATGAACCGAATATTAATTTTTTCTCAAAAACTAGATACATTAATGAATTACACATTACATTTTAAAACATAAAATGAAACTAAGTATTTTCATTAAGATCCACTTTATGTCCTCTACAATATCCCTACACATAAATCATAAAATATTCCCTATAATCCATGGAAAAAAATATAAAAAGGGGTGAGATCAATTTCTTAGTATGGTTATGTATACAACAGAATCTATGATTAATACGTAATACGTAATCAATATGTGGAGGTAAATAACTAAAACACATTCCATGTGATAAATAACTTGAACATGAAGAATAATATTGTAGGAATTTTTTATTCATGACACGTATATTAAAATAAAGGCTTCATTCACATTTTTGTAAGAAAATACAAAATTTACCTTGTTTGGAAAATAATGAGAATATTACATTTTTTTTAAATACCAACATGGGTTGAAATTTTTTTAAAAATAATTTGGAGAATGTTGAAACATTTTTTAAATAGTTTGAGAATATTGATATGGACAAAAAATAATTTTTTACCAAATAATGAAATAAAGTCTAGTTTTCTTATAAAAAGTGTCACAATCATTTTCAATACCTTGGAGATAAAATCGTAATATTACATGAAAATTTAAATAAAAAAATACTAAGTAAATTTAATGTGTTTAAAATATAAATATCAAATAATTCCCATAATATATACTTAAATATAAATAATCGTGGATAATAATATGATTTCAAAAAAAAACCCTTTCTACTTTGGTAACATTTGAATAGTAAGTCCTATGGAAGAATAAATTTAATTGAAACATTTAATATCATGATAATAAGTAAATTAATTATATAAATTTTCATAGAGAATTATCACCCCATGTGAAAGGAATAAGTGTTTAATTTGTCATATGCCTCATGAAAGTAAAAGTGATACGAGAAACCCTTAACTCAGGACTAATTTTCTTCCTAAATGTTCTTAATTACTTTATAATAAATTTATATTTATTAAAATCCATAAAAAATTCATAATCATATATTTTATACCATATATTATTTACTTATAGAACTTTATGACCATTTTATTAGAAATTCTTCTTTAAAATAATTATATCTACTAATAATTGATTTGTTTATCATGTATATTTTATGTCAATAATTTTGATACTTTTACATTTATAATGGTTAAATAATATCCATAATTTTAACCATGATATAAATATGATATATTATCATTATATAATTATTTATAATTTCTATAATTGTTTGATATTCGAAAATGAGTTACAATGTTCATAAAGATGGTAGGTTGTACGTACGCATAAAAAGTTGTTTCTATTTTTTTTAAAAGATGGATTATAAGAAAGTTAATTAATATATAATCCTTAAAAAAAAATATTTTATCACATTTTTCATTTATATTCTATAAAAATAACTTTATTACCATCCATTTCAAAATTAAATGAAAAACATTTCACATCTATATGTGGTGGTCGTAGTGCACACATACGCACCAATAATGTTATTATTTTATAAAGGATTTAATGATAAAAAGTTTTATGAGATATTATAATTAAATAATTTTATTAATATAACAAATATACGAAAAACATATTAAATTAATCGTTATGTCTAGCTATGAGAAGCGGTGATGGAAAACGAATTACATCAGTTCGTGAGGGGTAATCTTCCGTACAGACGATCTATGGTTTAATTTCCCATTTAATGGAAGTGGAGATGTGTATTATTTATGAAATAAATCTGTTAACATATAATTATATTTTAGATATTGTTTTTTATTTTTATTATTATAACATTAGTTAATATGGTATGAGAATAAGAAATAAGAAAGTGTTTAGGGAAGACAATTATCATCGCTTATGGAAACGTCTATTGGATCTCTTAGAATGGACCCTATGGTTGGTTTTTTGAGAATATTAGAATATACCGAATTTTGATAATGATTTTTTGAAGGGATTTTTTATCCAAATAGATTATGATGTCTAAACAAGTAAGGGCAGGATGATCCCTTTTAAAATTAAGGAGTGGCATTTTTGTAAATACCCAAAACTATTCAATAATGGGAAGTCACTCTCCCAAAAAGTGCATTAAAAATTTATTAATAAATTCTTTTATGTATTATATGGTTGATCCACACATCTAATACATAATAACACATGTTTTAAACCTGTATTTCCTGAACTTCTATGTTTTTTTACATTTTCTATTTTAGTTTTCATCACGGTAACTTGTCTCTTTTTAGTTTCATATATAATTTAACCATTAATAATAAAATTAAAATGATCTTTATTAGATAATTTAGAACCAATTAATATAAATATTAAATCCAATTTATTAAATTAAATCACAATGTGTGTTTAAAATTAATTTTAACACATCCGTATGAAACGTGGAAAACCACATTTTAACCTTAACCATGTCAACAATGTTCATACTCTTCAAGGGTAAATATAGTCACTATATAATAATGATCAATCCATTAATGGACAATTTTTTATATATTTAAAAATTTTAAAATAATTTGGTAGAATATAGGGTTTTTATTAATTTTAAATCTTTTAATGAAATTTTATTTATTATAAAATAACATTAATGTCAATTATAACATTATTTAATTAATTAAACATTAGAAATATAATTACATTGATAGAATTAGAATATATTCCTTTAAAACTTCTATACCATGATATGTTTAATGAAAAAATCATTTAAGGAAAAAATTCATTCAATTTATATTAAATATAATATTATTACAACCATTTATTTTATTTTTTGTATTAATAAAATAATTATTGTATTGGTGTTGGATAAAAATTTAAGGTTATTATATAATTATTAAAACTTATAAATAAACTACCCACATAAAAATAATTTCATTAAAATCAAGATAAACCTAAATATTCATAGACAAGTTGATTTATCCTAATATGAACACTTAATTTAAATTAAAATCTAAAGGATCATATTTTATTTTTTCTTTACACAAATTATTATATAGATCACTTCCAGGGACAAGTTTCCAAAAAACTCCTTAAAGTAAATTATAATGTGATTTGATTATGAATTTGTTAATAAAACATATATTAAACATGTTTTATGTCATTTTTAACCATTATCTTTTTAGTTTAACACCATTATAACCTCGTTTTATGATTAACCATGGTAATTAATTTTTCATGTAGTTACTCTTCATTAAGAAAAAAAATATAGTTGACCTTGTTATATAATATTAATTATACTATTTCTAAATACGAAATCCACATTACCGAATTAAATTAAAAGATGTTTCAAAATTTAATTTAAAATTAGACTCGCATACACGATGAAAAAAAAATTCCAAAGAAAATTTCTCAAAACATATAAAATGCGTTTATATTTAAATTAATAATATAATTTATTAAAATTACCCAAATTTGATTAATTATAATATATTTGAGATAATTTTACTTTAAAAACAATTTTAAATCAAAAATGTAACTTCTAAATACTTTAAACGAAAAGATAACATTCAATAAAAATCTGTATTTTTCCATATTCATCAAAAAACTAGTCTTTTTAGAAAATTATTAAAATTTAAATTGAAGATAATTATTACATTGTGATTTAAAAAATAAATTCCATTTTCAAAATAAATTTTTAATGTGTTATAAAAATTAATTTTAAATTATGTTTACAAAGCGTGATGAAACCGTCTTTTAGAATAAAAATGTTTTTCATATAATATTTCCTTTTCATTAATGTGATTAATATTTTATTTATATTAAATATATATACATTAAATGTGTTTAAGTCATGTGTAAAGCATATAATGTTCATAATTTTTTTATTCCAATTCATATTCACCAATTTAATGGCCTAGTTCTAACTGTATAATATTTTATAGATCTTTTACAGTCAGGGTTGCAGGTACCTCAATATATCCAAAAGAATAAAATTTAATGAAATATATTGTGTGGGTCATTTGAGCTTGGTGATGTGTTCTATATATGATTTTAAAAAAATTTTATTCTTTTTTAATATTATGTTGTTACATGTAGGTGATGTCAACATGGTTCAAGACCATGGAACTACAAGGGGAGGCGCGACAACAATTACATGTGGGATCATAGTATTGATTTCTAGCAACTAGAGGATAAAATCAATTAACAATGTTTTTACCCTTTATTTATAGAGTATTTAGGTAGGTTAAATGGTGAGGGACTTGGAAAAATTTATGGATCTGGAATCTTTAGGAATATGAGCTTCATTGTCTATAAAATATGAAACTAAACTCCTTGTATCCCTAGGGAACACCTATCGTGTATCATGAGTTCTTATGACCGATATTGGTTTATTACTAAGTTAAATATTACAAGTGTAAGGCCCACATTCTATGTGACCCTGCCCAAATATCCATTCTATATTATGATGGCACACACCCAAGAACCCAGTCGAATAGAAAAATCATGTACCCATAGAGAAATATACTGTGGAAGCACATGGGTAACCATGTCATGCAATGATAGAACATGTACAGGACCATGGTTGGGTTAACATGTCATTTCCTTATAGTAAGTTTCTATATAAATCCACATGGCTGGCATAGCCATGTCTAGGAAAGGACACTCCCTAGTCCTCAAGAGAGGTCATATGCTTTGTAGGCCTATCTATATGACATATACATTGTTTCAACACTCTAAGTGAAGTGATGGGATATTGAAAGGGTTTGGATTTTTGGGACACATTTTTAACCCAAATAGAACACATCATATACTCCCATGAAAACCTTTTACCTTGTGTATCTCTTTATTTAGGACTCATATTTAGGCCTATGAGTAGCATATCCTGAGTAGTTGTCTATTATGGATGTGATGGTATCATTCGTTATAGCATCATATATAAGATTTTAAGTGTTATTACAGATACTCTTCTTCCAGTGATACTTATCATATGATAATGATCAGGATTGGTCTTCAAAGAGATGATAGTTTCGATACTCCCCTTTTGCATCATGGAATAGATCCCTCATACTCTTAACACATGTATATTTGGTACAGCCCCACACTATAGATAGAATGTGTCCCTTGTCTATGGATTGATTCTCCCCCATCATTGAGCTTATTTGGGAGGGGTTCCACCAATGAATTTTGTTCTCCCTCAACTATAGAGAACATTGGTGAGGTGCGATCCCACCAATATGATTCTCATTATGTTGCAGATAGTGCAGAGTGTCAGTGATGAGACCATTGGATATGAATGCATACTCATCATAATTTATAGCTAACTATAAATATAGAAGTTCCTTTTATCTTTTTTATAGAGTTTATTTTATGAATATATGTTGATGGATTTATTTACCATATCATCTTATGGGTTGAGCTACCTATTATTATTCTATTTCTTCCCTATTGTTTGTGGGGAATCCTTATGGGTATTTATATAATCACTCATGTATAAGATATACCATATGGGTCTTGTCTTGTGTATATGACATGTAGATCAGTGGAGACTTTAGTGGGACCTATATCAGAGGAGTGTAGCAATACAAGAAGGTTATAACTATGATTTGTGGTTTTACATAGATATTGTCATCTTGGATCTATTTAGTTTTTATTTATTCTAGTAGTTTTTAGGTTGGGACCTCATTTTTAGATGGGAATTTACTTTTACCCTGTATATCTTTTATATTACCTTGTTGCACTCTCATTTTTTTTCCTAGAAGTTGTTGCATACTCTGGTTACACACTATATATTTTAGTACTTTTTTATCTCTATCCTGTTTTATGAATCTAGTTATGTTTGTACACATAGGTACATTGGAAAAGGCCTACTTTTCTAGTTATATAACTACTCGATACTTATCACTAGCTTATGGATTATTGGGGGAAGGCTTGTGGTGTCACCCTCAGCTTATTTCTGGACTCAATAGTTTCCCAATGGTTTAGGTTGTGACAAAGTCGTATTAAAGGTGGTTTTTCATTGGGTCAGTTTTAGTAGTTAAACATGTTGTGAGGAATTTTTTAGGAACATAGGGAAATTATGTCGAAGTGTATTGAGTACTACTCTAAGGCCCTGAAACCATGTTATAGTGTGGTGGTTGATGTATATATGCACTGTGACTCTAACTACCTTCTTGTCGACTCGACATATTGAGAAATAAGTTGTAGGGAAACCAATGATACATGAATCCTATTGGATTTTTTTAACATTAATTTCTTTGTTGAGTCAGCTCCCCATATATTATCATCTAACTATGATACATCTTAAAAACATTCATAATGACTACACGATGATAACTATCTTAGATGTTTATTTAGGGTGATGATGATGGCTAGTTCAATGATAAGGCCTTAGTTTATATACCCATTTATGAGGTTTTCCATTTATTTCCGTATAGAATAGTGTTTCCACCTGATAGAAAGCATGTGAATCCCCCTCCCATTATCTATAAGGATGATTAGCTTCTTTTTGGGTAGAGGTTAAAAATAAACCACTAACATTAAATCACTATCTCCATTTCATTTCAACCATCACATCATCCACAACTCATTTATACATAAATCATATCATTTCAGCATCAATGATTTCATATATTCTTATTTACTATGATTATTGGCCAATTATGATCTCACCTCATTACTATTCTTTTAATTACCACTGTTCTTCTTTGATGGACTATGGGGTTGGAATTTTGTTTTGTCAAACCAGATTTAAGTGGAATCCAACCCCTATACTCATGTAAGATTCATAAATGGTATAAATATTAGCTTTTTGTTGATGGATAAAGAGAGGTTGTGGGATGGAGTGTAAATACCAAGACCCTAGTATCCCAGAGTTGGTGGATACATTATTACATTTTTAATAAATACAAGGGATTGCATCCTGAAAGACCAAATTATTTAGTAGTATTGGAAACATAGATACATAATTGAATTAAAAATCACTTTTGAAAACATAAAATACAACTATGTTTTTTCTTTAATATCATATTTATACCCTATAGAATGTCTTTGTATATGAATCATAAAACATTTCGTAGAATACTTGTTCAAGGAAGCATAGGAAAGGGGTGAGAACTAATTCTCAGTAGGGGTACGCATACAATGGAAACTATCATGAATATGTATTAAATAACCAATATGTAAAGGTAAATAATTGAAACACATGTCATTTAATCAATAAATTCACCATGAATAATATATTGAAAGGAATAAATAATGATCAAATTACTCTATATAAATAATATCATCAGTTAGAAACTCATCCCTGTATATTATAAAAAATAAAATAATCACGTGGACATCAATAAATAAATTTATACTGATGGAATCCATAATTTTATACATCTAATTATCACCTTTGATTCCTTTTAAAAATACGTCTAAAATAATTTCAATTCATTGATCAAAGGTGTAACTCCCTGACCCCAGTTACCCAGAGTCAGTGCATTATTACATAATAATGGCATGATCAAAATAGATCAAATACTGAAAGACCGATCAGTTTAGTAGCATTGGAAGGACTAGATACATTCAAAAGATTTTCATTACATCATGAAATTAAAACATCAAAAACATTTTGTCCCATTTTGGAAACACTTATATCCTTAGCCTATCTTTATAGGTTAACTTTAAAATACTTCTTCACATCCTAGGAAAAATAAAACATAGAAAGGGGTGAGATGAGATTCTTAGTATGGATAACAATATAGCGTAAGCTTTCATAAATAAGCCTAAACATTTAGGAAAATGTACAACACAATAACAAAATCCTTTTAAAATTAAACTTCAGCATAATTTGGAAAAGATAAAATCAAATTATACCATTTACTAATTCACATGGATATTATAGTAGTCGAATAATCACATGGAATGTCATTAGCCACTTTCATATTGATGGAATGCATAATGCCAGACATTATAAACACATAGTCAAGGCCTTGTGCCAAGACTACAAATAAGATTTTGTCAAGGCCTTTTTCCAAGACACTAGTTTGTCTCATTAGACCTACCGATGCATCGAGGAGCTATAATGTGATCCACCCATCACTTACTATGTCCAATGCATTCCTCATATGAAAATGTTTAAAGAAAACATAAACTTTCATATTAAAACTAGCATATGAAATGTAAATAATTTATCCATAAAACATGAATGGTGTAAAAAAACACATCCACAGTCAAACATATCACAAAACCTTCAATACAATATGGAAGTTTGGTATCATAATAAATCAACATCAAATAAGCTTAAAATCATCAACGGTTGTTGACATATATGAAATCAAAAGTTTTTGAGAGAAACATCACTTTCTATTTTGAAATAATTTATATTTAATGTAATTATAAAATAAAGAATTTATTTTGAAAACATTCTTATAAACTTGTAAGGGAAGCTTCGATGATGTGATAATAGCAGAAAATAGTTGCACCCACCGTATAAGTAAAAAAAATATTACCATAATTTTGTCGAATAGGTCATAAAGTACCTTGTTTAGAAAACCATGGTAAGATTCCTTTCCAAACATATAAGGTAACACAAGGAAATAAATTACTTAAACAATTTTCTATTAAATAGTAAAAAAAAATTGAAATACATTTTTATGAAAACGCAAATGTGGATGATAAAGAGGTCCCAGTAGATACTTATGTAAAAAAACCTCCAATAATAATGATATTGTGAAATTAGCCCATACCTTGTAGTTTTCCTTAGTCGATGGTATTTTAACAACCTTTATAATAGTTAAAAAATTGTTATTTAATTATAAAAAAACTATATACATAAATATGATATCATATATGATCTTATAATATTGTTTTGTTAATAATATTTCAGCAGTATCATCATTTCGGGTGTTAACTGATTCATTTTCACTTATATTATTGGTTATATAAGACTTTTTTTTGGGTAGGATGTATTTTATTCATATACAGAATGATATTATGTTCTTAAAAATTATTTTTAATCATTAAATGATAATTTTTCTTGGATTATTACGATGGGGAATGAATCTCATCACGTTCGTGGTGATGGTAATCTATACGTACAAACGAGCTACAATATCATTCAATTCAAGGTGAAATAATATATAATTCAATTTCATATCACATATAAATAATCATTAACATGTTATATTTATTATTTACATTAGTTATATTCATTATTATACCCATCCAAAAGAATGAAGTGTTTGAATAAAAAATTACACCACGACGTGTAGATGGTAAGCTGTAAGTACGCACGTATGGTGACTTTTACATTTATAGGATGGATAGAATAAGGAATGTGGTTGTACCATATTAATAATAACATCACAGTATATTTAATACACTGGAGTCATTATTTAATAATTGAAACAACAATGAAAGCAGAAGTGGATGAAGAAAAGAACATGAAAGAGGTGATGAAATATTTATCTCTTCTTCGGGTTCTTCCTTTTGATTTGATCAGAAGGACTCCGTAGGTTGGAATTATGACCAAATTAAGGCCTCTAAGATTAATGGAGGAATTTCGGGAGTATATTTGGGCAAGTATTTGCCGAGAAAAAAGGTTTTGGAGGTGTGAAATTAAGAGAAGGGGAAGTGCCCTTTATAAGAGAGGTGAGGGTCACTTTAGGAAAAACTGAAAATATTATTTTATAATAAAAGTAATTTTAGGTTTATAATGGATCCAAAATAAATTATTAAATGTATATGGTGTGTATGGGTCTAAAACCTTTCATCCAATAGTTTTTATACAGTTTTAGGTCATCATATTAACCTTATATTTTAGATTTAACTCTTAGTTAAATAGTTTGTTATTTACCATGTCTCATTGAATTTTTATATTATATGGTTAATAAACATAAAATAACATGAATGAAGACCAAATTTGGTTAATTGTTAATATATATAAACTTATATATGTCTTTTGGAAGAACCTTATAGTTTTAGGAATATTATATCAATTAATAATACAATATTTGTTTTAAAAACACAATTATGTCAATTTTGACACTATTTAGTATTTGATTTTTTTGAAGACCATAATAACTTTATAACTTAGAATAAAATTTCTTTAAACAACCATAACATGTCATATTAGAGTATAAAATTAGTATAAGCCATCAAAAGTCTCAATTTACATTTATTTGGATATTTATAATATCAATTATTTTAATATATCATTAATAAGGAAATCACTACATCATAATTTTGTCAAAAATAAATTAAATTATTAAGGCCTAAAATATATCATTAAAATACCATTATGTAGGAAATCTCTTTAGATTTCTAATTAATATTTATAGTAGAATTTGTATTGTGTGTAACCCTATATTTTAAATGTTTTAGTTATTAAACATTGAATTTAACTCTTTTAACTCTTCTATAAAAAATAATAATAAATTTCTTAATCTAATCCAAGTGGAAATAATAGGATCATATTTTATTCATACGGTTTTTTTGGTCTAATTATACTTATCCCATAGAATTCGGAAATTTTTTAGGGTAATTATTATATCATTTTTACCCTAATTACCTTATTTACTTCTAACCGTGGTAAATAAAAGTCAAAAAATACTATTCACCAAAAAATATTTTCATCTTATTGAACCATATTTTAATTACTTATATTTACCATGTCTCTTTGCTTTTTTAAATTAAACTCACTGAAGTGGTAAAATTATGGTTTATATGAATTTGCAAATGCTCCTAGGAGGAGGGTAAAAGACAGTAAAAGTTCGATAAAATTTTATATAGCTAAACTTATTATAAAATGACTCTAATGAATAATGTTGATAATATATAGGTATTATGTGTCTATTTTGACCTAAAATAAATTAAAATATAATAAATAATTTTTTAAATAAAAAGTCAGTTTTAACCAATAACGCAGTGTTTTTTCCCTATTCATCAAAAATTGAAAGTTTTCAGAAAAATACCAAAAATTTACCCTAATCTAATTTTGATATTCAAAATCCAAATATGAAGTCCATTTTGAAAGATAAATTTTATAAAATTTCAAAAGGAAGGTATTACTATTCATAACGGCTAGTTTGATTGGTCGTGGTGTGTTAGAATCTCAAAGTTCCATACAATGTAAGGTATTTCATTATTCAAAGAGAAATTTCCCATAGAAGCTTATGGTGTCACCAAAGGTATCTAAATAAATGGTTAAGGTATCATCCAAAAACCCTATATATTGTTTCCTCTGAGACCTACTAACGCATCAAGGGTATATAGCAGGCTTCACCCATTACTTATTCTATCTAATGAATTAATCATATGAATATGGAAACAATAATCAATATAAACATTTAGAATGAAATATTATCATAGAAAATGTTAGTAATTTTCCCATTCAATAAACATAATCATAAATCATCTATAGTAATATGGAGAATTCTATCAAAATAGTATTTCCCTATCAAATAGATCATAAATCGTCTAGGTAAATAAAAATGATAATATTTTTACAAAAAATTATTAATAGAGTATAAGTCAAAATAAAAATGTTTTTTATGAATATAAATACCATAAAAATTTACATAAAAACATTCATGAAAAAAAATATACTTTTCCATTTGAAAATTAAATCTAAAAAATAAAAATTTCCAAAAAAAAATAGGTAAAATATTTTATTTGAAAAGAACCTTGTAAAATTTTAATGGGAGCTTCAAAATGATGCTAGGTAATGACAACAAGAAATTTATTTTATTGATCAGCATTTTAAATCAATGATTCCTTTCATATTTTTGCAAGAAAATTAAAAAAGTACTTTGTTTGAAAAACTACAAGAAAAATCATTTAAAAAAAACAAAAAATATAAATGTGTAATAATTTCATTAATATCAACTTTATAATGTTGAAATCATTTTTTAAAATATTTTTATACAACATGGATATGTAATAAAAATAATTTTTGACTGAAGAGATATATAACGATGGTCTTGATTAAAAACATTATCATCATGATTTTCACTAATAATGAGAGAAAATTGTACTATTACTGGAAAATTTCATAACTAATAGAATTATATGAAAATGCACCGGGTTTAATATTGAAATATCAAACAATTTTCCAAGGGAGACTTCAAAATAAATAATCCAAAAAATAATAGTGTGATTTAAAATAAACCCTTACAAATTTGAAAATATTTGAATCCTAATCCCCGTGAATAAATAGCATTAAATGAAACATTAAATATTTTAATAATAAACAAATAAAATTTACAAAAATATCAATGGGGAATTATTTACACCCCAAAAAAGAATAAGTGGGGAATATGGAATTGTCTCACTGAAGTAAAAGTGAGACAAGAAACCCTTAATTTTGGTATGATTTCTTTCATACGTGTACATACATACAATATAATAAATATATATTTATGAAAAATATATTTTAAAAACATAATCGTATATATTTGACCATATAAGATTTTTTTATTTTTTGTATAATATATTAATTAATAATTCTTTGTTAAAATCAATGTTTCGGGTGATAATTGCTTCAATTTTTAAGTATGTTTCGGTTCATTAATTTTAGTAATTTTATTTTTATCAACGTTCAATAATATATAGAATGTTATCCCAGATATAAATATCATATATAATCATTATATAAGTACTTATTGTATTCTATAAATATTATATATGAGAAAATGAATCACAATGTTAATGGAGGTCGTTGATCATATGTACGCCTGAATGTTGTTTCTATTTTTCCAATAGATGAAATGTTCGAATAGTAAATAATATATGATATTTTTAGAACCATTATTACAAAAAAATATTTAATTTATATTTTTTATACATATCTTTATTACCATCCTTTTCATTATAAAATGAAAAGCATTTCACGTCACTACATCGAGGTGGTAGTCCACTCGTACACACGAGTGACATTATTTAATTCCAACAGCTTAGAATGTATGAAGTTAAATGTGAAATTATAATTAAATAATTATTTTAATTACATAAATATCACATAAATATGATAAATATATCCTTATATCTAGCTGTGAGAGGTGGTGATGGATTGTAAATTACATCAGTTTGTGAGGCGGTAGTTTACCACACAAACGATCAACAGTTTCGTTTAACATTTAATGGTAGAGGAGATGGATATGTTTTCTGTCATAAATATAATAACATATTAATATATTTTAGAGAATATTTTCATTATAATATTTTTATAATGACATGAATCAATGTGGTTATAAAAGAAGAAAAAACGAACGATCTTAGTGAAGACAATTATCTTCACTTAATGAAACATCATTTGGATGTCTTATTAAGGACCCCAGGGCTGCTATATTGGAATGAAAAATATCTCCATAATATGTATAATGATATTTTTTGGGAATTTATTTTGGTTTTTTATCAAAAAAATTAATGTGGTGTGAATAACAATGGGGATAAACAGCCCAATTAAAATTCCGGAGGGGTGGAATTTTTGTAAATACCAAAAAAATTTCAATAATGTGATGTCACTCACATCCTAAGGGCCTAAAAATTTATAATTTAATTATTAAAGGGATAATATGAATGATACATTCCTAAAACACACAAAACACGCATATTTTATACATGATTTCCCTCAAGTTCTATGTTTCCTTACTTTTACCATTTTAGTTTTCACCATGTTAAGTAGCCTCATTTTATTTCTTTCGTAATTTATTATAAAATAATATAAATAAAATAGGCCTTATTATATAATTTGAACCGAATTATTCAATATATAAATCTTTTTTGTTAAATAAATAATATTTTCATGTGTTAAAATTAATTTTAACACAAGTATAACGCACAAAACCCCATTTTAACCTTAAGCATGTTAACAATGTTTTTACTCGTTAGGGGTCGATATATTTATTATAAAAGATAAATTGGTATATTAATGGAACATATTTTATATTTATAAGTATCTATAGTACTTGGTGGATGATAGGAATTTTAATAATTTTAAATCATTAAGTAAAATACTATTTACTATAAAATATCTTTAATATAAATTTTGACACTATTCATCTAGTATGTTTTAAAAATATCAACACCATGATGGAATTCCAATATATTAATTTTAAACATGTATACAATTATATTTTATAAAAAAAATTGTAACAAAATAATTCATTCGATTTATAATAATTTTAATATTATTAGGAGAATTTATTTTTTTAATTAATTAAGTAACTACTGTGTCATTGTTTCTTAAGCATTTAAGGTATTTATAACTTTAATTATGGTAGATAATATTTAAAAAATTTACTATTTATTAAGATAAAAAATTATTTTTATCTTATTATATAATATTAATATTTTTATCCAAACTACTAAATCTATTCTATGGGATTTAGTACATAGAAGTTGTAGAATTTTATTTAATATTAAATCCACATACATGATGAAAAAAATAATTTTGTAAAGGTAATGTTTTCAAAGGTTTTCAATTTTTATATATAAATTAAACATATAATTATTTATAATTAAATAAATTGTATTTATTTCAATTTTATTGAACTTATTTGACATATTAAACAATTTAAAATCAAAATTTAACTTCTAAATTATGTAAATGAAAAGACAAATTTCAATAAAAACCTGTATTTTTTTACATTTCATCGAAAACATAATACTTTTAGAAAAATATAAAAATTTAACACAAATATAATAATGAAATTATTTTTTCAAAAATATAATAAATTTTTTAAATTTAATTATTTAAAAATAATAAAAATTAATTTTAAAGTATGTGGGAAAAGAGCGATGAAAACGCCTTTTAGAAAATACAGTTTTTTAGAAAACTATTGTTTTATTTCAAATGGTTAATTTTTTTATTTATAATTAATAGATAACCATTTAATTTATTATATAAATGTGTAAAGCACATAACTTTCACAATATAGTGAGTCATATTCATACCATCTGATTTAATGGCCAGGTTATAATCGAATAATATTTTACAGTTCTTTTATACTCGAGGTTGTGTATACGACAAGCTATCAAAAAGATTAAATTTTAAAGAAATATATTTTGTGGTACATTTAAGCTCATTGTTTCTTCTCTCATATACTCTCAAACATAAATTTCTTCATTTATATTCTTAATGTTTACATTCTCCCATGCTTTACTAAATTATATTCTCACATTTGAATATGTGCTTCAGAAAAAATTGGATAGACATTTGAAATTTCATTTATTGAAAACCCACATTGTAAAAAGGTTAATAAATGTTACTCTTAATATAGGGAAAGGGAAATATTAATGTCATATGGAAGAACACATATCTAGGTTTCCATATAAGATAACATTAGTTTAATGTAAAAATATGCACACTAAGGAAAAGAGTAAATAATTATGGATTGAGATAGAGATCATTGATCATAAGAAAGTGAATGATCAAGATAAATTTAATGAACAGAAAACCATAAATATTTTATGATTTAAAATACCATTTTATTCATCAGATACATATTTAATACAATAACAATTTTTCAAAATCCTTTTTCTAGAGAAAATGAATTCATTTACCATCTAGATGAAAAACATAAGGAAATATACTTACTTGATATCTTTCTATTTCATAAAAATAATTTAATCCTATAGTTGTTCTTGATTAATTTTAACTTCTTTTCTTACTCTAGGAAATTAGAATCCAATGTGATTATTTTTTATGACTGAATCACTAAAATTAACTTTTAATATATCATTAAATTAATAAAATAATTTAAATTCATTCCTCTAATACCGAGATATTTTCGAATACAAAAATGTTTATAAAAAGTTATACCTTAATGTATAAAACTAAAAAAATATCCCCAAAGTTTCACATAATCTATTATATAAATAATTAACCTTAATACTATTCTAAAATATTACTGACCAAATTCAGAGTCCAATAATTTTGTAGGATGATCATGAAATTTCTAAAATCATATTAAAATTTAATTTTATAAATTAATTACTTATTAATGTAGTATTCTAAATATGTGAATACCTAGATCACCATTATACCTTAATGAAAACAAGAATCCTTACTCAGATTTCTAGAGTCTTAGGTAAATATTATTCTATAGATATCTCAACCAAATATATTGTATCTTTACGGATTTCCATGTAGAATAATACTTTTAGATATTCTATACTCTATGGAAGGAAAATATGGTGTCTTATTACCTCGGTAAGAAATTTCATTATCTTTTGGTCTAGGAAGAATCAAAGTAGTTGGCCTCATTACAACTATACCTATTGAAATATAGTGATGTGTCTTACATATCATCAATATTGGTGACACTACAACTTCTAAAATGTGTGGTAGATTCATAGCTTGGAGATGTATATTGTGTGGTTTTGTGTGACCAGATATCCTCATGAGATACAACAGATAGATTTTTGAAGGAAGGTAGTAATTCATCCTTTTACAAGCAAGTGTGATAGTTCTAGTCATTTTGATTGAGTATGTGTTGATTTAGTTTCATACCTCTTCCATTTATGTTCATCCGAGTGTAGAAACGTTTTACAGAGACCCTTAGTGGCGGTTTTTATTGGCTGAAATGAGGCTGAGAATTTCCATATTTGTCTCTCGATGCCTCATGTGTCAGTGGGTAACAGTTGATCATAATGTTCTAGTAGGTCTTAATCAAATTCTAGAGATCCGAAAATGGTAGTGTTGTAGAATATATATATATATATATATTTTATTGGTATTTTGTGGAAAATGACATGCCATGATGCAATATGGATGGTTGTTGACTGACTCGCCAAGTCATCACAATTTGTTACCATCTAGGAGAATAGTTTTCTTGAGAGTTTAAGATGATTATATGTGAATTAAATAATATATATTTAGTGACTAACCATAAAAATCATCTCCAAACAAGAGTCTCTCTTCATGTATTGGTTTTGGAGGGGTCCACATGAGGCATTTGAGTCCTAGTTATGGATGAGTGTAGTGTTTCGACCCCAGAAGGCTAAAAAACAATGTGGTTCATCTAGGTATTAGATAATATGCTGAGAGACTATGTATTTAATTTTATATGGAGCGTAGATGATCATTTCCCATTTTTGTATTATACAAATAATAACACCTTTCACTCCACTATCATTATGAAGCCTTTTAAATAACATTATTGGATACCCTATAGGTCACCCTTTTGCTGGAATCAGATTAGTGAGACATCTATTATTAGGTCATTGATGGTTTAATTTATGATTGATAAGTATTATGTGATCCATTAGTGTTTTAAAATATCCTAAAGACAGAGGAAATCTTACGAGGAATAATATCTTAGGCTGTTGGAGTTCGATCTGTGGGACCATGTTTTTATGAGATTCTACCTATGATGAGGATTGGGGATATTTAAATTGGGAATAAATATATCTCAGATTTTTATTAGTTCATTAAATATCCTATGAAGGGTTGGTGAGGTTTCATACTATTTGATATTTCCCCCAAAGATAGATCGAGTCCATGAATTCATCTATGAGTCACAACTAAGGAGACATATGAAATAACCATCACTTATTATTGACTATGGGGATTAAGATATCATGTATAGATCCACCTTCCTGAAGGAGACAACATCAGTTGGGGACCACCAAGATAGGATGTTATGTGGATGGACCATTCCTCTTGTTTCAATGTTATGGAAGAATGGGAGCTTAATATACAGATGTGGGCTAAGTACCCCCAACTTTTTGTGTAGCTTATGATTTTTTGGGTGAAAATCATTGAATGAGGGGAGAATGTAAAAACTATAGTATCTACAATTTCATCCTTTGAATATTTATATATATTTTTATTATTTTTCTTGGAGTCTTCTCTCATTTTTGGGTGTCGTGGGGACCCAGAATTAATGTATTAAAAATATGGATATACATTAAATCAGAAATGGATATATTTTTAGAAAAAATAATTTATTGATTGCGACCTCATTTGGTAAACTGGATACCATGGTTGTTTTCAGAATATGTGTTTTATCATAGACATGGCATAAGGTTGGTCTACATCGGACGTTCCATAAGAGGAATTTGTTTGAAGGTGCATTAAATAAATTAAATATTAATTAAATTAAATTTATTAAAAATTTAACTAAGCTCTCTCCTCTAATTAGACATCATTCTGGAAAATATCTTGGTTTAGTTCCATATCCCTTGGATATTAGAGAGGGGATATCTACCTTGGTGTTGACGACATGAGAATGTGGGGCGATGATGAATGATCTAGGAAAATCATGAGATAAATAATGATCACAATGGTATTTTCAACTTATTCATTAGTGGAAATGTTCATCCCCAACAGGTGATCCATTCTTAAGGTAGGGATCATTATTTGTGGATTTCCACCAATTAATTTATTTTTCATACATGTATTTAATATCTTGTTATTTGTTTTTATTTTCATTCTACTCATGATCACTATTTTAATTTATGTTGCTAAACTATTAATATTTATGTGTTTTTTCATCTTATTTCCACCCTCTAGTTTCTATAATTTTGGATTATTGATCGGGATAACCTAAAAAATTGGTGATATCACTTTTTTATTGGGCTTTTCCCACCATTATTCATCATATTCATCATCATTGGCCCACACGGTAGTTATTTGACATTTTCAGGGTAGACTTAAGTGTGATAGAACCACTAGATTAAAGTTAGATTCATGAAATACATGGGTATTATTGTTTTATGGATATATTTAGATAGTTTTTTGGATTTGGGTGATAGAATCATGGTTCAGGCCCTAGATTAGTAATAGAAGGTGCAGAAGCAACCACATGAGAGATCAAAGTTCTGATTTCCTATAACAAAATGAACGAAATTGATTATTAGAGGTTTACACATTAATTTATTTTAGATTTTGGGACAAATGGTGAAAGAAGAATTTTAATCTGTGGATCTATAATCCTTTTGAAAGAAGGATTCACTATCTCTGAAAAACATTACTACACATTGTGTATCCTGAAGAAATGCACACCATCTATCCGGGGTTCTCACAGTGGCAAGGATTTCATCCTATGTAAAGATTCACTTTCCATGTGGTCGGGACCACATGTCGTGTGACCCTACCTGAATGTCCATGTTATGCACTGATGGAATATGCCCAATATTCTAGGATGATAAACACATCATGTACCCATAGAAACTTCTCTTATAGAAGCACATGGTAAGCTGGTCCATGTGCCAATAGAACATTCCTAGGACCCCAAGTGAACATACACATCTGGTCTGTATAGGACATGTTGTGTGGAGCCATGTGGCTATTGGTTCTGGGTGTTGTGGTAGCATGTAGTGGTGGGTGATATATTAAAATTTATTTTAATAATGTTTACCCAAAACCATGAGTGAGGATATTTCACATCAAATTTATAATTAATTTATTTAATATATTAATACATAAATACAATTCCCTTGAAACATTCTTCATTGCTGTTTTTTGATCATTTGAAAATACGCTTTTGGTTTACTTCATTTCACTATGAGGATCCAATGGTACAATCCCTCTAGAAATGATCCAAACATGCTCCAATGATCTCTGAGAAACACTAATCAATCAACGGGCACTAACATAGTGAAATGAATGTCTTTCATTTTTCGTTCTGGATCTCTCATTCTTTGGACTTCGAGAAATATATATTGTTATTCTTGTTCTTTTAAGGTATAGAAAAGGATGATTCGGGGGAGAATTTTTCATGCGTAAAAATTCTCTATTTTTAGTTTTTGGTAGCAATATACAATAATCATAATCATCTATTTATAGTCTTAGATAGTGGGTTAAAATATTATTTAATATAATGTTGTACATTAAATAACATTTATATACATTTATAAACCCTATGCCAAATAAGAATAATATTTTTATTATTATTAATTTTTTATGGGACATGCCAACTTGCACAATAACATATACTATATCACATTATTGATAATTAATATTTTTCCTTGAACTCGGTCTTTGTCCATTCATTCTCTTCTAGCATAATTAATTTGTGGAGTAAATATTTTATTCACAATCTAAGGAATAAATGTTTATTAAAAAATTCAACAAATAAAATGTTTATTTTATTCACAATCGAGAGAATAAATATTTTATATAAATTCACTTTATCCAATAAATTATTTAATAATAAATAAATAATAATTTATTACCATGTGAATATTAGAGACCAATAAAACAACAATAAAATCATTCCTCATTCTTGTGAATAATAATTATTCTAATAATTAAATTCAAATAGAATTTAATCAACATCAATGGAAACACGTAGTGTGTGACCCTCGTAAATCATTTTTCATTAGTATTAGGTGGGATTTCCTTAAGTCCAAGATTACAACCTCACAATAGGTTAAGGAAACCAAGAGAAAGAACTTAATGTCCAAATTAAGACAACAACATATGAGCGTTCACTATGTAATATATTCCATTTGTCTCAATATCTCATTAAGAAGGTTGAACATCCATGACACAAAATAATTTGCATGATATGTCTTTCTTTAACTATCTAAAATTTACATGTTGTCACACCATAGAAATGTATTTTAATGCGACAATTATATTCCAATCAAAGGGATGAGATATTACCTTCCATAAAGATGGAAGGGACAAATCCTACCTTAGCATATGCATTAATTACATGTAACACATGATTCACCCTACATAAACAACATCACAATGAACAATTATTGTCATGGTATACAAAATATTTATAAGTGCGTAACATATGACATGAATTAATAATAATCTTAAATTTGAATAACCATCACACATGATAAAATATACGGATGTCTAATGATGCCAAAACAAGTGAAATTACTTATAGCAGGTTTGGTATCATATTCTCACATATTGTAGATTACCAAGTGTAGACTTCATTATAAGAAGCCTCATCTTCTTCTGAGTAATTTCATTGGACATTTTAGGCACTATGTGTGCCATCATAGTATTTCATCGAACCATAGAACATTATTTAGGAATATCGTCATAGAACATCTTGGTTCTCATCATAGTTGAGATCGATTATGTCATTATCTATATGATGTATAATCATATAAATTATAAGATTAGAGTCTATTAGATGAATGAAATATATATAATAATAAGATTTATTAATATTCAATGCATTTAATATACATGTAATCAACGTAAAAAAATTTGGTCCTATGACACAAACTCCAAAAAACTCCAACTTGGACTAGGGACATCTTCCTATGAAATTTTATCCTCTAGACATAACATGTTAGTCATTTTTATAATGAGTCATGAGTTTAGTCAATGGGTCTACAATGTTGTCTTCTATGAAAATACTGCTCTCAAGATCGTCACCCCTCGGAGAAAAATGCCTCAAGAGATGATACTTCCAAATTATGTGCTTCAACTGATGATGTGACCTTCTCTCTTTTCAAATAGCCACCATTGTAATATTATCACAATAGAGTGTGGTAGGATTATTACTCCTAGGTACCACATTGATATCTTCAAAAATGTTTGGTATGTATAATTCTTTATTAGAAACCTCAGAAGTGATGATAAACTCAGACTCTGCTATAGAGTATTAAACCATATTGGGATTTGAGATCATTGAGCTCATAGTTCCTCTATTGAAAATGATGATGTATCTCATTTGTGACTACATGACATCTAGCTCATTTTGTAAACTAGAATCTATGTATCCTTTGATAACTAGTTCTTTATCTCAACTGTAAACTCATAAAAAATACTTATTTTTCCTTTCAATGTTATGGATAGTCCTAACTTCTATCCAATGACCGTAATCTGAAATAACTCGATATCCTCCTACCAAACCTAATTAATAGTTGATGTCTAGCCTAGTACATAGCATATAGTACATGACTGGCCCAATCATTGATGTGTAAATAATCCTTTTAATTCTACATATTTCCTCATGTTTTTTTAGAAAAATTTTCCTAGAATGATGAATGTCATGTGATGCTGGAAATAATCCAATCCTAGATTGTTCCACATTTAATATCTTTAGTATCTTATCAATGTATTCACCTTTACTTAGTTTAATAAACATATTAGATCTATCATGATGGATATTGATACAAATAATATATGGTCCCTTTCTCAGTTCATTTATAGAGAATAACATATTATACAACTCCTTAATACACTATAAGACTAGTATTTTGTTTGAAATGAGTTATATTTCATCAAAATATAATATTAATAAAATGGATTAAATCCAACAAAACCATTTATATACATAGAACACACATTCATTATTTATGAATCTAACTTCTGTTATGGCCTCGTCAATATTAATATTCAATGATCTGGATGATATCTTTGATCCATTAATGGATCTTTTCAAGTTTTATACTTTTTCATCCTTTGGAGTCTCAAACCCTTTAGGTTGTGTCCTATAGATATATTTCTGAAGGTTCCCACTATGGAGGTCTATTTTTGAAATCTATTTTTCAAATATCATAATCTTGGAAATTAATAGTGGAAAGTATAATTATGATGGATTTCAGCATTGTCACTGGTAAAAAGTTTCATCATAGTCAATGCCTTGAAAATGTTTAAAAAGTTTTTCAATTGGTTAAAACATAAAGGTATTGACTTGTTTCTCCATGTACATTTTATTCATGAATACCCATTTGAAACCAACAGGATGTACATCTACTATAGGGTATACCAAAATCTTGACTGTGTTTTGGTACATGGAATCAACATATGTATTCATGGAATCTTAACCCTTTCCAACATCTATTCCACTCACTATTTTTATATTGGTTAGAAGATAATTATTATCAACTAACAATGATTAATTATCCCCAGTGACTAGAAAATTATACCATACTAGTTCTCTAACATTTCTAGTACTCCTTAGTAGTAATTGTGTCTCTGTAAAAATTTATTCTTCCGTGGGGATTTGTGAAATTGTTTTCATGAAAAATTTTATATATATCGATCCTGGACACCATTGAACTTTATCTCACTCCCACTATCTCTTTTAGAGATTAGATCCTCTTCATGAAATGTGGGACATCTATCAACCACCACCTTTTTATGAATGATTGTATAGGATGTATCTCTTCATTTCATTGGGATATCCTATAAAGATAAAAATTGTGACTTGGGCTGTAATACAATTACCTAAAGTAGAATTATTAAATTCTTCATAACCCCACACAAGTACATACTTCCAAACGAGTTTCTTTCCATTTTATATTTGGTATGGTATACAATCTGTTTCTTTGGTTGGGACTCGGTTTAGCACAAATACTGCTTTTTGAAACGTGTATCCCCTAAAGGATAATAGAGGACTCATGTAACTCACCATTTATCTCACTATGTCTAAAAATATGTGGATTTCCCTTTCACTTACACCATTCCATTATTTCTTAGAAGGAGGAATGAGTTGAGATAATATCTTGAACTCCTATAAATACTCAATCAAGTCATGATTAATATATTATTCACTAATGTGTAAGAGGGGTTTTTTAATATTATTACCAAGATATTTCTCAACGTCATTATGAAATTACCTGAATTTATCAATATCATATTACTTATATATCATTAATTAGACATATTATTATATACTAAAATCATAGGTAAAAGTTATAAAGTAGGAGTACCCACCCTTTTCCTCAATAGGAAGTGATCCACACACATTAGAATGAACTAATTATAGAAGATCATTTTCCCTTTCACCTTTCCCACTAAATGTGTATTTGGTCATTTTTATTTGTAAAAAATTCATGGCATTCACAAAGTGGTTTTAGTTCAAAAGAATCTAAATATGAATCTGAATGTAATTTAGTCAACCGCTTTTCATTTTCATTTTGATTTTGTAACCAATCATTCCAATGTTGAGTGTGGTATGAGTAATATGAAGTATCTTTGTTATCAATTTCTATTACATGGTTTTTTTAGTCCAAC
Organism: Viscum album; assembly: GCA_963277665.1. Taxonomy (NCBI): domain Eukaryota; kingdom Viridiplantae; phylum Streptophyta; class Magnoliopsida; order Santalales; family Viscaceae; genus Viscum; species Viscum album. The sequence continues at coordinate 433,796,187 of OY728136.1, forward strand.
ACATAAATAATTTTATTTAAATTATTCTTACCATAACAAATGATACCATTATAAAATAAGAAATGTTTCATCCCAAATTAAAAAACAAATCCATATGTGTCTAGTCTAGATAGACAGATAACGTTTGTTGTAACTAATGGAACACAAGAACAACCCTTTGAAACTAAGATCCTTTTGGTCAGAAATGTAAGGTGATAATCCCTGATATCTATAAAAATAAGTTTAGCTTTGTTGGATATTTTTAGATTTACCTCCCCTCAACCAATATTTTGGAATCATCTTGGTTCATGTATTTTAATACATATGTGAGAAACATAATCAAAATCTAATACCCAATTTATAGACATAGATAAATTGAACTCACCAAAAATTTCCCCAAAATCGTTACCTTGCTTCTTTGGTTAGGTGTAGTTTTTCTTCTTGGGCCTCTTCTTTCCATATGAAAAACAGACAGTAACTAGTTGCCTTGTTTTCCCTATGATCTTCCTATTATTAGAATTGTGTGATGAATAATTATACTTAGTTATATTCTCTTTCCATTTCTATATTTTCACTATAAGGATAGGAGGATTTTCATGATTCATATCCTTATCAACATGGTGATAATGTGTGATAAGAACCGGAAGAGACTTTTCAATGTAGTTCGTATTAAAATTTAAAAAAAGCTAGAGAATCTCTGAGAAAGTGATGTCAAATTAAGAATAATGCCAATTTGTTCAGAGAGATTAAACCCTGTAACCTCTAGGAACTCAATGTATCTAATGATATTGAACAAACAAATCCTAGCTGGGGAACCCTCTCTGATCATGCATTGAAACATTTCCTGGGAAATCTGAAATAACTCCTAACTAGATCTCTCATGGTATAGACCATGGAGGTGCTCAAGCATTAAATACACATCCATGTTTTCTTGATACTTTATTAGTTCAATAGAAATCAATGAATGCATAAAAAATATAACATTGACCATGTTGGTAAAATGTTTTTTCATAGACAAGGAAATACTTATCACTCACATTTTTAGTAAGCACATGTTGAATTGAAGATCCTAGTATACACAATTTGTGTTCATGGCATAGAAAAATCTGAAGGCATCTAAACAAATCCTAGAAGTTACAACTAGTTAAGTGGGTCTATTTCTCTAAAATCGATCATTGTGATAGTGCGGATGATGATCATTACATTTTCATTTACAATTAAAAGATCATACTATTAATATTTTTTCTTCATTACAAATTATGTGATAAACAATAAATTAATTAATTAATTAATTTTATTAAAACTCCAATAATTTTAACAAGTCTAAATATACCTCACCGTTTTAATTTTAATTTCTATGTTTTATGAAAACCAAAATAAAGTAATTATGTAGGCTGTTGTACCATCATCAGGAATGAAACTCCTTGATCCGCTGAGTAGATTCACTTATCCTGAAGTCCTAACATAGATTTCCTTTGGACATACCTCCAAACTAGTATTGAACAGACTTTGGTCATTAAACTCAATACATGTTTTCTTCTGTCAACCCAAAAATCTCACAATAACTCCCTGATAAAAGTAAGTTTCTATAATTTGGCTTTATATTACACTTGGTTCAATGGGTTAATTCCCATCAATAAATGGTAGGGACAGTCATATATAATTCTTGGTTGGAGGATTTTAATTAATTTATGAATAAATATTATCTTATTTTATCCTTTTCATGTGTTGTTAATATTATGTGTGTGGTACATAATTAATTAACCATTTTGGATAAAACAATTACACATAATTCAATTATTAAATTTTAATCTTTTCATACTAATTCATTTAATTTTGTGACTGAGTTATTACATATATAAAATATTTAATACATAGATAGAAATAAATAAATAATGTAAATGACATGATCAAGATCATATCTAACAGTTGATTTAATGATCGGCCAATAATCCATCATATGACCTAGGGGAATTACTCCACTTTTCTACCATAGAATGATTTAAAGGATTCTACCAGTATATCAATGTATCACTGAGTTTTCATCATCATGGATTCATCTTGAACATCCTTTATATCCTTGGGATTATCAATTAATTACATGTATTTGTTACTCTCATGCATGTGAGGGGAACCAAATGATTAGTTAAATGGGATTACATAATTATCCTTGATCATATAGGTATTGTAAAATAATGGATGGAGGGATAAATTATGGACCATCATTTAATTTAATATTAAATAATTTAAAAACCAAGAAACAAATTAAATAAAATTAATGTCAACACATATATAGGTCTAGGTCAAGATCATGATTGGTTATACAGGAAACTAATGCACAAAAGTAACGAGCTAGCACTATTTATTTATTCATTCTTTGTTATTAAGATAAAAAATCATGAATTGATTAATTAATTAATTAATTACTAATCATATAAATGTTCTTTTTATATTAATTGGAGATACCCATCATTTATGGAATTCATGGAAAAGAAACTGGAAAACCAATAATGGCATATTAATTATAAAAATTAATTAATCATTTAATTTTCTTAAAATCCATTACTAAATAATCCCACAAATATTGGTTTTCTGAGGAATAAAATAAGGTTTTAATGATTTAATTTTCAATTTAATGTAATTTTATATTTTTTCCTTTAATGGGAGACTACATGGTGTGTGCAGTCTAACTACATGTTTTGTACCTCGATAGTCATGTATCTGAGTCACACACATGGAGAATAAGCATGTTGAATCGTCTAGACTACATGATATGTACATTCCATGTATCTAGTTATCGTGTTCCCATTTGGCCTAGTTAACACTCAGTGTGCAATAAATGCACCGTGTGTAATTAATAGTTTAATGCATTTTGGTTCAATGAACATGAGTATAGTGGAATAATGAATTGGTGGGAAATATATTAAAATTTATTTTAATAACAATTTATCAAAATTATGAGCATGTATTGTTCACATAGAATTAAAAATTAATTTATTTATTATCTAAAGAAATAAATACATGATATTATAAACTTTCTTTGGGGATATTTTTTTATCATCCGAAAATCCCATTTCAGATTGCCTTTGTTGCGATGTGAGTATCCATGGATAGAATCTATCTAGTGGTGATCCACACGTATTCCTATGATCTCTGAGAAACACCACTTGATCATTGAGTGATATCATGGAGAATCAAATGCATTGAATTATTTTCTCATGATCTATCATTCTTCAGTCCTGAAAAAATCCTTCTTGTGCTTCTCATTTCCGAGAGGGAGAGAGAAGTGGGAGTCAAAAGAGAATTCTTTTTTTGCAATAATTCTCTATTATCAATTTTGGGATGAAATATGAAATATACATAAACATATATTTATACAGTTAGGGTTTGGGTTAAAATATTTTTTAATTTCATTCCATCATTAAATAACATTTAAATCCTCCAATAAACCTCAAAACGTAATAATAATATTATTTTTATTATTTTTTCTCACGAACAACTTTTTGAATAATAAATATTAGATAAAGCCCTTGTTAATGAATATTTTTCACCAAACTTACTCTTTGTCTCTTTGAACTCCCCTATCATTTATTGAACAACCGAATAAATATTTTATTATTAAATAAAAAATTTATTCTCAATACAGTTAATAAATATTTCATACATATTCATGTGATTAAATATATTATTTATTACCTTATGAATATTGGGGATCAATAAAACATGAATAAAATTATTCCTCAGTCATGAAACTAATATTTATTGCAATAAAAAAATTAAAATACCACTTAATCGATATTAATGGAAACACATTGTGTGTGGCCCTCTAAGATTCATTCTCGTTACCATTAGGAAGGATTGCCTAAATTTTATGATTAGTTTCATGAAATAGTTCAGGTAACCCAAGAGAAATAACTTTATGAAACAATGACAACAACCATATATGAATACTCACTGTGTGATATTATCACTTTGTATTAATATCACTTCAAGCATGTTAGACATCCATTTCAGCAACCTATATGATCGATATGTCTTTCATTGACTCCTTAAAATAAATATTTCATTACACTAGGACCATGAAATTTAATGTGATGGATATATTTCAATCAAAGGGATGAGATATCAGATTCCATAAATACATAAGGGACAACTCCTTCCTTAACTTATCCATTAATGATATGACACTCGTGAAGTGTCCAATGTATCCCAATTCATTATGAATGGTTATTATCATGGTTTATAAAATACAACTATGTTTGGGAATTGTGACATGAATTAATAATAATATTAAATTCTAATTACCATCACTCACACTGATAGATAAGAATATTTGAGGACACCAGAACATGTGAAACTCCTACTAGAGGGTATGTTCTCATAATCTCTCATCATAGGGATTACCAAGTGAGAACATCATGGGATGGAACCTCGTCTGCTAATGAGTACTGACAATGGATTTTTTATGTACTATATGTCTCATCATATTATGTTACCCAAATGTGGACTACAATTTAAGAATATCATCATTTCACATAAATGTTCTCATTATAGCAGGTAACTATTTTGACCTTATTAATGCGACGTATACTCTAAGACATTATAACATTAGAGACATTCATAACAAAAAAAATATGTAATAAAATGATTTATTAATATTCAATACATTAAATGGACATGAAATAAAATTACAAATTATTGTTCCTAGGACACCAATTCTAAAAATGGTTATCTAAGCCATGTTTGTAGGATGACACACCAATGTGTTTGGGAGATTTCATGAGTTTTCTGAGCCTATGTACATGTTGTGCAATTTTCCTTTACAAACTGAATGTAGTGATGGGACCAGAAAATGTTTTTTATTTATTGGAAACATTTTGTACCCTAGTAGAACACATCGTTTACTTCTCTATGAACCTTCTACATTGTGTATATCCTTGTTCGGGATTTGTATTTAGACCCATAGGTAACTTATCCAGAATTTTTTATGTATAATAATTGATGGTTTCCATTGTTTTGGAATCATATATATAATGTGAGGTGTTATGAGAGATAATATTCATCTAGTGACTTTTTTCCAATGATAGTGATCAGGCATGGTCATCAGAGAGACGATGGGGTTGGTACTACCATGTCTCAGTAAAGAACAATTCTCTTATACTCATTATATGTGTAGATTTGGTACTCCCCCAAAAAATATATGGCATGGGAAATTTTTCTATATAGTTTAATTTCTCCATATTAGTGCTCCATAGGGGATCTTCTCCACCATTGGAGTTAGTTCTCCCTCCACTATGATTCTAGTGAGGTTTTGAATGGTGTTGGGAATTGTAGATGGGATCTTTTGAGCTATAGGTAGAATCAAAATAATTATTAGTTGGCTATAAAAAATAAATATTCCCTTTCATCAATCATCTAGAAAAATTTGGTGAGAAAGATACAACACCATGGTCATTTAAATTTATATGGTAATAGCACCTATAGAATTTACATATGGGAAATATTGTCGTTGAAAGACAAATTATGTGATCGTGGGGATTTGGTGTTATAGAGAGGTCATGCTACCCAAATAAGGAGAAAGCGCTGATGGATGATCCACCAAACCATGGTCCACATTGTGGTTAACTAAAAATGGTGGAGATAATTACCCCAAATTATAGTCTGTCCCCATGATAGTCATTGTCGAAGTCCACCATGGGTATATTTAATACCAATGAGCCTTGGTGGTAGTGAACTTAATTTGATTTGGTGGATGTGGATTGAATTACGTTATTACCATCACCAATGCCTGGTATTATTCATACCTACCATGAATTAATATTGATAAATTGATCAATTTAACAATCTAACCATTACCTCATTTTTATCACTTTTTGGTGTGAATTGGAGAGTCATAAAGTCATGATTTTCCATATTCCCATGTCTATATTTTGGAATCTAGTTTATATCTTCTTCTTGTTTCCTCTACTACCAATGTATCCAATACCTCAACTCTATATCCTTGATCTTTCCATAAATAATCTATTAAATAGATCAAATATTATGACCTATAATGGTGGCTTATAAGGATCATTTTCAATCTATGTTGTGTCTATGAATTATGGATGGGTATTTTCATCATTCCTATATCGTTTGGAATATAATGTGCTTTATATATTGTGTGAACTGAGAATACTTTATCAATCCTTATTTATATCAAATATTATATAATTTAATTAGATGACTAGAATTATCCTCATTCACATTCCTTTATTAACCCTCCTTCAAAATGATAGATGGTAGACATCCCAATTTCCCTCAATTAAACCCCACTAATTTTATCCCATAAATTAAGAATTCTTGTATCAGTCTAACATTTATTAAACAACATTTTCCAAACTCTAGAGATAATGTTTTACCATTATTATATCCTCTAGATCAGTGGAAATGAATTGGATCAAGGGGAGGATTTTTAATTTATATTATTGATTTTACTATCAAACATTTCTCCCAAACCCTACTTTGGTCTGTGGTAAGGGTTCTTGAATGTTCTTATTCTATTTAATTTCTTCAATTTATGTTTTAATTATGTATGTTTTGTTTAATTCATTATGGATTTCATTATATTTTTTCATATATTGGGTTTAGTATTAGGATATCTTATTTTTATATTGATTGATTGGTTTTGATTTTATTCTCTTACAATATGTCATTTTCCATGATAAATGGGAAGTATTTTTTGAAATGAAAAAATGAAGAAACATTGCATAGAAATAAAAAATGCAAAATGAATATGATTTCACTATTATTATACTTTTTATATATGTGCCTCCAATATTACATGTAGTTGGGAAGTATTCTAGAAATGAAAACGGAAAAACTAGAATGATTGAAAATGGAAATGAAAAAAATAACAAGTTCACAAAAATTACTCATTATATTTCTCCTTTATAGATAATGCATTAAATATATATTGTTTCCTTGAATTGATGTTATTTTTGTATTATTTTTTATGTGCTTATTTGTATTACAGGTAAAATAATTCAAAAATTATACATGAAAATGGGAAATATTGTTATATCATGTTTTTTGGTTTTATCTCTTGAGGTTATATCATGATTTATCGAGGTTATAATGTGGTGATATGGTGGATATTGGGATTCATGAAATAGGTTTAGAGTTTATCTTTCTTGTTATGGTGCTTTTTAGTGATTTGATTATTTCCATAGCTTAGGAGATTTTCTTTAATATTTTAATTTATCCGATAACATGATAAAACTTTTATGATTGTAATAGGATTATAGTTGTGATTACATATTTTTCAATATTTTAAAATGTTGTGACAATGTTTGGATGATTCGAACAGTTTGCGAACTTGGAAGGCCTATTTTCATGATTTTTTTAGAAAAATATGCTTATATTAAAATACATTCAATGAGAAAAATATAAAATATATTATGATGGATTAAGATAAAGGTAAAAAGTATATAAAATATTACAAGGATTGAAGATTTAACCCATATTATTTTCTTGATTAGTTGATCAATGCATGTCAATCCCAACACAAATACTTCTCTTGGATATAGAACTTCTTAGATATATAGTCTTACTAAGTTCCCCCAATTTCTCACCCCTCTATAGTTTTCTTGAGATGTTTTGTAGGATAGCCGAATATGGATTAGAGATGTTTTTGTTCTAGTTGCTGGATTAGATCTTAGGTTCCATCATGCATTGTTCTTATTGTATTATACATGTTACATGTGATATAGTTTGGTATTGGGAAATGTTAAATCTTTGGTTGTTTAGATAGGGTTGATTGGAGAATGATTAATTTATTTATATGGGGTATTATTGAGGGTAATAATTTTTTATATTAGTATTAGATTCTATTTGATCTATTCACCAACTCATTGATTATTAGAGGTGGGAATCAAGGGTAACTTCTGTTTACTCTAACAACACACAAGGGTTTCAATAGGGGAGGGGTTGTGATAATAAGTGTGGTTGTGTGATTATAATTATATATAATTATAATTATGTATAAAATAATAATCTAAATAATAAATTTTATTCATGTAAATATATATATATATATATATATATTAATCGTATTTAAGAACAAAAATATGTATATATAAATAAAAACATATAGTACAATATTTATCATTCATTTTTAGTGAAAATAAACAGTATACTTTATGAACACAAAAAATAAATTTATATCTGATAAAATTTATTATTGATAAAAATTCATTAATTAAGGTTGACATTTTATCAATGATTCTTTTAGTACAGAAAAAAGTATCTATTTTTACCGATTTTTTAATCACTGATAAAATTCATTCTTTTTTAGAGTTTTTTAGTTCAAATAAAAACCAATGCTTAATATCACATTATATTTTGTAATGATTATTAATATATAGTCAATAAAATAAGTAGAACACCAATTCAAATTCTCAATTTTTTATCAATTTAATTCCTCACGTTATATCACTTCTTAGTAGGGAGTTCTCTATCTCACGCCATCTATATCGACTAACTAAAAAATGATAACATTACATGGATTTTATCATTTGACCAACATAATGTGTTATCATCACAATAATTTCCACATTACATATTCATAAGAAAATAATAATGTGATACTATATGTAATCTAATTTTTGAACAACAACCCTTCTAAATATTGGCTACATTGGGGGTAAGTGTATAAAATTGTTTTTAAATTAACTTGGTAATGCACTAAATGAGTCATGTTTTTTACTTATATTTCATTAATCAACATGAGTTTCATAATATGTAGGTTGTATCAAATACACATACCACACACATTGTACACTAGCTTCTTTATGTACTGTAATTTTCAAAAATGAGGGAAATGATCCTTGTATAAAGAAAAATATATATTTATCAAAATATAGAATAATAAAAGGTATTACCCATATTGGGTGAAAATCGAGTATAATAGAATATGTTGATCTTAAAAGATATTTATTTTCATGATCTCTGAAGAATTATGTTTCTCCAAAAGTGTTTTATTCTCAGGTTTTTTGACGAAGACACATTGTCAACCAACTTCTTATGCATTGCATTTCTATGAATTTTGTTATTTATTATTATATATATATATATATCCAAAAATAGTAGTTTACAATTATTTATTTGGTATACCATAAAATATTATAGTAATATCACACCCTTCAAAATCTCTACCCATCCACCCATTTATATGGGAGTTCCCAATGTCATCCTTTATAAATCTTCAATGTGGGATTTGTGATCTCATTTCCAACACATTAAAAAAAATATTATTTACAACATATTAAAAATAATGATAATATAATTAATAAAAATGATTAATAGTGAAACAAATAATAATTAATTTATAATTGTATTGACAATTTAATTAATATTTTTCAATAATGTACTTAATTATAATTAAATAAAATTAACAATTAGTTATTATAGTCAATTATGTATTAATTATAATTAATTAATAATGATGATAATACTATAATTAATAATTTAATTGATACTAATGATGATATTGTAATAATAATCCTTAATAATGTAAATAATTTGGTTTATTATTTATTAATTAATTTTTTAATTATTAATTTAATTATTAAACATAATGTAAATAATTATTACTAATATACTTATATATTTTTTTGACTATTAATTATTAATATTTGCAATTCATTACTACCTATTAGTAACTAAATATTAATATTTTTATATATAATAATGTATTTATTATTGTCTCGAATGATTAAGAAGATGGCGGATATAACAATTGTTCAAGCTATCTATTCCATCATCTCAAAATAGGATTAACAAATTTAAGCAATCTTTAATTGATCACCTTTACCTGAAAACTAGGGAACATATTGGGAGTCTATCTGATATTTGAAAAAACCTTCTTGATTATTTAGGTGTTTGTTACTGGTGAATGAATTCTTTAGGGATGAACTTCTTTCACAGTGTTTTTTCATCCATGGATTTTTTTAATCTAAATATTTAGGGAAAGACATCATGAACAAAAATTTAAGATTCCAAAAAATACATGACTGGGATCCATCATTGAAAACACTAAATGTCAAGAATTCTTACTCGATTTTGTTAAGTATTCATGTGTAGGGTTGGTTTTTTGGTAATCCCCAAATTGTGTGGGGGATTTCGTTGGTAGTTGGAGTTCCCATCAATATGGATAAAGAAACTGAATGGGTGAGATACATATATTTTTCTTGTTTATTAGTATAAATTAATCCCATTTCACCTTTAATCATAACATCTTCCATGACATCCATGGATTATGATTTTGATATTTTTTTTATAATGGTAGAATTATTGATGTTTGAAAGGGTTTCAATAATATAACACATGATTATGATAACTTTAGAAGATATTGACCAAAACTATTAGGGGATCATGTGACATGCTGATGATTAATTAGAAAGTAAAACTTATGATTCTACTACCACGGTCTTAAAAATATGAACCTGATCTAGATTCATCAGATCTATAGGTAGAATAATATCAGAATTCAAGTAATAGTAGTAGAGGAAAATAAGGAATAAGGGTGAACTCTCTTACTAAACTAAATAATTCAACGGTAAAGAAGGAAAGGATAATAACGAAACCTAGTAATTTATTCCCATGTCCCTAATATTAGTAGGTCAGATATGCTGATACCCCAACTCTGAAACACATTACTATTAAGGATCCAGTCTCTATGAAATATATGAACATTAAACCTTTAAAGGTTACAGATAGTAAAGGTAGACACATGTGGATGTCGATTCTTCTTTAAAGACTACTGGTGCAACTATGCAATCAGATGTGGGACTTTCAATAGAGAAATTTGTTCCTACTTCTGAAGATGGTAGGTATGGGAAGTCTAAATCTATATATTTCCCTACTAGTATAAATGTTAATGGATTAAAATATCAGAATAAGGCACAAAAGCTTGACCAGGATATAGAAAATACCACAACAAATGCATATCCAGTATATTTTTTCATTAATTATGAATATCAACGTTATGGTAAAGATAATAATATCATAGAGAAATACATTATTATGTGTGTCCTAGTCATCTTACCAATCGATTTGTACCATTATATAGAAAAAATAGATTCTCTAATGATTGAGGGTAGTTTATTTTGGAAGGACCGACACCCCTCACCCCATCAATCATCTAAACACGTAAACATGATGTCAGATAGTTTCTTCACTAATATAATCAAATAATCGAGGATAATTTGTGGAAGATAAATATGATTTATTTTCAATATTGTAACACCTCAATGTATTTGGTAAAATCTATGTATAAATTAAAATAAATGTTTATGAAATCAAATTTAATACTGACATAGCTCTTATTATTTTAGTAGAGGAATACAGTTTCTCTCTAACAACAGAATTACTTGTGGATGGGAGATATAATTCACATTGAGGAGTTATTGAAACTAGTTCTAAATATTTTTAGGAGTGTAACTACATGAGGAATGTTCCTATGTAAAAAATGGGTCTATAACCATTATATTGAAGTAATACCCAAAATACGGATAATAGAAATTATAATTAATTTGGACATATAGGTATCTATCTTGTTTTGGCTACTTTATTTGAATCTGGATTTCCACTCTGGATATATTGATCCTTTTGAGTTTCTATATCACCATACTAGTTAGATTCTTGAGAATTTACATGCTATTTTGATAAGTGTATATTTAAATTTTAATTTTTTGTTTTTATTGGGAACATATTGGCTACTTATTTATGATCTTGGAAAAAGGATTCATTATACTCAAATACTTTTTACAACGTGTGTGATTGTTTTAATAAATTTCTTAGGTCCAGGGGTTCGGTGTTCCAAATCCATGGTTCAATCATATTTTATTATTAACTATATTATTCAATTATAAATTATTACTATTATTAGTATATGAAATAATGGTATTTGATCCTAGCTTATTTTGAATATAACCAATTATTAATACTATTTAATTTGAAATTTAATTATTTTTTTTAATGAAGGTGGGGCCTCAGTCTAAGATCAAGGCACAATTTATTCCGAAGAAAAACAAAAGAGACATGAGTTTGAAGGATGGAATCATTTTACAATATTTATAATAAAGAGGGATTAAATCATCGGGTAGGTCATCCCACCAAGTTGTGTCGTGGTGGAATCCTTTATTAGCAAGGCTATAAGCCAACATATTCATTTCACAAAATGAATGAGTGGAAAAGAAGGTAGTTTCTTAAAGAAAGGCAAGACATTACATCCAACATGTTGTAAGAGGCTAGGCTAGGTGCACCATACCATTGCAAATGGCCTGAACAATAGTAGTCAAATCACTTTCAATCCAAATGTTGCTCCAACCCTTTTGCTTCACAAAGTCAACGGCATGGATAACACCCATCATTTCTACTTCCAGTGATGAGGCAACACCACAACTACCAAAGAAGCATCTGAGGAACTCACTAAGATAGTCTCTGTAAATATAACCACAACCTTCAGGTCTTAGGTTTCCTTTAGAGGTTCCATCAACATTCACTTCGATCCATCCTGTAAGAGGGGCTTTCCAGAACACCTCAAAAGTGCGTCTAGGTTGTTTTTAGATACCATTAATTCAGAGAAGATAGAACATAAATATGAAATTTAATTATTATTATTGTTAAATTAAAAAATATATTATATTAGTATTTTAAGTATTACTTAATATTACTCATAATTGATCATTTAATTAATATCCTTCATCTATATTAGTTAAAGGGTACTATAATTGGAAGAAAAACACAGGACAAAGAAGCCAAATGGGTCAACCATTATCCCTCCCAATAAAGAATGAAAAGCACTCATAGGACCTATTTTATTATATGGACTCGCATAAAGGCCCAAGATCAAGATGTTATAAAGGACTAGTTGATTATGTCCCAAATTCCCTTGGTAGGAGATGACCCAATGTCCCGAATGAGTAGTCTACATCATGTCCAGTAAATATTATTCTACCACATTTCCCCCTATTAATTATATTATTATAATTAATTACCATTAATTTTTGTAGAATGATACTTTTAAAATTATATTAAGAGTTTCATTATTATTTTTAAATTATAATATTTACTAAATTACTGATTAAAACATTATTATAAACTATTATTAATCAAAAAACATAAGAACAATGGATTCGAATATTCAAACCCAGAGTCCTAAAATAGTTTATTAATATAAACACATACATAAATGCAAGATAGAATTCAGTTCATTGTTTTATTGGTGTGGCATATACAATACAACAAAAATAAAACCTAAAAAAATCAATAATATTATTTTATATTCCTAATCTATTATGATAACAACTCTAGATTTCCAAATATTGACCTCTCCAATTCTTATGAGGCTTTCATAAATTAATTTCTTCATCCATGTATGAAGCCTCTTCCTTCTCACCGAGGGCCACTACAACCATAATAGAATAATCCCCATGTAATAATTCATTATGAAGAGGCACATATCAAGAAATGTTGTCTATTGGGGAAGTATCCCCTCACTATGGGTAACATCCATATCCATCATATTTTTGAATTTATTCATTTGAATCATGCACATTCATCACATGAGAATAAGATGCATTTAGATAAATGATCATAGAGGACAAGGACCATATAGGGAGAACCTCAGTTTCATTCTTTCTAGATTCATTAATATGATTTAAATAACCTTATTTTATTAGGATAGGATCACCTAGTGCTTCTAGATTCTTATTTATCCTCTTGTTGTTTCTGATGCCCTTATTCTCAAGTATCTCAAGATAGAGACTATAAATATCGTGATTATTGATGGATTAAATCATAGAAAAGATATTAGGAATATTGGGACCCTCAATATTTTCATTTTTTTATTCTTGGGTAATAGAAAAGACTAATTATTTATCTATATGAGTGTAGATACAAAGGTATGCATATTCCCTCTCATGGGTAGGTCCTTCTAATTATTTGGATCCTTTATACCTTTTAGTCTTGTATCAATGGTATTATCTTCAATGTTATCACATCCAGTTCAATATGAGTGTTCAAATTTAGGAGAAACATCATCCCCATTCCCATCATAGACTAATATGTTAACTATATACATGTTCCAAACACCATGGGACTGGCTAGGTACTGATGGATCAAAGTTTTTAGTATAATCCTCCCACTTCTCATGTACAGTCCCACTACCTTCAAGTGATGAATTCCTATAGGGACTTCCCTTATCCATTCCATACCATTTGGTAGTGTTAGTATCCATTTCCTTTTTGTAAACTTCCTTGGTTATAGTTTGGTCAGGTTCCTTATACTCATCCTTTCTAGGTATAGTCATATTTTCAGTAGATTCATTAACCAATCCAGGCTAATCCACAAAACTATAAACATTTCCATTAGCCACTAAATCCATTAGTAATGAAACACTTATATTGTAAGAATGGAGAGGTTACACTTCAAAGGAATCGTCCACAACATCATTTCCAATAATAGTCATGTGAACTAATGGACCTCGAGCCATCTTATTAGTATAAAAACATCAATTTTTTTTCTTGAAGTCGCTATAAGACTATCTTCCCTAAAATAAATAGAAGATTCATTCATAGTCTATAGTAGAACCTCCCTATTCACAGATAACCTGCTCTCCATTGGCTATTTTGAAAATGATTCCATTTTAATGGCACTTTTAATGTGGGGAAAATATTGATCCTCAAAATAGTCAGTGGAGTCCCCTCTAATATAACTGTCAAGATCCTTGATTTCCGCATGTAGATTCATATCTCCATATAACATTTATGACTATTCAGCCTGGTCATTCCCTTTTATTACATGGGTGCGAAGATCTAGAGCAGAATTCTCAAATTTTATAATAGAAACCATAATATCATATAATAAATACATTATTATCTATAATAATAATAATAATTAATAATTAAATAACATAATTAATGATAAATAAATTTTTATTGATAAAAATAATAATTAATTATCAATAGGTAATAATTAATTATTAATATTAATGATAATTTGAAATATTATTTATTATTATTAATAACTAATTACATTATTAAAAAATTTAATAATTAATGAAAAATTAATAGTTAAATTAATAGAAATTTACATTTTAAAAAATCATTAAAATATTAATATTAGTATTAAATAAATTATTATTTATAATAATAATTATATTAATAGTTATTCATTTTAATTAATTCATCAGTGACTATAATAATTAATTATATTTTATAATTATTTATAATTAGTTATTAATTACAATTATTTATAATTAATTTATTAATTGAAAAATAATAACTATATTATTAATTAATGTATCAATTAATTTTTATTAATGTGTTATATATAGTAATATATTTATATCTTAATGTGTTGGAAAGCATAAACTGAATCCCATATTGAATATTTGTAAATGATAAAAAAACCCTTTATAAAAAGGGAGATTATGTATGGTTTAAAAGGATGTCATATTTTCTGAAAACATTATGTAATTATTAAAAAAACAATTAAATATTATTTCAATTATATATATATAATATAAATAAATAATTAATCAAAAAAATTATAATGAAGTACGTGTTGGCAGATAAATATCATTATTTAAAATGTTAACAAATAATGTTCTTTTACAAAAAAACATATTCAAACAACTTGAGATAAATGTTCTTTCTATGAAATCACATTCCCTTCTATGGGATTTTTACCCTAGATTTTGAAATTGATTCCCTCATTTCATATTTTAATAAATATTTTTTCCATTTATATGAGATATGTTTTCCAACATTATAATGAGAAGTTAATATTTATCAAATTTTCTACTACAAGATAAGTTTAATATTAAATATATATATATATAGGTTCTATCTTGAGTTAGTTTTTATTTTTATCAATGTTTGTTTATTTTATATTTAAGAATAGTTCTCTTCTTAACTCTTTCTTCAATTTCTCCACACTAGAAAAAAAACATGAAAATACTTCTTCAAACATTATATGAGATCATAAATTGATCATTATAGAATGATTAACATCATAAAAGTTCTGATTTATCTTATAAAACCTTGATTAAATATAATCTAATAAATATTAATAGAAAAAAAAAATTCTAAATCTAATTATACATGATTTAATAATAAAACAGAGCGCCATATTTCCCATTACCATCAACTTATTCCGATGATACCACATATGGAGTTTAGTGTATTTTGAAACATGTGTCATGAATGTTGTCATCATTGAATAACATTGTTATGTCCATAGAACTAAATATATGAGTCTGATATAATTCATAGAATTAATCATTCACAAAGACTACATTCCACAGTAACAATCTGTATGGAAATTTCATGATAGGCTTTGTTGTTGTAAAATTTTGTGAGAATCACTACTAGGGATAAGTAAATTAAAATAACTTTTAATTACATTTATCAATTATAGTTAAATATTTTCTCTTTTATCAGTTCTATGAAAGGCTCTGATAAATGTCACTTTTATTAGTGCTAAAAACATGGATAAATGGGATCTGTTTTTTAGTGTTGATAAAGGTGATATTTATTAGTTCTTTTTATAGCACTGATAACGGATATTTTATTATAGTTATCATTATTATTAATAATGGTTGTCTTTACTAGTTCTAACTTTAGATCTGTTGAAAAGTGCCCTTATCAATCCTATATCTTGCATTGATAAATTTCATTACTAAATAATGTAGAGTATTAAAAAGATATATCTATATAACTTTGTAGTAGTATATAGAAAACATAAATAATGATTAAAAGTATATTATAAATATAAAAATGAATTTAATAAAATTTAAATTTACATTTCATCTTCATTTCAATATAAATATTGCATTAACTATTTTTAGTAAAATATAATTGTATTAATATAAATTATTGTTAAAAACAAAAATAATTACATCCAATATAAAGAAACAATACTATTGTATAAATCATTATCCAATGATCAAAACAACCTAAAAATTGTGTTCTTATAACAAAGATTATAATTATTTTATTAATAGTTCATAAAAAATATAATATAAATAAAATGTTATAAAATAACTAAAAATATTCCATTTGAATTTATGTGGTTACTTCATACATGGAAGATAAGAATAATTGGTTGTTTTATAAATTATCATGTCTTTTCAAGTGTGTTTTCCTTATTATGAGTATGTAATGTCTGTTTTGAACTAAAATCCAACTTTTAAATTAAGATATGTAATTTATGTCATATTTTTCACACCATGCGTCAGATTGATGTGATGTTAATTTCTACATATAAAAAATGAATTATTGATCATTATATGAAAGTATCAATATAATTTGAAAAAAAATCATAGTTTTGATTATATGTCAGATGATGTGAATAAAACTTTCACTTAAATGATAACAAACACTTCTGTCATACCCACCACACCATGTGTTAGTTTGAGATAAACATTACTCTTTTGTGTTATAAATGAATAATAGATAATATTATACAGTATCAAGACATTGTGAATAATTTAGATTTCTTTTTAGTGTGTGATGTTCATTTTAAACTATAATTTCACTTTAAAAATAAAACATGCACTTTTATAATAATGGCCACACCATGTGTGAGAATGACATATGGTTAAATATTACACATCAAAAATTAATTATAAATATTTTTCCTAATGTATGAAGACAATCAGAATGTGTTTTATTAGTTTTGGGTTTGTGGAACATGTTTTGATCTAAAATTTCACATTTAAATAAAAACATACACATTTAGTCATATCAGTCACACTATATATTGGTTTTAATTGAGGTCAATTTCTACACAATAAAAATGAATTATATTTATTTTTTATCATGTATCATGATAAACCATGTATGTTTTATTTGTTTTTAGTATATGATATGTGTTTTGAACTAAAATTTCACTTTTAAACTGAAAACATGCACTTTCAGAATTACAAGAGACATCGTATATAAAATTTTCTTGCGATTAATTCTTACACATCAAAGATGAATTATATATTGTTTTTATAATGTATATACACAATAAAATAATATTTTATTAGTGTTGAGTATGTGATAATAATTTTGATGTAAAATGTACCTTTAAAATGAAAACACACACTTGAAGATATACTGCACACATCATGTGTGAGAATGAAAAGATATTAATTCTTAAAAAAATTATAAATTATCCATAATTTTCTGAAAATATGAAGATAGTAAGGGGTCATTATCATTATTATTATTACATTACACATATTTTGCAATAAAATATCACTTTTAAAAGAATTCAATATATTTTAGTAAAATGTGCCACATTTTCTGTTGGATTAACATGTGGTTAATTCTAAAATTTCTCATATAAAGTTTCAATATTTTTCAAAAAATATAAAGACTATATGAATGTTTTTCTCATTTTTGAGTATGAGACATGTGTTTTAAACTAAAATGTAGCTTTTAAACTCAAAATAATAACTTTCAATCATACTAGCTACATTTTGTGTCATATTGATGTGATATTGATTCCTACATGTCATAAATAAATTATATACTATTTTTATAAACTATTGAGATTATAGAAGTATTTGTTTCTTGATTTTCAAAATATAACATGTGTTTTCAACAAAATTGTCACTTTTAAATGAAAATGAAAACATTCAGTCATATTGGACAATTTTTTTTGAATTGTGGTCACATTTATTACTATGAAACAAATATGTATTTTTGATTATTTTTCTATAAAATAAATGTAATATAATGTTATTTTCATGGTTTTGAATTTTGTATTCTATTTTGTAACAAAGATGTCACTTTTAAATGAAAACATGTTATTTCAATCGTACCTGCCACACTATGTGTTGGATTGACTTGAGTTTAATTACTAAACATAAAAAATGACTTATTTACCCTTCATATAAATTAAGGATATAATTAATGGGGTTTTTCTCATTTTTGAATATATAACATTTTCTGCCCAGAAATTTCACTTTTAAATAAAAACATGCACATTAAGTCATGTCATCCCTATAATGTGTCTTATTTATATGTGGTTAATTTCTACAAGTTAAAAAATGAATTATTTGTCTTTATTATAAAATATAAATAAAATACGATTTTGTTTGATCTTTTTTGAGTATATAGCTTAATTTTGGAACAAAAATTCTCTTTTAAACTTAAACCACAAAATTTTAGTCATATCAACCACACTGCATATTAAGTTGATATGAGATTAATTACAACACATTACAAGTGAATTATGTACCATTTTAATCATTTATGAATACTATATGATCATTTTTTCAGGGTTTTGAATATGTAACATCTATTTTTAAATAAAATGAAACTTTTGAATGAAAACACATTATTTTGATTATAATAGAGCTCATCATGTGTAAAATTAGACTAATATTAATTCCTACACATCATCAATGAATCATAATGTTTTTTTCTCAAGTATCAATTGAAAATATTAGTGATTTTTCTCTATTTTATGTTTGTGACACACACTTTGAACTAAAATGTTACTTTTAAATGAAATTGCACTCTTTATGTGATTCTAGACACACCATGTGTTAAATTGATTATTCATTAATTCATACATTTCACACATAAGGTATCAATATTTTTTCAAAAATATAATGAAAATATGAGTATTTTTTCAATTTGGAGTATGTAACACATATTTTGAACTAAAATATCACTTTTAAACTGAAAATATGTAGTTTAAACCATATCGGCCAGAGTGTGCATCGAACTAATGTAAGATTAATTTTTATTTGTACAAAATGAATTATGGATCATTTTTATAGGGTAAAATAAAAATTTTATAATATTTTCATAGGTTTTAGTATGTAACATGATTTTTGAACAATAATTTACCTTCATTTGATGGGAAAATTTTTTATGAATAAATGCACTCACCATGTGTTAAATTGATCTGAGGTTATATATTACATGTCCTAAATGAATAAGAAATCATTTTTATTGTATCAATCATAAATTTGAGCATGGTTTCTGTATTTTTGAGTAAATGGTGAATGTTTTTATCTAAAATGATTCTTTTAAATGAAAACAAGCACTTGTAATCCTATCAATAACATTGTGAGTCAGATTGATGTGTGGTTAATTCTTATATAACCCAAATAAATTTTTTATCTTTGTACTAAATATCTAGATAATTATTGTCCCATATGGGATACATCTACATTAATATTTCCATCACATTAAAGGAAATATTCCCTAAATCAAAATTTTATATGATGCACTTTTGATATTTCATATTTTATGACTTAGGGATATCATAAAGCCTAATTTCTTATTTTTTCCAATAAATATCATAATATATTACTGGCTATATCATATGTCTTGATACAATGCAAGTCATAGTAAATGAATTTCTATATTTTAAGGCATTGTATTTGATATAATGCAAATGTATTTGATACTTATGGTTGTATCTTAGTGATCTTTATCAAAACCATATGATGATGATTGAAGATAGTGAAATGGAAGAAATGGTAAGGTATTCATTCCATGTTAATTCATATTTACTTTATACATGATTTAATTTACCTTCCATCGTGATCTTTCATTTTGGTTTATTTAATTTTTTAAACTGTGTTTAATAGGATTTTATAGTTCCCTTGAAACATGATTCATATATTAGACTAAGTATTAAAAATGGTTAACTTTTGGAATAACATGGGCACCCAATATCACATCCATAACATTTCTATTCATTGATTTGTTAAAATTACAATTTATTTTCTGATTAATTATTTGTGAGAGAAAACCTATTTGATTATAAGGTCTATCTCAATAACTATAACTTAATATGATAAGAAATTTAACTATATAAGTAGTATATTAACCAAATCTTCATGATATATGTGAAATAAAAAAAATACAATTGTGATATGAAATTACATCTTTGTGATTTCTGAAAAAATTATGATACCATGTGAACTACCAACTCATTCATAAACAAATAAAATTTTACTTGAATATATGGACTATAAATAGACCTGGAAGTACTGTAAAAATATAAATTAACAAATGGTTAATAGATATTTTATGTGAAATAGCAATTACCTACAAAATACCACTTTTGGGATACAATGTTGAGGAATAAATATTATAAATTTTATAAACTTACAAATGTTAAAACCATAATGATTTTCATTACATTATTTCGAACACTAAACAATATTATGAAAAATAATTAATAATTTTTATATATGTTAGAATAGTTAAATATTATTATATGAACCCTAATACTTATACATTTTCTATAATACATAGGCTTTTTATACACATTATTCCTCCATATACCATGGTTTTTATTATAGAAAAACATTTCCCTATCATAAAGAATGACTGTTAAAACATAATGTAAAACATATATTGAGAAGTTTATTTATAAAATGTTGAATATAGTGTATTAAAAATTCATAAGGGAAATCATGTGTGGTTGATTTATTGGTCATCCCTGCTTTGGATCCAAATTATAAATCTTCACATTATCCAAATTGATTAAAATGAACATCCAGTTATTCTTAGAAATAAAATAAAGTAATAAGTTATAGAACAAAAGAAAATATATTTTATACCATGAAATATAGGTATTAAGAAGATATTATTATCTATTTTTTTTTAATTTTAAACATTGTGGCTACTTGGTTTGTTGTTAATGTTTTTTATCTTTATCCATTGATTTATATTGTGTAGAGATGACGGGGTGTCTAAGAAATCCAAAACATTCATTATAGTGGTTTTCCATTTATATTCAAGTGATATATACACCAATAATAAAATATGAATAGTATTAAATTTTAATTAAAATAATATATAAATTATTTGAAAAACATATTACGAAAATTTATATCATGTATAAATTCACTACTAAGGCTCCAAACTATTCATCCTTGATAATTTTATTAACATTCCTAATTCCAATCTTATTATAAATGGTCTATCCATAAATTTGTTATTTAAATTCAATATAGACCATATTTTAATATTTAAATAGTGAATCATTATGAATTTTAAATGTTAAATAATATGGAAATGGAATTGGTGGGGGTAAAGGTACTCTCATAAACTCCTTTTGATCCTTTTATGGATCTACAAGATTATCTAGAGTTGAGCTTTTGATTCCCCTGATGCTTCTCCTTATTTAATAACACATCACAATATAATCTTTTTTTATATTAATTATTAATGTTTCTTCCTGTAAAATAAATTGTAAACTATATTCCTCACTATAATCATGTAGGTTTAAAAGATTAAATGTTCAAACTATGAACGTTTCAATGGCACGTTCAATAATGTGGGTATCAATATCATTAAAGGGGACATATAGCTTGGTGTTTAGATCATGATCTAGTTTAATCCCTACTCTCCTATGATATTTTATAAGTTTTTTATTTCATTGAATATCTCATTGTTTCTTTTATATGGTACATCTTGTAACAAGGTGATGAGTAGTTGATGATAAATATAAATCACAATGAATTTTCCCCTATATAAATTTATTATAGAAAAGATATATGTAGATGTTTGATTCAAAATTATCATAAACTATTATGCAAAAATAGATTACCTTGAGTAAGGTAGGCCTTTAGTGGAATTTATAGAATCATATTTGAGGAGTTTTGGCTATTTATGTTGGGTTTTTTTTTTGTTTTTCTTATCATTATTCTCTTAGAACATATTAGTCTATTATATAACACTACAAATTAATATTTTCATTTGGAACATCTATATGTTCTTTTATATTTCATTGGTATCCACCTATGTCTTTTATTCCTCAAATTATTATTGGGGTGACACTATAAATCATGCACCTATAACATTCCCATACTATTCTAAATGTTTTACATACATAAAAATAGTTTTTCATTAGGAATAACATATAATAAATCTTGTGTTTAAAATATATAAAAAATTCATAAAAATAAGTAGTAATTTTTTTTAATATTGTCTTGAAGAATAAAATAATTATAATATTTCCTATTAACACAAGATTCCCACACTTTATGTGTGTTCTGGTATATTATTTTTCCATTTATTATTTACATTATTTTCATCCATATCATGTTATGTGGGATAGAAGTGTCTTGGGACTTTGATTCATAAATCTACTTAGAAAAAAGGAATATAATTCTATTATCATTTCATATCACAAAAAATTACTATATATTTAAAATACATAAAATTTTATCAAGTGAATCATACCCCATCCTAGATTTATGGAAATGGGTATGTTGGCTTTGAAACTCACTTCTTATTTTCAACACTCTTATTCTATTTTATAATTTATTGATTTAGAACCAAAGTTATTACTAAATTTAATTTTAAATAAAATATTACCAATTATAATAATCCATGCATTATTCCTCCTCCCAATGTCTAATTAAAACATCCAACATTTCTTAGTTTTTCATTTTTGTGTATTTAATTGGTTTGTGGGTATTGATTTTCTTTTTTAGTATCTATAATATAGTTTTTCATAAGATGTGTATAATAGGATCTATGAGCCTTTCGAGTGACCATTAATCCAAATTTTATCAATCAATATTCTAATATAAATTTTCACTTCAATGTATAAAAAAGTTAAATCAATATTTCATTAATTTATATCTTTCTATAAATAAATTATATAACAATGTTTCCAAATTTTCTTCCCAAGTTATTTCCTTCAATGAAATAACAACATTGTTCCACATATCTACATAAATTTACAGATGAATTAAAGTGTTGAATTTAATGTGTCTAATTAAAATGGACATTATTGGGCTCAATAACTTGCTAACTTGTATTCAATCCAACCTCAAATTCTATTAATTTACATATCACAATAATAATTCTTACTAATATTGTCACATTGTCCATCTCCTGCCATTTTTCAACCACCAGATATACACCTTCTAATAATTCCCAAATTTTACCATCACTAACACAATATTCCTTAACATTTCAAGTATCAATAGGAGGATAAACCATTATATTCAAAAGTTGTTTAATATTTAATTTATGTTATTTAAATATAGTAGTGAATACATTTTATATAAAAAACAAATTAGATCATGTGACCTATTCGTTGAACTCTTTTTCTCTTCTTTAAAGGTTTATGAAATTTATCCCCTTTATATATTATATAGATCCCCTCTATATGTTCCCTTATAGTATATAATACACTATCTACATTTGGAACACTATTGAATTATTTTGATATCCCAATGAAAGGGTCATCCCCAATGGAATTTTTATTTAGCCCAAAAAATATATTATTGTAAAGTAGTATAATTTTTTATTTTTTGTTTATTGGGTATTGGGAATAAAATACTTATACTACTTATGATTCTATTATGAATGGTTTATCCTTTTACAATACCTTACTAAAATTTATATTCATGGATATCAGTTGATCAATTTTAATAGCACTCCTATTATCAACTCATTTTTATTGATAAATAAGTATGTGGAATGTTGTATAATCAAACTCCCATGTTTTTTCAAGGATACCAAAGTATGATAAATTGGTATAAATTTGATTTACTCCCTTGATATTAGATACATGAATAACTTATTCAACATGAATAACTACACTACTTTTCATCATACTATGTCCATATTGTTAATTTATATATAACATATAACTATTAATTACACAGACATTCTATGATAATATATGTACAATTAGTCATTTATCTAGCTATCAATTTTTTTTTCTGAATTTGAATTCACATTTCTAGATAACTTTTCAAAGATATGGTCTTAAGACCCTTCTATTAACTATTTATTATGTTTATTTTATATCAATATTCTATCCTTTGTTGGGTTCAAATGCATATGAATTTAATTGTGAGTTTCAACATTAAGCACATCATTTATACTATTATGTAATAAATAAAGGTTATACTACTCCTACATTATAATGGTAATTGTGACAACAAATATTCTTAAAATTACTTCACCCATAGGATTAATCTATGATAATATTTTTAGAGACCAATGTTATTCCAATCAGATATGAACTCAGTACAATATTGAACAACTTCATAAAAAATATATCACTATGTAATATAACCTTTATTTCAAATTAAATTTTTCATGCACCTTATAAAAATGTTTTTATATTATTTAATTGGTTACATTTTTCTGTAATGTATAAACCCACATAGTCACATCTTATTAACTAAGAGAACAATAAATTGAACCAATATATCAATAAATTATATTGGGAATAACAAATACAATTCACATAATATGAAATTAATTTCCTTATATATAGTGTAAAATTTCACCATATATATTACTTTACTCCATATATATTTGAAAAATAAGAATATATTGGTTAATGTGTGTTGTAAATTTTTAGGGAAATTAAATATAAATGAATAAGAATTCAATATTTCATTAAAACATTGAATTCATGTGATTTCTACCCCTTAACTTACAATAATTCATTAACATGATATTTTTTATAATTGATGAATACCCCTATAGATCATTTACACAATTAATCATATTTCCAAGCTAAAATATATCATTCCTTGAAAGATTATAATTCAAAAGAAAAATAAAATTTGATCTTTCACCCTCCACTGATACTAACTCTTCCCTTACACCAATTTCAATCCTTTATAACCTAGATTCAATTCTATATATTATTTTATTAGGTCCATTTTATCATATACATTTTTCCCTATAAGAATGAAATTATAAAAATTAGGGATGAGAAAAAAATTCTAATATAGAAATTGAAAAACTGAACTATTTTTCTAAAAATATTAAATAAGGTTTTTCATGATATAGTTTAAGAAAAATGGTGAAAAAATCATTTACATTCACAAATAGTTCATCACCTCTTAATATAGAAGGTTTTTTTACTTTTTTTTTTAATTCCAATTAAAATATTTTTCCCAAGATTGTAATTTATGTATTTAAGGTAAAAATTTATGATGCCCAAGAAACATTGCCTTTCACAACTATTTCGACATAACTAAGTGTAAAACATATTCACAAATGGGACATCATAATATTCATTTAATGTTCTATCCTAAAAAATTTCTATAAGTAGGAAAGTCATTTATCAACATGAACAGCACAACTCCCAAATTTAAATATTCTTTTCTATGAGCATCATACGACATAACACCTGAATCACACATCAATTTATGATATTTAATTAATAGATCCAAATAAGAATTAATATCATTACTAGGTTATTTTGGTCTTGATATAAGAAGATACCACATAATGTATTTTGGATTCATGCATAACCATAATGGATATTTTTAATTTACCAAAAAACCATCACTGTATTGTGAGGGAATCTTTGTACACCAAAACGATTCAAACCATTTGTAAATAGTAAAAAATATAAGTTTCTTATATTTTTCTCCCAATGTAGAATACTCATGATAAGGTTTCTTTCATAGCGGTGTGACTATGGGTTGGTGAATTTTCCATCTGGAATTCATGAATCTTCATGAACCATCAATTTCATTACATCATTCTAACATCAATATAGCCATCTAAATATTGGAATAATTGGAAAGTATCATACAAATATAAAATAACTTGATTCATCATTCATGTATATACCCACACCCAACATAGAGTATTTTAATTTATTTATTGTCCTTATGAAATAATTTATTGTTTTTATATAAGCATGCATTCTTTTAAATATCATTCCCATTTAATGTTGAATTTTGTTTGTGTTATCTCTTTGATAATGGATCACATTATCTTTTAGTAACATATCATTCCAGAGTGAAAGTTGTTTTATAAAGCTGGTATCTCTCTATGAATTTCAATATTTCAAGTTATATAGCTTTAGTATGGCTTAAAATGTTGTTTTTAGAATAACTAGCTTAAATGAAATCATTACACAGATCTTAAACGTCTAATATAGCTGAAAAATTGAAAGGTTCGTCTCTATCTATAATTGGATTTCTTCGATATGATCTCCATCCTTATTTACAATTATAAAAATATTAGATAATCCATAAATTGTAGTGTAATCCTAGACACTAGATATATTCTGTTCTTCACCATGTTTATTCTACCATTTTTAACATTGATATATTTTATGATAGTTCAAGTGTTCTTAAAACCCCTATAAAAAATTCATCTTGAATAAAAATAATATAAACATAGAAAAACTATTTTAGAAGGATCTCCCCACACTTTGTTACAAATCTGATAATGACATTAACCTCAACATCATAGTGTTTTTTCTGATGATTAATATGCATCCAATTTTTATTTTTAATCATCCTATTTGATTTAAGAGAATAATATTTAATAATACATAAAAAATATAATAAACATATTTAATGATTGTAATCTCAATTTCATTGATTATAATTCATTTTTTATCAAATTCAAACACTAATTTTATTTCTTTTTTGAAATATAGTCAAATTGAAAATTCTACTAAAAACATATTTGATATAAATTTTTGTTGAATCAACTGATTTTTAGAATATATGAGGGAGGATAAATATATTAAAAAAATATTTAATAAAAAATATTTTTTATCCCCAAAATACGCATATTACAGTTCATTATATTACTTTAATGGATTTATTAAGGGAGATCATGAAACTTAAAATTACATTAAAAAATAATTTATGATTATCACTATATTCTATTGTTTTTATTTTTATGTATTTCTTGTGAGTTCCAAGACTAGCTCACCTGGTAACATTGGCCGAACTGGTTGGACACATGGCCTCAAGCATTCCTCCCCATACACTAATGGCTTCCAACTAGAAATTAATGTGTAAGGTGGTTTGGTGGGGAGACTATACAATCATAATCAGAGTGGAACATAGTGTTAAGAAAGATATAAACAACCTATATAAGAAATAATAATGGAAAATGACTTGGAACAAGTATAAATATCTAAGCCATAAATAACCAACTCACAAGCTAAAATAATACCATATATAATAATGATGTCATGTCTCTATTAAAGATCGAGCAAACATGGATGTAGGCAGGTACAAGAAAATTAAAAGGACCTAAAACTATTCAAGAATCCAAAGCACTGACCCATTTATCTGCAACCAAGATTTCAACTCAATACAATTGGTTATTAATCAATAACCATATACTTCCCTATCATTCATATAATCAACCCATGTACCATTGGAGGATTGGATAGGGTGTAAGATAAACTGAGTAGGACACCACCAATGACGTATATATAAATCTAATATGTGAATATAAATTGTAATAGTGTGTAGGTATAACAAATTAAAAAAATAAATAAATTAAACTTATGTCAGGCATAGGTTCTTCATGGGACACCAATACAAAAATACCATCTTCAACATATTCTTTATTTCCCTATGCATGTGTTTATTTAATTATTTATCCATGGGAATTAATAAGGTAACACAAGTGAAAAATTGAATAATAATTATAATAATACAAAAAATGATCCCATCAAAATCAAGGTATCCATGACCTTTTAAAGTCATGATAACTCATGGAACATAACCATGCATCCTATCAATAAAGGGTAAGTGTAATCCATGAGGAATACCTAATTCATTACACTATAAATATCTCTAATAAAGTACATGGATCAACTCCAATGGTAAATACCGTGAAAAGTATGAATGGATCCCAAGAAGAATTATCCAAGGAAACAAATGTTTAAAGGCATCGTGCTGAATCCAAGGAGAACATACAATGAATTATAATATCTGGAAAACGTGTCATGTGAATCATCAGTACAGTGCTGTGGAATTCACATAATGAGACAAGGATAGAGTTCCAAGGTGGTTATCTCCCTTGGAAATCATATTAATGAATGAAAATATCATCCTCTGAGCGCTCAAGGTATTCCCTCAGTAATTCAATATGGGATCAATTATGACAATTCATAAAAGGATGAAAAATTTTCCTATGTAATTAGAATTATATAATCATTTCATATAATTATTAAGTCACCATAGGCCATGAAATACTAATTCCTATTATAAATTACATAAGTTTATTCTAACTTCATTCATCATAAGGAACAATGTCAATATGGACATGAAACCATTTTCCAATTCAATTATAGTTGACCAATACCATGTGGTATCAATATATATATATATATATATACTTTCTATTTAATTATTTAAAAATAATTTAATAAAAATAGGGACTTACTATGAAAATGTTCAATTCAAGTGAATCTAAACTATGTATCATGTAATAAAAATATATTTCAAATGTGTAATAAAGAAGAATGAACTCTAATTGGGTGGTTACATTGACATACCAACAATATCAAAATATCTTCATATATCCTTAGTTTAAAATTTAGATTATTCATTTCAGGCAAATGAATTTAAGGAGCAATGCTTGGTGAAATTGAAATTCTCACAATAAAAAAAATTAAAATTGGTGAGACAGTGAGGGATTATTTATAGAAAACTTAACATATTCCTAGAGGAGAATACTCATCTAGTATCAATCATTGTATTGGTCAAGATTAGAAGAAAATGCATGTACAAACTAACTCCCAAAAAATTGGGCATATGATCTTGCACCCAAATAGAACCAACGATGGAGAGATAATTGAAAGAAAGAGGGAATCAAATAAAATTTATTACAGAGAGGGATCCAGTGAGATGAATGGTGGCTCGTTCAGATTTTAGATGGAGGAGATCCGTCAAAGGCTATGTTATTCATGGGAGAGAGAAAAAACGGGACATAGTTTCTATCTACTAGAGGAGAGGGAAAAAGGGAGGGTGGTAATTTTACCCAAAATTAAAAGGTCTCATGGTTTGGCTGCATTGTTGGATAAACTGTGTTCTAACCATACACCATACACTGGATCGAGACACACCTTGTAGTACTACAAAAAACATAGTTTTACAAATAATGTGTATCACATGCACACCCTCTATCTCATCCCCACGCTATAATGTGTCTTAGGGTTTACTATTGATTCAATCTATCTAACCCTATACTATGCACTAAAAACCATTTCATGGGTTTTTATAACAGTGTGATTATGTTTCATGGTTTCTACTAACAATTCAGCCCAGTTGTTCTGTCTAAAAGATGGGGCTCCGGGTACCGAATGATCCATATACACCCTTGTTTCCTTTACTACCTCATTAAGAATTCATAATTTATTAAAAACAAGGAACTAAATTGAAAATAAAAGGTTCCATACCTAGAAGAAAAACGAGTTCATTACAGTCTCCCCACCCCGTAAAGTGACTCATCTCCAAGTTTCCCTTCTACGGTTGGTAAAACCTCATTTGATAATAACTATGACCACTATTCTTATACATAAGCCTCTCTCTCCCATTTCTCATCCTCTATATGGGAATTCTTCCCTAAAACCTGTACTAAAGGAACAAACTGGCATCAATGAGCCTTCATGCTCTGATCGATGATAGGAATATGATACCCCATAAAAGAAGCATCGACCTCCAACTATATATCCAAAACATCATAATTATAATATGGGTGAAGCCACGATATATGGAATATTTCATGCTTGACTCGGTACCATTAAAGAACTGCAATATGATAGGCTACCAGACCAACTCTCTCCAATATCTTGAAACACTACTACAAAACATGCCTTTAACAGCTCTGGTATTTACGAATGCTAGAATACAACACTGATAAATGGAATATTTATCTACACTAATTAATGAACTGATAAATTTCACCTTTTATCTGTGTTTCTTTTTTAGCTCTCATAAGGGAAACCTTTATCAGCTCTATGTTTTTTAGGATGATAAAGGCATCCTTTATCAGCAATTTAATTTTAGCGCAAATAAAGTGTATCATTTATCAGTGATTTATGTTTAGTACTAATAAATTTTTATATAAATAAAATGAAATAATTATATAAATTAAAAATTAAAAAAATTGAAAAAAATATTACAATTTTTGTTAACTAGATAATAAATTTTAAAATGAATAGATTGATTATATATTATTAATTATTAAACATTTTATTAATTAGATAATTATGATAATTGGTGTTATTAAATTTTATATATTAAATAAATAGATACATATTAATGTATATAAATATGATTTATAGATAATAAAATATTTATGTTCTTTACATTAAATATTCATATGTTTATTGAATAATGGTTTGAAATTAAAAATTGATATGAATTAAAAATATTTACTTTAATTGCATAGTACTAAAAATATAATTGAATGTTGTTTGATTTTTCAATTTAACATAGATCAAATGTGTGTTATATTGATTTTACATATACGTAATTAATGCATTTTTATATATAATGCATAGACACCAAACTTATCCAATTTTTCGATATTGTTAAAGTGTACTTGTTCTTAATTTATTCAACTTCACTCAATTTTAACACATATTCAGCACTTAAGAGGTGATAAAAATTAATAATGTAAAAAATACATTTGTATATATATATAAGTAAATATCTTTTTAAATGTACGATCACTATATTTACACAATTTTATAATTATAATTATAAATAAATAAATATTTTCTAGAAATTATTTATATATTTATAAAAAACTAATTATGTATATTTAAATAATTATTAAATTTATAATAAATTTACTTAAATAATGAATGTATTTTCTCCATTTATATTTACATATATTTATTAAGTATATATCTATAAATATATATAATGATATAAATAGTATTTCATAAAAATATTTCTATAATTAGAAATAAATAATTATAAAATTATAATAAATATATTTAAAAAAGAATATATTTACTATATTGATATTAATATTTATTTATTAAGTATTTATATTTTTGGAATTTTTTATTCATATTTATAATTATATATGTTTTAACAACGCTTTAGTAATAAGAATTGATAAAAGAATATTTAGCAGCGTTTTTTTACACTGATAAATATGAGGATTTATCAGTGCTGATAAATAGTCCTTTTATCAGGGATTATGTTATAAGCACTGATAAAATGGATATTTATCAGCACTTGTTTGTAAGAACTGGTAAAAGTATCCCGATCTATTTTCAAAAACCCTTACCATTTCAATACTTGTCACGATATTAGGAGATTTCTATAGAAGCCACCCACTTTATGCACTCCTCTTCGGTTAATGGAAGGTTATTCCACACCACTCGACTATTTCCACCACTCCAGCTGCATGAACATCTCATCTGAAATCTTGTTTCTGATTGTGGTTGTGATGAAAATGGGGTTTCACATCACTTTCTAGAAATTTCTCCGCTTGATGTAGGTGGTTATATGCTCAAACAATTCTATATTTTCTAATTTTCTCTATTAGATAATTTTCACAAGATCTATATTTTATATTGGTTGTGAGAACATGTTTTAGAATTTATTTGACATACATTTGTGTAAAAAATAAAATTTATAAAGACAAATAGTTATGTTTCTTTATAGGCCTTGTTGTGAAAATTCAATGGAAGTGTTCAATTAATTTTTTAAGTAGTGAAAAAAGTATTTTGGTGGGTGTTTAAAGTGCAGGTGTGTTGAAAAAACATTTTTGATGGAAAATTGATCATTTTCACTTGTTATCTTTCTTATGTGCACTTGAGTATGAGTTGTGAAGTGTTTAATTAATGAATAATTTGTTTTATAAATGAAATTTGTGATGTGTAAATTTTTTATTAACAAGTGTGAGTCATGAAAAATGTGTGTTCGAAGGGTTTGGAATTCTTTTTGTTGGGTTTGGGTTTTGTAATAGAAAATTTCTATGTTGTGTGTGTGTGTTTTAGTGTAGTGTACCATGGAAGGGTTTTATGGGTTGTTTGAAATGTTCCAATAATGTCTTTAATAGATCATAAATACCAATAGGTTTGAAATTATGTTCATAATAGAAATTTAAATACTCTTCCATGTTGGACATGTTGTACATTTTCTTAATGTTAATTGAAAATTGTTTTAAATGGTGGAAAAATGTTTTTAAAATGATTATGGGTTGTGTATTTCTTTTTTAAAGAAATGGACTTGATATGGAATTGGTTGTGAATTGGTGTAATCTTAGGGTTTTTTAATTGGAAGTGTTTTATAAATTAGTTAATATATTTGTTAAATTATATAAGTGTTTAAAATTATGTTTGATGAGGTTATGTGGGGTTTTTCATTTTAAAAGTAGCATTTTCTTGTGAAAATGTGTGTGTTTTTTATGTAAAGACTTGCAGTGCCTCTGGTGGTTATTTTAAAAAAAACTTCTTAAATTAATTATTAACATACATAATAGGTGTGAGGCCCATTTTTTAAATGATTTGGTGTGCATATGTTTTCAAATGGGGTTTGGGTGTGCAAGTAGTGGCACACTATGTGTACTATGTTTAGAATGAATTGTATGTTTAATTGTGTTTTGTTAGTGAAATGTAAATGTAAAACATGATTGAGGACTATTAAAAGGCAATCCTTGGTAACTGTTCACCATTATTGTGTTGTGTTAGGGAATCATGATTTTTCAATAGTAGAATCATTATAGAATTGATGTATCATTTCAAATTTATGTTTAATTCATTTATTTTTAGTATTAATCACATACTAATTTTTTTCTTATACAGTTACATTCGTTTTCTTTAGTTGGGGTGCTCTTTTCAACCATCATCCTTTTTCTCACATTAAATATTTTTACTCATGCAATTGTGCATTTATCACTTTATTTCAATTTACTTCCACTTCCTTTGCAGGAAGAGCAATGTCATTGCCTTTACTCAAACATAGAGGTTGTCTTGATGTCTTCACAATAAAATAATTATCCATATAATTCATATATTCTTTCATATTTTTGTTTAAATCATTTATTTATAGTATTAATCCCATAATATTTTTTTATACAGGTGGATTCTTTTTTTCGAGTTGGGATGCTCTGTCCAACTTTCTTACTCTTCTCCCATAAAATATTTTCACCCATTAAGTGGTTCATTTATCAGTTTCTTTCATGTTACCACCATTTCCTTCTCAAGAAGATTAATAACGCTGCCACTTCTCAATGATAGAGGTAATATTGATGTATACACAGTAAAATAATTATAAATATAATTAATATATTGTGTTATATATATTATTTATTTATTTTTATTATTACCCACATAATAATTGTTTTCTTATATAGTTGTATTCTTTTCATCAAGTTGGGGTTCTCTATCCAACATTAATTCTTATTCTCCCTTAAAAACATTTCACCCTTATAGTGGTGCATTTATCACTTTCTTTCTAGTTACCACCACTGCCTTTGTAAGAAGAGAAACAACATTTCCTTTACTCAATCACATAGGTAATCTTTTTGTTTTCATGGTTAAAGTATTTTCTACATAATTTATGTATTGTTTCATATTTCTGATTAATATATTTCATCATAGTATTACTCACATAATAATTCTTTCCTTATAAAGGTGTTTTCTTTTGTTCGAGTTGATGTGGTTTGTTCAAAGCTGATCATGCAGTGTTGGCATTTTGATAAACCATTTCAATGGAAATCGTGGTAAAATTGATAGTTAGGATTGTTTTTTAAGGTATGTATTAATTTTTATTTACGTAATTATATAATTTAAGGTTTGAAATGTCTATAATACAATGTCTTTTCTGGTACTTTCAATGTAAATTTCTTTTTATTTAAATTAAGTATTGGAACTTGTTTATGTTGATATATCTGGTGTATTTCTAGTGCTTCTCAGGCTTCTGGTGCTGCATTGTGCTGCAACTTCCCACTGCAATGGTGCTTCAATGTGCTATTATAGTAGACTGTAGTATCTCTTTTTATCAATACTTTTGAAAGTGATGATAAAAAACATCTTTATCATTGCTTTTAAAAGTGTTGATATAGAACGCATTTATATTCACTTCTAAAAGTGGTAATATAGGTCTACTTTATCAGCACTGATAAAGAATTATTTTAGCAGTTATTTACGAAGCACTGAAAATAGCCCCATTTATGAGTGTGTTTTTCCACTGATAAAATTCAAGGTATTTTAACATCACTCGTGTTTTTAGTGCTATTCTATGAATGCTAATGTACATTTATAGCACTGTTAAAGGCTTATTTTGTAGTCATGAATGGTAAAAAACCCTAGGAGTCATCATCCCTTGATTCTGTATCCATATATTCCTTAGTTTAGGGGACAAACACAAGAAAACATTTTCTCTATCCATGATCTCTAGAGGTCTTCGATGGTAATAAGAAATATATGTCTATCTAGATGAAGAAGTAGCCATACACTTCTAAATAAGCTACACCTTCTTTAATGTATCTTATATGAGATGAGG
Organism: Viscum album; assembly: GCA_963277665.1. NCBI lineage: Eukaryota > Viridiplantae > Streptophyta > Magnoliopsida > Santalales > Viscaceae > Viscum > Viscum album. Next base: position 433,831,447 of record OY728136.1, read on the forward strand.
TTTTAATATCAATAACACTCCATCCACTATCCATCACATTGGTAATCAACATAGACTACCGTATTTGGCCTCATAAGAATCCATCTATATGGTCTCATGATAGATGTTATTGTAGGAGAACTCGACAATAAATATGAACATCTCCCAAGATTATCTTAAATCAAGGACACACACATAAATCTTGTCCTCTAAAAACTATTATGTATATTATAAATGATAGTTAGTCTGAGGGTGGTAGTATGTACCTAGAAGTACCTATTTATCAAGTTCACTCTACAACCACTACTGGAACTTTGACCTGAAATAAGAATCCATATCATAAATTAAAGTATGAGAGACCCTGTTAAGGAATATGATCTCATTAATATATAGTCTCCCCAACTCATACATTGATACAGTCTCCCAGATTATAAGTATGTGGGATACATTCATTAGTCAAACCATGACTACCCAAACTATGTCATTACCTTGAGGTGACCTCAGTAAAAAAGTTACAAAATCCATCATTAAATCATCCCATATCCATTTCTGTAATGGTAATGGTTGTAAGAAGCCATCTATTTACCGGTGCTCCGCCTTCACATATTGATTGGTGGAGAACCTAGTGATAAAAACTAAAATCTTTTATTTCTTCCCAAGATAGCAATATTAGTGGTGCATGTATTGATACATCCTAGAAATACATGGGTGCAATACCCATTAAGAAACATATGATTCTATCATAAGCTTCTCTCTCAGGTAAATATTCACCTAGATACACCCATGTATAAAAATAATGTTATATCTAACAAATGACCAACCTAGCGGTGGGTTTTCACCTGAAATAATCTTTCATAGGACCAATAATTCAGGATCTAAAAACTGCCTCCCCTTAACTCTATCTAGAAGTGATGATCATACCACAATGGATATAAGAAAAGGGTGATATTAACTCTCCTGAAACTCTAGATTCATCTTAGAAAGAAGATCTATTCTCCTCTATTTATCATTGGATTCATAAATAGCTTGTGTCTATGTATTCTGACTCAGATCATTGGCAACTGCATTGCATTACGAGGAGTATAGGAAATCTCATAATCACATTAATAAAGGTAATAAACCCATATCCATTGTATGAGGTTCAATTCATGTTTCATGAAGTTATATTGGAGGATTTTGTGGTTTTTGAAGACCACAAATATCTCTCCCATTAAATAGAGGCCCCAGCAATGTAAGGCATGAACAAAAACTACTAAAACATGATCATACATTGGATAGTTACATCCATGAGGCCTCACTTGTCATGACCTTTCACAAGAAATCATTCTCCATGAATCATAACTATACTTATCCTGATATTTGAGTAATCACAAAATAGTACATATCCACTTCTTAGATCTGGTGTTATTAGGATTGGGGATGAGTTAATTCTTCTTGTCAACTCTTAAAAATATTTCTCACATGCTTCAGAATAGATAAACATGATTCCCTCCTTAGTCAATCTAGTATGTAGTGATGTAATATAGGATAAATCCTACATATATTTCCTATAGTATCTATCCATGCCCAATAAAATTAGTATGTCAGACATTTTCTTAGGGTTCTACTTGGAAACTATGTCCCCCCAACTTCTCAAGGACAATTGATACTTATGATTCTGATATAATTTTTCCTAGGACAAGAACCCTTATAATCTAAAAGTGGAATTTCTTTAGTTAAGAAAACAAAATATCCTCTATTAATGTACTCAAAATAATATCATGTGGTTTTTCATTTTCATTTTGATTCTCTGAGATCATAAAGATTTCTTCCACAAACACCACAATGAAGGAATCTATGAATATGTGGAAAACATGATTCATAAATACCATGAAACTTTTGGGCGTGTCCATGGGACTGAATGACATGACCAAATACTCATAAAATCAATATCTACTAGAAAATTTACAAGGTATGTATGAAGGTATTACAAGTACCTGCTGATATCCTAACCTCAGATCGATCATTGAGAATACTCTATCTCGTTAGATATGGTTTAAAAGATCATCTATGTTAAGAAATGGATACTGGAGTATAACCATATGTTGGTTCAAAATTCAGTAATCCAAGTATTGGTTAAGGGTCTCATCAACCTTCCTAGTGAAAATCATAGGTGAACCCCAAGGTGAAGTACTTGGTTACATAAAACAATTATATTCAAATTCCTCTAACTACCTACTGAGCTCTTACAACTTAGTAGTATCCATTATTTAGGGATTAATGTATACAGGTAATAATCCTAACACTAGCTCGGTAGAGAACTCTACTCTCACTCTCATGATGTAATCAAGGAAAATCATTGGTAAAGGCATCGATAAAATGATCTACTATAGGAGGAATATCTGATTTTCATATCCCTATAAACCTTATATAATGTCTATCCATCTGGGTTGTCACTCCACCATTGCCATGATGCTCTGGTAAAACTCTACTTTCCTAGAAATACCATTCATCCTTGTGAACATAACTATCACCCTATTATGATGTAAGCAATACCCTATGGAAATAGATGTCTATGCAATCATGATATAGGACTAACCAGTCCATCCTTAGAATGAAATCAAATCTCATCATCTTGAGGTTGAATAGGTCCGATAAGAAATGATAATGTCCTACCTTAAGAGGGAATTCCTTAAACTGGCATACACTCCTTGAAAAAAAAATCCCAAAAGATTATCAAGTACCATCACACCAAAAAAGTTCATTTTTTCAAGACCATGACTTTTCTAGATTGATAGAGAAATAAATGATTCTGAGATACCTATATTTAACAAAGCATATACAATAATAGATTATACTAGATTAGTACCTTATACTATAGATTACCCAGAACTCTACTCTAGGTTCATGAACTATCTCGACCTACCATCTCTTCGTGTCTCTAAGAAGAAGTTGTATAAAATAGATTGGAAGTTCCCCTAAGTCATTCTCTAGTGCTGATGAGCATGATTTAAGACATCCCACCAATATTTGGTGGAATCACAAATCATGTAATAAGATAGCTTCACTCTCCTCCCAATAGGTGTCTCATGGTTCTTGAAAATCGTTAACATGGCCTCCAACCATGACTCCATATCCTAATTCTCTCCATCCCTCGAAAACATGGTCGAATTCTACAACTAAAACCTAGAGGTCAACTCCACCATAAAAGAGGATTGTTTCCAAGACCCCTATATATTCTGTATAATATGCAAGAAACCCTCTAAAAATTGGGAATCGTCACCTGTATAAGGCGTAACAAGATGTATCATAGGAATATCTACTAAAGGTAACACTAGTAGCTCAGGTCCCACCACCTTTAGATCATGGGATTCACCACCCTCTTTTCACATGGATCGAGGACGTCGTGGTGGAATATATCTACAAATGTCAACCACATGACTCAAATTATATTAAACATGATAACATCATAGATTCAAGAAAATGATGGGTACAAGCCATCCCATATATGAATCACACCCCTCTTCCCATTCATAAATCCAGATTTGGGTGCCATATAAGACTGATATAAATCATTAGAGATACTTCGTACTAGAAATTACTAAAGTTGGGTCTTTGTTAAGTTATCTATTTCATATCAGGGTTTCGGTATACAATGAGTTAATAGAATGTTATAGGGTAAAATTCCATTTAAATTGAAATTGGCATCACTATTTAATGGTAACCAAATTTAAATTAAATATTTTAGAGGTCAGGAATTTATATAATTGATTAGATAATTGATATACACTTCCCAATTTATATAATTCCATGCTTTATAAATTTCAATTTGTAGTTCATTTTACTACATAAAAACCATTATATTCAATGAAATGATGTAATAGGTAAAATAAGACAATGTGACTATATGAATCATCATTCCTGATTTATAGAGGAACATGAACTCTTTAAATTAAAAATCACATTGATATATTTAAATCATATAATATTTCCGTTTATGAATTTTCAGTTGAATAACCCAAACATATGATAATCGGTTAATTAGGGTGGAATAATCAGACTATGTAGGAAAACACAATTTAAGTTGATGAAGACACTTTAATAACCCATTTTATAATCTATTTTTCATATATAAATGTTATTTTCATAGTGGATATATGGCTCAAGGCATGTATAATAAGAATCATTCAGTTTGGTAATGACAACTACCTGTCATGGAATAATTCATGACATATTAATCCAATAAGGTGCCCCAAATGATACATGATAAATGCTTCTTTACTATATCAGGGAAAAGATAAAATATAATCCAAAATCATAAAAATAATATCACATATCATGTGCATAACCCAATAGTGGAATCAGATCAACTATAATAGGTATAAACCAGAACATCATATCCCATCCCAGGCAATTCAACTTCTCTCCCACACATGGGTTGGAAACTCTCAGGCATAGGATTGTTAACAAATTACAACACATCCTCGTCTCCATTATATATTCACAAAATAGATTCATAGAAAATGAACCTTTGATACACTTTGTGACATACTAGAAAATATCACATAGAAACAATAGTAGAATCGGTTGGTTGTATGGCATTAAGAGTGCATCCCCATATATCATATGCTTCTTACTAGTAGTGAGGATCTAAGGTGGTGTGGTGGGGAGACTATACCCTAATATTAAAATTACTAAATAGTGGTAAGAAATATATAAAAAAACTAATAATATATGAAAATTCACCATAATAAGAATAAATATTCATGCCATAAATAATCAACTCACAAGTTGAAACAATACTATATACAATAATTATGTCATGTATCTACAAAATATCGAGCATGCATGATAGTGAGAATATACAAAAGAATCAAAATGAAAAAAAAAACTATATAATTATCCCAAGAACTATCCAATTCATTTTCTACTAATCTCCCATACTAATATAATAAGTCATCCATCCATAACTGGATGCTTCCCCTTATACACTATCATAATCCTATAATCTTCCCAGGTAGCATTGGCAGCCTATATAGGGTGTTAGATAAATTAATTAATCCACCACCAATATTGTTGATAAAAATACATTCTATGAATATAAATTGTAAAATTGTTCTTGTTTATAAGAATAAAATAATAAATAAATACCACCTAAGTCGAGCTCAAGTTCCTCTTGGGGCACTTGTCCAACCATACCAGGTTCATCTTATGTTGGATGTATCTGCACATGTGTTTAGTTAATTATTTAGTCACGGTATTATAGAATATAACAAATGTGACCCTGGTAATAACAATGATAATAATACTAAAAATAATCCCCATGGAATCAATGAATCCTTTAACTTAGAAGGTCGGGCTAGCTCGGGGTACATAACCATTCAACCTAGAAATACGTTCTAAGGGTAATAAAAGGGGTATACCGAATAAATTAATCAATATATATATATATATAGGATTCCAAAGATCAAGTATAATGTTAAATCATGGATTAAGAATAACTAAAGCCTAAGGATAACAATCCAAGGCGTCACATGTCCTAATACATCATGCTGAATCCAAGGAGGACATCCAAGGAATTCTAATATCCAGAAAAAAAGTGTCATGTGAATCATCGGTACAACATCTAGGCCTTCATTTAATGAGAAACGGATTGTGTTCCATAGTAGGTACCTCACTTGGAAACTATCTTAATGAATCGGAATAGCATTCCCTATGTGATCAAGACATTCTCTTTGGAATCGAACATAGGATTAACTCTAACCATTCTTATATATATTAAAAAAAATTCATATGAAATAGGCATCATATAATCGTTTCATATATTTCTTAACTCAAACTAGGTCGTGTAATACTCATTCATTGTATAAATTACTTAGGTTCATTCCAACACCATTCATTATAAGTGAAAATGTCAATATGTACATGAAACCAATTTTTAATTCAATTTCAATTGATCAATCCATGTGATGTCAATATATATATACTTTACATTTGACGATTTATAAATCATTTAATTAAAAGAGGGACTTACCGTCATAAAGGTTAGTTCAATATCATATGAACAATATATTAGTGAAATCACAATATTGGATACTAGTGTCATAATGAACAATGAAACCTAAAAAGGTGGTTGATGTTAAGGTCTCAACCTCTATCAATATCTAAAGGTCTCACTAGGTTTGTAGTTTGAAATTTAGATGATTGAGTGTAATTTATATACATTTAAGGAGTAATTCATGGTGAAATCAGTGTTCACACAAAGTAAAAAAAATTATAAATGGTGTTAATTTGATAGAAAATTCATAAACCACCTACCTTATTGTTTTATAGGAATACACATCCATCATTGACCCTTGGTTTGTTCCAGATTTGAAAAAATTGAATAACAGAAAAATTATCTAAAAATAGAGCATATGAGGAATCACCAAAATAGCACTAAAGATAATGAGAAAAATGTGGGAAATAAGGAATTGTATTTAATCATGTATAGAGATGGATCCAATATGATGAATAGTTGCTTTATTTAATGTTAGTTATGGAGGATCCTTCAAATCCCAGGTTAGTTTAGGTAGAGATCTCAAAGAGGAGGATGGTGTTTTCCACAGGAGGAGAAGTAAAAAATGAGGTGTGAGTTAAATAAGAGGGGAAATGGTAATTCTTCAAAAAATTTAAAAGGTCGCAAAATTTTGTTGTAGGGTTGGCCAAAATGTGTTTCAATTGTGTGCCATCCACTGCCCATAGACACACACTGCATGGCTAGCTACGCCAGATTAGACAAACTATGCACAGATCGTGCTCACCTTATGTCTCATCCCCACATTGTCATACATCTTGGGCAGTAAGTAAAATCATGTTCCCTAGTGCTATATACTGAAAATAAAAATACTATTTTTTCTAACCATGTGGACTGTGCCACATGGTTTCTACTAATTCTATGTCCTAGAATTTTTCCTCCAAAACATTGGTTGTTGGGCTCCAAACAGGCCCGGACACCCTTGTTTCCTCTATAACCTCATTAGGCATTCACATTTGGTTAATACCGTGTAATTAAACTGAAAATAAAATTTCATATACATTGATGATACACCATTTTATTACACTCCAATAACATTTAAATTTTTTATTTTTTGTGTAACTATGTATCCATTTTATGTTTTTTGTTTTTTAAAAGTTATCTTATGGCACAATTTTACCATGATCTTTACAGATTTAGTTTGAATAACCATTCTCTTAGAGAGAATATAAATTTTAAATTATATCCCATATATTTTACTTGATAAAAAATAACAGTCTTTTGAATGATTAAACATAATATATATTGATGTATGAGGTTAAAATAACCATGTATTAAGTGGAAGTTTAATTTTGAAATAATTATAGAGTGAAATGTGATAAAATATGATGTCTATAATCAATGTAGTAATATTTTAATGATAATAAAATTAGATGTATTTATATAGGTAATACATTAATAAATTATGTATCATTATATTAAAATTAAGAATAGTATCACGCGTTAATCAATATGACCTTATGTACTCACACTAAATCGTATTTCATCTCAATAAATATATAATATAAAAGTTCATATAGGGATTGGGATTATGCTGAATTATATATTAGAATTAATTGAGTCTAGAAAATGTAACAGAGCTCAATTTTTGAATTTCTTAAATTCTTTCTTAATATTACAAGGTTGATTTTATTTCATTAAGGCGTGATGAGGGGAACCAGAAAATCAAAAGGATATTTGGGAGATGATATTTTATAAAATGAAAAAAAAAATCATAACTAATTAAAGGTTAACATGAACAATTTAATATTTAATAAATAAATAAATTTTTATTAAATAACCAATACAAGTTAATTTGATGTTGGTGTGAAAGGAATTAATATTACTCCGAGTATTAGTTAGTCTATTAAGGATATTTCGTAGAGTTAATGGATAATTAATAATGTCTCATATATTAAAGAGAATTTTTATTTAATAATAGGGAAATTTTGGGTAATTTTATTTTAATATAGAATGAAATCCCCGTTATGCCTCTTTATTTTTGGTTCATCTTAAGATAATTATTAAGATATTCCAATTTTAAAAAGATAAATAAATTAAAATATAGTCTATATGGAAAGTGGGAAGGAAACATTAAAGAAGGCCAACATAAATACCTAAACATCCCCTATATATATAATAAGTTTATATCCATTAAAACATATTCACTTTTAACCCAAATTAGTATATGGATCATGTGAGAAAATCTAGAAAAAATTGATTATATGTGTATATAATTTTTTATAAACAAATAAATCATTGTCACTTGGACATTATAGATTAAAATATTGATAGAAGATAAATTATATATCCCTAATGTTTTTATTTAGGTGATATTTTATAAAACAACAGAATGGTTCCTGTGAAAACTGCATCCATGAATCAATGGTGATCAAATGAATAAAAACTCAATAATATCGTCTTATTCTTTAATAAACAGTTTGAATTGGATGTTTATTAAATGATGCTAAAGAAAAATATGGATTTAATCATTAGATTCATTTCCCTATAAATACTTTTATGTACTTTATGACTACTTATATTAATAGCTTTAAATATTAATAAATTTATTTTCACTTTATGATTTATCTTCCACATGACATTGTATATGATTATACCCTTAGGGAAACAGTCACACTAAAAGGCTATAACAGATCCCTGTAATGATGAGAACCTAGAATTATAATTATAGTATTTTTAGATATAAGTTCTAAATCAATATGATATGATAAGATTTTATGGGTTATAAATGATTCAGTTTATTAGTGTTAGAGACACATGGTACATTGATTTAGTTCGTCATGGTGTACATCCTTATTAATTTTTAGAGTATGATATTATAGGAACATGAGCCACAAGTAAGAAATATATGTTTATATGTTTTACTATATGTTACTATTTAAAAGAATGTGTAATGGTCCAGAGAAATTATGATTACTATCAATTCACTTCATAAGTCATATTCTTTGATGTACTAACCAAAAATTTGAAAGTATCTGTCTGTTGGAAATAGGGTTTATTAGGTACATTATGACTGATATTTAATTAATGAATATGGTAAGAATGTTTTTGGCCATTCATAGTTTAGTGTAATTAGATATATTTATCCCTTTATGGGAATTTAAATTATTAATTAATTTTATTCCCATGGTGTTCTGTCAGCAATTTTATTTAAATAAGTTCAAAAAAATAGACATCGGTCACATAGGAGAAGGACACTGGCATATAATCTGCATAAATTGAGACATCGCCATAAAGGTATTATATTACATAGTAAGCATTCATATGTGGTTATTTTTGTTTTGGAGTTAAAATTCACTATCTATGGGTTTCTTGGTATGTTCTTAAATTCTAAACATGGAATTTAGGTGTAACAACCTAATGTCATAAATAAAGGGTCCTAGAGGGCTACACACTATGTGTATTCTAAACCTCAGTAAAACTATATTTGAATTTTAACATGTCAAATATATATTAATATCATAAATTATTTACTAATTGTTCATTTTTAGCTGGTCAAAAATATTTATTTACTAGTTACATAAGAGAATATATGTGAGTTGAATGTTTAATATATATATGTATATATCTATTTTTGAGAATATAATTTTTATTTATTAATAAATGAATAATTGAGTTATATTTATTATTTTAAATACATAGTCATTATTCGAGGTTTGATAAATATTGAATAGAATGAGAATTGTGATAATAGATTGATGATTAAAGGAAAATTAAAAATTATTTGAATAAATATTGATATATTTCTTCACAAAAAATTCTATTTTTTATCTATTATTTTATGCAATTCAAGTAAATATTAATAATAATATTTTTATTTTATACATAGGTTTTTTATTGTTAGATCAAAATATTTTACAATGGCTACAGGAGGGGGGTGAATTGTAGTTTAAACATAAAACTAAAACAAAACACAATTCCTATTAAGTAAAAATGATCGAACTCTAACATCATCTGATGATTAGAGTGTTATAATCATATTCATATGCTATCAAATTAGATCCGTACTATTTATCAATATCATAGTTACATCGATAAAATAGTTTTTTTATAAAGATAAGTATTATTTCTGACTTTCTAATCCATGCACAATAGAATATAAATATTATAGAAATAATAAATGTAAAAACATAGAAAAGTAACAATGGCTTATAAAATTATAAAATATTTTAATATTTAACATTAAGAGTTAAGGTAGTCAAAAATACAGACTAAATATATCTTTTTGTTTTAGTACCTACTACAAAAGGTATATCTCTATTTACTAGTAAATCCCTAGATCAAATGGATTGGAATCATATCTATCATCCCAAACCATAGATGTCCTGAATATGATGTATTGGGATCATCTCCCTATTTCATGATCAAGAAGTCCATTGATACAATGATCATTCTCTATCTTATTATCCCTAGAATCCCTTGATCGGATGGATCATATTCACTTATGTCTTGCTTTCCTCAGAATCCCTCTATCATTACCCTAATAGGACACATGATTACAAAATTAAACTAGTTCTTAATGAATTACGATACATACAAGGATTAAATAAAACTTTATCTCCATAAATAATTACAAAGACTCGGAATGAGGTGTTCACACACAATAATATTTAGTTGACTTCAATTAAAAATGCATCAGCTTATAACTCTTCAAATGACCACTTGTTTATTGGAAATATCCAAATACTCATATTTTGATGTTGGATTCAATATAATAAAACAGATTACACATTGACATCTCATAATTATCCAGACCATGAAAATTCTAGCTAAGAATAAGTTGTAAATAATTTATCTAGTGTGTTTTAGTTTGGCATTGTTACAATGTTATTTTATATTTTTTCCTATAGAAATTTTTTTATATATTTTTAATATAAACATTAGATAGTTCAATAGCTTTCCTTATTATTTTTCAATCTGGTAAACTAAATAAGTGTGAGCATGATGTATTGGTATCCATGTTAGTCGAATGGTATTGACTTTTTCAGTCAGATAAACAAGACATGATTCTAACCACTGGTCAGAAAAAAATCACTCTGATTAATTATACACACCCTTACTCTGATGGATCAAATTGAATAATAAAATTTTACATTAAAAATACAATAGATATGTTTATAGGATTGGTATAATGTAATGTTATCCAAAAAACATAGTAAAATAGTTTTCAAATATAAATTCTGTAATCAAGGTATTTTTAGAATGTGTTTTTAATTTAAAAAAATAAAAAAATAGAAAAGTATGAATTAATAATTTAAAATAAAATTTATATTCCTTTTGGAAAAAACAAAACACTATGCTTAAATGAAAACAATAACTTTGAGAAAATTATATCCATTTTTAATTTTAAGATCATAAGGATATATTTGATAAATTAATTACTCGTGATTTTTTAACTTTTTTATGATCTAATAAAATGTATTAAGACATTGGATTTGACCCCTCAGTAAAAGTATTTATTATATATTTCTTCCCCTTTCAGAACTTACCCCCATTAAAATAGTTCCTAAAACTACTCCAAAACATTCTCCCCTTAAACTTTAACCCTTATAAATTTCTCCCCAATTATATTTTTCGTCCTCTTTGTGATTTAGAAAAATTATAGGGAAATTATGTCACCTAAAATTTTACAAAATTAATAACATATGAAACAATTGTTTGTGAATAAACCATTCAACCTATAATTTAAATAATGACCATATATATAAATAAATTTGGATGAAATTCAGAAATAATGAATTTAAAGAAATAGTTATTCATATTAAACATTCTTTGAAAATGATTCAAAATAATTACATCAATAGTTCAAATGTAAAATTTAATTCATTATTCATAAATATTTTCACGATTTACTTCAGCTTATTGAATTCTTCATTATCCTTATGAGGTTCATAGACTGATTATTGAAGCTCTAAAATATAGTCCCTTATCACTAATTTCATTCAAAATTATGATTTATTTAATTCAACATGCTTAGTCATCTTCTTAAAATCATCCTTTATAAAGAACAACTCATCTTCACAAGTTCTGAATCTTCTTTTATCAACTTAGAATTTGTGAACCTCTTCGTTCAAATCTTTTATTGCAATACCCCAATCATCTTTCATATCTATGAAAACTTATAAAAACATAAATGTATCATAAAAATCATAATAGAGTTTATAAATTTTGTAATCACTATCAACAGATTCATTCCAAACATCCACTATTTACTCCTCATGATCTTCTAAATTAATGTCAAAACGTATCATCTTTCTAACCATCTAATTAAAATTTCTTCTATGAACCTTCGTTTTAGTTTTTATGGTTTTTACATCTGATTCATTCTAAATTTAATTTTTTGTTAACATTTTCGTCTATTTTGATTTTTCATTCATTGGATTCGGAATCTGTTTATATAATGTGTAGATATTTGGAAGGTATGGAATTGAATCACTTAACCTATTTAGGGTTATGAAAATGTAATCAATTTTTTTAGATGCCTCAATTGCAGTTGACTCTAATTACTCTGGTTTTACTTTTGTGAAATTTGTACTGGAATAACCAGTATCTTTTTTTAAACATTCTCATATTCTCCAATCTTAGAACTTTTTTCATCTTTATAAACTTTTATAACATAAAATTATTTATCTGACTCATCCTTGTCATATAATTTTGTTTTAGAAATCCAATATTTATAATATTTTATTTTGGATGAATTTCCATTATCTTTTGAGGATTATTTTTTAAATTCTTATCCTTTTAAGTTGGAATCCTTATCTGACTAAGAAGGTATGGGAGTTAAATATGATCAATACTCTGAATTACTTTTCTTTGCCTTTGTTTCTTCATCAGCCTCTATTTTTTGTTCATAAAAATATTATTTTTTCTTCGTCCTATTATTTTTTTCCTATTATTTTTTTCCTTATTCTTCAAACTATGTCATTAACTACCTTGAAAATTTAATAACACTTTTTGTAAATTTCATAGATGACTATATTTTTTCCTTCTAAACATCTACTAACACTATTACTATAAGTTCTTCAACAACTTTTTTCCTTTCACCTTTATAAGAAACTAATGGAACTATTTAGGGTACAAATAAAGTCTCGACTAATTCTATTCCAATATTTACATGTGACTAATTGACATGAGAAACTTTTATAGAATAAATATCTAGTTTGACCATTGATAATGGAGAAATTTATAACACTAGATTTTCATAGGCTCTTCTTAAACCATTCAATAAACATTCTAAAACATTATCCTCTTATAATATCTTTTTTTTATTTTATCTTCTTCTTTTAATTCATTGGAAATATGGATCTTTAAAGCTTTAGACTCAGCCTTATCAAGCCAAAATTATAGATCCCTAATTTTCTTCACTTCCTTTTTTTCTGGGAACACTTTGAATACATTATCATTCATTCTCTATTATTTCTTATGTCACGACCTGCCCTTGGGGCCCATGTCGTGACTACCCCAAGCCCGCCTTCCATAGGCTAGGGGCAGGGGACTAGCACTAAAGGCGTAAATCCCAATAAATGGGAAGCCATTGCCTTTATAAAAGTAAACCAACACAACAGAGTACACAAAAGAATTAAGCACTAAGTAAAACTGAGTACAAAAGTAAGTGCTGAAAGTAAATTTTCCAATATAAAAAACCCAACTGAAAGTACAGTACAATTGAAAAAAAATTACAACAGCAGTAAAGTAAAGCAGTAACCACCAAGTTGTCCTCCGGATATCCCACCTAAAGTGTGGGTACATATGGTCTCCTCAGCTCCTCGGGTCCGTCCATCCATCCTGTGTACGTCCCGCCAAGTGGTCCACCTCCGGGTATCGTCTAGATCCACAAGCCTCCAACTTAGTCAGTATTGTCCGTCGTCTGCAACCAACACAACGTAGTGTGGGTATATCCCATGCAGGGGTGAGTATACGATACTCAGTAGAGACCCCGAGACCCTCGAAGGTCTCCCAAAATCCACGAAGGATAAACCACAAAGGAAAGATGAAAATACGCAGTATCAAGAAAATCTACATAGGAATATGCCCATACATATACCTAAGTCATTAATCTTAGTTCGGATCCAACTTTCGAGCCCAAGAACAATCTGGTCTACATAGGAAAGAGGTCAATCCCATCAATGATAATGATTGAATGAGAAGACTCAACTCCCAAAGGTATACTACTCATGAAGAAGGGTGGAGATGATTAGATGTTGCCTATGAATCATCTCCTCTATGGAACCCACATAGTATCCAAGTACAGAAGTCATCGCTGTCGAACCCACGTAGGATCCATGTACAGTCGTCACCGCTGCCAAACCCACAGAGAATCCAAGTACAGTCTTCAATACTGCCGAACCCACTGAGGATCCAAGAACAGTAGTCGTCACGGCCGAACCCACAGAGGATCCAAGTACAGTCGTCATTTTCGTCAAACCCACGGAGGATCCTAGCACGGTAGTCATCATATTCGCAGCCAGCTCTATGGTTCCCGCATACTGCACGCTCAATTCTGGGAGGGTCCGCTCCTCGAGCCAAGGGGGGTCGATACATCAACTACCAAAAAGTCTCGAGTTGATGTATTCTGAAGGTCCTCCATGTCATAGGGGGCTCATCCAAACAAAACGTATCCAGGATACTCTGTACAAGATGACAAATCCTTTTACTAAAAAGTACATGGCGTGTTGGTATACGGTACACGCCGTGTAGTCAGACCTTGGGTACTGCCAGTGTGCAATGGCCCGTGTTGAAGGGTTGGTCGTGTAGAAAAGTATGTACACGGTGTGTGGTATGGTTACACGCCGTGTTCAAACATCTGGGGTCGGCTCCGTGTTCGCTGGCTGTGTGCCCGTACATGGCCTCAACCCGTGTTCTCCAACCTGTGTAATTGGTACACGGGTCAGCCAGTACCACTGGCCATGTGTGGTTGTCTGGTAGAGTACACACCTGTGTACTCCACACCATGCCTGTGTATCCCTAGGATACATTCCAAATCTCGCATAGCCACCACCACCTCACTATGTGGCGAGTACACGTCGTGTGACATAGTTCACAAACCGTGTGTTTGCCATATGACGTCTGAAACCCTAGCCACTGAATGCCCATACTACACGACATGTTCTCCAGGAGTACACACCATGTAGTCAATAATTTTCCAGAAATGACGCCTCTAGCCTGTGCGCCTCCCTTGATGCTCATTCTTCATTTTGACGGTTCGTTCATCACGAAACATCAGACTCTTGGCCGCCTCGATGTCCCTAAGCTGATTCCGGTGTTTTCAAGATTCCATTCGGCTCTAGAAACATGTTCTGATTTCCTGCTTAAAGAATGGTCGAGGAACGGTCCATCCCGTTCCAGTCCGATCCATCGCCCTCTATCATCATCGCACCTCCGCTAGGTCGTCGTGATGTTGAGTCCTCACTTTTGGGATCGTTGCACCACCTAATGAACCCGTAACGATCCGTTGTTTGTCCCCATGGATAAAACAAAGAAACACCAATAATCACAATAATACCGGAGGATTCGGACCATGTTAGTTTGGCCCGGTCTCTCTACATTAGTTCAGCAGCAGGAGGCTGAAGAGAGAAAAAACAAGAAGAAAAGAAGGTTCAACATTGATCTAATCAAAACACACCCCTACCTCGATAATTGACGTCACACGTCGGGTGTCGCAGAAGATGGCGTCGCAGGGAGAGGATTCATAGACGACGTTAGAGTGCGTCCGAGGAGAAAGTGGTGTCTCCACAGTAGTTGCGGAGAGGAGAAGGTAAGGCATGTCGTCACTCATTGTGGAGTCGGTGTTCTTTATTGAAGAGGCGTCGTTCTTTGCGGGGGGATGATGTTCTTCAACAAAAGAGGAACTTCCTTCTTCTTTTACACAAGAGTTTTCTCCAAGTTCTCCCATCACAACATGTGTTGAAGTCAAATAATAGGCTAATGCTATTATTTTATTAACACAAGTAATTTAAATTTCCAAATTCAAAACACTTAATTAATTAATTGAAGTGGTTCAAATTATTAATTAAGGTGTGTTGGCAAGAGTTAAAGAGGGAGAGAGAGAGGAAGTGGAAGTGTTACACAATTAAAGAGGAGTTAAAAAATTAATGAAGGGGTTTTAAGGAGTTTATGGGGAGGAAAAAGGTTGGGTATCGTGTGGGACCCACCTCAAAAATATCAACACATGGGTACTTAGGTGTTTGTGGGTCCAAACCCTAACTCCCCAATGTAGGATATAACCACCATAGATATAAAAAAATTTATCAGACAATTTTTTTTATTTTAAACTAATCACCCAATTATTAATTCTCGACCTGCTTAAAACGCAACTTCGGTAAAGGTCTCCTAAAGAAATTACCGGCACTGCGATTTCATCGGTGCCCTCGGATTTCAAATCAAAGCACCAGTTAAAAATATTGAAAAAACTGCTCATTCGTTCACTGAACGTACCCGAGCTAAACTTTGAAAATTGATTCCGAGCACACCGGGCCTCGGAATCAAGATCCATCAGAAGCCATAGACTCGTAAAATTACAAAGTATTTAAGAAATAAGTTTTCCATGAAATTTATGGATCTTTACATTACTCCCACCTCAGGGATTTACGTCCCTGTAAAGCTACAACATATAGAAGGGAAACAAATGAGGGTACTGAGCATGCATCTCAGCCTCCCGCTCTTATGTGCTCTCTTGGAGGTTCCCGTGCTGTCAACGAATGCGTACAAGAGGAATCGACCATCCACGTAGGAACCTCTCTTGTCGATCCTCGATCTCCACAGAGACCTCCATGAATGTATCCCCATCATCGATGTCTAGCTCTCCATGATCAATGATGTGGGTCGGGTCGTGCACATATCTCCTCAGCTGAGATACATGAAATACATCATGTACCCAGTGCAACTGAGGTGGAAGGGCCATGCGGTAAGCCACCTCACCTACTATTCTAAAGACATGGAAAGTCCCGATGAAGCGTGGAAATAACTTTCCACCCAGGCCAAATCTCTATAATCCACGTCGAGATGAGACCCATAAAAAAATGTGGTCGCCATCCTTGAACTCCAGTGGTCTCTGTCTCCTATCAGCATAGGACTTCAATCTGCTTTGTGCAGTCTTCATCTGCTCCTGGATGATCGGAACCTTCTCCATCATAGCTTGAACCATCTATAGTCCTACAAGTGCTGACTCCCCAGGGTCATTCTCTCATAGAGGTGATCTGTAAGGTCGGTCGTATGGTGCCTCTTATGGTGCCATCCCGATGGTGGAGTGGTAGCTGTTGTTGTACGCAAACTCCACCAAGGGTAGGTGGGACTCCTAGCTGCGACCAAAGTCAAGGACACATGCACGAAGCATGTCCTCGAGAGTCGGAATGATCTTCTCCATCTGGCCATCTGTCTGAGGATGAAAGGCGGTGCTTAGGCGTAACTACATCCCAAATGCCTCCTACAACCCCTTCCAAAGCTGGGAATTAAAGTGAGCATCTCCATCAGAGACGATAGACGATGGAACACCATGAAGCTGTATGATCTCCTGAATGTAGAGGTGTCCCAAGATCTCTACTAAGCCCTACTCCCTGATAGATATGAAGTGGGATGACTTGGTGAATCGGTCGATGATCACCCAGATAGAATCGGGTCCTCTAGAAGTATGCCGAACCCCCATCACTAAATCCATGGAAATCTTGTCCCACTTCCACTCTGGAACCTCTGAGGGTTGTACCAATCATGTCGGTACCTGGTGCTCCGCCTTCACCTGCTGGTAGGTGAGGCATCGTGAAATGAACTCTGCTACAGCCTTCTTCATACCCGGACACCAGTGCTATTGTCTGAGGTCCTGGTACATCTTTTCCACTACATGATGTACCACTAGAGGGGAAGTGTGAAACTACCTCATCACTTCCTCCTGTAGTGAAACTGGTACCATGGTACGTCCCATAAAGAAGATAACATTCTCTCCTCCTTCAGAAAATCCATCAGGCACCTGCCCTGTTGAAATTTGAGAATGTCGTGTCTCAGAGTCAACATCATCACACTGTGCCTCTCTGACCCGCTGATGTAGTGGAGGAGTGGCTGTGAGGGACTGTAGAATGGTTTCCCCATCTCTATCCACATAGGATATCTGCAAAGCAGCTAACTGCTCTTTTGCCTCTCCAAGTAGCTGAATGCCCGATCTCTTGCTGAGAGCATCAGCTACTATGTTTCACTTCCCATGAGTATAGACTATCTCAAAGTCATAGTCCTAGAGGAACTCGAACCATCGTCATTGTCTTAGATTCAAGTCCTTATGCGAGAAAATGTACCTGAGACTCTTGTGGTTAGAGTAGACTGTAAACCGCTCGTCCATCAAGTAGTGCCACCACATCTTCAAGGCGAAGACCACTACTGCTAACTCCAGGTCATGGGTAGAGTAGTTCTGCTCATGTTGCCTCAACTGCCGTGAAACGTATCCGATCAATTCCCGCTCCTGCATTAGGACACACCCGAGTCTGGTCCCTGATGCGTTGCAGTAAACCACATACCCAAAACCCTCCTCTGGTAGCCTCAAGATGGGCGCACTGGTCAATCTCTGTCTCAACTCCTGGAAGCTCTTCTGGCATATATCTGACCACATGAAGGGTTTCTCCATCATCTTCAAAGCTGAAAGTGGTGCTTCAAATCTGGTGAAGTCTATCACAAATCTCTGATAGTGCCCAGCCAGACCTAGGAAACTCCGCACCTCCATCAGGCTCCTGGGTGGCTCCCAAGAATGTAATGCCTCGATCTTTATAGGATCCACCACAACTCCCACCTCTGAGATGACGTTCCCTAAGAAGTGAACCTCTCGAATCCAGATCTGGAACTTTGAGATCTTACCATAAAGTTGTTGCTCTCAATGTGTGTCCAGTACAACCTGTAAGTGGTAGGCGTGCTCCTCCTCAGTAGTCGAGTAATTCAGTGTGTCTTCAATGAAGACCATGAAAAAACGATCAAGGTAAGGTTGGAAGATCATGTTCATGAGACTCATGAACACTGCTGGTGCGTTGGTTACACCGAAGGGCATAACCAAGAACTCGTAATCGCCATAGTGACACCTGAAAGTCATATTCTGCACATCCTCGTCTCGAACTCTGAGCTGCTGATAGCTTGACCTGAGGTCTATCTTCGAGAACCATCATTATACCTTGAGATGATCAAAGTGGTCATCAATTCTTTGGAGTTGATACTTGTTCTTTATGGTCACCTGATTCAGGAGATAGTAGTGGACACATAGTCATATGCCCCCATCAGCCTTCTTGGAAATTAAAATCGGAGAAGCCCAGGGTGAAACACTGGGTCAGATGAATCGCTTTCCCTACAAGTCCTCAAATTGTACCCGTAGCTTACAAATCTCGGTGGGAACCATCCGATAAGCTGGTGTAGATATCGGCGTTGTCCTATGGTACAGGTCTATGTAGAAGTCTACCTTTCGTCAAGGAGGTAGTCATGGACCATCTTCAGGAAAAACATCTGCATACTGATCCACCACAACAGGAATACTCGGACTCTGCACATCAACCCCTCCGAGGATGAGACTAGCCAACTGATGTGTGATCGGCTGCCTCCTCCTCTGTGTAAGTCCATCCTAGGCTGAAAAGGCTTCCTTCTCATTAGTGGAGGTGAAACTGGTCCCATCCATGTGGACACACTGCACTTCGTGCCAAATGTAGTCGATTTGAGCATGGACGGTAGATAACCAGTCCATACCCAAGATGACGTCATAAGACCTTGACGCTGCTACAAGAAGATCCTAGATGAAGCTCTCGCCTCATAGAGTAGGCTCACACTGCTGGCACCAGTGCATAATCATCGAGTCTGCTCCTGTAGAAGTCTCTAGCCGTAAGGATATAGCCAATGGCTCCATCGGAATCTCCGAGCTCCAAACAAGGGTGGAGGAAATAAAGGAATGACTCACACCTGTGTCTATAAGAACTACAGGAAGGATGTCTTAGACATAGATAGTACCTTGAATCATCTCAGGTGCGTCGTGGTCATAGGCCTCGACTGCCTGGAGATGAGCATGCACCTGTCTGCCAGCTCCCTATGGTCGGGGTGGTCCTCCTGGTGGTGGTGGTGGTAGAGCTTCGAAGCATAGTCCACCACCTGCTGCTCGGCCAGCTCCTCCGCCTCATCTACCTGCTCAATGCGGACTGCCACGGTTGAACCTCTACTTCTGCCTGGGAGGTCTCTCAACTGCCTGATGCTCGTCTACATAGAGGGTCGGGTAGTCACAAGCCATGTGGCCCTACCCGCCGCATGCATAGCTCTGTCTGGACCACGTATGGTTGGCTCTGCTCTGTGTGCCCCGCACATCCGAACCAGTATCCTAAGGTTTCCCACCTAATGGCCTGGTCCTCTTGGACCTCTGCAACATTTGTCTATTGCCAGCTGCAGAAGACTCCGCTACGTGTCGCCCTACGGTGGGTCTCGCTGCTGGAGTTGGCTCAGAAAGATAGCTCTCAACAAGAAGGTCTCCCTCTGGTACCCCTACCTAGGTCGGAATGCTAAGGGAGACCATTGAATCCCTAATCTCATGCCTCAGTCCCTGCTCGAAGGTACGGGCCCGGAAGAATGGGTCACGTACCATGTATGTGGAGTAACACGAGAGGTCGGTAAATCTATCCGAGTACTAGGCTATTATCATGTTGCCCTACCAAAGCTATAGTAACTCCTAGATGTGCACCACATGGAGGGTAGTTGGAAAAAAATCTGAGCAGAAGAGGCTCTTGAATTATGTCCAATATAGTGATGCCTTGTCGAGCACCTGGAGCATCAGGCTCCACCATCTACCTGCTTTTGCATGCAGGAGACTCGCGAAAAGGATCATCATAAGGTCTGCTAGTCTCCCTACCAATATGAAGACTCTTCCGATAGCCTCGATCCAATCCTCAGCTGCCTAAGGGTCCATCTCTCCACGGAACTTGGGTGGCCTCTGTCGCTAAAACTCATGCAACGCACTCAGGCAGCGTGCACTCTCTGCTGCTAGGGCTGGTGGCATTAGTGGCTCAGTGGGTAATGGTACCACTGGTGCCTCTGCAGTAATGGGGCCTTGCACCAAGGCATCATCGCTCGGTGGGCTTCCATCTCACACGTAACTATGAACCCTGGCTGGCGGCCATCGTGGGGCCATCCTGAAAAGAAACAGGTGTGCCGCGGTCAAACAGTATACCTGGTGAGCTGACATAAACTAATCACAATGGACACTTTGAAACACACATGAAATCAGTGTTTTCAAGCACTGAGTTAGAAATCAGAAGTCAAGGTCCTGGTGTATGGATACATCAGCCACCACACCAACACCAGACTCCCTGGACTGTTAACCACACTCAATACTCTTAACATTATTACTTCACAAAGAAGAAATTATCAGAGTTCAGAGTTCTGCGGTAGAACCTCCCTCTGATTCCAATTTGTCATGACCCATCCTCGGGGCCCATGTCGTGACTACCCCATGCCCGCCTTCCATAGGCCAGGGGCTGGCGACTAGCACCAAAGGCGTAAATCCCTATAAATGGGAGGCATTTTCTATATAAAAGTAAACCAACATAACAGAGTATGCAAAAGAAGTAAGCACTACGTAAAACTGAGTACAAAAGGAAGTGATGAAAGTAAATGGGCCAGTATACAAACCCAAATGAAAGTACAGTACAACTGAAAAGAAAGTACAATAGCAGTAAAGTAAATCAGCAACAACTGAGTTTTCCTTCAAATATCCCACCTAAAGGGTGGTTAAAGATGGTCTCTTCAGCTCTTTAGGTCCGGCCATCCGTCCTGTGTATGTCCCACCAAGTGGTCCACCTCCAGGTACCGTCTAGCTCCACTAGCCTCCACCTCAGTCAGTGCTATCTGTCATCTGCAACCAACACAACATAGTGCGGGCATAGCCCGTTCAAGGGTGAGTGTATGATACTTAGTAGAGACCCCGAGACCCCCGAAGGTCTCCCAGAATCCACATAGGATAAACCACAAAATAAAAGATAAAAATATGTAGTATCAACCAACTCTACATAGTTATATTCCCATATACATTCCTAAGTCATCAATCTCAGTTCAGCTCCAACTTCTGATCCCAAGCACAATCCGGTCCACAAAGGAAAGTGCTCAATACCATCAATGATAATGATTGAAATACAAGACTCAGTGCACACTGGAATACTACTCACGAAGAAGGGTGGAGATGATTAGATGTTGCCTCTAAATCATCTCCTATGCCGAACCCACGTAGGATCCTAGTATAGAAGTCGTCGCTGCCGAACCCACATTGGATCCATGTACAGTCGTCACTACTGCCAAACCCACGGGAGATCCAAGTACAGTCTTCACCACTGCTAAACCTACGGAGGATCCAAGTACAGTAGTCGTCACTACCGAACCCACATAGGATTCATGTACAGTCGTCATCGTCGTCGAACCCACGGAGGATCCCAGCACGGTAGTCATCGTAGTCGCAACCAGATCTAGGGTTCCCACACACTGCACGCTCAATTCCGGGAGGGTCCACTCCTCGAGCCAAGGGGGGTCGATACATCAACTACCACAAAGTCTCAAGTTGATGTATTCTGAAGGTCTACCATGTCATAGGGGGATAATCCAAACGAAACGTATCTAGGATACTATGTGAAAGACTACCAAGCCTTTTACTAAAAAGTACTTGGCGTGTTGGTATATAGTACACATCGTGTAGTCAGATCTTGGTTACTGACCATGAGCAACGGCCCATGTCGAAGGGCTGTTTGTGTAGAAAAGTAAGTACACTGCATGTGGTATGGTTACACACCATGTACAAACATCTGGGGTCACCTCCATGTTCACTGGTCATGTGCCCGTACACGGCCTCAACCGGTGTTCTCCAACCTGTATAATTGGTACATGGGTTAGCCCGTACCACTGTCCATGTCAGGCCATGTGGTAGAGTACATGCCCGTGTACTCCACACCATGCCCGTGTATCCCTAGGATACACGCCGAGTCTCGTGTCACTACCACCTCCTCACTATGTGGAAAGTATACACAGTGTGACATAGGACACACGCCATGTGTTTTCCGTCTGACTTCTGAAACCCTAGCCGCAGAATGCCCGTACTACATGGCGTGTTCTCCAGGAGTACACATCGTGTAGTCTGGAATTTTCCAGAAATGATTCCTCTGGCCAGTGCGCCTCCCTTGATGCCCGTTATTCATTCTGACGGTTCATTCATCACAAAACATCAGACTCTAGGTTTCCTTGATGTCCCTGTGTCGATTCCAGAGTTTTCGGGATTCCATTCGTCTTCGAAAACACGTTCTGATTTCCCACTCGAAGAACAGTTGAGGAACGGTCCATCCCGTTTGGGAATGATTTGTCGCCCGCTCTCGATGTCGCACCTCCGCTAGGTCGCCGTGATGTTGTGTCCTTAATTTTGGGATCGTTTTGTTGCCTAACGAACTCGTAATGATCCGTTGTTCATCTCCATGGAGAAAACGAAGAACCACCAATAATCTCAATAATGGCGGAGGATTCAGACCGTGTTAGTTTGGCATGGTCTCTCCTCAATAGTTCGGTAGTAGGCGGTTGAAGAGGAACAGAACAAAGATGAAAATAAGGTTAAACGTTGATCCAATCAAAACACACCCCTACCCCGATAATTGATGTCGCACGTCGGGCTTCACAGAAGACGGCGTCATGGGGAGAGGATTTGTAGACGACATTGGAGTGTGTCCGAGAAGGAAGCGGTGTCTCCATACTAGTTGCGGAGAGGAGAAGGAAAGGAACATCGTCGCTCTTTTTGGAGTCGGTTTTCTTCGTCGAAGAGTCGTCATTCTTCGCGGGAGGATGATGTTCTTCAATGAAAGATGAACTTCCTTATTCTTTTACACAAGTGTTCTCTCCAATTTCTCCCAACACAACATGTGCTAAAGTTAAATAATAGGCTAATGCTATTATTATATTATCACAGGAAATTTATATTTCAAAATTCAAAACACTTAATTAATTAATTGATGTAGTTTAATTTAATAATTATGGTGTGTTGGAAATAGTTAAAGAGGGAGGGAGAGAGAGGAAGTGGAAGGGTTACACGATTAAAGAAGAGTTAACAAATTATTGAAGGGGTTTTGAAGAGTTTAGGGGGATGTGAAAGGTTGGGGCTCGTGTGGGACCCACCTCAAAAATATCCATACATGGGTAGTTAGGTGGTTGTGGATCCAACCCCTAACTCCCCCATGTAGGATATAACCACTACATATATAAATAAAATTATTCTAACAATTTTATTTATTTTAAACTAATCACCCAATTATTAATTCTTGGCCCGCTTAAAACGCAACTGCGGTAAAGGTCCCCTTAAGTAATTACCGGTGCTGCGAGTTCATCAGTGCCCTTGGATTTCAATTCTGAGCACCGGTTCAAAAGATAGAAAACCATACTTGTTCATTCACTGAACATACCCGAGATAAACTTCGGATATTGATTCCAGGCACACCGGGCCTCAGAATCAAGTGTCGTTAGAAGCCACAAACTCGTAAAATTCCAAAGTATTTAAGAAAAAAATTTCCTTCAAATTTGCGGGCCTTTAAATCTTATTATTATTTGTAAGAGAAGATTCAGCCTTTATATTTCAATTTACAACAACTTCAGTCAGGGTTTTTTGAGCTTTGGATGAAGCTCCATATACTTTATTAATAAATTTGTCAACTTGCAGTCAAATACTAACGTCATTTTCAAGATTCATTCATATTTAATTAAAGATAACATTTTTTCTCGTCAGATACGTCTAATTACCAACCTTGAAAATGATATTCCTTTAAAAAAAATATTTATATAATAAGGGAACATTAAAATCATTGACTACATCGATTATTTCTTAATATCTTCCACCATAATTAACAAAAATATTACAAGATTAATCTTCCACAAATTCATTAAATAATCCAAAATATATATATCATAAACCATTATGGTATCCCTATCACCCTTTATTGCTATAGGCTATCCCTCCATCCATAACATGAAAACTACAGCATCTGATTTTAATTGAGAAAGCATTCTTACTTTCATTAAAATGGGAATAGTGATGCAGTAGCCTTTGATTTCACAAAACTTCATAGATTATTAGGTAATTTATGATTTGGAAAATAAGATTTACCTTCATATGGAAGACCAACTAAATCTATAACTTTATTTACAAAATATTATAGTTTTTAGCATACAAATTAAATTACACCTTTTCCATACAACCTTGTGATAAAAACTCAACATAAGAAAAAATATATCTATAAATTTTATGGAAATCTAAGTCATATTCCTTATTGGATTTTTCTATACAAACATTCTCCCATAAATGAAATATAATGATATTTTTAAGAATTTATTCAAACATTTCATATCAATATCATTCAAATATTTGTTCTCTGAAAACTTCCATCTTTGTAAAACCTTCCACAGTTTCCATTGTAGTGAGAGTGGTGTTGGTGAATAGAAAAATTCCAAAACATCAGACAAAGAACATAAAAGTGTACAAAGAGTCCATAGTGAATCTTTAGAAAACTAATATGGGACATGGATTGGTCATCCTTTATATATACATGAAACATAACTATTCATATTCCAAAAAAATAACAACATAAGATTAAATTTTTTTTGATATGATGGTAATGATTTAATTGTATACATTTTTAAATAAAAACTCAAACTATCAATTTTTTATAAAAACATTTATCAGAGTGAGAATCATTCTGATTAGAAAAAAATAATGTTTTGAAAACAAAATAATTATTTAATAACTAAAAGAATATTTTCAACAAAAATTATAAACTACTGTAATGAATAACTCAAAAATTAAAATAATAATACCTTTCAAAGTATAATAGTTTCATCAATATGGCTAACTTATTCGTATTATTTAAAATTAAAATTTATGACAATTAAGTTTATAGAACAATTATTTACTAGAAGTTTTATAACAATTATTTATTCAATAATTTTTTTTGGTTTAGTAATCATTCTTTGAAACAAATAATTTTCCATA
The DNA here is from genome assembly GCA_963277665.1 of Viscum album. Taxonomy (NCBI): domain Eukaryota; kingdom Viridiplantae; phylum Streptophyta; class Magnoliopsida; order Santalales; family Viscaceae; genus Viscum; species Viscum album. The sequence goes on from OY728136.1 coordinate 433,857,480, forward strand.
AAATTTTTAAAAAAATAATTCTGATAAATTTTATAATAGATTTTAATTTTGAAAATTTTTAACTTTCAATAATCATTTATAAAATATTATGAATTAATATTGTTTTGAAATAAATATCTGAATCCAAAATATTTTTGAACGTTTTTTAGTACAAAAAGTGAATTATAACACTAAAAAAATTAGAAAACATAAAATTTTAGGAATCAAATTACATTTTGAAAAAAAATAGCTCTATGAAAACTAAATGTTTTTGTAAAATAAAAACTTATGAACTCTCCCTTTGAAAAAGAGTTCATTAATATATATAGATTGTTAAACAACAAGTATATGTGACTAATAACTTCACATTGATCATTCCTAGATTCTGTTTAATATATTCAAATCTATCATAACTAATGGGTTTTTTAAAAATATCTGAAATTTTTTCAATCATTCTAATAATTTGTAAAATTATATCTCGTTTATGTGTGTGATCTCATTAGAAATGGTGCCTTGTATCTGTGTTCCTACAATGTGGGTGATGTTCTGGGTTTTTTACATAAATAAATTTCACTTATATTACCAAAATATATTTGAGTTTTAGTAAAACTCATTCCATAGTAAATGGGTTAGTGTTGCATCAACAAAAAATGAGTACAACAACATCGAACGGCCACATATTCAGCTTAAGTCGTAGAATGTTCTACTGAGTGTGGTGTCATACGATACCATGAAACTAAATCATATCATAATAAATGAAATGTTCTATAAGTAACTTTTTTATCTATTTTTCATCCACCAAAGTCATCATCAGAAAAAAAAAATTAGTGTAAAATCATTTTTTGAAGAGTAGAATAATCATAAATCAATAGTTTTCTTAAGTTAGGAAAAATTGTTATTAACGGTTTTAATATTGTAATATTTCGGATTGGGTCTATATCTAGAACCTAAGAATACTGGTAACATTAAATTTGGACTACTAGATGTTATGTTAATTAAACTTCCAAACATTCATCTAAAACTATTTTGATCAAATAGTTTCCCATATTCATCAAATATAAAGTATTTGAGGTTCTAATAGGAGTACTAATACATTTAGTGTTTTTATTTCTAAATTTTATAATAATATATTTTTTATACTTAAATTGAAATATAAAATACTTTCTAGTTTTTGTAATATTTGAAAACCTTGAATGTATGTTAACATACCCATCATACTCATTTCAAACGCATACTTTATAAGATCCTCATAGGAATATATTAAATATTTTGGATTTGAACCAAGTATAATTTCATTAAATTATTTTTTTACAATAACAATGTTTTTATTTACGTATTTTGAAAAAATAATTAGTCAGAAACTCCCTCAAAAATTTATTTTGTAATGAAAACCCACTTTTTCTATCATACCATGCTCTAGGGGATTGTTTATGTACATAATTTTAATTGATATGTTTATAAAAATGTTCTAGTTGTTTTTTATTTTCAAAACCTGAGAGTTTTCTACATAAAAATTCTCTTAAACATATCAATTAAGGAAACCACACTTCACATCCAATTGAAATAGTTTAAAATTCAAAAATGCTACATAATCTGGAGGAATTCAAATAGATACAGGTCTTACTACCATAGAAAATGATTCATCATAGTACATTACCTCTTGTTTATTATAAACCATTGAAATTAGTCTAGATTTATGTTTAACTGTTATTATATTTTCATAAAATTTGTTCTGAAAACTCCATTTTACTCAAATTATTGGGGTTTCTTTAGTTCATTCAACTAATGTCCAAACTATGTTCCTTTCGGACTCATTGAGCTCATCTTACATAGATTTTATCCAATACTCATCACCAAAAGTCTCATTAGGATTTATATGTTTGAATTGTGGTATGAAATAAAGCTTTTTAATTTCATTTATCAAGGAGATTATAGTTCAAAGTAGTTAATCTACATCACCAACAATATTATCACTAAGATGATTCCTTTGAAACAACTAATTTATTGGATTTATAGAACCTTGTTTTTAAATAATAGATTGAAATTATTATTGGTGTATAAATATAGAAATATATTCTTTTATTGGCCTCTCATGATAAGAAAATTATGACATAGGTTGGAAATCAGTATTTGAAATAACATATGATGATTTAGGTTGTGTTTGTTTAAAAACAAAGGAATAGTTTCAACAAATATAACATGTACGGTTTCTTCAATAGTACTTTTATTTTTATTAAAAACTCTATAAACCTTTCATGTAGTCAAATGACCTAAAAAATATTCCTCCATCATATTTTAGAAAAAAAATTATATATGTTATCATTAGTATTCAGGATGAATACATTGCACTATAACAATTGAAGTAAGAAAGTTTTGGTTTTCATCCTATCCATACCTCAATGAGTTTTATTACTTAAATGTATTATTGAAAATAAATTTATAGTATAACAGGTTACCCTAATATTACCATCCCAAAAAAATAGTGACTTGGTATTCACTCAGCATGGTTCTAGTAATCTCTCAATGAACACTATTTCTTCATTCAACTACACCACATTATTATATAGTTTTAGGTGCTCAAAAGTTATGTATAATACCAATCTTATTATAAGATGTTTAAAAATAATAATTTACAAATTCTCTACTATGATCACTATGAATAGTTATCAAAAACACATATTTCTCATTTTTAACTCTATCTATGAAATTATGAAAACATAAAGATTCATCACATTTTTTTCTAGAAAATATAACCATGTGTATCTAGTGTAATCATTTACTAAAACATATAAATTGTATTTTCCACCAATACATAAAGTTTTTATAAGAAAAAATAATTCAATGTTCACTATATGTAAATAATCCTATGTTGATACTTCACTAAAAGATCTAAAACATGACTTATGTTGATTACCATGTTAACAAGGATCGTAAACTTTTGAAGTATCAAACCTATGTTTTGATAGAACCTTAACATGTCATTACAAATATAACTTAAATAAATTTATGATGTTACAATGTCCTAATATTCTTTTCCGTACCCAAAGGTGATTATCCATTGTACCAAGACAAGATATTTCTTGGATTCTAAAGTCTTATATGTTTAAAGAGATATCATTCTCATACAGATTTATAGAAATAATAAATTCATCATTTCAACTATGAACATTGCATTTTTTATTTCTGAAGATCACAAGGTAACACTCATCACATAATTACATTATTCTTCTAAGGGTTTTCATAAGTCCGATAACATATTAAATATATTAAATTAAAGGTTTTCCAATAATGTCAATATTACTTTTACCAGTTATTTCTCCATGGGAATTATATCTGAAGGTTACTTTTTAACCTTTTATTTTCATAATATTCATAAAGAAATTTTTGTTTCTAGTCATATTTCTATAGTAACCATAATCTATGTACCAATTTTTTTAATGTTGATAGTATCTCTATTTTACTGAAAAAAATGAAATTAGTTTTTTGGAACAAAACCCTACTTGGGTCCAGTATTTTTTGAAATTAAAATTTTAGGTAACCACATTTTTTCAACATTAAAACTTTGATAAATTTTCATTTCATTATAAAATTAATATTTATGAAAAAATAAAGATTAAAATTTATTAATAGGACATTTATTTATATAATATCCACCAATTGGTAATTTTGTGAAAAATGGATCACTTCTTGTAATAAAATAGTTATTGTTAAAAATGGTTTTATTATTGGTAAAACCCATTATTTTATTTTCAATATGACTTCTATTTTTTTGTGCATCTTATCAAATATTTTCTTCCCAAAAGTGTAATTATATAAAAGTTTCTTCAAACTAGTTATTCCTAATTTTAGATTTACAACTATGTTCTTAACCTCACTAGTAGATGTTTTCTAACTAAGTTTCAAAAAATTATTTAATAAATAATTTTTTTCAATAATAGACTTTTCAAGTTCTTTATAAATACAATAATTTTAAAAAAAATGTTTTATAAATCTCTTTATAAAGATATTATATTTATTTTTGTTAAATTTTAAATTCATGAATCATCCTTATCATGTTTTTCTTTTCCATTATCATGTTTTTACAAACATTACAATTCTCATTTTAAAGTTGTTATATTTCCTAGAAACTTTTACATAGCTTGGTAATGTATTATGCTTATTAACTGAGGAATGTTATTCATATGAATATTTATAATTTTTCTTTTAATTACTCTTATGAAAATTTCCGTTAAGAGTAAGATTGTTAATGGATTCAATAATTTTCACCTTTTTCATGAGATAATTATTTACATAAGGTATTTCAGAAAAAGAATTATTGTTCCTCTATATAGACATTCATTATATGAAGAATTATCTAAGGAACTATCTCCTATAGCTTCACTCCATGTGTCAATAACATTCAAAATATTATTTTTTTAGACTTATAATTCTTCTTTTAATTTCATTCTGAATTTATTTCTTCTATATTTCCTTTCGATCTTAAGAAATTCATGTATGGTGTGTCCTACCTTCTTACATTCATAAAAATAACATTAATAGATTCTTTATTTTAGTTATTATCCTTATGATTTTTCCTCTATGTATACTAAAATTATTTCTTACCTAATATTTTATTCATTCTTCTAAAAATATTAAATAACTCATTTTTGGTAATTTCAGAAATACTATAATCTGATTCAAAAATAATTGTACTTTTCATTGATTATTTCATAAAATTCTCATTGAAATAAACATTATTTGGAATAGGTTAATTTGTTGCAAAAACTATACCACCATTCTTCTTTTCTGTCTTTAGAGTATTTATTTCCAATATTACTTAATGTTGCATTAGTGTGACAATAAGATCATCTACCGTAACATTAGTAATCATCATTATATCATATAAGGATGTCTTTTTTTATTCCCATTAATTTGGAATGATCCTTATAATATTTTCAGCCAATATTCAATCTGTAATATCCTTTTCTCCAAGATAATGTAGGCTGTTGAAAATAGTCATAAATCCATGATGTATTTTTGCTACTAACTCGCTAGGTAGAAAATCAATATCTTGATAGTCTTATCTCATAATAGATTTTATGGTATCAAAAACATTAGATGTTCCAAAGTGAGCGACTTTTAACATTATAAAATGGTATTATCAACTTCACATAAATAATTTTGACCGAATATAATTCTTTTCATATAACAAATTAGAGTATTCCTTACTCTGTAATTAAATTGATATTCTTGTTTCTCTAGATGATTGAAAGTAGTGACTTATTTTTCATTTATCTTGTAATAACCCTTAATAATTAAAAATTTATCAACTCTAGTATTGATAATGAATTTTTTTATCCTATCTCTCCATTACTCATAACAATTTCCAACAAAATTTTGTGGTTGAAAGGGATTGAGATTTTCTAAATACCCAACATTAGGAACATAGATATTAAAAATAGTAGAAACCCTTTTTATAAAAACATATTATTGAAAATATTATGTAAATAAGAATTTTATAACTAAATATATAAACTAGTAGTTCCTATAAAAAGTAAATACTCCTCAATTGATAGTAGTAGAACCTACTTATATAGTATTTTTGTATTGAAAATTTATACAATAGCTATAAGAAGTGGTTAATTTTAGATTAATATTTAATCTTAAAAATCCCTCTTAAGATAGATGGATAAGACATAGAATTATTTTAATATTTGAGTGTTATAATCATATTTAGATATTGTCCAATAATATTAGTTCTATTTATCGGTATCACAACTAAACAGATAAAATAGTTTTTTAGAAAGATAAGTATTAATACTAACTTTCTGATACATGCACAACATAATATAAATATTATATTAAAAATAAATACAAAGGATTTTAAAAGTAATAATGTCTTATAATATTATAAAATATTTTATTCTTTAACCTTAATAGTTATGGTAGTTATAAATCATGAAAAATGATATCTTATTGTTTTAGTACCTACTATAAAATGTTTGACTTCTATTACTAAGAAATACCTTGATCCGATAGACAAATTTCATCTCTATCTTCCAAAAACTAGAAATTCCTTGTATTATGGATCAATATCAACTCTATATATTTGATCAATAAACCCATATGTGATGATTGGTCTCTATCTTTCTAGCCACTTAATCCATCGATTTGATGGATTAGATTAACTTATATCTTTCTATCCTCAAAATACATTGATCAGTACCATAATCAAACATGGGATTACAAAAGAAAATAGTTCTTATGAAATTATTTTCCTCACACCAATTACCTAGAACTTTAACACTCTAAGAAATTACAATGTCTAGTAACAATGCGTTCACACATTGAAATCATTAAACTAATTGATCTGCAAATACATCATCTCCAAAATCATCAAATTACCTCCTATTTATAGTTAATCTTCTGAATGTCATATTTCTATGATGGATATAATGGCCTCAGGTAGCATTAACTTTGACAGCACATAATTATCTAGATCTTATAATTTCCAACCAAGAATGACTTTTAAATCATTTTTCTGATGTTTTTTAGTTTAAAACCAATTCAATGAAACTTTTTATTCTATGTGATAGAAAAAAGTCTATATACTCCTATTATAAACATTGGTTTATTAGATGGACTTTATTATTTTTTCAATATGAAAAATTGAATAAGGGTCATTCTGATGTATTGACACCAATGTCATTCTGATGGTCGTGACGTTATTCAACCTGATAGAAAAGACGTATGTCTAATCACTCATCAAAAAAATGCAGTGAGATTAATCGGACACGCCTTCAATCCAATGGATTGGACTGAATAATAAGAGTTCATATTCATAATAAATTATAAATATTTCTTTGATCATTATAGTGTTATCTTTTCTATAAAAAACTGACTGAAACAATTTACAAAAATAAAGATAGCAATCATGGTGTTTTAAGAAGAAATTTATGATTTCCAAAACATAAGGAATCGAAAATCAGAGAGTAATACTTTCGACTCAAAATTCAAGGGATTTAAAAATAATAATGGCTAGGGTGTAATTATTATTTGTTTAACCCATGGTCCATATAAAATAGATTTTTCCATTCCTAAACAAAATCATCATTGTGTACAGAAAAAGTATAGTGATATTTCCCTATGTCCTCGAGATGATTTCTTTTAGAACACTCTCAATAACGAATAGAGTTCCTCCTCCACCCACATCTGTAACATCCCGACCCTAATGCCACATGTTAGTGCCCTGATCCAATCACTAAATAACGTCAGTTACACCTCCTAATAAACCAGAGGATACGGACTAGTTGTGAGAGTCCAATATAATCATTGGGAGAGTATACCCTCTTTTATTAGAGTAATACTATAGAAAAAAATAAAGAAACACTGACATAATAACATATAATCGTAAGAAGACCAATATTAAGATCTCAATATGTCCAAAAATGGAAATACAATATGAAAACTAAAAAGTAGATGATCCATATTAAATTATGTTTTCAGTTCCAAAAATAAAACATCAAATTAAATACAATGAACACGTTTATGCGGGTCTCAAATGACATCCAGTTTCCTTATCAATAATCCGTCCCAAATGATTCATATAACATATGGCATTTTCCTTTAACCTGGCCTATAATTATGTAATCTATTCATGTACCGATTAGGCATCCCAAGTAGGGTGTGAGTACAAATCAGTAGGTTACCACCAATGATGTCTAAAATAATATCCAGTCAAACAACATATGCAGTTGTATAAAGAATGATATATAAGAAATAATTTAAATAGTTTACATTATTTAAATACTCTTTATTTTACCACATAAAGCCTCCTAAATTCCCAAGGACACCCAAACAATATCATATATTAGGATTCCATTATTTCCATTCATAATTTCATAATTTACTAACTATGTTACCATTCATTTTTTATAATCAATAACAGAATGTTATTGTTACCATTCATCATTTCATAATTTAATGACCATGTTACCATTCATAATTCATATGTGAATGACCATGTTACCATTTACCATTTCATAATACAAAATTTAATGATCATGTTACCATCCATAATATCAGAAGTGAATGACCTTGTTACCATTAACCATTATATAATACATAACTGAATGACCATATTACAATTGAGAATTTAATAATTGAATTACAATGTTACCATTCATATTTTATAATCCATTACATAATAAAACTGTTACCATTCATCATTTTGTAATTGAATGGCCATGTCACCATTCATAATTTATAATACATGAATGAATTCCAATATTATTATTCGCCATTTAATGGCACATATATCACAAAATTACATTAATTAATTTAAAAATTAATCAATAAAACCCAACAATTTTATATTCACATCATCAAATTAATTAATTCAGTAATTAATTATCCCATCAATTTCATTACTAATTCAAAAATTAGTTTATCACCTTAATCCCATTAATTCATTCGCTAATTATTTAACCACATAAATATCATTAATTAATTCACCAA